>CM028379.1:148408955-148462711 GCA_013146195.2 Codonopsis lanceolata | reverse complement strand
CTGATATTTGAAGAAATCGCAATATGCCTAAATGTGTTTGTTCCTGATTGTGGTTATGTTAAGAAGATGGATGACTATAATCATTACGTATTGTTACCCAGCCTCCCGATTGGCTTAAATGACTATTCTGCTGAATTGTAGTACAGCCCTCGCAATGTCTCCCTTACCTAATCCGAGTACCACAATGTCTTTGTTAATGCAAGACTAAAAGAGTGTTCAATTCAACAGCTTGTCTTTGATTCCAATGTCACCACCGCTTTGTTTGCCAAACAACCCTCTCAACCTCCTATCTTTAAAACTCCCTCAAACACTCCAGACATTCAAAATCCTTCACTACTTGAAAGAAAGTTCCGCAAAGGCCATTTGTCTTGTGATCACCGTGGAGGCACCGTCATGTAAAGGATACTTGTTTCTTCCTACCGGGTTTTCCCGAGTGGCATAAACTTCATGGAGTGACCCCAGATCCGCTCGAATGCCAAAGAATTTAAAGGAGGATATATGATGTGCCAATATTATAAGCAGATATTGTCAAGGAAACCGAGCCTCGGTTCGTCTCTATTTCTCAAGAGTACTATCATCAATCGTGAATCTAATCAATCAAAATTGCTCTCCCAATATGTAGCTCAACTCCAAGTTGATGGAAGTTTCATAATATTCCTAGTGTTTTTAATTCAACTCGGCCAAGAATAGTTCAACCCATATTTATGAATGGATCATCGATTCAGAGCTTCGTGATCACATTGTTTCATCTCGATTTACTTAGTGATCCCTTTCATCCATCATTAACTTACCAAATGGTTTAACCACCAACATCACACACACCGGTTCTGCTTCATATGCCAAATGGTCTCACCCTTCTAAATGTTATTTCTGCTCGTCCTTTAAGCTTGTTCGATCTTCATGCTTAGAAAACTTGTAGCTATCCTTTAGAGTAACACATAACAATTGTTGCTTAACATTCTTTCCTTTATATTGCCTCATTCAGACTCGACTTGCAAAGAGCTTGAATGGGTAGATGCACAAGGGTCTCAGACATAAAACCGGATCTGCTTTAGGATTATCCAGATAGGTCTATTCCTTCTTTCCAGCTTGGTTCTGTCTTGTCTTGAGTCCAAGCACCGTGGCATCTCGATTAGGTCATGTACCTCTATCTATCTTGAAACACTTTCCAATTTCATGTAATCGAACAATTTTCCAATCTGCTTGTGATGTATGTCATCAAGCTAAGCAATGCTTCCTTTCCCTTTAAGTACTTCTCATGCCATTGCTCTTTGATCTCATACATTGTGATATTTGGGGTCCCTATACACATCACACTTACAATGGCTTTCATTCCTTCCTTACTATTGTTGATGATTGTTCTAGGACAACATGGACATATCTCGCTTCACTCAAAATCACAAACCTTTTATTTCCTCAAATCCTTTCTTAAATTGATAAATACTCAATTCAATGCTAATGTCAAAGTCATAAGATCGACAATGGTTCCGAATTCTTCAACAATGAAATTTTCGCCTTCCTCACAAATCTAGGTATTGAACATCATAGCTCCCGTGTTGAAACTCCTCAACAAATGGGAGGGTAGAAAGAAAACACGCATACATCTTTTAAATGTGGCTAGATCCCTTCGATTCCGTGCTCATCTCCCTATCAAATTGGGTGAATGTGTCTTAGCTGCAACTTACTTAATAAACGTAACCCCTACTTCTATTCTATCCTTTAAAACTCCCTATGAAGTTCTTCTTCGCCAACCTCCTTCCTACAACCATTTAAAGGTCTTTGGTTGTCTCGCTTTTGCTTCAACCTTAAAATCTCACAGAAATAAATTCTCTTCCAGAGCTTCAAAATGCATTTTTCTTGGATATCCTTATGGTAAAAAGGCTTACAAACTTTATGATCTTTCTACTCAAAAGGTCTTTTACTCCAGAGATGTTCAGTTCTATGAAACTCACTTTCCATATGTTTCTTTTCCTTACAACTCACGAATCATATCTTCCCATGTTCACTTCTCCTTTATCTCATGTCTGTGATTCTCCTACTCCTTCTCGCTCCCGATCAAGGTCTCTTGTCTTCCTCTCCTCGCTACTTCTTCTTCTTCTTCTACTTTGCCTAATTCAGCTTCTTCCCCTACTATTTCTTCGCAACACTGATTCTTCATCTTCCACTTTGCCTAATTCGCTTTTCCCCGCTATTTCTTCTCGCAACTCCCGACTCTCCATCTTCTAATTGCTTCATCTGAGTCCATCTCCAGTACTTGTCCATCTTTAATTCCTCATCCCATCTCTTCCAGACCTACATGACAGAGGTTGGTGCCAACTAGGTTCAAGGATTATACAGGAATGCCTTCTCAGTTTACTGCCTCTTGCTCTACCAGGTTGGTTCCATCCTCTTCTGTTTCTTATTCTGCCATTTCTCCTTCCTATTACTCCTACATTTGTAATATTTCTTCTTTATCTCGAACCCACTTCTTACACTCATGCTTTAAAAGATCCAAATTGGTGCACAGCTATGTCTAATGAATGAATGCATTGGAATTAAATAACACTTGGGAATTGCAAGAACTTCCTCTCAACAAGAGACCAGGTGGTCAAAGGTGTATAGGCTCAAATATAATCCGGATGGGACTTTGGCCAAATATAAGGCTAGGTTAGTAGCCGTGGGCTTCACCCAAACAGAGAGGGGAGGATTACTTTGAGACATTTGCTCGGTTGCCAAGATGACAAGCGTGAGACTTTCTTGGCCCTCACTACAATCGAGGGTTGGCATCTTTCCCAAATGGATGTTGCCAATGCCTTTTTTACATGGTGATTTGGAGGAAGAAGTCTATATGCATTTGCCCCTGCTATTCCATCCCTTCTACTTTTCGGTCTACCTCTGCTAGGCCTATAGTGCGTAAGCCGTTGAAGTCCTCTATGGTTTGAAGCTTGAGGCTCCAGCGGTGGTGCGATAAAGTTTGCTTACGCTCTTTTGGCCTTTGGTTTCAAAGAATCCAAGAATGATCACTCTCTCTTTACTCTCTCCAAGGATACTTCCTTTACTGACTATTTTAGTATATGTTGATGACATCTTAGTTCTTGGTTCTGACCTCATGTGATTACTCAAGTTAAATCTCACTCGCATCTATTTAACATTAAGGATCTTGGCCCTCTTAAGTTCTTTTCGGTATTGAAATTGCGGATCTAAGGAAGGCATCTGCATTCACCAACGAAAATATACCCTTGACATTGTGTCTCGATGTTGGCTACATATGCGCTAAGTCTTCCAAAATTCCTATGGAACAACATCATTCCTCATCGATAAAAGGGGCTTCTTCAAACTCCCGCCGCTGCGCCTACGAGAAGGCTTATTGGTCGATCGATTTATCTATCCATTACCCGACCGGACATCACATATTCTGTTCATATTCTTAGTCAATTCCTCTCCGGTCAAGGGTTCCCCATTGGGAGAGCCGCCTTGAAGCTTGTCGGGTATCTCGAGGGCGCGTGGGTCAAGGCTTGCTTTACTCGCCTCCAGGTTCCTTATCTCTCGAGCCTCTTGTGATGCCGATTGGGCATCTGTCCCATGACTAGGAGGTCACTTTCTCGCCTCTTGTGTTTTTGCTTGGAGGTTCTTTCATTTCTGGAAGGCAAAGAGACAAGGGATAGTTTCCAGATCTTCCTGCGAGGCAGAATACAGAAGTTTGGCAAATGCTTCATGTGACATAGTCTGGTTACTTTCCTTACTGCAAGATTTTGGTGTTGGTGCCCTTACTCCTGTTCCTCTATATTGTGATAACAAGGCTGCCCTCAATCTGGCTTCAAATCCAGTCTTCCATGAGAGGACCAAACACATTGAGATAGATTGCCATCTTGTACGGGATAAGATTGTTGCTGGAATTATTGCTCCTCATTACGTTCCTTCCAATCTTCAACTAACTGATTTGTTTACTAAGGCCTTGGCTCATCCGACATTGTCTACACTCCTATCCAAGCTTAATGTGTTCAACCTTTTTCACACATTAGGCTTGAGGGGGGCTAATATGGATAGCCCTACAACTCAACTATCTCGGACTAAAGATCACTTGAGAAAAAAAGGGAAGGGTGTCAAGTGTGCAAGTGTCAAAGATAAATTAGTTAGTTAGATTTATCTAGACTTATGATGTATTTCTGATGTGTGTATGATGTCATGATTCTGTTAGGAAAGTGTGTGCTTGGCATGATAAAAGCATGATGTTCTCTTCTTTCCTGTAAGTAACTTTCGGCAATACAAATCAATGGAGAGATTTATTCCTCCATAATTTCTTTCCTTCTCCAATTTATAGTTCAATTCTCATAACTTGAAGAACATCTGGGTTCTTCAAGTCTGTTCACCTTGCCACATTTAGCTAATTAAGGGAGTCCAAATATGTCCTGCATAGCACAAAACTGTTTATTATTAATAAAATGATATTTATATACTTCAATTTTTTAAGTGAATTTTTTAAATAAAATTTTCAAAATAAAATAATGAACTTTTTTTTCTGGAAATGAAGGGAGTATATACTATATTCTTCTGTTGCTAGCAGCTTCCAAGGCCAACCCCAAAACCATGATGGAATTATTGTTATTTATTTACTCCCTCCGTTCTAGGCAAAAAAATCACTATTCTATTTTGTAATATTTCACTTAAAATTAGGTCTGTCAATGGATCGAATTTTGGTCCGAATCCGATCCGAATCTGATCCGAAATTTCGGATATGGATTTGTATAATGGTCCAATAACCCGAATCTGAATCCGATAATTTATTTATTAACGGATCGGATATGGATTTAGCTTATATCTGATCCGTTAAGGATCCAATCCGATCCGAAAATAACATATTTTTTATTATACATATACATAATATACACAATTATATATGCATGTTATCTTTTGATCTTCCTCCCTTTCATATTCTAATTGTCTTTTATTGATATATTTATATTTCGGATCGGATCGGATATTTAATTGGATATGTTAACGGGTAACAGATTCGGATATGGATTGACATACACTTGATCCGTCGGATTATCGGATCGGTGATATAGGGTTTCGGATCGGATTTGGATTTACCTATATCCGATACATATCCGATCCATTGACAGACCTACTTAAAATGTTCACTTTAAAAAAAATTAAGATATAAAAGTGTTAATTTCTTACTAATGTATTATTTAAAATATCATTTTCTTAAAGTTTGACTTTCAAACGGGAACTCTTTGCTAAAAAAAGATTAAATATTTTAATCCTAAAGGGGTAGGGTAAAAAACCCAAAAAAAAGATTTTAGGGTGTTAATAAAGGGAATCATTGTGGATGCTCTGATCCCGAGCAATATATATGCTGAATGTGGGGTTTGAGGAGGTCCAGATTTAATTATTTTAAACTGCAATTCATAAGTGATGCGTGTAAGTAAATCAAGATTTTGTTCTTATCTTGAAAAGCTTAATCTGATTTTGTTAAATCACAGGTGATGCTTATAAGAAATTGCTTGTCAAACGTTGATATGTTCTATTCTACCACTAATCTTCTAAGTTCTTAATTTTGTTTAGATTTAGGACCATGGTGCACAAAAATGAATTGGAAAATTAACTTTCCCTTCGTTCTAACTCAGTGATCATTTAGATTATTTACTAAAATTAAAAATTAACTTCTGAGTTATTTAAATATTACATGTACATTTATGTTCTTAATGCCAAAATTCAACATTAGAGCACTACACTACAACATGATATGTGTCAAATGTAAAATTAGTAAATCTATATAAAGATAAACATACATTTTGGAACATGAAAATTTTAAAGTAGATGAACAGAGGGATCAGTACAGTTAAGAGTGTACAACCGAACCATCGAATCGAACCGAATCGAACCAAATCAAACAAAACCGTATCATACAGTTTGATTCGGTTTTGGTTCAAGATGATTTAGTTTTTGTTTCAAAATTCAAAAACCGACCGGTTCGGTTCATAGTTTATGTTTTCAAACCGAATCGTACCAAACCATGTTTTATTTTTATTATTTATTATATATAATATATATGTATTTCTGACATATACATAATAAATAATGTTGTTTTTATCAAATATCATGAAATCAAATGATATCTTAACTTGTATTTTATTGTTTGTTAATGTTTGATATTTGTAAGAGAAGTTTGACTTTTTAAAATAATATTTGATGTTAATTTACCGATTAAAATGTTTTTTGTTTAATTTTCAATGTTTTTTCTAAGATGATTAATTTGATTTTATATCAAATCATAAAATCGAACCAAACCAAACCAAACGATTTGATTCGGTTTCAAGTATTGGTCAGATCGGTTCGATTTGAAATGTTTAGAATAAAAGGGTGTGGTTCAACTCACCATTTTAGCCTAAACCTATCCACGTACACTCCTAAGTACAGTTCTCTAAAAAAGGTCCCTTTTCCTTTTCGATTTTGTTCAAACCGTGGTAAACTTTCTAATATATAAAAGTAAAACTATAGTGTAATATAATATAGGTACATCTAGTGTTATACATTTTTTTTTTTGTTTCGATCAAAAAGTTTTCGTTTGAAAATTAATTTTTTTTAAAAAAATAATACTTTTAGTAGTTAACTAATAATAAATGCTAATATTTTTATATCTTAATTCATAAAAATGTACTCTTTATTTAAAATATTTTAAAATAAAATAAGAAACTCTGTTATAAGTTATAACACTCTATTCAACTTTTGACACAGCAAAAGTCATGGAATCAAATAAATCAAGCATCTCTTAGATCTACTATGGTCATAGGACATTTCACATCCACATACATGAATATTGCGTCACACCATATTAGTGCATCCCCATTGTTGGCAAAGTCAATTTCTTAAGGCTTCTACATTGATTTTTTTTTAGTCCAATTAGGAGAGAGTGAGTGTGAGGGATATTTATTTAAGAACATGTGGGAGGAGAGAGAGTGAGGGGACAACGCCCACTTTCTTGGGTGTATGTGTGGAGGTGGGGGGTTTTGTTTTTATTAGATGATGTTAAATTTTTTTTTTGTAAGAAGTTGTGTAAGAAGATTATACAATGGGAAGATATATTCTTAAGTGTGTAAGAAGATAAAAATGTAAAGGTGGCAATGAGACTCAGTTAAGAAGTTGTGTAAGAATTTATAAAATTGGGGATGCTCTTATTCTATAGAAATGGAACGATGGTACCTATAAATAACTTCTCCCTCCTAATTATTTTTAATACAAAAATGAAAAATGAAAGAAAATTATCCATTGTATTTATCGTCGCCAATGCGTGTTGGAAGGAAATACGTAAGTAACACTCCAAGCTTGCATAGTTGTGAGTAATTAACACTCTCAATTACATATCATAATTTTTTTTATACCCATTCAATTAAAAACATATTTCTCCAACGAAAATGTAGATTTGATCTTTTGTGACATGAATCTCACCACAAAAATAAAATTTGATAAAATATTAATAATAAAAGAAATTATAACAACCAATAGAGAAAAAAAAAGATAAAGAAAAATGATGGCTAAAATGTATTCACACTTTAATAAAATGTAAAAAATTAATATTTTTATCCATAATATGAAGAAAAAATATTGATTGATTCAGAATTTTCACACCCATAATCCTCCGCTATATTGAAGAGGTTATTCATTCAAAAAATATATAAATTATAAGTGACACTTATTTTTTTCTTCACATTAACATTAACATTAACATTAACATTGATAATGCTCTTAAATCTACATTTTTTTCTCTTCAACCAGATCTCGAAAACGGTAAAACAAGCCAAAACAACTTAAGAGGGCAAATAAACGATTGATCAATTTATCCGTAGACAAGTAGAATATTCCTTGAGAAACAAACATAAAGAAGAAAGATTCTAAAAAGCATATAGGTTTCGATCAATGGTTGGGGGCCTTAATGAAGGCCCAACGATTTGAATTCCCAACCCTGGTCAAGGTCTTTAGATCGTATGCGATAAAGCATCTCGATGAATCTTGAAAAAAATTATAAATCGGTACATCTTTTAAAATATGTTTTCAAATAAATTCAGTTATTTTTTGGACGTATGAAAGTACGTCAATGCCCTTTCTTCCCCACCTTCCACTACCGCCTCTGTTCTCTCTCAATTCTCTCTGTTCTCCATCTCTATCCCACAAACACACACCCACGCCTACACAAAATCAACCACGCTCCAGCATATTCTTTGAACAGAGGTGAGAGGGAGGAGGACGGCTATGAACAGAGAAGATGAAGGGGTGGAGATGGCGGTGACTAAAGACGACGCAGGCGGCTGTTGGAAAGCGAGTGATCTTGCTGAGGCTGTCTGAGGAGATGAGGCACGAACAGGGGCCAGTTGTTGAGAAAGAAGGGGGGAGATTGAGATTAAGAAGGTGGGAATTGATAATGCTTGGAGAACGATCTTAGAGAGAGAGGTCCCTGCCATGCGGACGGTGACGGTTGAAGCTGTTGATTTGCCGGAGAGGACGTAGGGAGCGAAGATGGCTGATGGCGGTTGGGTTTGAATGGAGGGGGGAGAGAGAAGGGAGATGGCGGTGACGATGGAGATTAACGATTTAGAAAGAAGTGGAAGCTTTGCCGGAGAAGAAGACATATAGAGATGTGATGGCTGAAGATCGGGGTTGGACGATGATGTCGGCTGACTAGAGAGAGAAAGATGGAGCATGTGCGTGAAGGAGGAACAACTGTAGGCATCAGCAACCTGATGTCTGGTTGAAAAAACTATGCGTGAAGGAGGAACAAGTGTAGGCATCAGCATTTTTGGATTATTTTTCACCTAATGCTAAGCTTTGGCATCAGCTTTTTTGAAAAAAAATTTGGATTGAATAAACTGTGAAAACAATGCTGATGCCAAACCTTGGCATCGGCATTATTAGATTTTTTGTCTTGAAAAAACTGTAGGCATCAGCATTATTGGATTATTTTTCAACTGATGCTTGGCATCAGCTTTTTTGAATTTTTTTTAGGCTGGATTAGATTTGTCTTCATTAATGGTATTTTTATCATTTGGCAACCAATTTGTAATTACATGAAATGTCTAAAAAATTGATGGTCCTAGATGAAAACATGTTTCTAAAATTGTACCCACTAGAAATTTGCCCATGAATCTTTGCGATAGAAATAGCCCAAACATTTCCAATCCTTGATCCGTTTGCTTTCACAATCAGTCTGCTTCATGGGCCCATCTCTTTTTGTGTACTTGATCATGAAAAGATCAACCCCTTCCAACTTATAATATTTGATTGGGAAAATTATATTTTTGATCATCGTACTATTGCCAGCTACCCGATTTGATCAATCACATTTCATAACTCTTAAATTGGCCAATGTATTAAATAAGTTGGTACGTTGTGGTCCATGCCGTTAGCATCTCATCCAATTTCGTTACAGAAGTGTTAATGTCGACTAATATGAGGGTATTTTTGTCCATCTAAATGAAAATATAAAGACATAGATGGGTAGCTGATAATAGTACGATGGTCAAAAAGATCATTTTCATTTAGATGGACAAAAATACCCCTCATAAAATCCCTCAGCTAGTTGACATTAACACCTCTGTTACGAAATTAGATGAGATGTTAACGACATGGATCATAACTAGGGGTGGGCAAACGGGTGCGGGTTTTCGGGTCCCGACCCGATCCGATCGGGTATTGCCCGGTCGGGTCGGGTATTTTACAAACGGATCGGTTATCGGGTTACCCGAACCCGATGTATAGAAAACGGGTCGGTTATCGGGTTTCAATAAACTACCCGAAATACCCGATCGGGTACCCGATATTTTTTCTTGCACATTTTTTGAAATTCCTTTTTAGTGGCACTTATTACTTATTATTAGTCTGCTTAAACAACTTCAGACTTCAGCAATTAAAAAATTGAAGACTTAACAATGATAGACATTACTACATTAGATAATTAGAAATTTAGAATGCAACATACACTAGTCACATAAGTCAACAACAGCAAATACAAATATGAAATATTGCAACAGCCAACAATAACATGCGAACAGGCAACAGTAGTGATCATTCTGCTGTGCTGAATTACACAATTAAAAATTTAGACTGCAACATCAACATACACTAGTCACTAAATATTAAAAAGTACTCATCTTCAGCCTTCAAGTCTTCAGTAATAAAAACAATAAAACACACTGACATGTCAAGCAGACAACAAAGACAAGGGCCAATGCCGATCGCGAATCAGAATGCAAATAAAAAACACACACAAATAAAACTAGTCCAAGTCTGCATAAATAGTCCCAAAGGCCAAAACCATAGAGCAAAATTATCTAATCATAGGCCTTCATTTGTTGATTCCTTCACTAGTCCAAGTAGCCTGCAAAATAAAACAAGGCTTACAAATTAATAATTAAATACTCCATAGTAAATTAAAATTAAACAAAAAACAAAAATGAAATGTAAACTTACACATAAAGATGATGGTAATATACTAGTGTGGCTCAATCAAACATCAATGATTGTTGAATCTATCCTCATCTTTGTTAATTCTACAAAAAATAAATATATAAGTAATTACCAATAATAAATAATATTGTCTAAACTAGAAACTAACAATAAAAAACTAAAAGCACAAAATGTTAAATAGTAAATACCTTTGTCAAACAATTCAACTTCGCTCAAATCCTCTTCCAAGCATATAGGTGTTGAGTTCAAACGAAGCCAATCTTGAGTACAAATAAGAGCTTGAACTACTCTAGGAGATAAAGAACTCCTAAATGCATCGAGGACACGCCCACCAGTGTTGAATGCAGACTCTGAAGCAACTATAGACACCAGAACCGCTAATATGTCACGAGCTACCTTGGAGAGAATTGGAAATCTTTGAGAGTTTACTTTCCACCAATTAAGTATATCAAACTTTTCCCAATCATCCTCACACTCCTCACTCAAATATTTATCCAACTCTGACTTAACAAACTGACTTTTTCCTCCACTCTTGTACTTATTAAATCCGTCTATCAAATCTCTATATGTCGTCATAGAGCCATCAACACTTTCCTTAGATAATGATGAAGACGACGAGGTGGTTTCACCTCTTTCATTCGACTCATATCTCACTTTATATTCATCAAACAACTCTTGCATCCCATTTTTCACTTTGTGTTTCATGGACATACTATTCTCAGTATCACCATATAATGCGTCAAATGAATACTCAAGGAACATATATTTACAACGCGGATCAAGAATCACTGCATAATAAAAAATCATGTTCATTTTTTCAATTGAACCCCAATATTTGTCAAATTTATCTTTCATCCTCATCGACATTTGCCTCAATTCAAAGTCATCACTCCCCAACCATTCTTTAAGAAGCATGATTTTGGAATGGAGGAGTGAGGAAGAGAACAGAAGAGACGGATGGTGATTGGTGAGGGAGGAGCCAATGGGCAGAATAGGTGACGGAAAAAAATAAATTGTGATTGGGTGTAATGATAAAGCTTAGGTGAAAAAGAAAAAAGGGAAAACAGAGATGGGTGGAAAAGATGAATATTTTTATTTCACTTTTGGTCCCTGTACTCATCTATGAGATGAATAGTAACGCTCGTGAGAGACGAATAGGGAAAAATGCAACAAGTAAAGGAATCTATATATATATATATATATATATATAAATTTGGTAAAGAATATTATGGTTGTGTCACATCACCACCTTTAGATAAATCTTTATTCTAAACCATCCATATGAAAGCTTTAAAAACTTTTGGTTTTTTAGCCATTAGCTAATAATAATACATAATAATAATCAATATGATAAGGAGTATTAGTAATGTAATATTATTATATATAAATTCTTCAATTATCAATAAAGAATACTTATATTTAAAAACTTTTACAACTAACATTATTTCTAACCAATGTGGGATAAAACTCTTCAAGGTGAAATATTACTTCTAATGACTCAATTTTAACATCATATTTTAAGTCTTGATATCTTATTCATCCAAAACTTGATTTAAACAAATAAATATATTATTTCGATGTTTTTGACAAGTAGAACACATTTGCACAATTACTTTCGTCAACAAACAAATGACACGCAAAGAAATTTGTGTCTCAAGTTGCACAATTTCTTTCACTAAAAATACTATTTTTTTTTTAATAATTATTATACTTGAAGTCTTGATATCTTATTCATCAAAAACTCGATTTTGACAAAAAACAATATATATATATATATCATTTCGATACTCTCATCGAGTAGAACACATTTGCGCTATTACCTTCGCCAACAAACAAATGACACGTAAAGAAATTCGTACCTCAAGTTGTACAATTTCTCTCACTAAAAACACTAATTTTTTTAAACAAATATTATACTTTAAATCTTGATATCTTATTATCGAAAACTCGATTTTGACAAATAAATATGTCATTTTGATGCTCTTACCGAGTAGAACACATTTGTGCAATTACCTTCACCAACAAACAAATGACATGTAAAGAAATTCGTGTATCAAGTTACACAATTTTTTTCACTAAAAACATTAATTTTTTTTAACAAATATTATACTTTAAGTCTTGATATTTTATTATCCAAAAGTCGATTTGGACAAATAAATATATCATTTTGATACTCTCACCGAGTAGAACACATTTGCTCAATTACCTTCGCTAACAAACAAATGACACATAAATAAATTTATGCCTCAAGTTGCACAATTGATTTCACTAAAAACACTAATTTTTCAACAATAGAATAGATGTATCTCACATTGGTTAGAAATTGATGTTGTTTTAAAAATACTATTATTAAGTACCAATAGAAGAAATGCATCATACATTGGTTGGAAAGTGATGTTGATTTTCAAAGTCATTTGATAAAAGACTTTTACTATTATTACCAATAGAAGATGTATATCTCAAATTGGTTAGAAAATGATGTTGAGTTTAAATTATTTTATATTATTACCAATAAAAGTAGAGCCGTCAAAACGGACGAGCGGGGCGGACCAACCCGCAAAATGGCGACCACGCCAATTGGCGGGGACGTGGCGGACTAACCCGAAAATTTGGCGGGGCATGAAAAAAACGACCCAACCCACTTTGGGCGAAGCGGACCAACCCGCCATTTGAAAAAAAGGACTTGAAACCTGTGATGGCTTCGAAAAGGATTTATAAGGAGTTAAAGGACTTGCAAAAGGATCCTCCCGCCTCTTGCAGCGCTGGACCTGTTGGAGTCTTGGAGAAGACATGTAAGGAAACTGCGTCTCGAACCCAAGCTCAGGCCAATAAGAGGATCGTACTAATCCCCGAGTCCATTAAGTGTGGCACTTGAACTCCAAAGAACGACTTTCGCATTCTTATTCCTCCAAGTAACTTGGCCGAGGACTAACCGGTGGAGTTCTAAATGTCGAGGCAGATGTCCTGTTCACAGTTTGGAACAACCTTGTCCGATTAAAAATACTGGCAAAGAACAAAGAATAGACCAGCAGCAGGAAGTTGTAACTTGTAAGTCATGTTCCATTGGCAAGCAACAATTTTGGGTCCACCTGATGATTGATTGGAGTATATATATATATATATATATATATATATATATATATATATATATATATATATATATATATTAGAGTAAGTAAAATAGGCGGACCAACCCGCCCCCCCAGCCTCGCCTAACTCCGCGAACCTCGCTTGGGTCTAACCCAAAAAGCCCGTCTTTTGGCGGGGTCATATTTTTAAAACCCAACCCACCTTTTTAATATGGCGGGGCGGACCAACCCAACGGGTTTGACCCATTTTGACGGCTCTATAATAAAAGAGATGTATAACACATTGTTTAAAAAGAAAAATGTTAGATTTTAACGTCTTTAGATTGAAGACTTTTTACAAGAGATGTATCTCACATGGTTACAAAATATTCTACTATTATTATCAATAGAAGAGATTATCACACATTGATTAGAAATTGATGCTTGTATTAAAAATACTATTATTAATTACTAATTGAAAAAATGTAACATACATTGGTTAGAAAAGGATGTTGGTTTTCAAATTTTTTTGATAAAAGACTTTTACCATTATTACCAATAGAAGATGTATATCTTACATTGGTTTAAAAATGATGTTGATTTTTAATTATTTTAAATTATATAAAAAACTTACTATCATTAGCTAGTACTCTTGCCCGTGCCGATGGCACGGCGCCAGTTTGTGAATTTATCAATAAATGAAGCAGATAATGTGGAAATGAATTAATATTTACTTATAATTTGTCTAAGTTAATTATGATAACAATTAAAAAGAAAAAAACAAATATTTCAAATAACAAAACTTACGAAATTTTTTACATAAAATTGATTAATTAATTAAAATATCGAAAAGAAAAAGGACGTATGTTTGGTGGAGGAAGGATTAGCGACCACCAATCGTGAATAGTGGGGGGAGTTGGAGAGAAAGAGGGGGTAGTTACTCAACCACCGTTTACACATGTGAACTCAGGAAGTGATAATGACCGTAGGATCTCAGTAAATGAATCAATCTCAACCCCTAAATAGCTTTAGTCAATTGCACATGTGCGACTATGAGCTATATTGTATTATAGATAGAAGATATATATCACACATTTGTTATAAATTGATGTTGATTTTAAATTACTATTATTACCAATAAAATAGATAAATCTTACATTGGTTAAAAAATGATGTTGACTTTAAAAGTCTTTAAATAAAAAGACTTATACTTTTATCATTAATAAAAGAGACTTCTATTAATCTAATTTTTGATATTGTTGAATCCTCAAGCCTCCATATCACTTGACTTGAGACTTTTCATTTTCTAGTCATTAGCTAAAAATAATATTTAATATGATATTGTAATATTAATCATTTACTATTAATCTCTTCTATTGCTAATACTAGTGAAAATCTTATATAGAAAGACTTTTACTACCAACATCATTTCTTAACCAATGTGGGATAATATTATTAGATTGACATTAGGTGAGTACTTTACTCTAATGACTCACTTTTAACATTATACTTTAAGTTTTGATATCTTATTCATCCAAAACTTGATTTAGACAAATAAATATGTCATTTTGATGCTCACATCGAGTAGAACACATTTGTACAATTACCTTTGCCAACAAATAAATGACGCGTAAAGAAATTTGTGCCTCAAGTTGCACAATTTATTTCACTAAAAACACTAATTTGTCAACAAGCATTAGGTGAGTATTTTAACGATTTATAAAATCAACATTAATTTATAATCAATATATGTAAGATGCATCTTTACTATAACTACCAATAAAAGTGATTTAACAAACATTAGTTGAAAATTGATGTTGGTTTAAAAAGTATTTAGATAAATTATTTTTATTAAACTAACAAAAGAAGGTATATGTTCACAATTGTTAGAAGTTGATGTTGGCTTTAAAAGTCCTTAAATAAAATCTTACCAATAAAAATGATTTATTTCTCATTGGTTACAAAGAATTATTTTAGTTTAAAAGTTTTTAGATAATTTTTTTTTACTAACAATAGAAGAGATGTATCTCACACTAGATAGAAAATAATATTGGTTTCTGTTAGTAATTGGGCTTGTGGCCTGATTATTTACTTCCCCTCACATGGAATATATTTATATTATTAAAGGTTAATTAGTTTCCTAATCCAAAAGGGTTAGGGATTGACCTAACTTAAACAAGAAATAAGATTTCTTGTACAATAATATAAATAGGGCAACTAAAGAGATTAAAACCCTACAACCTATTACACGCCAAGGAAGAGAAGACGTCTATTCAAGTGCCCCCCCCTCTCTCTCTCATACATTCTGTCTCACCAAATACTCCCTCTAACCTAACCATCGAGAGGCTTGGATTTGCGGTGTGAACCGGTAATTGGTATACTTGTTACGTGATATTAATCCAACGAGATAGACTTGCAGGATCTTTGATCGTAACATACGAAGATCGTAGCTCAAGTAGAAAGTCTTCCGCTTCGCTCAAAGTTCAAGTTCGCACGAGATAACTCATTATTACTTGTAGATAACGAACTTGATTGTGTGATATATGTATAGATATATCCTTCAGTTTCAAAAGTTTTAAGATAAAAGATTTATACTATTATTATTAATAGAATAAACTTATCACACATTCGTTAGAAAATGATATTGGTTTCAAAAGTTTTAACATAAAAGACTTCTAATGACTTTTAAAACTAACATCAATTTATAACCAATATAAGCAACATCTATTCTAATGGTAATATTAGTAGAGATGTATTCCATATTTATTATAAATTGATGTTAGTTTTAAAATTCTTTTGATAAAAAACTTATACTTATCACTATAGAAGAGATGTATCTTATATTGTTTAGAAAAAATATACTCCATCCGTCCCTAAATTATCGTCCTCATTTCTTTTTTCGTCCGTCCCAAAATAATTGTCAACTTTGAAACTTGCCTTTTTAGAACATCACTATTACCACTTTACCCTTACTTTTTCACCTTACTTTAATTATGAGCTACATACACATGAGTTTTAAAGGAAACTACATATTAAACTAATATGAATAATCAAGTCAATTGTTTTTTCTTAATCTGTGCACCGGGTCAACCAGGACAATATTTAGGGACGGAGGGAGTATTAGTTTTGAAAGTTTTATATAAAAGACTTCTACTCTTATTACCAATAAAAGAGATGTATATCATATTATTTAATAAGAAAAGTTGGATTTTAAAGTCTTTAGACTAAAAGCTTTCACTCTTACAATATATGTATCTTACATTGGTTACAAAATATTTTACTATTATTAACAATAGAAAAAATGTATCACACATTGATTAGAAATTGATGTTGGTTTTAAAAATATTATTATTAATTACCAATAGAAGAGATGTATTATACATTTGTTAGAAAGAGATGTTGGTTTTCAAAGTCTTTTGATACAAGACTTCTATTATTATTACCAATAGAAGATGTATATCTCACTTTGGTAAGAAAATGATGTTGATTTTTAAATTATTTTAGATTAGATAAAAGACTTTTACTATTATTAGCAATAGAAAAGATATATCACACATTTGTTATAAATTGATGTTGATTTTAAATTACTATTATTACCAATAAAAGAGATACATCCTACATTGGTTAAAAAATGATATTTATTTTAAAAGTCTTTAAATAAAAAAAAGTATACTTTTATCATCAATAGAAGAGAAGAGAAGAGAAAAGATGTATCTCATTATATAGAAAGAAATGTTCGTTTAAATTTTTTTTAAGATAAAAATATTCTACTATTAAAGAGTGATGTATATATTAAAAGTACTTTTATAAAAGACTTATTACCAATTGAAAAAATGTATTTCACATTGGTTATGAAAATGATATTGGTTTAAAATGTTTATAGATAATGTATCTTACATTTGTTACAAAGAGATGTATATCACATTATTTAGAAATAGATATTGATTATAAAAGTCTTTAGATAAAATACATTTTATTTTATTATCAATAAAAGAGATGTATCACATCACCCAACTTTTGATATTGTTGAATCAGTAAGCCTCCACAACACTTGACTTGAAAATTTTCATTTTCTAACCATTAGCTAAAAATAATAGTTAATATGATATTGCGGTATTAATCATTTAATATTAATCTTTTCTATTGTTAATAATAGTGAAAATCTTATATAGAAAGACTTTTACTACCAACATCATTTATTAATTAATATGGGATAATAGTATTATATTAGCATTGGATGAGTACATTATTCTAATGACCCACTTCTAACATCATACTTTGAGCTTTGATATCTTATTCATCCAAAACTCGATTTGTACAAATAAATATATCATTTTGATGCTCTCACCGAGTAGAACGCATGGATGCAACACATGGCACTCAAACAGTAATAGTGTGGATGTTCAAAGAGGCATGCCTGTTCGTGTGGCTAGCGGTCCACCGACTTTGAGTCCTTTCAAGTCGTGAGGCTGGAATTGCTGCCAACAATTCGAAGTCCACCGAGCCTGGAACTGTCGCCCACAACTCGAAGTGGTGTGTCTTTTCACTGAAGAGTCGTGCTTGCCACTGAGTTCGAGTCTACTGCTGTGCAGTGTTCATGCACAGAGCTCCTTTCTAGTGTTTATAAAATAGAAAGGCTCCAAATCGCTCATTCATGTGCACGTACGAAGTGCGCCTCATAAGAACTTTACGACGTGCACGAGCAAGTGTTAGAGATAGAGTGTTCGTTCGTCGAAGGTCTAGCTTTGCTAGCTTGTGCCGCGCAAGGCATGACTACATGAGAAGTAACTTAAATGTTATTCTCCATAATCTCTCACTATATTAACTAGTATATTTTTTAGTACATTTACAATGTGGGTTTAGATTTTATTGTGGTGACTTTACAATTCACCCATATATCGATCTTAATATTTCAACATCTTATATTTTCTTTGTTTCGGGTAAAAAGTCTCCGTTTCAAAGTTAATTTTTTTAATAAAATAATAATTTTAGTAGTTCGTTACTGATAAAATGATAATTTTACACTTTAATTTTTTAAAATTGATTTAAAATAAAAAATCTTAAAATAAAATAGTGGATTATTTACTCAAAATCGAAGGAGTATTAAATACCAAATGCTACAGCCATTGTTTTGAAAAATCCGGTCATGACTTTCCAATGATCCACCGATGTAACTACTCTAAAGGAGACGTGGAGAACAGACCTTCGAAATCTTAAAATATCACGTAATTAATTGACGGTGCCATTTTAAAATCAATGGGGATATCTTGAAATTATTGGGGGTGGAGTGGTGGACACTCTGCATTAATTGATTGATTACATATTTGAATTTTTTGTTTTAACTTTTAAGTATGAGTAATAGACCTACTACCACGAGATATTTTCCCATACTCTTCGCAAGCCCATTGGGTTCTTCCCCAAATCTTACTCAAATCTTTCTTTCAAATGGTTAATTTTAAAAAATTTAACCCAAATCAATCGGTGATTTTGAAAAGAAAAAAAATCATCTTATGAATTGAAGAGACTTCAAATTCAAGGTTACCTTTCCATGTAGCATGATTTGAGTAGACAACATTTTATTTTCTCTTATTGTCTTTCTTGACCAATTTTTTACCAAAATAATTTTTTATTTTTTATTTTTTCCTAAATTAAAATACACATTTTACCTATAAACAAAAACTTGATTTGTTTTGTTTTGTTTAGACATTAGAAAAAAAATTATGATTTTTTTAAGTTTCTATCCATTATTAATGGGGATAAAAATGGTGTGATATGTAAATATGTTTGATTTTGTATCACCATTGGGAAATTTTTTTTATTTTGAATCAAATAGGTATCTAGTTGATTATTTTATTAGTTTTAATGAGTTGAGTTTGATTTTCTTAAACCATTGTAGATGTTTATTAGAGCATTTATAATGGTTTTGCAAAATTAAACCTAAAATAAAGCACAATCCATTAAAAACCAATAAAATAATTCATTAGATACCTATTTGATTTAAAACCCAAAAACTTTCCTAATAGTGGCACAAAATCAAATAGATTTACATACCTCACCATCTTTATCTTCATTAATTTAATATTTTTATTAAAAAATGACTAGAAAAACTTGAAAAAATCATAGAAATTTTTTATAATGTCCAAATACAACAAACCAAATATCTATTTTTAAGTAAAAATGTGTACTTTAATTCAGGAAAAAAATTAAAAATAAAATATATTTTTTGACTGAAAATTCGTCAAGAAAGACATTGAAGAAAAAATAAAATAACTAAGGCAATGTTGACACATGGAAAAGGGAAGGAGGAAGGAGGCTCATGTCTTAGAGTTTGAGCCAATTGGGTTCTTCTGGTGATTCCTTTTAAAAAATAAATCAATTGATGATTTAGTTTAATTTTTTAAAAAATTTACAATTGAATTGTAAGATTTGGTTTATATATTTTTTAAAACCTCCATTAACGTTGGTCTAAAGTTCACCTAACTTGTCTATCTATAAATGTGAATAGTGGGTACGTAAACCCCATTCTTCATTTCTTATCCATTTGGACCATTTCAACACAAGTTATTCAATAGCTTGAAACGGTATTCCGAAGAAGCAAGACAGCGTACGCGAGAGAGATGAAGGGGGGTCGGGGGTTGGAAAATTTACTTTGAAGGGTTCGGTTATTATTAACTACTAGTTATTTAGTATGTGCTTCGTACGTACGGATATAATATGATATATATATATACATATATATAATTTTTAGACATTATAATTATATTGTTAATCTATTCCATGCTGATAATTTTTTTTTCCTATTTTACTAATATTAAACGATTTTTTACCTAAATATTTTTAAAATTAAATAAGTTTCTAAATAACGTGAGATACACATTTTGTATTAGTAATAATAGTAAAAATCTTTTATCTAAAGAATTTTAAAATTAATATCTAACTTGATAATAATATTATAAGTTTTTTTTGTTAAAAACTTTTAAAATCATAATTCATTTTTAAATAATGTGGGATACTTATTTTATATTTTTATTGGTTATGAAAGTTTAAATCTTTTATCTAGAGACTTTTAAAACCAACACCACATTCTAATCATGTGGTATACATATTTTCCATTAGTAATAATAATAGTAGATAAAAAACTTTTTAACCAACATTCATTTCTAAACAATGTGATATACATAATTTCTATTGGTAATAACATAAAAATGTCTTTAACTAATGACTTTTATAACTAATATTCATTTCTAAATAATGTGAAATATATTTATTTGTAACCAATGTGAGATACATTATATAAAAACTTTCAAGCCAATATCACTTTTTAACCAATGTGAAATACTTCTCATCTATTGTTAATAATAGTAGACTTTTAAAATTGACATCACTCTCTAACCAATGTGGAATACATATTTTCATTTGGTAATAATAGTAGAAGTCTTTTATCCTAAAAATTTTATAACCAACATATCTTCTTAAATAATGTGAGATACATCTTCTCTATTATATTGATGATAAAAGTAAAAGTTTTTTATCTAAAAATTTTAAAATCAACATCATTTTTTAACCAATGTAGGATATATCTTCTATTAGTAATAATAGTAAAATTCTTTTATCTAAAATTAAAATCAACATCACTTTCTAAAAACTGTGAGATATATATCTTTTATTAGTAATAATGGTAGAAATCTTATATCTAAATATTTTTAAAACCAACATTACTCTCTACCAAATGTATGACACATCTATTCTATTGGTAATAATAATATTTTTAAAATCAACATTAATTTATAACCAATGTACAATACATCTCTTCTATTGATAATAATAATAGAATACTTTGTAACAAATGTAAGATACATTGATCTATTGTATTTGTAACAAAAAAGTCTTTAATCTAAAGACTTTTTAAACTAACATTTATTTTTAAACAATGTAAGATACATATATTTTATTGGTAATAAGAGTAAAATTCTTTAATATAAGATTTTTAAAACTAACATCTTTTTCCAAATAATATAAGATACATATTCTATGGTGATAAAAATAGAAATCTTTTATCAAAATACTTTCAAAACTAACATTAATTTATAACCAATGTAAGATACATATTTTATATTTGTAATATTAGTAGAGATATATTTCATATTTGTTATAAAGTCATTAGATTAAAAATATAACATTTTATTACTAATAGAAGAGTTATATCTCACATTGGTTTGAAAATAATGTTGGTTGTATTTTTTATATATATATAAGACTTTTACTGTTAACAATAGAATGGATTAATAGTAGAGACTAATATCTCATTATTTTATTAATTATTAATAGATAATGGTTGAGAAACAATGAGTCACACATGAATGCTTGAGAATAATAATAGTATTATTGTTATAAAAAATAGCAATACTAATAGTATTAATAAAAATAATATTGTACAATTCTTATTATCATTATCATAAATGTAAAGAAAAATAATTTTCATCCAAATGAAAGCTTTTTAACATATATGCGTTAGTAGGTACCTTAAATTTTGGACTTTATGGTATTAAAATATTTATTTTGAGACTTTAAAAATCATTATTCATATTCTAACAATGTGAGATATTTCTTTTCTATTTCTATTGATAATAAAAGTTTAAAACTTTTAAAACAAACATCTCTTTCTAACCATGTGATATACATCTTTTCTATTGGTAATAATAATATTTTTAAAATCAAAACTAATTTCTAACAAATGTGAGATACATTCTTTTATAGTAATAATAATAGTCATTTATATTAAAAAAACTTTTGAAATCAACATCTCTTTATAAACAATGTATGATACATCTCTTCTATTGGTTATAATATAAAAATAATAATAATAGTAGTATTTTATCTAAAGAGTTTTAAAACCAACATCTCTTTATAAACAATGTGTGATACATCTCTTGTATTAATAATAAGATAAAAATTATTTTATCTATGAATTTTATAACCAATATATGTTTCTAAATAATATGGATCTCTTTGGAACTAATGTAAGATACATTATTTAAAAACATTTTAAACCAATAACACTTTTCTAAGCAATGTGCAATACATATTTTTTCTATTGGTATTAAGTCTTTTATAAAAAGACTTTTATACATGCATCAATCTCTAACCAATGTGGAATACATCTCATCATTCAGTAATAGTATTAGAAGTTTTTTATCTAAAAAAATCTAAAACGAGCATCTTTTTCTATATAATGAGAAACATATCTTCTCTTCCATTCTCCTTTTATTGATGATAAAAATAGAAGTATTTTTATTTAAAAACATTTAAAATCAACATACTTTTTAACCAATATAAGATTTATCTCTTTTAATGGTAATAATAATAATTTAAAACCAACATCAATTTATAACAAATGTGTGATATATATCTTTTAATTCTAATAATAGTAAAAGTCTTTTATATAATCTAAAATAATTAAAAATCAGCATCAACGTTTAACCAATGTGAGATATACATCTTCTATTAGTAATAATGGTATAAGTATTTTATCAAACGACTTTGAAAACCAACATCACTTTCTAACCAATATATGATACATCTTTTCAATTGGTAATTAATAATAATATTTTTAAAACAAACATCAATTTCTAACCAATGTAGAATACATATCTTCTATTGGTAATAATATTAGAATATTTTGTAACCAATGTGAGATACATCTATTATAAAAGTGAAAGTCTTTAATTAGTCTAAAAACTTTAAAATCTAACATTTTCTTTTTAAACAAAGTGTTATACATCTCTTTTATTGGTAATAATATAAAATAATTTAAAATCAACATTTTTTCTAACCAATGTGAGATATGTATATCTTCTATTGGTAATAATAGTAGAAGTCTTTTATCAAATGACTTTGAAAATCAACATCACTTTTCAACCAATGTATGATATATATCTTCTATTAGTACTTAATATAGTATTTTTAAAATCAATATCAATTTCTAACCAATGAGGGATACATCTCTTCTATTGTGTAAAAATTAGTGTTTTTTGTGAAAAAAATTGTGCAACTTGAGGCACAAATTTCTTTCCATGTCATTTGTTTGTTAGTGAAGGTAATTGTACAAATGTGTTCTACTCAGTGAGAGCATCAAAATGATATATTTATTTGTTCAAATCGATTTTTGAATGAATAAGATATCAAGATTTAAAGTATAATACTTGTTAAAAAATTAGTGTTTTTAGTAAAAGAAATTGTGTAACTTGAGACACGAATTTATTTATGTGTCATTTGTTTGTTAGCAAAAGAAAAAAGTAATTATGCAAATGTGTTATACTCGACAAAAACATTTAAATAATATATTTTATTGTCCAAATCAAATTTTGAATGAATAAGATGTCAAGATTTATAATATGTTGTTAGAAATGAGTCATTAGAAGTAATGTCCCACCTTGAAGAGTTTTACATCACATTTGTTAGAAGTAATGTTAGTTGTAAAACTTTTAAATATAAACCTTCTACTATTAACAATAGAAGAGTCGATTAAGGCCATAGGATTAATAATTACGATGTTTGAATGCAATAGTGGTCGGATTAATAACGAGTTATCCGTAAAGTCATTATCCCTCACTATTAATACCAAGGGAAGGGATTATTAGTGCCCTCACTAAAAAAAATTGGGTTTAACATTTGTAATCTCAAAACTACCCCCGATATACAAGTGATGATTAATAGCGAGGGCACTAATAGTACTGAGATTAATAATACTGTTTATCCTTATCCGACTACCAAACAAGCCCGAAGAAGTTATATATACTAATACTAATACCCCTTATCATATTGATTATTATTATATATTATTATTATTATTTAATTGTTAGAAAACCAAAAATTTAAAGCCTTCACATGGATGCTTTACAATGAAGATTTATCAAAAGGTGGTGAGGTGACACTATCATAGTGCTCCTTACCAACATTATATATATATATATATATATATATATATATATATATATATATATATTCTATCTTACATGGTTTGTGGGATTAATGGAAACTGGAAAAACTGAAGCTCGTAAGAGTTATGGCACTATAAAGAGTTGTAACACCAGCGCTTTCTTTGAACTCATCTGATCCGTGACGAGCTATCTTACATGGTTTGTGGGATTAATGGAAACTGGAAAAATCGAAGCTCGTAAGAGTTATGGCACTATAAAGAGTTGTAACACCAGTGCTTTCTATGAACTCGTCTAATCCAGTTGATCGGGACGAGCTATCTGCAGTGGAGAAGGCAACAAGAACACCCCTACAATTGGGTATATATATATATATATATATATTTGACCATTGTATACTTATTTGTATAAATTTATAAAGTATATAATGCAATAGTATACTTAATATAATTATAATTTAAAAGTAGTGATCAAACTTTTTTTGCTCACGCGTACAAAATAAAAATACTCGATGAATATTTATGTCTACTTTTAGGATAAATATTTGACAATATCCTCAACTATGGTTCAAGTTCAAATTGTCACCCTCAACACCCAATCAATTGTCACGTTTAGGCATTATCGTTTGAGCCGATGAAAATTGTTCACTTGACCATCTTTCGGTATATTTTGACCATAATGAATGTTTGGTGGTAAATAGATTATATGTAATTTACTCATATAGATATATTAATCACTTATCGTCAAGAGTAAGAATGTAAGATAATCAATTGTAATGTCAAAATGACATTATGGTAGTAAAAAAAAAAAGGTTTTGTGTAATAGTTGACGAGGCATCGTAGTTAAATTGGTAGATGAGGGAGATAATTTGAATCCAACCCTTTGTTGAAGACTAGGAGACTTATCTATAATTTACTCTAGTTTTTGGAGTGGTATAAAAACAACTCTTTTAGCGAAATGAAAAAAGTGTGTTTGTATATGAGGTGTTCCGAGCATTTGTTGATGATTCCAAAACAGATCTGTTTTAAATACACACTTTGTAAAATTACAAGGGTGTCAAGTGGGAGAATAAAGAGTCAAGTGGATATCAAAATGATATCAAAATAGGCAAAAAGTGGATTATGCATGAAACTTTGATACTCAATCGGTGAATATCAAATATAGTTCTCATAGTGCTTTCTACGTGTCGCCTTGTGATTAGATTAAGTTTGATTTTTTCCCTTTCGATTTATGGTAATTTTTTATCATACAAAAATGTTTTATTTTTGTTTTTCTTTTTAGAAATAAAGACCAAATTTTCTCTATAAATAAAAACATTGTTTGTTGGAAACTTAATTTTCAAATAACTTGAATAAGCTAAGTCATGTAAAGGGAAAAGTGGGAATCCCACATTGGGAACAAGATGAAACAAACTCTACCTTATAAGGTAGAAAGTGGGAATCCCACATGTATGAGGAACAAGATGAAACAAACGGGCTCACCACGACACGGCCGTCGCCACTTCGACATTTGGGGTTGTGCGGCCTTCCTTGATAGTTAGGCCTTATGTGCGGTGTGTCCGTTTGGACACTGTAATATATACGGTTGTGTCCGGTTTCGGACAGCCAACCGCTCCCAACTTTCATCCCCAAACTGCCACATAAATACTGCATCCAACCACAGATTTTGGCACTAAAAAACTCTCTTCTTTTACGCTGACCTTTTACGCCCTTACGAGAGATACAGCCAGGCGTGTTCGTGATTCGCCCGGTGATTGAAGCTTGAAGGATTGGCCTCTTCATTCACGTAAGTATCTAAACCACAGGAGACTTCATTGGCGGCTTGCCGTCCTCTCCGATTCTGGTGCCGATTTTTGTCTTAAAAAAAGAGCTTAATTGTCTCGAGGATCCTAATTATTCTGTCCACCACACACACTGCCGGAAACTAAAATAAATCAGGCCATACCTTTCCTACAATCTTAAGACAAAAAGTATTTTTGGCTTGCTAGTTGGTTTCAGCAGAAGTTCAAACTTGCTTCCTCATCTTCATCTGTTTTTGCATTTATCGGTTACATTAGAATACATGTTTATGTCTGATTTTAAAAACCGATATACGATTCGACCATATTAATCATATATTACGTGCTTCAGTTTATAATTTGTTTCTGTTACAAATTTTAAAAAACCGATACGATTCGAGACCATATTAATCGTATATTACTGATTACGCCGATTTATAACGCTTTACATGTTACATTACAAAACCATACTGCGTCAATGCATTGCTTTCAAACAACTTTGTTTACCTTACGTTTTAATATGTTTAAGATACATATTCTGCATCAATTTTTTATGAAAGTGTGCATTCAGTCTGATAACAGTTTGCTTCTGAAACTGTAATATCCTGTTTAACAGATTCATTACTTTAATAATATGTTTGTGTTTAACAGAAATTCGGAAATATGTATTAAACAGACCATATTCAAACTTGTTTTGTTACAGATTCAGGCCTTAACTTATAACCTGTTTCAGTTTCAGTTTCATAAAGCATGCAAACCTGATTCTGGGAAATTTCTGATTCTGCATGCTGTTTGTGTTCACTCACATTCTGATTCTGCATGCTGCTTGTGTTTCTCACATTATGATTCTGCATACTGCTTCTGTTTAACAGATTCTGATTCTCTATTGTGCTTCAGTTACAGATTCAGGTCTTAGGTTATAATCCGTTTATATTACAGATTAATATCAGTCTGTTTTTTATACACTGAACAGTTCCTGTTTCTACTTCAATATTATTACAATCTGTGTTACAGAACCTGCTGGACTGGATACACAAATCTGTGTTACAATTCAGCCTATTTTTGACAAAGTTATCACTGTTTCAGTCAGTTTTTCATCAAACCTGGCAACCTGTTTCTGGACATTCATATTAACTGCATTCTAATCTGTTTTGTTACAAGATTCAGGCCTGCTTACTGTATTATTGCATTCATTTGTTTCTGCTCAAAACTTCATAAACCTACATTAATTTGTTTATGTTCCATATTTTACAAATCAGGATACAGACTCAAACCTGCTTTAATATGTTTATATTACAAATTCTGTTAGTATTCTGCTACAGTTTTAAAACTGTAATCAGCCAGAATCCTTAAAACTGTACAGGCCTATCAACCTGTTTTTGCAAGTGCATTAAGGCTGTTTTTCCCTTTTAATTAAGGCTGTTTTAATTAAGACTGTGTGTATTGACTAATTAATTGAAATCAACATATTATAGATTAATACTCAAATGTATTAATTATAGAGTTTTAATCTGTTCACATAAATAAAACTAAATAGACTGCACAGGAGAGTCTATCAAATCTAGTTGCGAATTGTATAGAAACAATAGTGTTTCATATAACTAAGCATAAGACTAATCCTGTTTTGTGTGCAGCATGGCTTCCAACTCTTAAAAGGAACCCGCTGTTGTACAACAGCCCATGGCAGAACTGATGCATGCCACCGTTCACACTCATGGTGAACGCCCGGAAAAGTTTATTGGCAAAGAATTCAAACGATGGCAACAAAAGATGCTCTTCTACCTTACGACATTGAACCTGTCAAAGTGCCTGAAGGAAAAAACCCTATCTTGAAAGAAGGGGAAACGGATCGTACCACCGTGGCTGCTGTCGAGTCATGGAAACACTCTGACTTCCTTTGCAAGAACTACATCTTAAATGGACTGGATAACTCACTATACGATGTATACAGACCATTTAAGACGGCCAAGGACCTTTGGGAATCATTGGAAAAGAAGTACAAAACCGAAGATGCTGGCTCGAAGAAATTCATAGTTGCTAGGTTTTTAGAATTTTTTATGAATGATTCCAAAAGTGTTATGACACAAGTTGAACAACTCCAACTAATCTTGTACGAGATAGCAGCCGAAGGGATGATCATTTCAGAAACATTCCAAGTTGCGGCAATGATCGAAAAGCTACCTCCCGCGTGGAAGGACTTCAAAAACTATCTCAAGCATAAGCGCAAAGATATGTCGTTGGAGGATTTGATCCTAAGGCTAAGAATTGAGCAAAATAACCAGGATTCGCCGAAAGAGCTTGCTTCGGCCATAGAAGGGGCACATGTGGTCGAGCAAGACTCCAAGAACGAAGCGTAAAAGCTCGGGTGAAGGGCGTCTACGCAGGAAAAGTACAAGTTCAAAGGCAAGTGCAGGCTGTGATAAGAAAGAGCCATAAAGCTGCGGAGTGTCGAGGAAAGAAGCGAGTCCAAAGAAGCCAACGTGGTTGATGAAGACATCGGCATGATCGGTGGTTTCGAGACAAACTTGGTCGGCACGGTCGTGAATGGTATGTGGACACCGGCGCCACACGTCACATATGGCGATGCAAAGATGTTCTCATCTTACTCCAAAGTGACGTCCGGCGAAGCTATTCATGGGCAACTCCTCCACCTGAGGTGGAAGGAAAGGGCGAAATATTGAAGATGACCAGCGGACGGGAATTGGTGCTCACCAATGTCCTCCATGTCCCAGATATTAGGAAAAACCTAATCTCCGGCTCCCTTTTAATAAAGCATGGGTTCAAGTTGGTCTTCGAGTCCGATAAATTTGTACTTACTAAGAGTGGAGTTTTTATGGGCAAGGGTTACCTCAATAAGGGGTTGTTCAAGTGTAATGTACTGGTGGTAACCCCACCCAACAGTAGTAGTATTAATAATGCAGCATCTACATCTTCTTCTTACTTGCTTGAGCAATCTAATATTTGACATCTTAGACTAGGTCATGTTAACCATGATTCTATACGACGATTAATGCAAATGGAATTAATTCCAAAAGCAATCAACACTAAGGAAAAATGTCAAATATGTTTGAGGCAACAAACAAGAACCTCTTTCAAACAATACAACGTGACACTCGACCACTAGATTAGTTCATAGTGATTAGTTAAATCATAGAGTCATGTGGCGGGAAAAAATATTTCATCACCTTTATTGATGATAGCACACGTTATTGTCATCTTTACTTGCTAAATAGTAAAGACGAAGCGTTCGAGGCATTTAAAATGTACAAGAACGAAGTAGAAAATCAACTTGAGAAAAAGATAAAAATTCTCAAATCTGATAGAGGAGGTGAGTACGTACATCCTTTTAAAGACTTTTGTGCAGCACATGAAATAATTCATCAAGTGACTCCTCCTTATACTCCACAATCCAATGGGATTGCGAAAAGAAAAAATCGTACACTCAAAGAAATGATGAATTCATTACTAATTCAATCAGGCCTACCCGACGAAATGTGGGGGAGGGAGGTGCTCACAAAGAAATTACTTGCTCAACAAGTTACCACACAAGAAATTGGAGCAAACTCCTTATGAATTATGGACTGGTCGAAAACCTTCCTACAAATTCATTTAAGTGTGGGGGTGTCTGGCTAAAGTGGCAGCACCATTACCTAAAAAGATGAAAATCGGTCCAAAAACCGTGGATTGTATCTTCATAGGATATGCAGCTCGGAGTAGTGCCTATAGGTTCTTAGTGCACAAGTCTGACAATCCAAATATTGAAGTAAATACAATACTAGAATCAAGAAATGTCACATTTTTTGAAAACATATTTCCATTAAAAAATAACCAAAATACTAATGGAAAACGCTCATTTCCTTGGAACACAAGCGAATATGAGAACGAGGCCCCCACGGACATTGGTCCCATGGACATAGTCCAAGATGACCATTCAGCTGCATCGGATGATGAAACAAGAAGGAGCAAACGGGCAAAAATAACTAAAACCTTCGGCCCCGACTTTGTGACCATTTTTATAGTGGACAATGAACCTCGCACGTTCAAAGAAGCAATGTGTACTCCCGAAGCTCCTCAATGGAAAGAAGCCATTAATGGCGAAATATCTTCCATTATGCAAAACCACACTTGGGAATTAGTTGATCTTCCCAAGGGTGTAAACCATTGGGCTGTAAATGGATTTTCAAAAGAAAATTAAAACCCGATGGTTTCATTGATAAGTATAAAGCACGATTAGTCGCAAAAGGGTTTAATAAAAAAGAATGTGTTGATTATTTTGACACTTATGCCCCTGTAACCCAAATTACGTCAATTCGACTAATAATTGCTTTTGCAGCTCTGCACGGTCTTAACATACATCAAATGGATGTTAAGACTGCCTTCCTAAATGGGGAACTCGAAGAAGAAATCTATATGAATCAACCCGAAGGATTCATAGCTCCGGGCAACGAAATGAAAATATGCCGATTGGTCAAATCGTTGTACGGATTAAAGCAAGCACCAAAACAATGGCATAAACGTTTTGATGACGTAGTACTTGCAAATGAGTTCAAGATCAACGAATGTGACAAATGTGTGTACGCCAAAAATACACAACATGGTTATGTCATTATCTGCCTCTACGTAGATGACATGCTCATCATCGACAATAACGACAACATGATCAAGGACAACTAGAACATGTTGGCCAACAGGTTCGACATGAAAGACCTTGGGATAGCTGATGTCATCTTAGGTATTAAAATATCTAGAACATTCGAGGAGATCATATTATCACAATCTCATTACATCGAGAAATTACTGGAGAAATTCAGCAATGGTGATAATAGTATAGCAAAAGCTCCAATAGACCCAAACTTTCATCTCAAAAAGAACCTACACGAAAGTGCATCTCAAATTGAATACTCTCGTGTAATTGGAAGTCTAATGTATCTCACGAATTACACGCGATCAGATATTGCTCAAACAGTCAATCGTTTGAGCAGATTTAACAGCAATCCCTGACATGATCACTGGAAGGCTATTGTAAGAGTCCTTAGGTATCTTCGATACACTAAAGACTATGGGTTGAACTATTCCAAGTATCCAGCAGTAATATAAGGTTATAGTGACGTCAACTGGATATCTGATACTAACGACTCGAAATCCACAAGTGGATTTGTATTTACACTTGGGGGTGGTGCTATCGCATGGAAATCTTCCAAACAGACTTGCATCGCAAGATCTACAATGGAATCGGAATTTATCGCTTTAGATAAAACAGCGGAAGAAGCCGAATGGCTACGTAACTTCCTAGAAAATCTTCCAGCATGGCCACAACCAGTGCCAGCTATATGTATCCACTGCGACAGCCAAGCCGCAATTGGAAGGGCACAAAATAATATGTATAACGGTAAATCGTGACACATACGAAGGCGTCACAATATCGTTAGGAAACTTCTCTCAAATGGAGTGATCACCATCGATTACATTCGATCGAAAGACAACCTAGCGGATCCACTAACTAAAGGTTTGTCTGGAGAGCAAGTATGCAACTCATCAAAGGGAATGGGCCTAAAGCCTTTGAAATAAAGAATAATTTGGCGGCAAACCCCACCTAGCTGATTGGAGATCCCATGGTGTAGGTTCAAAGGGACAACCCAACTAAATTAATCTCCAAGACAACACTACGGGACTTAAGTCCTACACATTCCTATGGTGAAACACACTAGTGTTATCTGTCACGGTAAAGGATAAGTTTTGCTTTTAATGGTTCCTATGACTTGACTCGTCAAGCGGAGTTCTGGCATAACAACTCCTTATAGGCAATCACCTATATGAATGTAAGATTGGTCGATCTTATGAGAATTACGAGGCTGAAATTCTCTAAAAACATTCATAGAACCAGGTATTGTTTAGGGTCAAAATGAACACAAACGAAGAATCACACCCTGTTTGAGGTTAGCTGTGTGATTGCTAATGTCTTGGTTGACAGCAAACACTAATCAATTCAAGACACTCAAGTCACTAATTAGTTAGTCATCCCGATAGTATATCATAAGGAAAGGTTCAAAGCCAAAAGCCACATATTCCAGTACAGTTACTCTCGGTTGTATCTCTGTAAATATCAATATGTCATCAACTTACATGATATCTTATTCAATGTGGGGGATTGTTGGAAACTTAATTTTCAAATAACTTGAATAAGCTAAGTCATGTATAGGGAAAAGTGGGAATCCCACATTGGGAACAAGATGAAACAAGCTCTACCTTATAAGGTAGAGCTTTGAGACTTTACTTTCGGCCCTTGGGCCACTACACTTTTGTGTAGGAGGGAAGACCTAGCTAGGTGCAGGTCCAACCACACGCACGCATGCGCGCCGCCGCCGCTCGCCCGTCCCGACTTGGCTCGGCTCGCTGGCTGGTCGGTCGATCGGCTTGCTTGCCTGACTGAACCTTATCTTTTTGATACCAGTTCAATTGTCGTGTGACCCTTTCAGTGTGAACCTTTTCTACAGAACATGTTCAGCCTTCCTCGACAAGCTCGAAACGGTGTGTCCGTTTCGTGACACAATGCTACTTGGTGTCCCGGGATAGCCAACCGCTCCCAACTTCCATCCCCATACTGCCACATAAATACTGCATCCAACCACAGATTTTGGCACTGAAAAACTCTCCTCTTTTCTGCACAACCTTTCTGCCCTTACTGAGATACATCAGCGTGTTCGTGATTTGCCCGGTGATTGAAGCTTGGAGGATTGGCCTCTTCATTCACGTAAGTATCCTAAACCCCGGAGACTCATCGGCAAAGACCCCTCTCCTTCGATGCCGCTTTTTGTCTTAAGGAAATAGCTTAATTGTCTCGAGGACCCTTATTATTCTGTCCACCACACACACTGCCGGAAACTAAAATAAATCAGGCCATACCTTTTCTACATTGTTTACTTCATCTGAATACCCGATTCACTTTCTATGAATTTTTCATGTTTTTCTTTATTTTCTTCAAATGATATTGTGAGTAATTTTAACAATTGTAAGTGTTTTTTGTTTGTCTAACTTATGGATATCAATTAAAAATTTTATTTATTTTTAGTGAATTAAGTATCAATACATGTCTACGTGGTACAATGAAGAATCAAGGAGGGTGTCATTTGGGTATCAAAGTAGAGATTTGATACTCAACCACCCAAAAATCAAATGGTCACCGACCTCTCAAAATTATTACTCCCTCCGTCCCTAAATAATTGTCCTAGTTGACTCGACGCACAGTTTAAGAAAAAACAATTGACTTGATTATTTATATTGGTTTAATGTGTAGTTTCCTTTAAAACTCATGTGTATGTGGCCCATAATTAAAGTAGGGTGAAAAAGTAAGGGTAAAGTGGTAAAAGTGATGTTCTAAAAAGATAAGTTTCAAACTTGACAATTATTTTGGGACGGACGAAAAAGGAAAGGAGGACGATAATTTAGGGACGGAGGGAGTATAACTTTTTGCCATTTTTGTAAGTAATTTTTTAAGGTACACATTTTTTTATTCATAAATGATGATCACTTTGCCTTATTTGGATATCAAACTAATTTTTTCTTCAAAATTTAAAGTTATTGGAGATAAAAATAATGACATATGTACAATTATTAAAATTGATGTCAAACTGTTGGAAGCATTTTTTGTTTGGATGACTTAAAGTAGGAACAACGGTGTGTCTAACTCAAATCAAAAGGATATTTTCCTTCGCAACGGTTAATCTTAAAAATATAAAATATAAATCTTATTTGATTTGGTTGAGTTTGTATCAATTTATGATATAATATCAAAACCAAATCATATAATAACTTTTTGATTTTTATTTATTTTTTGGTATTCTACCAATTCAAAAAAAAATTTTTTAATAAAAAAGAATACATATTTTTATTTATAAATAGAAACTTAGGCTCTATTTGTTTAACGGAAAATGACTTTCGGAAAATGTTTTCATGATTTTTCGATGTTTGGTAACCTTAAAAAAATATAGTCAATATAATTTTTTTTTCCAAGTCAACAGAAAATCAAGTTTTTTTTCTCGGAAAATGACTTACGGATTCATTTTCCGTAAGTCATTTTTCAATTGTTTGAGCACCCCCTCCGTCCCCTTCCTCAATGACACATATTTACATATACGCACAATATTTCACCTAACAAATAAATTGTTTAGAAATATAAATTAAGTTTGTGCACACTATTTATAGATTATACATTTAATAAATACTCATAAAATCCTAAAATTAATGTCAACTATATTGTTTAGGAACGTCCCAAATATTGTGCATTTTCTTTTTTAAAACGTTTTTTTTTTCATATCAATCGTCAATTGTTTTATATTTGTATTTGTGAGATTGAAAAAAAGATGGACCTTATTGATTTGACATCACTAATGATAAATTATGATTTACTAAAGAAAAATTACTTAAAGTTTAACACTATCTTATAAACAATATGAGCATTAATATTAAAATATATTTTTCATGTTTATTCATATATTGTTTTAGGTAACATTTTTCGCGTGTTTGTCAAACACTCAAAAATATTTTTCGGCATATTTTCAAAAGATTTACCAAACACCCGAAAATGAATTTTTTTTCATATAAAGTATAAATGTAGTCGTGGTTTGCTTCATTTGGACATCAAACCAATTTTCAAGATAAATATGTTGAGGAATTTGAAAGTGTTGGGGCTTGGGCCACTTTTGGAAATATTTTTTGGTTTTGAATCAAATGAGTATCAAATTGATTAATTTATTGGTTTTTAATGAGTTGTGAAGGATTTGGTGGAGCTGTTGTGCATGTCATTAGAGCAGAGAAATGATATTACAAGCTAGAGCTTGTGATATTATTATAAATTTTAGTGTTAGTACTGTTAGATCAAATATATATACTTAGATCTCTACACCGTTAAATCAAATATGTTATTTTTTAAGTAATGACACAGACTTTCCAAATCATCACCAATTTAATCATCAAATGACTATAACACTAAGGGCTCGTTTGGTACAGCGTTTTCAAAACGCAGTTTTATTTTTATAAACACGTTTGGAAAATTATTTCAAAACGCTATTTTTCATAAACAAACTATTTGAAAACGTAGCATATTTTTAAAACGCTACAAATTGGAGCGTTTAAAACGCGCTCACGTTTTAAACCGCATGCATTTTAAAAGCATTGCGTTGAAACAACTTTTAAAGAAACTGCGTTTTTACCCATTTTGACTAAAACGCTCCACCAAACAAGCACTAAAAATTGTAATAGTATCATAAGTTCTAACTGGTAATATGATTTATCATTTTAGAGGAGTATAACGAAAGATCTTCATGACGTTTTAATAGATTTGTTCTCCACAACCAAGAATCATACCCATATAATTTGGAAATCTAGATAAAATTTAGGAGGTTACCTTCAAATCAAACCGCTTTCTATCCAAAATTTAATTTTTCTTATGTTTTTGGTTCTTTGACTTGCGAATTTGTTTTTTTAATATTTTTTTAATAGAGACTAGTTTATCTTATTTGGACATCGAACAAATATTTTTCAAAATTTAGAGTTATTAAACATAAAGATAGTAAAAAATGAAAAATTATTGATATTTGTGTTAAATTGTTGAAAGGGTCTTTTGTTTGAGTGATTTGTGAGATCAAATATATTTTTTATTTATTTTTAATGAATTAAATATTAAATATGAAACAAATGAGATATTCCGTTGTACATATTTTTACGAGTTTTAAATAAAAAGAATTATTCATTTTAATGAATTAAATATGAAATGCTGAGTTTTCTTAATAGTTAATACCTTGTCAATTGCTTTACGTAAAATATTTTCTTATTGTAAAAGGATTTTCTAGAAAAATTACAGTCAAGTTGGCATATTTAAGCATGTGAGCTGGAAAGGGCATCCGGCATGCTGTCGGGAAGAACAGTCAAATGTATTGACCATCTTGTTGCCTTGTTTGAAAAATCTGTAGCCGTACTTCATGAAGACTACTGAATTACTCCGGGATACATTATCCCTTTATCTTTATTTTTTAAAATTATACTTTAATTATAGGTTACAAATGCATGACAATATTTTTAAGACAAAAAAAAAAAAAAAACTCCCTCCGTCGCTAAATAATTGTCCTAGTTGACCAGGCGGACAGTTTAAGAAAAAAACAATTGACTTGATTATTTATATTGGTTTAATGTGTAGTTTCTTTAAAGCCCAAGTGTATATGGCATATAATTAAAGTAGAGTGAAAAAGTAAGGATAAAATGGTAAAAGTGATGTTTTAAAAAGATAAGTTTCAAAGTTGCCAATTATTTTGAGATGAACGAAAAAGAAAAGGAGGATAATAATTTAGGGACGGAGTGAGTATTATCTTTTACTCCCTCAGTTCCTAGCTTATTATCTTGTTTTACTCTTTTGAGTCCATGCACGAACATGTTTTCAATTAGCCTAACTCCGAACGCCTCGGCTCCTTCCATGAAAAATTTCTCCTAAAACTTGAAAGTGGTCAAAGTAGTTCAATTGTTAAAGTAAGTGCTCTCCTTTCGGTAGAGTTGTCAAATAGGGCAAAAGTCAGCGGCATGTCCGCGTCGCCACTTATTAGAGGCGGATCGAGCTGATGTATTAGATACTTGTTTGGACGTGGGCTTTTCAAGCTTTGCCCACACGAACTGCAGACGTTTACGAGTTGGGGCAGGACGGGCACGAGCAGCCCGCAATTTTCTCAGCTTTCTACAATTATATTTCTAATGTAGTTGTAGTCCACTAGTGTGTAGTATGTACTCAAATGGCCCAAAGTAAAAAAAGAAATAATATTAATTCTAATAGTTAACCTAAAATCTCAAACTTTCTCATTTCATCTTCCTCTAATGCTCTACGTCTTTCCCTCTCACACAGAGTCACTCTCTTTCTCTCTCACACAGAGTCATAGACTCACAGTCGTTTTCTCTCTCAAACAGTAGTCTTAGTCTCTCTCAACTCCGAAGTCTCATCTCATCAAATGCTGGACAAGAAAAAAAGATGATGACGACTATGGTTTACCGAAGGGATGGAAATGGCGGCGTGGTTGGGTCTGCCATGGCGGAGGCGGCGTGGACTAGTGGTTGCTGGCCGGAGAAAAAAATGGTGGCCGATGGTCCGTCGATGGAGGAGAGGACGGGTGGCCCTGGGCGTAACATGTAGAGAGAGAGAAACACAAAAAACTTTCAAGGTTTTTTTTTTCATTTTTCTTGCGTCTGATTGCTTTCCCTTTCCCCCCGCCCCCCTTCATTAGAAATCATCTCAAATCTCACGCTCTATCTCTCCCATCCTGCAAGCTTCCAAATCCCGTCTCTACTTCTCCGCTCTAGTTTCACCATCACATGCTCACAGCCTCGGTGCTCCTTATAGTTACAGATCCCGTCCTTGTGCCACCGTCTCAGATTTAAACACATTTTTGCGAGTTTTGCCCGTTTTACCCGCGGCCTTAAGCGGGGCGAATTGAGCCAAGAGTTTCAAGGACCGCCAAAATTACGGGCTTTCCCACCCGCCCCGTTTAGTGGCGGGCTTTCCAGGCCCACGGGCAAACCCGCCCCATTTACCCGTTTTGATAGCTCTACCTTCCGGTCGAAGGGAGACATCACCACACCTACTAGAGTTCAGGTTATAGAAAGATCAAATCACTCTTTCGAAGATGGTCTAATTCATGTGCCTACTGCCATTGTAGATAGACTTGTTGGGCTACGGTGTGTCTCATTCAGGAGAAGGCTATCGACTTGGCGAGATAAATTAATTTTTGAATCTTTCAAAGAAATTTTTTGTATATAATTATAACTTTTTTAATATCATAAAATTTGATGTGGCAAAATCACAGCTTGAGCCGTCCATATGATGGGTTGGATATCTGTGCTTGAATATGCTTCCTTGAACCTGATTAACAACACAGAAAACCTGAGTGGAAGTGTAAGGCAGGGCCTAGCGAAACCCCTCCGGGGGGAGAGTAAGTATCGAGTGTGAATGTCAAAAAAGAATTCGACAGAGTTTCTAGGCTCAAGAAAGAGTGTGTACCTTGTTTGTGGCTTGTGAAAAGGTATTTATAGGCCCCCAATGACCCAGAATTCGTGTGAGATTTAGTTTCCTTAGATACCCAATCAATCAAGGAGCGAATCCCTTGATTTTAGGCATGATGAGCGGCTGGCCGCGTAAATGCCGGAGCAGATAAGGCAAGTGTCCTGCTTGGATATGGAAACCTTTGACTTGTCTTGAAGAGCAAGTTTCTGGAGCTTCCTACCCGATATGTGCCCGGGTGAGCAAGACTCTGCCCGGCTATTTGATGTGTACTTATCTGAGGTAAGTGTAGATCCCGGGGGTGGCCCCTAGTCGGGCAGGTCAGGCCGATGCTCGATCAGATTGGGACGGGACGAATCAGATTTTTTGTCCGGTATGAGTGTGGTCCCCGGGCATGACCCCTGGTTGGACATGCAAGGCATGTGCCCGGCGAGGTTTAGATAGGAGTTGCACTGCTCGTTGCTTGATGTCTTAATTACTTTGTCTGCTAGGCCGGCGGTCCCATATTAATTATGCTTGTGACTGGCACGTAATGCTAGCTCGTGACCCGATTTAGACCGGGCATATCAAAATTCATAATTAATAGTACAAAAACGTATATTAAAAAACATACAAAAATATAAAATTAAACATGACAATAATTTCGAAAAAAGTATGAATTTCTAAATAAGGCATCTATATGAATTTTCATAAAACCTTCTACTTGTTTGTTTCTAAATAATTGTATTATTTCACAAAACGCACAAATTAAGAAAAAAATTATTAACTGTGCAATTAATATTATTATAATTTGCACTACATGTACGTGTAGAACATTATTAAAGTAAAAGAAGAAAAAATAGTTAATACTCATCAATAGATTAATTAAAAATTAAAAACATAATTTTTTCTTAACAGACGAAAACAAAGAAAGTAAGAAAAAAAAACGATGTGCGGATGGGGAATATGAATTCCAAAACATCATGTCAATTGTCAATCGCGAGTGAAGGTACAGACTACAGCATCAATAGATACCTTTTTTTTTAAATATTAATGTAATGTATAGTTTATAATAAATGTATATAACTTATAATTAAAATATGATAAAAAATAAGAATAAAATGATAAAAATATTATCATAAAAATGAAATATTCGAACAAAAAGTTTATTTTGTAAATGATGAAAAAAGAAAATAAGACAATAATTATGAGGAGTTTTTTTTTTTTTTTTAACTTTACAGCTCACCAAGGTTATCTGTCTATAAATGTGAATGGTAGCCCAAACACACCCTTATCCATTTCAGAACTAAGAGCTTCAATGGCTTCTTCTAGCTCTCCATTTCTACGAATCAATTTCATCGCTCTCACCCTTTGTTTTTTCTTAGTCGCTGTCCGATCCTTGATCCCAGCCAATCGAACCTTCCGCATCGTGAATGAGGGGAATTCAGCGACTACATAGTCGAATACGATGCTAACTACCGTCCAATTTCGGGACAGACCAATGATTATCAACTGTTCAATTATCCCTTCTACCTATCGTTTTATAACACTACTCCAAATGCCTACATTTTGGCCATTCGTGCTGGTCTCCCCCGGGATGAAGATCTCATGCGGTGGGTTTGGGATGCGAATCGCAATAGTCCTGTCGGTGAAAACGCGACGCTGAGCTTGGGTCGGGACGGGAATTTAGTCCTGGCCGAAGCTGATGGGCGGGTGAAGTGGCAGACTAACACGGCTAACAAAGGTGTCGATGGCATTAGGTTACTACCAAATGGTAACCTTGTTCTCTACGATAAGAAGGGAAGGTTCGTATGGCAAAGCTTTGACTATCCTTCTGATACCCTGTTGATTGGTATGTCTCTTAATATCAATGGACGTAACAAGCTCGTTAGCCGCACTTCTGATGCCAATCCCTCCGATGGCCCTTATAGCTTGGTTCTTGAAAAGGCCGGAAATTTGAACTTGTATTTCAACTACTCTGGTCAGTATATCAATAACTCTTCGCTCAACTCTCTCTCTCTCTCTCTCTCTCTCTCTCTCTCTCTATATATATATATATATATATATATAATAGAATAAAGTTTTTATGCATAAATGAGTAGTGATGTGCTCGTTCCTAAATAAGTGTTTTATAAATTTTCTTTTTTAGAGGATACCATTTTTATTTGGGTAATCTTGGAAACTCTTAATAATACTGATTAAATGATGGCATCTTATGTGTCATATTGTTAACATAACTTTTTAAGCTTATAGTGGAGGCGTAAAATCTTAAAAAATAAGATGACACATTGAAAACCACATCATTTGGTACACAAATTTGAGTGCTTATTGAGTGGCTCTAGCATTATTTTTTTTATTTTACCCTAAATTTTTGTCATTACTTGAATGAATAATGATGGTGCTAAATTAAACGAGGCAATAACAAGAAACAGATGCATAACTTAAATGACAAGACAAACAGCGTGATTTTTGTATGCCACGTAAAAAGTGGCTTTGTGCTATCAAATTATTGGAAAAATTAATAAATGTGTAGTTTGGCTTTGTGTTATCAAATTTTTGTATGCCATGTTTTTTTAAGGCAAAGAACGGTATACGTCACGTGTAACAATAAGTCTAATCTTTGGAAAAGTCATTACAGGTCAACAGCTTCTATATAATGGATGGACTAGATCGAACTTTGGAAGCAACGTAACCTTCGATTTGGAAAAAGTTGAGAGTAATCGCTACCCCAATAGCACCGCATATGAGGTTGGCTGGAGATACAATCCATACTCAACACCGCCACCAAGCCGCCGCCGCCTGCTTCAGTCACGGCCAAGCACCACTGGAAATCTGCTTAACCTCGTGAAGCTGAATTACAATGCAACCCTGTCTTTCCTGAGACTAGGCTCCGATGGAAACTTAAAAGCATACACATACTATTTACCGGTTGATTACTTGAAGTGGGCCGAGACCTACACTTTCTTTGGGGATGACGTAAGGGAATGTGGATTGCCTTCAAAATGTGGGAAGTTTGGGTACTGTTCGCAGAGAATGTGCGTGGGGTGTCCGAGCCCAAAAGGGATTTTGGGTTGGAGCGAGAGTTGCGCGCCGCCAAAATTGCCGGCATGTAAGGGTGGGGCGGCAGGGAGATATTATAAGATAGTCGGGGTGGAGCATTTCACGAGTCCGTTTATGGAAGGGGAGGGCCCAATAAAAGTGGATGAGTGTAGGAAGAAATGTGATGAGGATTGCAAGTGTGTTGGGTTTATATACAAGGAAAATACTTCAAGGTGTTTGCGTGTTCCTGTTCTGGCAACTCTTATTAAGGTTGTGAACACTTCCGTTGGGTATATTAAGTACTGATTTGTGTATGTGTGTGTGTGTTGATTAAGTGCAAGGAATAAGTGATGGAAACACTTGAAATTCTCTGTTTGGTTCTAGTTTCCATTTCCAAAATAAAGAGGATTTTTGTTCTGTTAGTACGAATTTTCTCTTATCAAGGTAATTCTTGTAATCGATTATTGCAAATATATGATTTTCACAATTTAGTGAAAATAGTTTGATTTTTTGCTTAAGCAACGGAACATTAATTATTTATGAATAATCGATAATACATATATAATGTAACAATGGGTAATTAATCAAAGATGATAAGAGTAGTCTATTTAACCAAACGGTAAATATCATTTTAGTGAAAATACATGGATCATTTGGGTTGCTTGCTCAATAACTTTTTAAAATGGCCTCGTCCAATGCACCAATTTGATTAATGGCCTCTTTTATTATGAAAACCCCATAATATCCTTAAAGAATCGATCAGTCGTCGACTCAATGAATCGATTACTAGATCAATCGACACAAAGCTCGATCAATCAAAATCACAGAAAGAGATGAAAGGCAGAGGGAAGGGCTTAGGGTTCATTAAGAGAAAGAAAGAGTACCTAGATGACAGCGGCGATGATGGAGGAGATGGAAGAGGGTGCTGATGGAAACTGCCATGGCCATGGTAATGGTAGAAGAGAGAGAACCCTAAATTGCTATTGAAAGCGGAGATCATAGATAAATGAGAGAGCGAGACGAGGAAGGAGAGAGAGAACCTTAAACTTTCCATTGAAGGAGGCAGGGCCGGCCCAACAATTATGGAGGCCTAAAGCAAACTATAGTACGTGACCTTAACATGAAAAGATTAAAACGTTGTAAACAAAGAAACAAACCTGATTAAAGCTTTGGAACTCTTTTCATAATAGTTTAAAGTGTTCGCTAAGGAGAGCAAACCAAAAAGTTCAATATCAACATGGCATACCCAATGTAAAAATTGCGATTGTGCCCCTTCTCGAACCAGTAATCGTATCCAAAAATTTTCCAAGGAATTGTGCATGTTGACGAAAATTTGAAACTCAAAATTGTAAATTAGTGCACCCATCAAGTTTTTAGATATGAAGTAAATAGTAAAATATGTAAATTCACCGCAATTTCTCAAAGCTACAATATGCATTGCACTTGAATTTCCAGTACACCGCAAAAGCAAGAAGAAGCTAAGTATCGATGGGTTCTACTTATGATTAAAGCTTTGGAACTCTTTTAAAGGCCTAGTACTAATAGTTTAAAAAATTTGAGGCCTATAATTTTTTTGAGGCCTAAAGCCATAGTTTCCCCAACTTTACCCTTGGGCCGGCCCTGGAAGGAGGATGTTAGAGATGAAGGAGAGAGAGGTAGCGAGTGAGACGGGGAAGGAGAGAGAGGGGAGAGCGAGACTGTGGGAACGAACTAATTTCATGGGGAATTGGGGGGATGAAAGGTTTGGAACGTGGGTTTAGGACAATGGGCATTTTAGGGAGGAGTAGTAGGCCAATTTTTGGGTCAAGTGGTCTTTTGTGGAATGAGTTCGGGTCCGAAGACTATATTTGATGATAGCAACATGTCAAACTAACGACACTCTATACATGCACAAACATAAAAGGGCGAAATGCACCATTGGTCCTTGTACTTTAGGTTTATCCATCATTAGTCCTCTGAACATCAAAACGTCTCACTATTAACCAAAGTTTGCGTTTTTTGCCCACTGTTGGTCCCTTGCCCAAATGCCGTGACCTGTTTCACCGTTAAATGGCCATGTGCGATTCACGCGAGCAAAATCAAGGACCAAAGTGTCTTTTCTTGCTAGACCAAAATCAACGCTGTGACCCCATCGTATTGAATGTTTCAATTTATTTTCAGCCATATCAAGGCAATAATTTTTGCAATTACAACAAATAATCCAAACCAAAACTGGAACAGAGTTAATTGAGATGGGAAAGGGGTTTCAAATCCAAGCCCTTAGACTCGAATTGACAGTGGCTGCGTGAAAGAAAGAAGATACGCACGTGCTTCTACACTACCCTTGTCGGAGCTAAAAGGGGTTTCAAATCCAAGCCGCTTTGTGAGATTCTACCTCAACATAATCAGGTTCGGGTTTTCTGGGTAGAGGCCTGCGATAAAGTTTAGCCACCACATCCAGGTCGGAGCTTTGCTTGAGCCGGTATGAGTTCCTTGCAAACTTTACTCGGAGCGCAGTTTTGGGGCTGACTCTTCGAAGCTCACCAATTCGCTTTCCAAACAAGACAAAAGCAGAGTGTTCTTGTTTTTCCCATGCATTTTCTAGGGTTTTACCCAAATTTGATTCTCGCCATTGATGATGTCAACAATGACAAAAGCAAGAAATTGGCTCCCTTCCATATCTAATTTCTGTTGGGTTTTCGATTTCAACTTCATCTACTAGGTTTTTTATTTCATCTTCTTGATTTCATCTTCATCTATTGGGTTTTCGATTTCATCTTCATCTCTGGTTAATGACTTGGAGAAGCAGGATGATGAAGTGGTGGTGCTATTGGTTGTTGTCGGTAGTTTGAAGAAATCTGAAGCGAGAAGATAGAATAAATTTGGGCAAAATGCATCATTAGTCCCTAAAGGGACCATTTTACAGCTGGGAGTAAAGCGTTGGGAAGCTGGGAGGAGGATGAGGAAGAAGGGGCCATTTTGCAGCTGCCTCCAATGAGAAAAGACACTTTGGTCTTTGATTTTGCTCATGTGAATCACACATGGTCATTTAACGGTGAAACAGGTCACTGCGTTTGAGCAAGGGACCAACGGTGGACAAAAAATGCAAACTTTGATCAATGGTGAGACGTTTTGATGTTCAGGGACTAATGGTGGACAAACCCAAAGTATAGGGACCAATGGTGCATTTCGCCCAACATAAAGATAACGATGAGTAGTCAAATTTTGGCCGGCCAAAATAAATATTTTAAAGATATGTTTGGTATTTACTAAGAAGAAATATCTAATATACCCTTAATTAATTATTTAAACGATCAATGTAAATTATTTAAAGGATCAAGAAAGTATTTTAAACTATCTAGGTCTATAATGAATACTTTGAATTAGAGTGACACTATTGAGACCCCCTTACCTATAAGTTGATCATTTTAAAATTCAAATTTCTTATTTTACCATTACTTTTTATCAACAGACCCCTCCTCTCTCATTCCCCTCACCATGTGTAACATTCCACCTCCCCATATTTTTCTTCTTCCGATCCAGTTATGTTTGGCAAGGGCTAGCTGAACAACCTTAGGTAATTTATTTATTTGTGGATTTACACTGTTTCGCAGACGATGACCGAATAGTGTAAATCCAAAAAAAAAAACCAAGGTTGTTCAACTAGCCTTAGCCGAACATAATTATGTTGTTTGGGCAACCAGGACCAAACATTAGGGAAAAAATTCTCCAGAGTTGATTTATCAATGAATGGTTCATGGTTCATGGTTCAAGGAAGGGAATAGAGGTAGTGTTGAAAGGAAAAAAAAAAAGAACAATAGACGATTAAATGGAGAGAGGTGGGAGAAGAAAAGAGGGGAAGGGGAAGGTTGGCTAAGCACAAAGGGAAGGAGTGAAGGATGGAAGAGTAAGAGGGAAGAAGGAAGGGAAGGAGAGGGAGAACGATGAGGCAGTGGGGGGATGGTGACTGGGCCAGAAGAGAAAGAATGGGGAGGGGAATGTCATGTTGGGACTAGGAGGGAGGGAAGGAGAGAGGGGGAGGTATATTTATAAGAAGTAAGAGTAAAATAAGAGGTTTGAGTATTGAAAGGGGAGTCAACTTATAAGTAAGGGGTCTTAATAGCGTCACTCTTTAATAACCTAAATTAAACGACCTAAGAGTAAGGTTAACGGAGTATGTAAAATTGTTCAAATTGGCATCTAAAGAAATAACAAAGGATCTCCCAAAATCTTAAATAAACATACTTTAGATATTTTGGGAATGGTAGCTTGGGAATAGGCTGCAGAAGCGAAAGAAATTGTTTGACCCTTCCCCAGCCGGCTCTGGCTCTCCTCAATTAAGAATGGGATCCATTAATTCTTTTTTTCTATTTCTTTGACTTTTCCCTTTTTATAATTCAAAAAAAAATATTTTTAAAAAGTTCACATTTTTATCATATATAGAGACTTGGTTTGACTTATTTGGACACCAAATTATTTTTTAAATTTTTTTTGAAATTATTGGAGATAAAGATAGTGGGATATGAAAGATTGTTAGGTTTGTGTAAAACTGTTGTATGTGTTTTTGTTTGGGTAGCTTATGAGTATCAAATTAATTTTTATACTTTCTTTGTTCTGAATAAATATTCTTACTTTCTATTTTTAAATATCCTAACTAAAGTTCCTAAAGAGTTTTCGTATATAAATTTTCTATCATTTTTCTTAATATATGCCTTCATTTAATATCATAATTATTACATATCCTAGAGAGATTGAGTGAAATGAATATATAATTAATGAGATAGAGAGAGTATGTAATAAGTATTATTGTTACAATATATTTTATAATTCATCATTAATTATATATTTTTAATTATTATATTTTGTCAATTAAAAATATTTATCTAAATAAAAGAAACATATATTTTTATTGGAGTAATGCTAGCCCTACAACTAGTATTACCACTAGTGTTACAACTTACCTTGAGAAATACATAGTTGATTTTTCAACTTTGCCTTTTAGTATGCAAGTTGTAATACTAATGATAATACTAGTGGTAAGGATATCATTACTCTTTTTATTGAGTTAAGTGAATCAATATGTTGTACATGCTCTAAAACCGGTAACCTAAATGATTCTGACCTGCGCACGGCTATTCTGTACCGTCCAAATCAAAATAGACATATATCAAAACACGTCACATCCACACACCCACGCCATCATCTCACTCATCATTCACTTGTGCGGTCAACATCTCCCTCCGACTATCACCAACGATATTCCTCTTTCCACTCTTTCTTTATACTTACCTTTCTTCTCAATGCCAAATCAATATCAAGTTATCAAGTACTCCTTCCGTACCTAAATTATCGTCTTCCTTTCCTTTTTTATCCGTTTCAAAAAATTATCCATTTTAAAACTTACATTTTTAGAACATTATTTTTACCACTTTACCATTACTTTTTCACTTTACTTTAATTATGGGTCACATACACATGAACTTTAAAAGAAACTACACATTAAACAAATATAAATTATCAAGTCAATTGTTTTTTTCTTAAACTGTGCGCCAGGTCAACCAAGACGATTATTTAAGGACGGAGGAAGTATCTCTTATAGCATCCTCAATGTAATACTTCTTATTAAAAAATTTTAATTGGGTTCCACTGTCACCTATATTTTTTTTTTCTTTTCACCAATTTAAGAATATATTTTCTCATTGTATACTATTTTTAACTAGATCTCACTGCCACCTCATTAACTTTATATTTCATTTTTAATTTTATACTTATCAACAAATAAATTTAAAACACGTTATTTAATATATTTCATATTTAAATATTTCGTATAAATAATTAGTTTATAAATTAAGACATAAATTAATTTAAAAATAATAATTACATTATTATTTTTAAATTTTATAATTTATAATTTAATAAATAAAAAATTTCCCAACAGCCTGCTCTTTTCCCCAATACACCTCCCAAAACAAAAAATTTCCCAAGCCGCCCCCCCCCACATTTCCCAACAGCCTGCACTTTTCCCCATTTCCAAGCACTTTCCCACTTTCCTATGTAAAATAGGAGCTTCCTATTTTGGAAGTGGAAGAGCATCTCTCTACTAGGTGACGGGTAGGTGAAAAATAAGAAATGTACGATGATACCAAATTTGATGAATTTTCATTAAAATTTTTGTGTATAATGTACGATGGTGATTCTCTCACCCGGCCATCTCTGTTCCAAATTAATAATCTCACTGCCCTGCCCTCTGCCTCCCGAGCGGGGCGGGAGGGGCACACCATCAATATCGCCATGGCGGGTGAAGCCGCCGTCGAAAGATTTTCAGAGCCCCAATTCGATTGTATATTGATGTGGACAAGTTTTGTACATTGTATACATATGGATCTGACTTTTGTAGAGCTTCTTGAAGTTGAAACTTTAATTTTGTAGTAGGTGTTTTACTTTACTACTTTTATTGAGCATAAATTAATCTGAGTGAGTTTTGTGAAAGTTCTTGGAACTTTGATTTTTGTTTTATCCACTTTTTTATTGAGCCTATACTCCTCCTTCCTTAAATTATTGTTTTATTTTTCTTTTTCGTTCGTCTTAAAATAATTGTTTTGTTTGAAAATTTTCTTATTAAGACAACACTTTTACCACTTTATCCTTATTTTTTCATCATACTTTAATTATGGACCACATACCATATACTTTAAAATAAATTACAAATCAAACTAATATTAATAATCTAGTCAAATATGTTTTTTTTTAAACCGTGCAAGTCCAACAAGACGATAATTTAGGGACGGAGGTTAGTACTCCCTCCGTCCTCAAATTATTATCCAGTTTTCATTTTTCGTCCGTCCTAAAATAATTGTCTTGTTTGAAACATTCTTTTTTATGATAACACTTTTACTACTTTATCCTTATTTTTTCATCTTACTTTAATTATGTGCCACATACACATGTGTTTTAAAGTAAACTATACATCAAAATAATATTAATAATCCAGTCAAATGTATTTTCTTAAATTATGTACCAAGTCCACAAAGACGATATTTCATGGATGGAGAGAGTATTAATTTTGTTTTCATGAAATTGCTCGAAAATTGCAATTATGGTCATGGGTGGTGGGTCCGGTGGCGATGACACAAGGAACTGTTACCGATGCTTAGAGCATCCACACTCATATATTTTTTAAAAGGTTTATCCAGCATGTCATGCAGGGCTGGCCTTGGGGGGTGGCGGGAGGGGCTACCGTCATGGGCCCCCAATTTTTTAGGGCCCCAAATGTTTGGGTACTACCTTATATTTAGTATATATATTAAAGTGTCAAAAATGTTAACAATTTATTCTCTTAACCCATTGGTTAAGGTGCTCTTGATTTAAATTAAAGGTTTTAGGTTTGAATCCTGTCTTGTTACTTGTTTTAATTTGTTACTTTTTTTAGCCTATGAACTGTATATAAGTTATAATGTGTTAATAAATGTAATCTAGAATAGATGATCCAATGGTTAACATACTTGATAGAATGTGAGAGATCTAGGGTTCAACTCTTGCTATAAGTTTTTTTTTTCAATACTTTAAAATTTAAATGATTTCATTTTTATAAAGGAACCCCTTTTTTTTTTGCCATGGGCCTCTCGAAACTCAGGGCCGGCCCTGATGTCACGTCATCAACTTATAATTTTTTTTATTTTAAATATATTCTTTATATTCGCATAAACCTTTAAAAAGTTTTATAAGATAGACCCACAACTAAGGCTCCGTTTGTTTCAGGGAAAACGTTTTCCGGAAAACATTTTCCGATGTTTGGTAACCCTAGGAAAATATGGGTCAACGGAAAACGTTTTACGGTCAATGGAAAATGACCCGTTTTCCTCCGTAAAATGACTTACGGACCATCACCTCCGTAAGTCATTTTCCAAAGAATTCGTCTCTCTTCTCTCTGGCGGCCAAAGGCACTCCTCTCTGGCGCTTCTCTACAGTCTACAAGTCTACAGGTATGTCGGCCTCTCTCTCCCTTCTTTGATTTCTTTGTTTCTTCAAAGATTTTAGGATTTATGGATTAAAGCTTCAGTTTTTTCTTTCAATTTATGGTTTTAATGTTCATTAGGGTTTAGTTATTTCATGATTTGATTTTTTTTAGTAAGGTTTTTGATTTACAATAGGGGTTGTCATTGAATTCCTTGAAAGAAATCATAACAATATGCTGTGACAAATCCTTGAAAGAAATCATATCAATTGAAAAGGTTTTTGATTTACAGTAAGGTTTTACAATAGGGGTTTTTGATTTACAGTAAGGTTTTTGATTTACACTAGAGGTTTTTGATTTACACTAGGGGTTGTCATTGATTTACAGGTAGCCTTCGTTCGCTTCTGAATAATATCTACTCTGTGTGTGTGATGCTTTATAGTTTATAATCGATGCTATACGTTATTTTATTGGTACATGAGGTTTATATAGAAACAAAGTAAAAGCTTGAAATTGATACCGATTTATGAAAGGTGGTCGGTTGTTTTAAGCTAGTTTTGGTGTTTGTATGTTTTTTATTAGGTTTTTTTTCCTTTGTAAATTGTTACTGTGATATTATGGGATGTATGGCTGTTGCGCTTGGATTTGAGATTATTCTATTGCTTTGGTCTACACATGGGATGACACCAACAATGGGGGGCGTTACTGTTGCTATTGTAAATGCTACAAAATAGAACTAGTTTCTTTCTCCTCGTTGGAGTGAGATTCTGTTGAGTTTTGAGTGTTTTCGCAAGCACCAAGTATGGAAGTTTATTGAATGAAGAATGATTCATTTGTTTACAAATTGTATTCATGAGGTCATGTATCTTTTTCCCAGGAATGAATTAAACAAAAGAAAGGTGTTCCCCTTTCCTGAGATTAATTAGATTTTCTTGCCTGACTTTGTTCGCACCAATCTCTTTTTGGCCTCATCTTCTGCCCTTCCTGTTTGTATATTGCATTTCAAATTACGAGGAGTGGACAAAATTACTGAATGCTAGTTCTATACTCTTATGTTTGAATGCTAGTTCTATACTCTTATGTTTGATTGCTTGTATGTTTGTTTTAGACCTTGATACCGCGTCAAAACTCAGGACCAGTAACCTGATTCTGCTCTCTTAATTCAGCCCCAAAACCTGCTCAAACCTGCCCAAAACCCCTTCTAAAACAGGCCTGAATATAGCCTTGCAACACCAATCTTTATCAGCCAAAAATCTGTCCAGAACTTCACGAGCAGGCTGCTCCGAACTCCAGTCCAAAAACAGCCCCGTAACAACCCCGAAACACAATACAATACAGTACCAAATGGTTTTCGTAGTCTTACATATGGCCTCCATCTTGTACAAAAAGCCTGCAGAGTTGGTAATAGCACTATGAACAAGCATCATTTATGTAAGAACGAAAATTGTTATATATGCAGAAAATATGGAAAACAAATGGCATTAAATTGTTGTACGTTAGTGTTAGTGCATTCTGTTTTGCACCATTTATATTGTATGATACTGTAAAAATTATAGGACCAACCTGATGGTATTTGAGCAAAAGCACATTCTTCAAAATCCCCAAATCCCATATTTTAAATTCTAATAGCATCGACTGAGAGTTCTTTTTCAGTCAACATCTTCACTTTCTGCAACATTCAAGATAAAGGAAAAAAAAATTCTTAGCTCAATCTTATTAATCTTAGGATGTGCACATTTACCTTAAACTTTCTAATTTAGTGAAGTTTGATTAGAGGCATCTAAAATATAAGTTATACATAGTAATATTCACATTATTTGTACTTGGTAATATGCTGGACCTGGAAATTGATATATTTGACAACTTGCAAAGTTCTGTGAGCAGACATAGTTTTGGAAATTGATATAATTTTGGTCTATAGTTGTAAGGATGATTGTCGAGATATGGTGAACTTTACCTAAGTACTTCAATTTAGTAATCCAATGAGTATGAGGTTACAGAAGCAAATGAAATAGTTTTGGAAGGCATAATCAACATATAGCTTACTCTTTTTGTTTTATCTATGCTACTAACTTCTAGTAATTAATCCTAGTTAGAATAACTTGACATGTATGGGCTATATCCTTGGAAATAATAGAAAACTATGATTAATTACTAGAAGTTAGTAGGATTAACTTGTCATAATCATCATATCGTTTTCAATGTAATTTGTGACTCATGTTTGTTTTTGTGTTGGAACTTCTGCAAAGTAGGAGGATAAGTCTATACAACCAGTGGTGATTGTGTTTATACTTTATTTTTGATTGAACCTCTGTATTGTTTGTTGCTATTCTCCATTGTTGTGAATTTGTTTAGGATTGACAAGTCAGTTAAACAAGGTCTGATACCATAATACTGACTGCCATCAATATTAAGCTGCATTCATTTGCAATTGCGCCTGAACCCATTGAAATATGTTATGCTTACATCGACCAATGTAACCGCGCCTAATGGTGAGTCGCGCGCCAAGGATGAAATTATATTATTGTTAGAAGATATTCACTACTAGAAAAATGACCTTTAGTGACGGAATTTTCCGTCGCTAAAGGCAAAATTCCGTCGCTAAAGGCCCCAAACGGCGACGAATTTTTTCCGTCGCGAATCCGTCGCTAACCCTCGCTTGCCGATGCCGTGACGGACCGATTTCCGTCGCTAAAGGTTGATTTTCAGCGACGGAATTTTTCCGTCGCTAAAGGCTTTTAAATTAATTAAAATTGATTTCAACATTTGAATTTTCCGTCGCTAAAGGCTTTTTAAATTAATTGTACTGACTTCAGCGACTTCGAATTTTCCGTCATAAAGGCTTTTTAAATTAATTAAAATTGAATTTCAATGAATTTTCCGTCGCTAAAGGCTTTTTTAATTAATTAAAATTGAATTTCAGCGACGGAATTTTCCGTCGCTAAATGCTTTTAAAATTAAATAAATTGAATTTCATTTTGATTTGAAATTCCGTGGCGCTAAAGGCTTTTAAAATTAATTAAATTTGATTTTGACGAAAATTCGTCGCTAAAAGCGTTTAAAAATTAATTATATTTGACCAGCGACGGAAAATTCGCCGCTAAAGGCTTTAAAAATTTTTTAAAATTTAAATTTGAATTTCAGCGACGGAAAATTCTGTCGCTAATAATGTAAAAAAATTAAAAAACCCAAAAATACTATTATTATAAATTTTTGTACCTGATAATATAACAATTAATACAAAACTGAAGATACAAAATAAACAATAATATAAAACCAATTTAAAAACATCAAACCATAAATGTTATTACAACAATCCATGTAAATTATACATAACAATTAATACCAAAAACTTGTTTCTAGAGTTAACTTGTAAATTTAAACTTGTACAAATCCATGTAAACTATATCTAATAAAAAAACTAAAAATAAAATTAAAAAATCCTATGAGTATAAAAAAAACTTCATCTTCACTAAGAAATCGCCAGAAAACTTGTCTCAAGTAAAATTACTATTTTGATTAAAAATCAACAAGAAAAAGTAAGTCATTGTTTTCATATGATCAAACAAGAAGCTTTAGAAGCTTACCATAGAAATACATTTATGACATAATCATGGGGCATTTCTTTGCTTTTTTGCCGGAAGAACCTAAACATGTACAAGTTATCCAAAATCAATTAGTTAATAATAATAACAAAAGGTCCAACCCTATTTCCCACACCCCCAATATGAGTATTAAACCGTAGGAATGGAAAAAAGAAGAAATGGAATGAATGTTGCTTGAAAGTAAGCACGCTCGATTTCAAAATCCCCAACGCATACGTTATGTTGTTCGGTTTCAAAGTCAATTAAACTACAACCATGGATTTCATAGCATCAACATGGCTACCTAGCTAACAAGCATACATAAATCGATGTTTAAACATTAATACACTAAATTTACACTAACACCCCTTTGTTTCTTACCATTTACACTAACACCCCCTAAACGCATACAATTATCTTTTTGGTTTCAAAGTCAACTAAACTACAACCATGGATTTCATAGCATCAACATGGCTACCCATCTAACGTAACATACATAAATCGATGTTTAAACATTAATACACTAAATTTACACTAACACCGCTTATTTCTTACTATTTACACTAACACCCCTAAACGCATACAATTATGTTGTTCGGTTTCAAAGTCAATTAAACTAAACCATGGATTTCATAGCATCAACATGGCTACCCATCTAACAAACGTACATAAATCTCGATGTTTAAACATTAATACACTAAATTTACACTAACACCCGCTTATTTTTACTATTTACACTAACACCCCTAAACGCATATGCCAGCTTATGTTGTTCGGTTTCAAAGTCAAGTAAACTAAACCATGGATTTCATAGCATCAACATGGCTACCCATTTAACAAACATACATAAACCGATGTTTAAGCATTAATACACTAAATTTATACTAACACCCCTTTTTAATTCTTATATTTACACTAACACCCCTCAACGTACATACAATTATCTTTTTGGGGATAGGGGT
>CM028379.1:148334767-148408855 GCA_013146195.2 Codonopsis lanceolata | reverse complement strand
GGTTTTGCTTTTAACTTCTTTATTGTGAATGCTTCATGGCTATAGAGTCGAAACAAAGACATCTCGTACCTAGACAAGGGTCGCTCAAGGCATATGACTGGGAACAGAAGTCTTCTTACCGATATAGCCGAAGCAAAAGGACCCACAGTTATCTTCGGAGACAATGCAAGAGGAAAGACAATTGGATATGGCTCAATTACTAGAGGAAGTCTCTCCATCAACAAAGTTTCTCTAGTAAGCGGTTTAAAGCACAATCTTCTGAGCATATCACAATTCTGCGACAAAGGACTTCTATGCCAATTCAATTCCAACCAGTGCTTCATCAAAGACAGTGAATCGTGCTCTACAATACTGACCGGCAATAGACAAGGAAACGTCTATGTCGTGGACTTAAATCTTCTAGGGAGATTCTCAAACCTGTGTCTAGTAGCCAACAATGTTCGTGACAACAGCTGGCTATGGCACAAGCTGCCTCACACCTCAACTTCAAGCACCTCTCCAAGCTCTCCAAAAATGGGCTTGTCAAAGGTCTACCTACGGTGTCTGCCGATCATGACAGAAGTTGCAAAGCTTGTCAACTAGGAAAACTTTCCAAGTCTTCCTTCAAAAGAAAGTCTGTTTTATCAACAAATAGACCTCTTCAACTTCTGCATATGGATCTCTTTGGACCTATAACAACAACAAGATTTCAGAGACAAGTACACACTTGTAGTAGTTGATGACTACTCTAGATTCACTTGATTGAAACTATGACATCTAAAGATGAAACGTATGATCTAGTCACGCACTTTTTAAGACTTCAAACTCAAAAGCTTGAAGACATCTGTGACATAAGATCAGACAATGGCACTGAATTCAAAAACAATGGTGTAGAAAAGTACGCGATGACCATGGATCGGGTCACAACTTCTCACGCCGGTACTCCTCAACAAAATGGTGTAGCCGAACGGAAGAACAGAACACCGATTGAAGAAGCCTTTAGAACAATGCCGCGTAAGCTAAACTTCCGAAGTATTTCTGGGCAAGCGTATAGCAACACCGCTTGCTTTTACCCAAAATAGATCCCCTCGTAAACAAGTTTCATAATAAAACTCCATATGAAATATGGAGAGGAAGATCCCCAAACATTGATTTCTTAAAATCTTCTACCAGAATGTTTTATTCTTTACAATGGAAAAGAGTATAGAGGAAAATTTGATGCAAAATCGATTTAAGGAATTTTTCTCGATATTCCAAACATTCAAAAGCATTTCGCATTTTCAAGAAATCTAATTTAAAAATCTTAGAATCCAGCATGTTTCTTTTGATGAATATGACTTGTTAGAGCCTAGAAAGGCTTCGAACGCTAATGATTCTCGATAATGATGAGACAGTACAAATTCAAAGATCTACTTCCTATCGAAACGGCAAATGCAGTAACCCATGTGATACCGATAACCCTTCACCTAGACATACATCTACCGATACCGATAACAACTCTTCTTGACTCGAACCCATCTCTTCTGCTTTTACCCCAAGCACCTTTACGTGATATTCATCCTTCTTGTTCACCGTAAAATGAAAGTTTTGAAGACTCTATTTCTTCTCGAACTGCATTTTGGTGAATCTCCTTCTCAACCGACCTCGCAATTCTTAAGGGAAGATTCCACCGTGTGATCTTCCTCCAATCAGTTATCAAGCAAGAGATCATCCAATTTCTCAAATCATTGGTGATCTCAATACAGAGTTCGCATTTGAGAAATAAGGTTCGAGAAGAACGCTTGTTTGCTTACGCATTTGTATCGAACTCGAACCAAAGAAGATTGATGAAGCTATCGAAGATCATAACGGATTGAAGCTACGCAAGAAGAGCGAACCGCTTTGAAAGATGTGGTGTGGAGTTTAGTTCAAAGACCGATCGATCATCCACTATCGGCACCAAGTGGGTATTCGTAAATAAAAGAGATGAAGATGGAAATGTCACCGTAAACAAAGCTAGATTGGTTGCTCAGTGCACCGATGTGAAGAAGGAATTGACTTTGATGAAACTTTTGCTCCTCGTTGCTAGACTAGAAGCAATCGAATCTTTCTAGCTTATGCCTCGCTCATGGACTTCAAAGTGTATCGATGGATGTTAAGAGTGCCTTCTCGAATGGTGATCTTCAAGAAACCGTGATACGTGAACAACCTCCGTGATTTGTCATCTCCGACAACTAGACCACGCCTACCGACTCAAGAAAGCTCTCTACGGCCTCGAAGCAAGCTCCTAGAGCTTGGTATGAAACTCTATCCAAGTTCTTAATTGAACAAGGATTCGTGAGAGGAAGAATCGACACTACTTTATTCATCCTCAAGCACAAAGGCCATTCTCTTCTCGTACAAATCTATGTGGATCTACATTATCTTTGGATCAACTAACCAAAGCCTCGTAAAAGATTCGAGAAGTCGATGCAAAGCAAGTTCGAGATGAGCATGATGGGCTTAACTTACCTATTTTCTAGACGCAGATACAATGCACTTCGACGGAATCTTCATCACCAAACCAAATATGCAAAGGAACTAATCAAGAAGTTTGGTCTTGATTCACCAAAGGATTTGAAACTCCAATGTCTACCGACCGCCATCTTGACAAAGATGATAAGTGGAAAGCAAGAAAACATGACCAAGTACCGAGGAATCATAGGTTCACTTCTTTACCTTAATCGCTAGTCGACCCGACATTATGTTTGTCTGCTTGTGTTTGTGCTAGATTTCAGTGCATCCAAAGGAGTCACATTTGCTTGCCGCCAAACGTATCATCGATATGTTTCAAAAACAACAAATCTAGGCATCTCGGTATTCAAAATCCAACAACTTCAATCTAGTTGGATACTCGATGCAGATTATGCAAAGTGAAGTGAGCGTAAGAAGCACCTGTGACTTGTCAATTTCTTGGAAACACTGCCTCATGGTCTTGCAAGAAACAAGGATCGCTGGCAAACTCAACCACGTATGTAATATATTGCCGCAAGCAATTGTTGCCTCAACTGCTATGGATGAAGCAACAATTGGTGGATTACAACATCAAGACCGAAAACCGCCCAATCATGTGTGACAACACATCGCCTATCTCGCCCAAAAATCCAAAGGATGCATTCAAAGACAAAGCACATTGATATTCGTTATCATTTTCTCAAAGATCATGTGGAAAAGGTAACATCGGGCCTCGAATATGTTCCAACCGAGCATCAATTGGCGCACATTCTCACAAAACCACCGGATGCCACCAAGTTTGCTTATTTAAGGAGAAATCTTGGTATGATTGATCCTATCGCTTAAAAGTTAATATGTTGTTAATTATTTCCTTCATACCCAGACCCAAGATAGACTAATCTAAGACGAAGTTCTTCTTTACCGAAGACCTAAAGGTTAGTACTCTTACTTAGTCTATTTTTCTAAAGAGGTTTCTAAAGCAATAAAAGGGGTCAAGGACAAAATTCAAGACTTAAGAAAATATCTTAAGTTCCCGCTTTTCAAACCGATATTTTCTCGCCTTTAAATAGCCCTTGAACCGCCATTTCCAAACTTTACTAAACCCTCTCGAATGTAAATCTCTCTCTCTCTCTAAGCATCTACTTTCTCAGAATTTCAAGTTCTTCGCCTTGTTTCTTCTTCTCATCCTCAAACAATGGTACGCTTATCTCTACTCTACTGTAATTTTCTCGATACTCGCTCGCATTTCAAAATCATATTAAAATCTTTGGAATTCAAACCGTCATTTTCGAACGTGATTCGCCATTGTTGTCCTTACATATTTTGAATACTAACAAATGCTTTTGTTTATTCATTGTTCATTCTTATGAAAACTTCGTTATGCATTTCTCGAGTGTGGTTACTCTAAACATTCTAGGTTTCAAGTCTTTGCTTAAAAATTTCAATTATTTGATAAAACTTTGAAATTCCTACTTGTTTAGATATCTAGATAAAAAGCCCTAAATGTTATTTTGTTTTTCTTTCAGCAAGATCTTCAAAAACTAAGAGCGACAAGAGGAAGACTTTTGACCTCGAGAAAGTCATTCCTCCCAAAAATATAAATCTTCCAGATATCCATCCTATCCCGCCGCCACGACGCCATTGTCGCCTCGACCCCAAGCTATACATTCCAGCATGTATTGACCTTCCGCAATCAACTCCATAGCCGGTAAAAGCTTGTGAGGATATGGACGCCCCGGATTCTCGCCTCTTCTCGCCTCAACGACAAAACTACAAGATCTTCCCCGCGTAAGAATTTTATCAACGAATGGAGCTCATGAGCCGCCACCGTTTCTTCGTGGGTGGATTCGAGGCCGCCCCATTGCCACCGCCAAATCTATTTCCACCATCATTGGCGTGCACTACAAGCTGGAGTCAAGAACAACGGCCGAGGCTTTACATGCCTGGAAGCCATGAGGGAGCCGACACACCCCTGAGCCACAAGGGAAAATGTTCTCAAACTGCTCCTCGACGCTTCATCGCACTAGCCACCTTCTTGACAAGGGCCTTTTCAAGAGTGGAGCACATGATATGTTTATCGGCCAACGATAATCCGACTGTCAGATTTCTACAAATTGCCTCGAACCTGGGGCTCATCATCTTCGACGAGTCAAGCAAAGGGTGGAGAAAACTAAGAACAACCCCACTTGCAAGCCTTTCGTCAGCTTATCAATGCCCCGCTGAGGGATGATGCGACATCAACTCTTCTTTGAAAGAAGATGAGTTGTTTGCGAGCCAAGGACAAGCAACTCACCTCGCTTTTCAAGAGTACACCGAATACGAGAACAAGCGCCGGCTACAAAAAAGGTCCGCCGCAGTCTCTTGACAAAGTGGCCAAACTCTACACCGATCTTGGTCACCCGCTTCAACATGGAAGCACATTTAGTGGAGCAGACCTCCAAAAAGGTCTCTAAAAATATGACGATCGGGTGGCCACGCCTCCATCTTAAGGCCCAAGGCCCGGCAGACGAGGCGTAGCGGGTGCTATTGGCCAAAATAGTGTGGCAAAGCCAAGAAGACAAGGCCTAAGTGGCACCTCCAACTGAAGAGGAGCAGCCAAATGGATAAGGAAGGAGATGAAGGAAGGCCAAGAAGAAGGCACAAGGCCAAACTAGCCATTCCTCCCATCCATCCACCCAAGCCAAGCCATCCTCTCAACCACCCGCCCAACCCAATCAACAACCCTCCCCACCTCCCCGCCTCCACACCCAAACCAAAACGAAGGAGACTTCAGAAACCTTTGAAGACCAGCCATCGGCAGCCCCCTCCAACCTCTACCGATGACGCTGGCCGAAGTCTCCTATTCACCGAGAAGAAACGGAGAGCTACCGAACCCCAACCCTCTACCGCCACCAACCCACTATACCCTACCGACGACAACCAACTACCGACGCCCAAACCCTACCTCCTCAACCCTTCATCTATACCTGCCAACCCTTCAACTACCCCCTTCACCACCTCCTGAGGAGTCTATCCCTCAGAGGAGCTTTCAAATGAGGAGGAGCCACCTGTAACCCCAACTCCTCCTCCCCTTCACCCTTTAACTACTCACCCGACCCATCCACACCTTCCTCACCACCCCAATCCCAACCAACTTCTTCCACCACACCACGCCTCTTAGATCCCGCCGCCGCTAAGTTCCTCTTTGAACTTTCATCAAGCAGTGCATCTATTCACCTCTTCTCATCAACCTTCTCAACCTTCTCAACCTCCTCAACCTTCCCTTCAAAACCCAAATCCTCTTCTACCCCGCTCTTCTTTCCTCGGTTCTCTACCGAACCCATTTCCCAATCCTCCCACATCGCTGAAAATTCCTCGACACCGATATGGAACCCGGATTCCCCACCAACTCCCCCTCCTCCCTCCCCTATAACCCTATCCTCTTCCACCAAAACCATCCCCACCCAAGACTCATCTTCTTCTGCCTCCGTAACTCCCCTCCCCAAACGCCTTCAAAGCAGACTGGCCTCGCCGACACCATTCACATTGGCCAAGCATCTATTTCCAATCACCACCAATGTTGAAATTTTGTCCCTGGCTTAGATGCCATCTACCAATCGGTTAAGCGAACTCACAAGATATCTACCGCTATCACCGAGAAGCCAGCCGCCAAGGCCAACGACCGGACCGCCACTACTCTTCGACAATTTCAAGAGGATGTCCGACTCGTTTGGGATGACATGCGGCACGACTTCACCGATGTCAAGATCAACGTAGAAGCTCAACGAGATGAAGGTCGTGATCATAGGTTCCATTTTCTACGAGCTCTTCCACGCCATCACTCTCCATCTTAGCCACTGGCCGCATTCCTATAATGGAACTCAACAACCTCGCCGCAACTCGCCCATGACATAATGAATGCCAACCGATCGTGATCCGCCATCACGAGGAGAAACAAATGAGATCTATCAAAATTGCACGTCGATGGAAGAGAACACTGCCTACGGAAGAGAATCGTGGAAGAATCGACTACCGCTCGCTCCACTGCACTCCAACCGATGCGCATGCCGAATACCAAAGAAGAATGGAAGAGCTAGAGCGAGAAAGAAGAGAAAAGGAGGCTGCAGACAAAGGCAAAGGGAAGACCTTGGTAGCTTTTGTATCTTTTCTTCCCTTTCCTTTATTTATCTTATTTTTGAAAACTCGTCAAATGTAAACATCTTGTTTATGAATACGAGATGATTACTTGCTTTTTCAAAAATTATACTTGTTTAAATTCTTGTCTTTGCTTTATTGTTTATCTATATGAGAATTTAAACATTTAGTTTAAATTGATTTAAACCGCTGCCACGATCTATGTGCTATTCTTTGACTCTCTTATTCTTGTATGCACTTAGATTAGTCTCTTGCATCCGAGGTGTTATTCGTTTAATAGAGGCATGTCTACCGATTACGTAATATATAAACTTTCTCGACATGCTATTATCTATTAAATAGTTTGTTTTAAAACCTCATTTGTAGTAATGATGACCAGATATAAATAGGAGGAGATTGTTGATTCTTATGTTAAATTTATATCCGATCAAGACATTACATTAGTTTTATACTTCGGCTAATCGGGTCATCGATTAGCGTGGCAACTGTATAGAACTTTGCCTTGTATAGTTTTTGTAGGACTCTTTTCAGTTCAAGACCCTTTCTCGCTTCACCTAAAGACCTCTCAAGCTTAAGATCGGTAGACCTCGTGTCCACCTGATCGCTTCTACGTGTCCTCTTCAATAAAGCTAGCCTGGATTAATTCAAACTTATTTCCATATATTATTTGAATTAATCCAAGTCATTCTCGACATGTCAAGCCGAAAGCAACTTTCCGAAAGCGAGAAGACTTTTCGTCTCCGAACAAATAAAGCAAGAAAGCGCATCGTCCTACTTTCTCGCTTCATCTCTCGATCGACACCAAATCGCCCACCTTTTTAAAGATCTCGTAAATGATTATCTGCTGCTGGATATCGTGAAGACGAAATTCGATCGACGACCCCATGCATTTAATGCATTTATGAATAGAGCTGTTGAAGCCTTCGTCCCTCTCCAACGGATTCTTTTGAAGTGCTTTTAAATACGCCATTGAAGATCGAACAAGAGACAAGCTGCAGAATCAATCGAACACTTAAAGAATTGCTCGAATCTATACAACTCCAAGTCTTTCACCAAGCATTCAATAGATCCTCAACAGATCTAGAAGTCCTCGTCAACAACAAGAAGTCGCTTCTTCAACATTTATTGTTTTATTCTTCTTGTTGTTTACTTCCATTAACTATATTAAATATCTTGCAATTTAAATATCTTGTATTTATTTAATTCCATAGATATTTAATTCCATAGACCCAAACACAAGTATTTTGTACACGATCCACTAGGGATATTTGTACTTTGTACGATCCACTAGGGATATTCTAAGTGGAAAACATAGTGCACAATTTAAATCCAAGGAAAACATAGTTGCACAATGGTGGACCAAGGTGACTATTTACGATGTGACGACCATCTCAAAATCTCAAAATACTTGTGTTATTTTCCTTCGTTTGTCTATTACTTGAACCGCATAGTTTCCTTGTTCATTATATCCATTTCAGTAACTTAAGTAATCAGAAAAGGTCTACCTAGTCCTTATCTAAGCACACTGAACAATTTTCTTGAAGGTCTTCCGCTACTTGAAACTCTTCTTAAACTTCAAGTAACTTTCAAGGAACTTACTTAAAAGTTTTAAAGTGTTAATAAGCTATTCAACCCCCCCCTTCTAGCTTATTATTGTGCTCATTGGGACCCACAACAACGTCCGGGTCCTTTTGCTCGCTATTTGGAAGAGTGTGGGATTGTCCCTCACTACACCATGCCGGGGACACCTAGCATGAATGGTGTAGCCGAGAGACGAATAGAACCCTTAAGGATATGGTAAGAAGTATGGTTTCTTGTACTTCTACCTCACTCATTATGGGGCGATGCTTTGAAAACCGCAACCTACCTACTTAATAGAGCTCCTTCAAAAGCTACCGACAAAACCCTTATGAATTATGGACCGGTAAGAAACCGTCCCCTTAATCATCTTCATGTTTGGGGTTGTCAAAAGCTAGGCCTTATAGACCTAACGAAAGTTGAAAGTTGATGCAAAGACCGTTAGTAGTTATTTTGTAGGATATTCTCAAAGATCTAGGGGATATAAATTCTATGACCCAAAAACTAGAACTTTTTTTGAGACGGGAAATGCTAGGTTCTTTGAGGATGTTGAATTTAGAGGGGAAAATTTAAATAGTAATTTTGAATTTGAAGAAATGGAAGAGGAATTCGTTTCTATACCTCTTCCTATAGTTCCTATCGAAAATCAAGCAGTTGTGCCTGAAATTCGACAAGAACATAATATTCAAAATGACGTTAATTCTCCTATTAATGAACAACATGAAAATGTTGATGAGGAAATTCAACACCCTCAAAATCAAGAAGAACCTGCCATTAAGAAGATCTAATAGAGCAAGAAGGAGTGCTATACCGATTATTATGATGTATATCTTGCCGAGAATGAGGAACCGTTAGGTTTAGTGGGAGATGAGCCAATCACCTTCCATGAAGCCATTAGTGGTCCAAATTCTCATAAGTGGATTGATGCCATAAATGAAGAGTTAAAATCCATGAATGATAATGACGTTTGGGATCTTGTCCCATTACCTAAGAATGTGAAACCCATCGGATGTAAATGGATCTTTAAGACCAAAAGGGATTCACAAGGTAATGTGGAAAGACATAAGGCTCGTCTTGTCGCTAAAGGATTTACTCAAAAAGAAGGCATTGATTACAAAGAAACATTTTCACCGGTATCATCTAAAAATGCTTTTAGGATCATTATTGCTTTAGTGGCACATTTTGACCTTGAGCTTCATCAAATGGATGTAAAGACAGCTTTTCTCAATGGCCACATTGAGGAAACTATCTATATGAAGAAACCGTAAATGGTGATCGATTCGGATCAAACTAGTCAACTAGTTTGTAAACTCAAGAAATCCATTTATGGGCTTAAGGAAGATCTCGTCAATGGTACTTAAAATTCAACCAAGTTATTCTTTCATTTGGTTTTGAAATGAATCTTGGTGAAGATTGTGTGTACCATAAGTTCAAGGGGAGTAGGTTTATATTTTTGGTCTTATATGTGGATGACATTTTACTTGCTAGTAATGATAAGGACCTTCTTAAGGAAACCAAGAAATTCCTCTCTAACAAATTTGAGATGAAAGATCTTGGTGAAGCTTCTTTTGTATTAGGAATCCAAATACATCGTGATCGCTCACGAGGTATGTTAGGATTATCACAAAAGAATTATATAGAGAAGGTATTACAAAGGTTTAGCATGGAAAATTGTAAACCACATGACACCCGGTCTCTAAGGGAGATAAGTTCATTTAAATCAATGTCCTAAAAATAATCTTGAATCTAAGTATATGGAAAATATCCCTTACGCATCGGCAGGAAGCCTAATGTATGCTCAAGTCAGCCAGATCTTGCCTTTATTGTTGGCATGCTTGGGCGATATCAAAGCAATCCGGAAGAGAACATTGGGTCGCAGCCAAAAGAGTGATGAGATACTTACAAAACACGAAGAACTACATGCTTACATATACAAAGTCGGATCATCTTGAGATCATTGGTTTTTCCGATTCGACTTTGGATGCCAAGATAGTTGCAAATCGACATCGGGTTATGTCTTCACTTTGGCCAGTGGAGCGATATCTTGGAGAAGTGCCAAGCAAACATTAGTTACTACTTCCACCATGGAAGCCGAATTTGTTGCTTGCTATGAGGCATCCAATCAAGCTATATGGTGCGTAAATTCATTGAAGGATCATGGATTGTCAAAGGTGTTGAAAGACCGCTTAAGTTATATTGTGACAATCGGGCCGCGGTATTGTACTCCAACAACAACAAGAGTTCATCTAAATCTAAGCATATAGATATTAAGTTTCTTGTTGTGAGAGAAAGAGTACAAAATGAACAAATAGAAATAGAACTTATTGGTACAAACTCCATGTTAGCGGATCCATTTACTAAGGCATTATCTCCTTTAGTATTTCACGAGCATGTTGCTCATATGGGTGTAATGACTTTTGATAATGCTTAAATCAGTGGGAGTTCTTAATGTTTCCTATTTCCTTGTGTTGTTTTATTTAAATTGATCTCATTTAGTTAAAGTAGGACTAGTTGGAGAATATATATATACGTTCTTCATATATATTCATTAATATTCCATGCTACATATCTATACTTAATCTATGTCATTTAGTTGGATATATATATGTGATTAATGTGGGTTTAGTTGCGAATCAATTACAACGACTGCCCCTTTAGTCCTTATACTTATATGACTAATGGACGGGATTGGTTTCGAATGATAACAAAGTGCACATAAGGGTTGTCATTTGTGTTATAAATATGATTGAAGAAATTTATTAAGTGAAGGTATATGTTATAATAATCCAAGTGGGAGATTGTAAGAACATGGATTAATATAACATATAAATACTTAATAATATAATGATCAATATTATAATATATGGTATAAAGTATAGAACTCAACATAATATGTAGAATTCCATAATATAAGTATACCATTAAATGATGGGCATAATGGTAATATCTTATATATCAATAGGTGTAGTCCCTAAATGAAGTGCCCCTTGGATTCCTATATAAAGGCTTATCCATCAAGCCTATGAATCTACTAGTTACATTATTCTCATTCAGTCAAAACTCTTCCTAAGTAATTGAAGAATAAAGAGATTAAAGGGCACTCATCATTTAGAAGATCTACTCCTCCCTAATTTGAAGTCTATCTTCTTACTTCATCCTCTTTACTCAAGAACAAGAACAAGATTAAGAACGAACATGGAATCACAAGGTAATTACACGCTTCCGTCTTCTTCTTCTTCTTCTCTTCTTATTCTAGTAATGAGTCGGTTCATGTTTAATGGATCGTAATTGTTCCCACATTTTTGTCCAAAACAACGAGAGTATATATTAATCTTAAATGATTGATAAGAAAAGTAAAACAAATAAAGTGGTACACTTCAACCAACATCCCGATAATTTAACAATGATTTAATTAATATATTTAAAATTATCAAATATGTGAATTATACTTCATCCATCTAAAATTGAGTGTTCATTTTTCACAAGAAATTTAACCTAAAATGATTGTTCCTTTTGTATCAAAATTTTAAATTCATGTTTGTTATCTATCGTGTCTTGTTGTCTATCGTGTCTCAATGTTCACTCGGCAAAATAAGTATGATCAATAAGTGCATTCACATATAAATGTAAAATTAATTGTGGGTCGTTACATTTTTCTGAAATTGTAACCGTTCCACTACCCTTTTTTTAAAACCGCTTAAGTCCATTTTTATATATATTTTCCAATATTGCCCATTTTCTTCATATCCGGCTGAGCCTATCTTCTCTATTGTTGACCTATTTTCATCTTTCCTGACCATTTTCTCCATAACTTTTAATCTCAGATGAAACACATGACCCACCACATATTAAATCGAAGCTCTCGACGATATCTACGTACAATGATGTTTAAGGCCAAAAAACGATGTTTAAGCACTGTTTTGAGCTTTCGAAAGTTTTCTGATGCTCAATTTTTACATACAGATTTAGAGACAGTGTTCAATTTATTCATTTCGACGTCAAATTTACCATTTCAATGCTTACTTTTGTTAATATTTGGTGACAGTGTTTAATTATTCATTTCGAAGTCAATTTTGCCCATTTCAATGCCGAAAAAAATCACTTGCAGACAAATCTATTATCAATGTGCACAACCATATGATGTTTAGTTTCGAGTCAAACATAATGTGAAGTGTGTGCGCAAAATTCGAACATGTGAGTACATTACAGCTAGAGCTGTCAAAATGGGTTGGTGGGGCAAGCTAGCCCAAAACCCGCTTTTGGCGGGCGAGCCACCAAAAAGGTGGCGTCATTTGGCGGGCGGGCGAACCAACCCAACCCACCATGGCGGGCCTAAGAACTATCAACGCAACCCAACCCACCATGGGTTGTGGGTTTGGCGGGTCAACCCACCAAATTTGTACAAACTTTATAAAAAACAATTAATACAAAAATCTCACAAAGTTTTTCACCATTCATCAAAAACAAATACAAAATCTTTCAATAATCCAAAAAATAAACACAAACATTCAAATAAAATAGTTTTCCACCATTCATCAAAGGTGAAATTGTTTTCTGAAATTGGGTATTTACCCAATCTCATAGATCTGGACTCGTCCCGCAATGAAATCTCAGGTTGAATTCTTACTCAAATGAGCGATAAAGGTTAACTAATCTCAATTTCTTCTCTAATAATCTGATACGTAAACTCTCGGGTGAGTTTGAAGATGTAGCATTCGCTAGCAATTTCTTGAAATCATAGGCCTCAATTCTTTCCATCAAGCAGACTTTCATCCAACGTATAGCAGTAGCACTGTTTTTACTAGCTATGTGATCCTTCTTTATCGAAGGAGAAAGCATGAGTTCGAAGATGTAGCATTTGATAGCAGTTTTTTGAAATAATTAGGCCTCAAATTTTGCCATTCCCAAACCTGAGGATCAAGTAGATTTTCTTCCAACTTATTGCAGCAACATTGTTTTTACTAGCTATATGTGATCCTTCTTTATCTAAGGAGAAAGCATGAATTGGGGCGACGATTGGAAACTTACTTAATTCCCAAGATTGAATTTCAATGAATCACCATTTTTGCCTCAACTGACAAAAAATAATGTGATCAGAGCTAGTGGTGGTCTGGTGGACCGGCACTAGTGGTGAATCACTGAATCGGGTGATTGGGGGTGGGTGATCGATGGTTCGTCTGCCGTCTAGTGTCATATATATCGTCACTCTGATAGACTGATACTCATATCGTGAGAGAGGGAGAGATCGAACTCGAAAGTCTAAGAGACGCCTTGGAGATTGGAGAATGGAGATTCAAGGGTTTGTTTTAGATCTAGGAAGGAGTAGGCTGGCCGGCTGCTGTCCGCTAAACGGTTGAAGTGAGTGATGATTATTGATTAGTGAAGGCGTGCGGCATTCCCTAGGTTTCTGGTCACTAAGAGACGTACTGTAATGTACTAATGTTAACTGTTAAGGAATTAAACTAATAATAATTTTCCAACTTGGCAAATTGACGGGTCAACCCGCGCCCGCCCTGGCCCAACCCGAAACTCGTGTGGGTTCGACCCATTTGACCCGTCTCTTTTTGGGTTCATAATTTCCGAACCCAACCCACCTTTTTAAGTGGCGGGGTGGGCTAACCCAACGGGCCTAACCCATTTTGGCGGCTCTAATTACAGCGCATGACTTCGATGTGAGCGTCATTGCCTCCGATGTGGGCGTTGTTTCCTATGAAGTGGGCGTTGTTGCCTATGATGTGGGTTTCGTTGCCTATGAAGTGGGTGTCGTTGCCTTCAATGTGAACATCGTTGCCTACCATTTTGGATGCGCTTAAAATGGTCCAAGAAGATGTAGAGGTACATGTGATTTGAGAGATGCCTAATGTTTTGATACTATGATGCTTAGTTTCCAGATTTGCCTCTGACGTGGGCGTCGATGGGCAAAATTTTGAACGACTCAAAAAATTTTGAACGACGCCAAAAATTTTGAACGATGCCCAAAATTTTGAGCGATGCCCAATTTTTTTTCTTTGTGATGCCCAAATTTGGGCAGTAGGTTTGTCTGCGCGGCTTTCGTTGATTAAGGGTATTTTCGTCATTTCTCCCTCAAAAGTGTACTATAACGGTTTAAAAAAATTATCGTGAATTTTTTGGGTTATATTTTCTTCATATGGGATCGACCCAGTTATCATCCATAAATGTACTTCCAAAATGGCTAAAGGTCGACGACTTTAATTTTTGGCAATAATGAAAAAGACACTCATTTTAGAACAAGTATAATAGTTCTTTTACAATAATTTCTATAGTGTTATAAAATTAGCATACTACTAGAACAAAATGTAAGATAAAGAGATATTAGTGTTCAAGGAGCCTAAAGGAGTAGTCATCAAATAACCCCATAACATCATATATATAGGAGGAGCAATGGACCCTTGTGCCAAAATTGTCAAAAAAAACCCATACTCCTATTCTGTCAGGCTATCCTCTATGATATTGTTCATTTTCACTTTTCACATTTCTTCATAACACTCTCCCTTGAACATATGATTACAGGTTAAATAAGTGTGTCTCGTTAAAAACCTTTAAGCTGAAAAACCTGGTAGGGAAAAAAACGGATATAAGGAAAATAGTACACAACTTAAATCTGAATCATGTGCATGGGCTGTCTCGTTAAAAACCTTTTCATGGAAAACCCAGTGGAATAAAACCATGATAAAGGGAAAAAGGTATAACCATATATGCTCCCCCTTGAGCTGACAAGGTTCAAGAGAAACCATCTTTGTAAATCTCATAAATTCCGCATTCCAATGTTGTGAACATTCTTTCTGAAGGTTGTAGTAGGAAGTGCCTTCGTGAATAAATCTGCAGCATTATCATTTGATCGAACATATTGGATGTTGACCTCTTTCTTTTTTTCAAGTTCTTGAGTGTAGAAAAAGAGTTTCGGGGGGATATGTTTGGACCTGTCACTTTTGATGTATCTCTCTTTACTTTGAGCGACACATATGGCATTGTCTTCAAATAAAATTGTTGGGTGTTTGTTGACAAGTAGTCTACTGGCATTTTGAATATGCTGAGTCAAATAGATTTGTAGCAAATTTTATATCTGGTCTAGTACAATTTGCAAGATACATAAGGGCTCCAATAACATTTAACTATGGTACTTAAGGGCCAAGTATCTCTTCATTCTCGTCATAAGGACGAAATTGATCTTTTTCAATATTTAGCGATCTGTTAACCATGAGGCTAGTGAGAGGATTTTCCTTGTCCATATTAAAGCTCTTCAGGACTTTTTTTTTTTGTGTAATTTGATTGATGCACAATTATTCCACTATGCAAGTGTTCTATTTGTAAACCAAGACTGTATTTTGTTTGTCTAAGATCTTTCATTTCAAATTCTTCCTTTAGGTAATTGACTGCTTCTTGAATTTCTTTGGGAGTTCCAATGATATTCAGATCATTTACATAGACAATAACAATTGCAAATCCAACAGTCGATTTCTTGATAAAGACACATGGATATAATTGATCAGTCACATATCCGTCTTTCAACAAATGCTCACTTAAACAATTATACTACATACTTCTGTGAGTGCCCCGGGAGAAGATTCCCCCGGATCGCGTGCACCCTTGTTTAGGGGAACACGAGATTCGGGGAAGACATCACTCTTTTCATTCCATCTTCCCTTGTTTAGGGGAAACAAAATTAAAAATGCAAAAAGAGTGTTGTAAAGAGCGCGTGGAATACGCCCCGGTCACTGAGTGTGCTTTGGTCCACTATGAGCGCTTTGGATTTTTTTGTATCCCATTCTCCCTTGTTTAGGGGAAAACAAGATTCAGAAAATGCAACGCCCTTTTCATTCCATCTTCCCTTATTTAGGGAAAACGAAATTAAAAGTGCAAAAAGGATGTTGCAAGGGCGCGTGGGAATACGCCCGGCCTCACTATGGATTTGGGTTCATTTCGGATTACTATGAGTGCTTTGGATTTTTTTGTATCTCATCCTCCCTTGTTTAGGAGAAAACAAGATGCAAAAAATGCAACGCCTTTTTTATTCCATCTTCCCTTGTTTAGGGGAAAACGAAATTAAAAGTGCAAAAAGGATGTTGCAAAGAGCGCGTGGGAATACGCCCTGCCTCACTGTAGATCCAAAATGTTGTAATAGAGTCGCCATCTTTATTTTAAGGAGAAATAAAGAAAAACAAAAAATAACCAGATTTTGTAAAGGGTTCGGAGGCTAAGTTATGAGGTGAGAAGGTGTTAGGCACCCAACTCGACCTTTTGGTCTCAAAATAGTTTTTGGCTAAAATATGCTTTTATTATATTTATTTAGCAAATGAAATAAAACATTTAAACACATATATCTGTATCTACATTATTACAAACTTGCAGCAGCCTTCTTCTAGGAATTACAAATATATTTATAAATATTTGGCCATAATAATGACTCTTTTTAGTGCTATTTTCTATAGAAATCCGGGTAGCATAACTGCTTATATTTTTTACATTGGGTCGGCTGAAAATAACACTTTCTAATTAAACCTCTTAAGGCTTACCTTTACGAGCGTGGTGTGTGCTCGCTATGTCCTTCCGGGAGAGGGAGTCTTTTGTTGTTATAGAGATTCGGGCAGAGTAACTACTTCCGAAAGTTGCTTTTAGGCCTCGGGAAATGGGCGGAGCTTCTGCTTGGTTTTTGCTGTTGTTTGCTTGCTGACGGTGGAAATCGGGTAGAGCAACTGCTTGCTTCTTGCAGATTTGGCGTCTGGATTCGGGCAGAGCAACTGCTCTTTTTGGGATTTTTGGACCGGTGGAATATGGTGGAATCCTAGCGAGGAGGCTAAGGTTCACTTTGACCGGTTGGTTTTGTGTTTGGAGGAGATTTGACGGAGCTTCAAGGCTTAGAGGAGGGGAACTCTCATAATGCTCTCTCATAACTCACTGCGGGAGAAACTTTAACTGTGTGATCGCGGTGTGTGAACTGTGTGCGTGAACTGTGTTCACTTCTGAAGCCGGGGCCTTCTATTTATAGGTCGAGATGGGGACTCCTTCGTCATTAAGTTTTCTCTTTTGTGCTTCACCGGCTTGTACCGCGCGTTGAGAGAGTTGTGCCAAAAGCAAAGTGCTATAGTGTTGGAAGCACTATTGGACGCCACCCATAGGGGGAGTGGGCGCCACGCCAGGTGTGGCTATGGGTGGCGCCTGGGGTCTTTTTCCTGCCTCATTTTGACACTTTGGCCCCTTGCATTTCACTGTTTGCACATCCTGTTTTTTTTTTTTACATTTTTAAACCATGTAACTTGACATTTGTTAAGTTTTAACAGGTCTTGATATTGCATATCGTGTTACATACCAGGGGTACGAAATTGGGGTGTCTACAGAGCCCCTCAACGATGGAATTTACAAGTAACCCGAAGCTTACCAAGTAAACGAACATCGTTGATAAGAAATAGACTCCCAAATATCGTGGAAATTATAATGGGGAGTAATGCAACAGGTAGCAGTTATAATGCAATAGTTTATAATGCATTTCAAATCTCGCATATCCTAGACATTTTTAGTTGGTTGTAGCAAGCTATCGTAGTTTTTAAGCACATTTGAAAATAAAATGCTCTGATGGTCGGACCTATTGAAATAGGCTGCCTACGTATCCCTTAATAAAAGGAATCAAACCAAACGTAGTTCGGCCTCATGCAAACAAACAACAGTCATACTGGTGGGATAGATGGGACCTGATCTTTTCCTTAAGTGACCCGGGGTATGCACCCCTTGCGGAAAGGATCCAACAACAACTAGTGAGATCATGAAACCGATCTTTTCCCTAAGTGACACGTGGTATGCACCCCTTGCGGAAAAGATCCAACAACTAGGGTGGAATGCAATGATACCAACCTTTTCCCTAAGTGACCCGGGGTATGCACCCATTGCGGAAAAGATCCAACAACAACTAGTGAGATAATGAAACCGATCTTTTCCATAAGTGACCCGAGGTATGCACCTGTGGGTGCCCCGGATCGCACCCGCGCGCAGCGCGCCCTTGGATAGCGGTGTGCGACGTGCGGTGCGGAAACCACACTTACCATTCCACCCTCCATTGTCTAGGGGAAGACGAAATTAAAAATGTGGAAAGGGTGCTGTCAAGAAGCGCGTTGAATACGCCTCGGTCACTTCAGTGATTTTTTGGTCCGCTATGGGAGCTTTGAGTTTTCTTTATCAGGCTATCCCTTTTTTAGGGGATAATAGGATGCATGAAAGCATCACCCTTTTATTCACATCTTTCCTTATTTAGGGGAAAATGGAAAGTGCAAGAAAGGATGTTACGGGCCCCACTTTGGACTTTATGAAAATTGTCTTAAGGCCTATTTCGGATCGCTATGAGTGCTTTGGGTTTTCTATATCAAGTTATCCCTTTTTTAGGGGATACCAGGATATAGGAATACATCACCCGCACCCAACTCGCCCTTTCGGTCTCAAAAAACAGTTTTTGGCTAAATTATGCTTTTTGTTATATTTTCTAGCAAATAAATAAAGCATTAAAAGAAAACAAATACATCCATGTCTACATTATTTACGGACTTGCAGCCGCTTCCTTCCAATAATTACAAATACATTTAAAAATATTTGGCCATAATAATGACTCTTTTTAATGCTATTTTCTAAATAAATCCGGGCAACACAGTGACTTATATTTTTACATTGGGCTGGGTGGAAAATAGCTTTTTATAAAATAACGCCCTTGAAGGCTCACCTTTTAGAGCGTGGCGTGCTCGCTCTGTCCTTCCGGGAGAGGGAGTCTTTTTTTGCTGCTGCTGCTGCTGTGTGCTTGCTACTGGCGGAAATCGGGCAGAGCAACCGTTCTTTTCGAGATTTTTGGACCGGGAAATAAGGTGGAAACCTAGCTGGGGGGCTAAGGTTCACTTTGACCGATTGGTTTTGTGTTTGGTGGAGATTTGATAGAGCTTCGAGGCTTTATAGGAGGGGGCGCTCACTATCCCACGATCGCTCTATATTTCTTCGGCGTAAGAACAACGCTGAAAGTGAGATGAACTCTCTCTGTTGTGTCCCTGAAAGCGAACCTGGGGCCTTCTATTTATAGGCTGAGAGAGGGACACCGCTAGGATTTATGAATTTCATCATGTGCTTCACCAGCTTGTACTGCGTGCTTGAGAATTTGTGCAATGCTTACTGAGTAGACGAACATCGTTGATAAGAATAGACTCTCCAATTTCGTGCAATTATAATGGGGAGAAATGCAACAGGTAGCAGTTATAATGCAACAGTTTATAATGCAAACCAAACCTCACATATCCTAGACATATTTAGTCGGTTATAGCAGGTTATCCTAGTTTTTAAGCAAATATACAAATTATGTGCTCTATTGGTCGGACCTATCGAGGTAGGCTGCCTACGTATCCTTTAATAAAAGGAATCAGACCAAACGTAGTTTGACCAAAAGCCGAAACAAGCATGCTGCGATGGTCATGCCTTGATTGTCCTTAAGCTAATATGCAAATAAATACTCTGATGGTCGGACCTACCGAAATAGGCTGCCTACGTATCCTTATCCAAGGAATTAGACCAAACGTAGTTCCCCCAAAATGCAAAAAAACAGTGCTGGGTGGGATGCCAAGGTCAAACATCGCCTCCTCAGGAACTCAGTCCTTCGTCAGAGAACGATAGCCTTTCCCTATGATCCGGGGTTACAGCCCCTTCAGGGAAAGATCCAAACACAAATCATATGCATGTCGCATCCTCAAAGGGTCGAAACCCTTTGCCAAACATGACGGTGGGACACATCGCCTCCTCAGGAACTTAGTCCTTCGTTAGAGAACGATAGCCTTTCCCTCTGATCCGGGGTTGCAGCCCCTTCAGGGAAAGATCCAAATACAAATCATATGCATGTCGTATCCTTAAAGGGTCGAAACCCTTTGTCGAACACGACGGTGGGACACATCGCCTCCTCATGAACTTAGTCCTTCGTCAGAGAACGATAGCCTTTCCCTCTGACCCGGGGTTGCAGCCCCTTCAGGGAAAGATCCAAACACAAAACATATGCATGTCGCATCCTCAAAGGGTCGAAACCCTTTGTCGAACACGACGGTGGGACACGTCGCCTCCTCAGGAACTCAGTCCTTCGTCAGAGCATGATAGCCATTGAATTTCCCTTTTGTTGCTGCTTTGCTTTTGTCGTTGCATTTCCCTTTTGCTGCTGCTGCTGTAGGTATTTTGTTGAGGATTTGAATTATATAATTCCTGCTTCTCTGACCTTCATGTGGCTGACTTACTAGGGATATGAGTTTTCATTTGATTTATGATGAATGGCCGTCACTTTTTGTTAACAAAGCTAACTTTGTTAACTTTTTGTTAAGCTTCCAGGGCTTTTTTGCAATTTGGGCAAACTTGGATGTTTAAGTGCTGGACTTGAAATTTGGAGGGGGGGAAAGCGAAACTTTCCTTTCTTCCTTCATAACTTATGGGGAGTGAAGCAGAAGCATCAGCTTCATTTATTCTTCGTCATTTTCCATTTGCCATTGTTACTGTCGGCAAGCTCATTTCTTTATTTCTCAACCTTTTCTTGATTTTCTTTCGCTAAATTGATTGTTTTGCTTGATAAATGGCTTCTTCTTCGCGATCTTAGAAAGGGGAAAACACCGATGAACCCAGATTCAGGCGAGGAAAGATGGGAACTTCCTCCTTTGACCCAAAATCATGTCAAGTATCTCTTTTCGAAGGATGATTGGGGCAATATCCTTCGTGATCGGCATATGCACGTGTCTAATCTTCCGATTCCCGTTGTAAGTATCTTTTTTCACAAACTCATTTGGTCGATTTTTCAGATCTGTTGGATTTCTTTGTTGTTTTGGACTTCTGTAGTATATCTGCTCTTAATTTTGATACTTATGCATGCAATTTATATGTTAGGATGATGCAATTTGGAAATTATATATTCATAGCAAAAATATGAAATTCGTGCTATTTAATTTTGCGATGCATACTTGAGCAATTGACACTATTTGATTTTGCGATGCATATTTCATGTAATTGATATATTTTGACTACGTGATGTATTCTTGAGCTTCAAAATATTTTTTATGATGCGTGCTCATGCAATAGACTTTTCAGATACATGGTGCATTTTTTTCCGGATATATTTTCGGATGCATGCATGCACTGCAGAGATATATTGTATGCCAAATGTAATAGAAATATTTTCTTTTCAATGCTTGCAGTATTTTTATTCAAACAAATGCAATATGCAACTATTTGGAGATGATCACATATGATAGATTGCTAAGGCATGAATATATCATTTATCACATTTTATCATTCTTATGCATGTAAATGCGTCGCATGGATATTTAAATGCTTGCTGAAATGCTGCATGGATATTCTGTCTTAAATGTGTGCAAAAATACAATATGTATTTTCTTTTGAATGCAAAAATGCAACATAAGTTTTCTTTTGAATGCAACAATGCAACATTTTTTTATGCGTGCAAAATGCAATTATTTTATATTTTTATGCAATATTTTTATGTTTTTTTTAAAGTGCAACATAAATATGCAAAATAGGGCTTGATTTAATTTCTCTGATATGCATGTGCAAAATTCAACATGAATATTTTATACAACAATATATATTTATTTTGACATGCTTAGTAAGAATAACATAATATTATGGCATACATAGGATTTAGTAGGAGAAGAATTTTTACCTCCTTTTTTCCTTCCTGATTCTGAGATGCTGCTGTTTTTTTTGCTCTCCTTTCTCTTTTTTAGGTTCACAGAGCTTTGAACAGGGTTTGGGCCAGCTGTGACAAGGTTGCCACCATTTATAACTTGATTCCTTTGCAGGCACATCTCCTGGTGGAGTCCTCCGGCTTTAGTGTGTTTTTGCGGGTTTTCCGTCCCTTTCGCAGATATATGCCCATCTTTGAGGTTTTACGGAATTACTGGTGGGACACCACCCATACTTTCCATTTTAGCTGGGGGGGAGGCCACATTGACCCCGTGCGATTTTGCTGCGATCACAGGTATTTCTACCGGTATTGGCAGGGCTTTGGAGCCGGACTACACCCTCCGACATCATCATGACGTGGTAGAGGATCTTTTGGGTTTTGAACCCGAGTATAAGACTACTGACGAGATCAAAATTGGCAGTGTCAGGAGTTGGCTGGTAGCACACGCCGGGCAGGTTGACCCAAATAATAGCGAGGCCGTGATTCGCATTGCCAGGGCGTTCTTGTTCTTCTTTCTGGGAGTCTCACTGTTTGCCAACTCATCCACTACTCTGAGGGTTTCCCTCCTGGGATGTCTGCGGGATCTAGACCACGTCATTGATTATGATTGGGGGCAGGTAGGCCTGGCTGAGCTTTATGCTTCTATGGACAGGGCTAGCCGTAATGATTCGCCAGTTCTTAACGATTTCGCTCCGAATTGAGAGGTATCTTTTCTTTTTCCCTGCTTTTTTATTTTTTCTAGCATTTCTTTTTACTTATTTTTTTTTTTGCTGACTCTCTTTTTTTTTCTTTTGCAGGTCTGGGCGTATTCTGTATTTCATTTTACCCCAAACCCACTGCGCAGCCGCATCCACGAGCCACCGTTTCTGGCTGAATTTGTGAACGCCAATCGGGTAGAGGAGGATCGGGATGGCCACTTTTTGGACAAGATAAGGATGCGAGACAGGATTGCGAGCTAGAGCTCGGACACAGTGCTCTTATATCCCTAGAGGGTTTTGGCTGGACCTTATATGATATCTCTGGAGATGAGTCGTTGCCGGATCCTGATGGTGTCCATTATGGTTGATTCACTGTATATGGGCGAACGGGTTAACCACCAGCATTTCATGTTTCTGGTGCCTCCAGTGACACCACCTGCACCTCCTCCCTGGGTGATCGTCCCAGACTTCTTGCCGAACAGGTATCTGTACCTGTCGAGATATATTGTTCCTCAAATGATTATCTTTCCATGGCATATGAGGAGTTCCTGAGGACACTGCTCCATCCTACCCCTACAGCAGCTAGGCATGCATATGACATCTTTGATAGACCGAGGCCTTCTTGTCCAGCTCCTGACGTGCAGTCAGATTACTTTGTGCCTGTTGAGGATTTTTCCACCTTCCAGTATCACCGTGATGGAAGACTTGTGGAGGAGGTTTTGCCCGATGTTGACATCCCTGAGCGGTACCAGATCCCAGAGCGGGCCCACACGGTATACTTCTTTTCTTTTTCATATTTGCATCATTTTTTTTCGAGGCTGACACACATATTATTTTTTTGTTCTACACCTTTTCCCAGGTTCATGCGTCTTCGTACAAGAGGTTGTTGAGGGGCTTTTTCAACATCAACAAATTGTATCAGCGGCTTTTGGACGAGTTCACTTGCCGGGGAAATGATGCTGTGAGGCAGACTAGGCGCCAAGATGAGGATGATGATGATGATGACCGGCGGATCGAGTCTTGCTCGGGTGAGGGGACGAGAGTACAGGATTGGTGGGACCGGCCCTCGGGTCATGGGTGGCAGCTTTGACATGAGCAGATCTTCTCGTGGTCATTTGCTCCTTTTACCTGCATTTATTAGCTTTTTGTTGTACTAGACTCTATACACATTTCTAAATGCAATGTATTATTATTTTATTCTACGATGCATGACTCAAATGCGAAGACTCAATTATTATAAGAATAAAAGAAATCTAAACCATTATCTAAGGGCAACGACACACTGCAGTTTATGGATGAAGGTTTGGAAGGGTACACCTTGGATTTAAAGCGGGCTTTTCTGGCATTCTGTGGGGAAGAAAAGGCAGCCGCCTCTTCCTATGTTTGATAATTTTTCTTCAGCCAGCGAGGGCTATGGCCTAGCTTCGACATTCTTTTTCCCTTTCTCATGAAAAATAATGCCAGCAATGGAACACCCGGAATCTTTTTTTTTTTTTTTAGGCAAAGCAGGGCGGCACCTGTAGGGATTTTATAAAAGAAAGGAATAAAATAACAATACAGGAGGGGCATAACCAGCCTAACCTAAAGAGGGGGGACAAAGGAGCCTTACCTCTAAACAAGGAAATACAATCGAAATGAAAAGGGTAACAAAGAAAGAGCAAATTAACGTTTTCGAAAAGAAAACAATCCCAAAGCATCTTGTTGGAGGGCATGACGAACTTCCCCTGGAAGCTGAGAAACCATATTAAAATCCTGTCCCAACCAAGTGACTTGAGCTGCAGCAGCTAACCTATCGAAGTTGGGTTTTCATGTTGAACGATCACTATGTTTGACAGCCAGATCGGGTATTCATGTTGGTCCACAATAATGCTCAAATAGGCTAGAGGTGGGGGGGTGAATAGCCTATAATGCCAATTTAAAAACTTTTCTTTTGGATATACATAAAGCGCAGTTTAGTTGGCAAATACAGATTATCAAGTTGGGTATGTCTACCGGTAGAGGCTATCGGTAGACTTTCCCAAGGCAGAAGTATCAACTCTGCCGATAAACTGTTTATTCAAATCAAAAGCCTTGTAAAAGATTTGGGCAGCGGAAAGTAAAGAGGCTATGATTTGGAGAAGTCATAAGTGGTTGTACACGAATATATGTTCGGAACAACATCACACTTATTTCTTCTTTCAAATGCAGGTTTAGGAGATCAAGTAGAGAATGGTTTTCTAAAGATAAATCATTTATAAAAACCTCATAGATATTTAAGGACTGAGAGATAAAGCATTAGTAAGAACATATGAATTTATTCAAAGATAAATTACATATTACATCAGTCTAAATAATCTATGTATAGTTTCTGGTTTTGTCTTCCTAAGTCACAATCCTTACTTAATTATCCATTCAAGGATTATTAACTTGCAAAGGACATTAGGAGACGAAGCCAAGAAACTGTTATGAGAAGATGATTTTTAAGGTCGTTCAGATATAAAGATATCTGAACGATTTGAGTGCAAAGCACTCATCCTCCCATGATGATTGATAATTGCACAATCAATAACATTTGTATAGGAATACAAATCTGAAGATATGAATGCAATATCTACAGACAACTCTTCATTTTCTTAAGACATTGTCCAAAATCAATCTTCAGATCTTGATCTCTGCCTTTTGAAGTTTCTGATCACTCTTATCTTTTCCAAGTTTGTCTTCCTAACAATCCACTGAAAGTGTCTTGCCAGGAGCTTGGATGAGTTCACTGCAATCTGTTTGTAGAAATCAGAGATGCGTTGGTGAAGACGATCTCTTTGAAGATTTCTTTTCGATGAAGTTCTTGAGCAGATTGAGTTACTCGTTGCTCACAGTGTATCGATTGATAATCTTCGATGTAGCTCACACTGTTATTCTGTTGTCACGGTGTTGCACTTGTTGCTTACTGTGTTTGAGCACGATAGAGGGTTTATATAGGCGAAGATCAATATAATCGTTGAGAGATGAGGACTCGAAGATTTCTATCCGTTGGAGATGAAGTGATTGAAGAATATCGGATATAGATCTTTGTCCATAAGATCTTTGACTTGTTTGGAACGGAGATTTAGTCTTGTAGATCTTGGAACTCGTTGTCTGTCAGACTAGGTTGAAAATGAACACTGAAGAGTAGGTTTGATGTCTGTTGCACTGTCAGGTGGTCTGTTCAATAAAGTAATTGTTTTTTTGACTTTAACAGACTACTTGAGTGAGAGAAAGTCTTGTAGCTTTAAGTATGTCAGGCTTTTATGAGGCACATACATATTTATCTTGATTTGAGTGACTAGTTGACTTTTCCCTGCAGCACGTGCAGATTCTAAAGTCTGCCGTTGGAGATCTTCGAACCAGTGGAAACAGGTCTTCCGATGTAGGAGAGTCGATGTCTGCCGGTACGAGCTTTTGAACTTGTGGCATGTCTGCCGCTGAAGGCTTTTGACATAGCTGCAAGTCTTCTGGTGCTACGTGCAATCTGAAGCGCTGTCTGTATTTGATCATCATATAGGAGGTAGGACTAGATCAGGTCACACCTAATCTAAGACCTATGTGAAATCATACAAGTTGCCACACTAACCGGTACGTAGACCTTTTAGCCACTTGTGATGATTCACTTGTAATGGGGGCAAGCAAATCAATATATATGGAATATGTAACGTGATAATTAAATTATCAAGAAGCATATTCCAATAATCAACAATCTCCTCCTATTTGCTTGGAACCATTACAAAATGACATATACAAAGCACTAAAGCATTTATCAGACATAGTAATAGCATGTCCACAATGAATGATCATTTTATCTCAAGACATGTCCTATGTTTGATAATTACATGTAAGCGATGGCTTTGGTATAGTCTACTATTGCTATTACAGACTCGATAAATCAAAGTGCTGAACAGGTAATGCAATAGTGAAAACAATTTAGATCTTTGATTTTGAAAGAGTTTTGGATAGGATCTAAAAAGTTGTAGAGAAGTCTTACTTGCTCATAAATTTTATAAAATGAAAGCTTATTTTGGCAAGTAAGAGTAGCAAATCCTTTTAAGCAAATGTATGTTTTTAGAAAGAGTAAAATAAGGATTGCTTGTAATACCAATTTTTTGAAAATCAATTTTTTGGAAAATCAATTTTTTTTTTTGAAAATACCAATTTTCTTGAAAAATCAATTTTTTGAAAATCAATTTCAAAAACTTTTTATTTCTGTTGAAAGTAAAAGGATTTCTGTTGAACGTAAGACTCAACAGAGGGTTTTAGTTTTAAGCATAGTTTTCAACAGAAGTGCCACAGAGGCTGAGCATGATTCACTAAGAATCAGCTAAGGGTGAAATGTCACATTTGTTTTGTGTGTTCATTTGGGATTTAGTTAAGTCAATTCTCCTTCTTTGGAAAAGAAGGGTATCACTCTTTCTATGTTCTCCTCCTTAAGTTATATGTCTGATACCAAGTTGATGTTTGATACCAATTTGTATACCAAGTTGAAGTTGTATGATATATGTCATATAACTCTCCTCCTTAATGGTTGCAAGCACTAAAGAATAAAAACTGAAGGGCAGTTGCAAGCAAATAATAAGGAAGGAATCGGAAGAGATGTAGTAAGGTAGAGTAGATAGCGAAAGAAAGACACTAAATAACGAAAGAAAGTACTAAAAGTTTTGAATACGTACAGTCTAGTTTGAATATCCAAAACTACCGGTGCTAGATTCTATAGAGTAGTTTCTATCTCGATCTAAAAAAACTTCTGCCGAACAATTCCTTGGTGATCAGCAATTCTCCCGTGATTGGAAGACGTTCGTCCTTTTGAACCGTGGAAAGAATGGTGTGGTAGGAGCATAGGAAATAACTTATTATCCTAGCGTACTTGAGAATACCAGACCCATTCACTCGTCTTTGTTGGAAAGATCGACAAATGAGAGAGAAGACTACTTTAGACCAGTTGATGACATGGGAGTCAAGAACTGCAACGGTGAGGTTCCGAAGTCTTCTGGTGTCGCTTCGTGAGCCAGGTTCATGAAACATAAGGCATTGGCTCAGAATCTCTCCAACACAGTACACGTCCAGGGGATAGTTGAAAAGATCCCATGTACCGAAGTCATTTCGAGATTGGTGGCCGGTACGGTGCAGCCATGATTCGTTGAGAACAAAATCATTGATAGAGTCTGGACCAGCAGAAGGAAGGCTGAAGACTCTTGAAAGGCTGTCGGCATTGAGGATAAGGTCAGTGCCTCGAAAGCGACCGTGGAGGCCTGTACCATCTCTTGATAGGTGCATCCTTGAGTAGAATTCTTCGACCAGAGGGAGGCAGTAGAATTCTTCATGAAAGCAAAGGATGGAGACGAGTCCAGAACTGTGGAAAAGATCTATAATCTTTGCTCCAACAGTGTTGTCAAGGAGAAATTGTTCTCCTTGAATTGTTCGACCAAGAATGTAGGATTGACGACCTACTATGGTGACGAAGGAAGATTCAGGGGGACCAATAGGGCGAGAGACGTTGTTCGAAGAAGAGGCAGCCATGATGAATTTCTCAGGAAATAATGTGCATTGATAATTAATTGTATGGATTGATTGGGAAACGATGGAGACCAAAAAGAGTATATATATTCAGTACTTTCTGAGATTGGGCATGAGGAACACACAGATCAAGAACCGTCATTTGATAGTCCTCAATAAAGTTGTTATTGATTGAAATGAGAACCGGCGGAGCAATCATTTCGAAGCTTGATTGTGAGTGAACGTTTTTATGGGAGAGGCGGCGATTCATGATTGCGATAATTAAATCTTCTAGGGAATATGTATTTGGACAGATTGGAGACTTAAAATCGAGGAATTTCAATACCAATACAGATTTAATTGACAGCTTCGAGTATTGAAAAGAAGATGTGTTGATATCGATGAATAAAAATAATGTACTGAATTTTGTAAAAATAAATTTAGGAAATGTGATAGGTTTTAAATATTCCAGATATTCTAATAGATAATTTACGGGGCATTCTGAATCATCTACACAATCCTCAGCAATCTCCCAAATCTATAGAATTTTGGAACTGAAATCATTTCAAAAATATTTTGAAAGAATTTAAAAATGTTTTTACAAAACTATTAAGGTTTTTGTGTTCTTTGTTTACTAAAAGAAATTTATGGAGCTTTCTGGAGTCATCCACACAGTCTCCAGCAATCTTCCAATTCTTTTAGTCATTCCAGAACAAAATTGGTTTGAAATCCATTTTCTGAAGGATTTTTGAAATGTTATTTTGAAAAACAATCAATCTTTCCTAAATGTTTTTATGTCAAAGATATCATTACACAAGATTGATCAACAGTAAGAGATCTGAAACCAATTTTGTTGATTAGTTTCAGTAGAGTGTGAAGTGTGTTGATACAAGAGTGTGAACGACAGAGAAGAAGGTCTGCAGTTCAGATTTTGATCGGTAGACATTGGGGTCTACCGATTCGACTAATAACCTTTAAAGGAGTATGCAGCAGTAATGAAAGTCTGCTGATACCAATAAAGGTTTAAGCGTGGTTATAAGTCTTTTGAACACATGAAAGAAGATAGCTATTAAATAGCTTTTATATTGAATTGAATAATGTGTTCAAGAAGAGTGGAAGTTTACTGACTTTTGAGAGCTGAAGGAAGTCAACCAATTGTTGGAGGGTCAATTGATTGTATGAAGGATACCAATTTATGAATGATATCAATCATTGAAAGATGATTAGTAAACTTTGAGGTATGCCGTTGTCGAATGAATGACAGAGGAATCGACATAGATAGTGGTCTGCTGATGAAGGAGATCAGCAGTGATTAAGTCTGCTCAGGATAGACAGAATTAATAGTTCTTGCAGACAGGAAGTTCGGCTGTAAAAGTATGGAACATCAGACATTGAGGTCTGCCGATACCAATTGAACGAAAAGTATTATAACTTATATCCTTTGGAATGCCTTGACTTCTGGAAGGATTGACCAGAGGTTTCATTGGCATAGAGAACGAAATAACATTGGAGGGAGAGCAAAATGTCTAAAGAATGTTGACGCATCAATAGTTGTAACAGAGGTATTGGAAAGATACCAAGTTCTGCAGTTGGCTCCTCCTCACTAGAAGAATGTGTGCTTCGAACTCTTAGAGTCTGCAGAGAGTAGAAAAGAGATTTTCTGCAGAATTTCCTTTTTGCCTCGGCAGCTGTTAGGAGATACAGATGCTTCATCGGCATAGATTAACTGATGACCATGCTACTTTTGGAATGGAATACTATTGAGTGAAAAGAGCATTTGGAAGCAAAAACGGAAGATACCAACCTATTCAGTTAAAGTGCTTGAATCACAAAGAAGCAAGTGGCTCAAACTTAGTTAGGCTGACGGTACAGATGTAGAATGACTTTTGCTTCAAGGTCAATGGTTAAGAAGAAGATGACTAACTTTTTAAGGGAAAGGAAGTCATTATGTTCAAGACAATAGAAACATGAGAAAGTTTAAAGCACAGTTGTCATTGAACAGAGGAAGCAGTAGAGAGGAATAAAATTTGAGGGAACTACTTAATTCCTCGAAAGGTCGTTTTGTCATAACGGCAGAGATAAGGTCTACTGTTAAGACTAGAGAGACCTGAAATTTTGAGGAGAATTTAAGATTCATCAAAACATCATGGGTTGAGATGAGATCTATAATTCCTGATGAAGTAGTTGCAAGGTATGCAATTACTTCAAAGAAATCCAAGACTTAAAATTTAACCATGTTTCAACATCATTTCTTCAGATTCCAACTGTTGAATGTACAATGTTGAATAGGAAATTTTATAAGTGACGATTGGTTTGTTGTTAGGTTAACAGCAGAGTTATATTTGCTATATTGAATTCGGAGTCATATATTATGAAAAGTACAAATACCGAAAACTCAAGCAAATATAAGATTTCATGCTATCAAGGAATAATCATACAAAAGCAGATAGACATGAAGTAAAGATGCTTTGAACAAGTTCTCATTTAGATCAAAAATAACACAAATACAAAGAGGATCTAAAGATTACAGAGTTCATTACATCTTCCAATGACTTAACTACTCCTTTTAAACAACTAATCTAAACACCTGATACATATCTAAAGATAAGGATGTTATAAGGAGATGTCTATGAAGATCATGGACCCAGATTCAACTAACCGGTTGGAAGACAGAATTCGGGTCCCAGATCGAGGTCGAACGAGGCAGCCAAACGGAATCTCTACATTTTGAAAAATGCAGATATGTGATCCTGTCGACTCCTCATCCTACTCTCATCAGCTAGCTCTCAAGCCAGGGTGACCTTCACAAACTCGCAGGATTTCTTTAGAAGAAACCGCGGTTGTGAAAAGAGCTAATCTCATGAGAGAACCATGTCAGCTAAGGATCACGTAGAAGGTCTACGAGGCCTTGAAGGAGTGGCTGACATGAGCATAGTCACAGGAATCTGGGAGAGGCAAGCTAAATGGTTGTTCAGGCAAGTCTTCATGTGAGAGAAATCCTTGAAGCAAACCAAACAACTTTCGAAGAATCGAATGGGTGACTCTAAGTTGTTGAGGAGTATCCTTGATCTAGTGCTAAGAATTCTCCTAAGTAACATTTTGGAAGAAGGGGATCGTGTATCAGTGTCTATCATAGTGTTTGAGGTAGTTCGCGAGTGATAGAGAAGATGGAAGGAAGGTCTCTATAAATACTCACTGAGGCAAGACAATGGACCGACTCTTTTAAGAGTGAAAAGTCCTTTTCAACTACTCTTCAATAAAAGTTATATGGGGAAGAGTGAGAGTTGATATAAATTTCTAGATATCCGGTAAAGTCATCTTTATGGAAAGCTAAAAGGTTTTGAAAAGTAGGTTTGGCTTTCTTGAAAGAAGGAAACGTCTTTAAGTAGATAAAACCTTTTCAGTGGGATTTGACAAAACATAACATCTTTTCAAAGAGTGTTTTGGGAAGTACAATTCCCACATTTCAAAGTCATTTCTATCTTTACCGAGATTCTATGAAATCTGTCTTTGGCTTTTAAGAAATAGTCAGTTTCTAAAGCTTTACCTCAACCTTAATTTGTAGTAATGGCAAAAATACCCATGTAGTTTGCACATTGTCTACAAGGTAAAAACTTCTATAAGTCAGCACATAAAACTGAGCTTATGAAGTGCCGAGCAACAAAAGAGCACTTCAAAGAAAATGAGGCAACACACCAGATGAGTAAGTCATAGATCATACTGTAAGAAGGAAAGCAAAGTATGATGAGATGAATTACTCTAGCTATATATATTGCTTTGAGAATAGACAAGAGAAGAGTAAGCAAATATAAAGCTATGCAGAGATGATATATTCAAAATCATGATTAGCAGGGAATCATAAATGAAGAACAGGAATATATCATAATCCAGAAAGAAGAAGATTGAATCAGGTGAGAAGGATCCTTCACAATCAGTCAAAACCTTTTGGAACTCGAAGAGAGATAATAAAGTGTGCTTATTGATCTTTGGAGAAAACACATTCCTGAATAAGAATCAAGAAGATCATTAGCAACATTTTATGAGCTTTAGAAAGCTCCAGAAAAATCTAGATATTGGAATAAGTATTTCAGAAGATCAGTGAGAGGGAAAGACTGGATCGTGAATTTCTCATTCTCCCTTGGTCTTTTTGTGCAAAGATAAAGATATGAAAGAGAGCACACAAGACAGGGATGTACCTTTGACAGTTATCAGGATCGAGATTTGATGTTCTTCATACAAAGTCTTTTTGAATCTGAGCTGATAAATCATGTAGTAGATGTTATCTAAAGAGTAGATTTCCTTTGCAAACAATTTTGTAAGATTTTTGATTCTTTTTCTTGGATTCAAATAATTCTTTGAAACATGGGCCAAGTTCCCAGAAACTAAATATCATATAACAGAGGGATCAATCAATGTTTCATGATATAGAGTTTTTGACTCTTAACCTTTTTCAAAAGAATAAGTATGAATGAAAATTTCTTTTTCTCAAGAAGGTGTTGGATTGATTTCAATCGTTAGCCTTATGTCAAGAAAGCTTGAATCAGAAGTCCTTTCAATGGAAGCATCCATCTAAAAATTTCATTTCATCTGGAGATAGTTATTCATAGTGCCAATTGATATAGATATCTGTCATATGAATAAGTATCTCACAATCATCATGATAATCATCCATCTCATGGTATTTTTGAAAACAAAATAATTTTTCAAAATAGGTATATTTTTCAAAAATATTTATCTCAAACTGAAATCCTTTACAAAAGTTTTTAGAGGAATAAAACAAGTTTTTCTTTTGTCATGCATTTGAACTGAGCATTCGAGGATCACAACTCTTAGGAGGTTAGTCCTGACATAAAGCTAGAAGAGCCTGCTCTGATACCAATTGTTGGTCCACAATAATGCTCAAATAGGCTAGAGGGGGGGGGGTGAATAGCCTATAATGCCAATTTAAAAACTTTTCTTTTGGATATACATAAAGCGCAGTTTAGTTGGCAAATACAAATTATCAAGTTGGGTATGTCTACCGGTAGAGGCTATCGATAGACTTTCCCAAGGCAGAAGTAACAACATTGCCGATAAACTGTTTCTTCAAATCAAAAGCCTTGTAAAAGATTTGGGCAGCGGAAAGTAAAGAGGCTATGATTTGGAGAAGTCATAAGTGGATGTACACGAATATATGTTCAGAACAACAACACACTTATTTCTTCTTTCAAATGCAGGTTTAGGAGATCAAGTAGAGAATGGTTTTCTAAAGATAAATCATTTATAAAAACCTCATAGATATTTAAGGGCTGAGAGATAAAGCATTAGTAAGAACATATGAATTTATTCAAAGATAAATTACATATTACATCAGTCTAAATAATCTATGTATAGTTTCTGGTTTTGTCTTCCTAAGTCACAATCCTTACTTAATTATCTATTCAAGGATTATTAACTTGCAAAGGACATTAGGAGACGAAGCCAAGAAACTATTATGAGAAGATGATTTTCAAGGTCGTTCAGATATAAAGATATCTGAACGATTTGAGTGCAAAACACTCATCCTCCCATGATGATTGATAATTGCACAATCAACAACATTTGTATATGAATACAAATCTGAAAATATGAATGATATATCTACAGACAACTCTTCATATTCTTCAGACATTGTCCAATATCAATCTTCAGATCTTGATCTCTGTCATTTGAAGTTTCTAATCACTCTTATCTTTTCCAAGTTTGTCTTCCTAACAATCCACTGAAAGTGTCTTGCCAGGAGCTTGGATGAGTTCACTGCAATCTGTTTGTAGAAATCAGAGATGCGTTGGTGAAGACGATCTCTTTGAAGATTTCTTTTCGATGAAGTTCTTGAGCAGATTGAGTTACTCGTTGCTCACAGTGTATCGATTGATAATCTTCGATGTAGCTCACAATGTTATTCTGTTGTCACGGTGTTGCACTTGTTGCTTACTGTGTTTGAGCACGATAGAGGGTTTATATAGGCGAAGATCAATATGATCGTTGAGAGATGAGGACTCGAAGATTTCTATCCGTTGGAGATGAAGTGATTGAAGAATATCGGATATAGATCTTTGTCCATAAGATCTTTGACTTGTTTGGAACGGAGATTTAGTCTTGTAGATCTTGGAACTCGTTGTCTGTCAGACTAGGTTGAAAATGAACGCTGAAGAGTAGGTCTGATGTCTGTTGCACTGTCAGGCGGTCTGTTCAATAAAGTAATTGCTTTTTGACTTTAACAGACTACTTGAGTGAGAGAAAGTCTTGTAGCTTTAAGTATGTCAGGCTTTTATGAGGCACAGACATATTTATCTTGATTTGAGTGGCTAGTTGACTTTTCCCTGTAGCACGTGCAGATTCTAAAGTCTGTCGTTGGAGAGCTTCGAACCAGTGGAACAGGTCTTCCGATGTAGGAGAGTCGATGTCTGCTGGTAGGAGCTTTTGAACTTGTGGCATGTCTGCCGCTGAAGGCTTTTGACATAGCTGCAAGTCTTCCGGTGCTACGTGCAATGTGAAGCGCTGTCTGTATTTGATCATCATATAGGAGGTAGGACTAGATCAGGTCACACCTAATCTAAGACCTATGTGAAATCATACAAGTTGCCACACTAACCGGTACGTAGACCTTTTAGCCACTTGTGATGATTCACTTGTAATGGGGGCAAGCAAATCAATATATATGGAATATGTAACGTGATAATTAAATTATCAATAAGCATATTCCAATAATCAACAATTCAACTACCCGGATAAATTTGACGCGCAACTGCTTTATGATTTCTTCTTTCACTTGCAGTGACCATTCTTGTTTGATTCGGCGGAGTTTTTTCTTGATTGGTCTAGCATCAGGATAAGTGGGGATCCGGTGCTCTACAATGGCAGGATCCAGCCTGGGCATATCTTCGTAGGACCATGCAAAGATGTCCACGAATTCTTTGAGGAGGTTGATCAGTGTTGCCCTTTCAGAACCTTGCAGGTAGCTGCCAATTTTGACTTATTTGATTTCATTGTTTAGCCCCAGATTAATAGCAGACAAGTCTTCATCTATTGCTGCTGATTGGTGCTTTTCCTGGTGCTTGACTGATTAGGCGAGCTCAAGCAGGTAACTTTTATCTTTTGAATCCATTTCATTAAACGACTCATTATCAAAGCTAATTAATTCGTCTTTTAATGAAGGTGCAACTAAGGAATACACGAAAACATCTAGATTATCATTATTAGGAGCAAACTGTACAGGGTTGGTTACATTATTGAGGCCCTGGGATTTGAGATCCTCAATTTTAGAGAGCGGATCGGTAGATGACCAATCTGTAAGACTAAAGGAAGGATGGGGAATAGTATATTCGAAACAGTCCACCAGATCTGCGGGCGTTAAGAGCGGGCCGGTCGTAGTATACTAATTCTGCATAAGCTTATCAGCAATAGACTCGAACTCAACAGGGAGGTTTTCATAGCTAGTGCCTCCATCTATCATTCCCAAGAAACTGTCTCCTAGAGAATCATTATCTAACAAGGCCAGAGCATAGTCATCTTGGTCTATAGTCCGGTAACCTGTTCCATTTCACTGGTGGCAAAACTGACATCTTCGAAGATCTCCCAACTAGGGTGTCTTTTCCCATTTTGGTCTAACCAGGGCTCGGGAAACATGAGATAGGCATTTGTTTTTCCTTTCCTTACAAAGTAACCATTTAGGGTTTTCCTATATGGTTAGAGATGGGGATCAATGTAAGGACACTTTTCTCGTTCTGCCTTGCTTTTCTCACGTTTCTGTTTCATAAATGCGGCTATTTCAGCTGGAGTAGGTTTGTATCCTAGACCAAATGGAGGGATACACTCCTTAAGTTCGTCTTGGACTAGATTGAAAAGCCCCTACTGATTTCTTCCGAGACCCAAACCAGGCATATAATTCATTTTTCGAAACATGTTTAACGGAACCATGTTTCCTAAAGACGTGGTTTTCTTTCTGGTGATATCAGTTTCTCGCCCACATTCAATGGCATTGATTCTGGCTTGGGGGATAACCTCGAAGTCAGTGAGGAAAATACCCATGTCATCGTGCTCTATTTCGAGGATTGGGATGTCCCTGTTTTCTTTGTTTTCCATGATCTTATCGACAAGAATGATTACTATATGGTCATCGTGGATAAATTTGACACGCTGATGTAGTGAGAAGGCTACCCCTTTTACCCCATGGATCCAAGGGCGTCCCCAGTAATAGGCTGAAAGTGGCTAGTATGTCCAAGACTTGGAATTCTACAGGTATGGTTAGTGGCCCAATAGTCATCATTAAGGTGACCACTCCTATGACACATCGACTAGTGTTGTCATATGCCCTTACTGTCTGCGATGATGGAGCAAGCTCTGATATTTTTGTTCCCAATTTGGCTACCGTGCTTGTGAGACATACATTCAAAGAAAAGTCGTTGTCTATCAGAACTCGGGGAACCCTTTTTCCCATGACCCCCACAGTGATGTGGAGAGCATCGATGTGGTCGGTTCCTTCCCTTGGCAGATCTAGATCAGTAAACATAATCACATTTCCAAAGTGTATGTTTCCGATCATTTGGGTGAGCTCATTTGGGGAGGTTTCAATGGGAATGACTGCCTGACTCAGGGATTTGGCCAGTGTACCACGATGGGTTTTGGAAGCACATAACAAGCCCCAAATAGATATGTTGGCTTGGGTTTTCTTCATCTGAGCTAGCAAGGTATCTTTCATATTCTTAGCCCCAATATCTATTTCTTGATCTTTGCTGAAGTGGTCACCTTTTTCTTGGTTTGGTTGGTAGGCTCAACCAGATCTAGTAAGGTGACTGACATCCCCACCGATCCAAGTGGCTTTTTCAGTGCTAAAGGTATTTTGGCTACCCAGGATAGTGTCCCAAGAAAGCATAATGCAGCTAGGCTCTTTTATGGGTGGAAAGAAAGGAACAATGATATATGGTAATGGGTGTTTATTTCTTTCAAACTTGGGTACACAATTTTCTTCACCGGCCTCAATCATATTGATTTGAGGTAGAGGGTTATTGACTACATTTGGTCTTGGGGGAGGTTTTTCAATAACCTTATCATCTATTAGGTCTTGGATTGCATTTTTAAAGCACATAGCACTTGTCGGTGAGGTGACCACTGCAGCGATGATATTCACAATACTGGGCATGGTTCCATGAGTTGGGCAGAGGATTCGGCAGCCTATAGTTTTCCAAAGGCTTTAGCACTCCCTGTGCCATTAGTCCTTGTAGTATTGCAGATTGAGGAGCTTACAGTTCATCATAATATCGATTTCCTCTTTTCTGACCCCTGAAGTTCCTATTCGGACCATTGTTTCCACCCACTGTATTGACGGACCTATCTGCTCCGTCGGACCATAGAACAATGTTGTAGCTCTGAGTAGGGAAATTGGCTGATGGCATGATAGGTGTATTTCTTACCATATTAAAGACTGATCCTGATGCGGCTGTCTTTCCTTTTGAATAGCGGAAAGAGCTGGAGGGCGTATTGACTTTTAAATGCCCAGTCCGTATATCTTCATCAATACAGAGCCATATCTCCACTATTTCTTTGAAATTGCTATAGGGGAGATACCGCATGTGCTCCAAGTAAATAGGTTGAAGGTTTTTTATGAACGTCCTGGATGACTCAGCCGGATCAGGCCTGTCGAGCATCTGAGCTATTTTTGTTTCCACTTGGCTGCAAAGTCAGCACATGTTTCTTTTTCCCTTTGGGTGCACGATTCAAGATCTCTTCTGTTTTCAGAGGTAGTATTGTCTTTGTACCTCTTTAGAAATTCCTCAGCTATTTGGTCCCAAGTACCCATGGTGCTATTGTCTGATAGCATTAACCATTGCTTGGCAGCCCCTATCATGATAAGATGGAAATTGGAAGCCATAACTTCAAAGCTATCCCCTCTTGACTGCATGCCGATAGAATATGATTTTAAGTGAGAGATAGGGCATCCAGTCCCATTAAATTTTTCTATGTCGGGCATTTTGAATTTTGAAGGTAGTATTGCTGAAGGTTGCAATGCTAATGCTTGTGTAGAAAATTCTCCTTTGTTCAGGACTTTGAGCATCATATTTTTTAAATTCTCCATGTCCGCCTCTATTTTGGTGGGAGGGGGAGTTGGGTTTTGGTATATGCTGGTAGGATTGGGAAAAGCTGGGTTTATTTCTAGCTATGCCATTTGGTAAGGATTTTGAGGAGGTATTTGGTAAGGGTTCTGGTAAGGATTTTGGAGAGGTAGGTTATTGGTGGCTTCTGTTTGGCGACCAGGATCATTGAAGGGTAAATATGTTATTACTTGGTCTGGTTGGTTATAATTTCTGGGGTCCATATGTGGGCTATTTTGGAGTGGATTGGTGATGGGAAAATGGAGGTCATTTGGATTCTAGGGGATATTGGTGTTCGGGAAAGGATATGGTGGGTATGGTGAGAAAGGGTTAAAATTTGGGTAATAAGGGTTAGGTGGAAGATTTGGGTTTGGGTACTAGCGGTGTTTGGTGGGTTAGTGCTTGGCTGAGGGTTTGGGTTTAGAGGAGCATGGGAAGTAGATGCTTCTTGAGGGGCTGCAGGGAAAGAGGTTCCCTCGCCACTGGGTTTTGAACCTTACATGAGGTTTGCTATCTGGCTTAACATGCGATCATTCCGTGCATCCAAATTTTGGTCTAGCCATTGTTGCATAGCCGGAGTTGGAGCGTCCCTGGAGCCCCTATATCTGTACCCACTGTGGACTGCTCATTTTCAGCTGCCATTCAGCTTAAATCTATACCCTCTGCACTGATTCTGCCTTTTTCTGATCTGACCCCGATACTTTCTGATCTGATCTCTGTGCCCGTATTCCGTCAACCAACCAGTACTATCTCTGCCTTTCCAAACTCGGGCCAGGTGTCTGAGGAAAAGGGGTTTGAAGGCATTAGAAAGGGTTGGCTGAAGGCTTTCTGGGTTTGGAGTACAATGTGCCTTTATTATTATTTTTAATTATTATTCATTTTCCCTACAATTGATCGGACAAGCACCCGCTTTGTTTTGACAGTCTCAGGACTATTCCTGGAATAGTGGATTCTTTCTCCAGAGTATAGGAACCTAGTATTCCACCTGCCTTTCGACTCCCCAAGATCGGACTGATCATAGGCAAAGGGCCTATACTCTTTCCAGGATCCACCATTCAAAATGGTCTAGGTCGAACATCAAAAAATTATTGGTCAGCCCCTGTGTATATTTTTATTCATATCTCTTGTTTTTGTTTTTTGTTTTTTTGCAACATGGATTGGTAAATAATTCAGAGATATAAAAACCGATCGGTTCATGAAGTGCCCTGATAATCTATATGCAATTTAATGTTGGCTGATGCAGGGGGTAGGCTGGCCATGGTGTAGGGTAGCAATTCAGAATATTTCTACATGCGTGCATGTGTGTGCGGTATCTAAAAAGCAGTAAATAAAACAGATATGACATGTCTTGCTGTTCATTGTGGATTATCTTGGCTTATTTAGTTTGAGCGTGAGCAAACATACATTCAGATCAAGAAATAGAAAGAAAAATGAGGAATCTATCTATTCCTATTAATTACATATTGGTCCTAATCCCCAAAATAAAATAACATAATGAAATAATATTTACATATTTTGCGCGATAAAAAATAAAGCAAGCAGAATAATAACATAAAGCAGAATAAAGTAATAATAAAATAAAGCACCAACCATTTGTTATACTGCCCGGAAATCTATATTTTTTTTATATATTTGTAACGGTACCCAGAACGAAACTGATGCAAGTGAATGGTTAAATGTACAAATATATATGCATATATATAAAAATGCATTATTTAAAATGCTAAAGAAATATAATAAGCATATTTTAGCCAGAAACTAAAGAAAACTTTTTTTTTTAATTTATGAAAATGAGTCTAGCCCTCCGTTTTTATTTAGAATAAAAACGACGTCCCCAGTAGAGTCGCTACTGTGAGTGCCCCAGGAGAAGATTCCCCCGGATCGCGCGCTCCCTTGTTTAGGGGAACACGAGATTCAGATTCCATCTTCCCTTGTTTAGGGGAAAACGAAATTAAAAGTGCAAAAAGAGTGTTGTAAAGAGCGCGTGGAATACGCCCCGGTCACTGAGTGTGCTTTGGTCCACTATGAGTGCTTTGGATTTTTCTGTATCTCATCCTCCCTTGTTTAGGGGAAAACAAGATTCAGAAAATGCAATGCCCTTTTCATTCCATCTTCCCTTGTTTAGGGGAAAACGAAATTAAAAGTGCAAAAAGGATATTGCAAGGGCGCGTGGGAATATGCCCGGCCTCGCTGTGGACTTGGGTTCATTTTGGATTACTATGAGTGCTTTGGATTTTTCTGTATCTCATCCTCTTTTGTTTAGGGGAAAACAAGATGCATAAAATGCAACGCCCTTTTCATTCCATTTCCACTTGTTTAGGGGAAAACGAAATTAAAAGTGCAAAAAGGATGTTGCAAAGAGCGCGTGGGAATATGCCTTGCCTCATTGTAGATCCAAAATGTTGTAATAGAGTCGCCATCTTTATTTTAATGAGAAATAAAGAAAAACAAAAAATAACCAAATTTTGTAAAGGGTTGGGAGGCTAAGTTATGAGGTGGGAAAGTGTTAGACACCCAACTCGCCCTTTCGGTCTCAAAATAGTTTTTGGCTAAAATATGATTTTATTATATTTATTTAGCAAATGAAATAAAGCATTTAAACATATATATATATATATATATATATATATATATATATATATATATATGTATCTACATTATTACAAACTTGGAGCAGCCTCCTAGGAATTACAAATATATTTATAAATATTTGGCCATAATAATAGCTCTTTTTAGTGCTATTTTTATAGAAATCCGGGAAATATAACTTCTTATATTTTTTACATTGGACCGGCTGAAAATTGCACTTTTCTAATTAACCCTCTTAAGGCTTACCTTTAAGAGTGTGGGGTGTGCTCGCTCTGTCCTTCCGGGAGAGGGAGTCTTTTACTGTTGCGGAGATTCGGGCAGAGTAACTGTTTCCGAAAGTTGCTTTTAAGCCTCAAGAAATGGGCGGAGCAACTGCTTGCTTTTTGCTGTTGTTTGCTTGCTGATGGCGGAAATCGGGCAGAACAACTGCTTGCTTCTTGCGGATATGGCGTCTGGATTAGGGCATAGCAACTGCTCTTTTTGAGATTTTTGGACCGGTGGAATAGGGTGGAATCCTAGCGGGGAGGCTAAGGTTCACTTTGACCGGTTGGTTTTGTGTTTGGAGGATATTTGACGGAGCTTCGAGGCTTAAAAGAGGGGAACTCTCACAACGTTTTCTCAGAACTCACTGTGGGAGAAACTTTAACTGTGTGATCGCGGTGTGTGAACTGTGTGCGTGAACTATGTTCACTTCTGAAGCTGGGGCCTTCTATTTATAGGCCGAGATAGGGACTCCTTCGTCATTAACTTTTCTCTTTTGTGCTTCACCAACTTGTACCGCACACTGAGAGAGTTGTGCCAAAAGCAAAGTGCTACAGTGTTGGAAGCACTTTTGGGCCCCACCCATAGAGGGAGTGGGCGCCGCGCCAGGTGTGGTTATGGGTGGCGCCTGGGGTCTTTTTCCTGCCTCTTTTTTACACTTTGGCCCCTTGCATTTCACTATTTGCGCATCCTGCTTTTTCTTTCGCATTTTTAAACCCTGTAACTTGACATTTGTTAAGTTTTAACAGGTCTCGATATTGCATGTCATGTTACATACCAGTGGTACGAAATTGGGGTGTCTACAACGTCCAGATTACTTTAATCCATATAGTGATCGTTGTAGTTTAATTGCACATAACAGGAGAATACTTTTCTTAATAATCAATCCTAGGCCTTTGGGAAAAACCTTGTGCAACAAGGCGAATTTTGTATCTCATAATCTCATTTTTCTCATTTCGCTTTCGAATAAAAACCCATTTGTACCCAACAGGTTTCACAGCTTCAGGTGTGACAACGATAGGCCCAAATACCTTTTGTTTTTTAAAACGAATCTAAGTCAGCCTTAATGGCATCTTTCCATTTTACCCAGTCATGTCTCTTTTGAAATTCAGATACTGATGTTGGTTCGGGATCATCAGTTCCGTCATTAATTTATTGTGATACCAAATAAGAGAATACATCATCGATATTCTCCATTTCATCTCAGTTCCATATTTTTTTTATTACACATGTAATTAATGGAAATCTCATGGTTTTCGTTGTCTGCAGCGCTCTTTGGACTTGTATGATCATGTGATTCTTCTGGAACATATTCACTTGATTAAGGTTTTTCAATCATTTTTTTTCGAGGATTTTCATCCTTTGAACCAATTGGTCGTCCACGCTTCAAGCGTGTCTTAGATTCATTTGCCATATTCTCATTGGGTAGCCCTTTTAAAATTTCAATTCGAGCAGGAGCATTAACATCAGCTATATGTGACTTTGTCACTCTTTTTGTATCTATAAATGCATCTGACAATTGATTTTGCTATATTCTGTAAGTGTACGAGCTTTCAAACTTCTAGTTCGCGTTGCTTTGTGGGAGGGTCAAGGTGCAACAATGATGATGTGCACCATTTGATATTTTTTCCACTTGTCGTTCTTCTTCTCCTAAAGGTGGGAACTTTTCTTCATTAAAATAACAGTCAGCAAAACGTGCCGTAAAGATGTCACCTGTCTTTGGTTCAAGGTACTTGATTATCGAAAGGGATTCATACCCAACGTATATTCCCAATCTTCGTTGTGGTCCCATTTTTGTGTGTTGTTGTGGAGCAATGGGTACATATATCGCATAACAAAAAACTCTTAGATGAGATAGATTCGGTTCTTTACCGAATGCTAGCTGAAATGAGGAGTACTTATGATATGCACTTGGTCTAAGGCGAATTAGTGCAGCGGCATGCAAAACAGTATGACCCCATACATAAGTAGGGAGATTTGTTATCATTATCAATGGTTTGACGATGAGTTGAATATGTTTGATTAACGGTTCAACCAAACCGTTTTGTGTATGAACATGAGCTGCTGGATGTTCAACATCAATTCCAATTGCCATACAATAATCATTGAATGCTTGAGATGTAAATTCACCAGCATTATCAAGTCTAACCTTTTTATCATGTAATCTGGGAATTGTGCTCTCAATTTGATTATTTGTGCAAGGAATTTAGCAAATGTCGTATTGCGAGTTGATAATAGACAAACGTGTGACCATTTTTAGAAGCATCGATTAATACCATAAAGTATTTGAATGATCCACTTGGTGGATGAATAGGTCTACATATATCACCCTGGATCCATTCAAAAAATGTTGGTGATTCATTTCCAACTTTGGTTGGTGATGGTCTAACTATCAACTTTCTTTGAGAACAAACATCACAAGAGAGTTCATTGGGTTGAAAAATCTTCTGGTTTTCAATGGATGATCACTAGAATTCTCAATAATTCTCTGCATCATTATTGAGCCGGTGTGTCCCAACCGCTCATGCCAAGCTTTAAATGTTTCCGTAAACTTCAGGGTTACGGTAATATATGATTCAAATACTCTTATATTTGTACAATACAATCTGGATGATAGAGTAGACAACTTTTCCAATACACACTTACTTCCGGAAGTGTTTGAAGTAATGTAAAGATATTCACTATTCTCGTTGTTCATGGTTTCAATATGATATCCGTTCAGACGAATGCCTTTAAAACTTAATAAGTTTCTTTGAGATTTAGGAGATAATAGTGCAATACTTACTATGAATTTTGTGCCTCCATGCATTAGAAAATTTTCTTTTCCAGACCCCTCAATTATTTTTGCACTACCAGATATAGTATTGACGTTTGCCTCGTCAATCTTCAGATAAGAAAAATATTTCTTATGCTTAAGTATAATATGTTTAGTAGCACTGTCCGCATGACATAAATCACCTTCTTGGATATTGGATTCAAACATGATTATGATCTATTTTAATATAAGAGAGAGAAAAAATACGATAAATAAACATTATAAGGATATTAAACACGAAATATATAAATAGATAATATCGTAAATTAGCTAGTACAAATAGAAAAATAAGTTACTTCTTCCACAACCTCTTCTTGAACTGGGCCTCGCACACATATAATCATACATAATTTTAGTGTTAAGCCAAACATTAAATGTTTAGCACATATTTCAGACCATAGCTTCATTCCTATTGACGAACTATTACACATAGTACTAAAATATAAGCAAATAGTTTATTATTCGCACAAACGAAAAATATTTATGAAGATTTATTTTCTTGGCAGTTGAGTCCATCGGTCATATCAACATCCACATTAGCAACATCATCAAGGTCAAAGATAAGATCTTCAGAATCACTTATCATGAAATTTGTCTCCATTATTTTTTGTTTTCTTGATTTCTGATAAAGCTCAACTAGATCTCTCGCTGTATGACACGTACGCCACCAATGGCCTTTTCATACCACATTGGTAACAAATTTTTTCATTATTCTCTTTATGAGTACCATTGTGGTTCTTTCAACGTTTTTCCTCCTTATCAATCTCGGGTTTGAAACCTATGAAACCTCTTCCCCTTCCTCCACCACGTCTTCGACCATGGCCATGGCCACGATCTTGACCACGATTATAGCCTCGGCGATCGACGTCCTGAAATGGATCCATGGTTACGCCCATGGTCATGATCAGTCGACGTTGAATTTACTTCTGGGTACGGGGCAGAGCTAATGGGACGAGTCTCATGATTTTTCATCAGCAGCTCGTTATTTTGTTCAGCCAAAAGAAGACATGAAATCAGTTCAGAATATCTTATGAATCCTCTTTCATGATATTGTTGTTGTAGGATCACATTTGTGACATGAAATGTGATGAATGTCTTTTCCAGTATATCATATTCAACGATATTTTCACCACATAATTTCAACTTAGAATTGATGCAAAACATGACTGAATTATATAAGCTAACGAATTTAAAATCCTGAAAGCGGAGTGTAAGCCAATCATAACGAGCATTTGGGAGAATCACTGTTTTATGATAATCATATCGTTCCTTCAGTGATTTCAAAAGATTTGCAGGATCTTTGATAGTGAGGTATTTTGATTTTAGATCCTCATGGAGGTGGTGGCGAAGGAAGATCATAGTCTTTGCTTTGTCTTGGGTTGATGTTTCTTTCGATTCGTCTATTGCATCACCGAGACCTTTAGCGTCTATGTGGATCTCAGTGTCCAGTATCCATGACATATAGTTTTTTACAGTGATGTCTAGCGCTTCAAATTCAATTTTGATAAGATTCGACATTTTGATGAACTAAAAAGAAGAAACATATATATTAATAAAATTATAATACGAAAATTTATTTAAAAGATAATAATTATTACATGATGTAGTAAAAGTCAAAAGCTATTGCTACTGCTAGTGCTAACTGAAAATACATAATACAGAGATAATAAACAAAAATATGAAAATCGTTTAGAGAGTATTCAACAACGCAAACCAATATGATGCATGCAATAACTAGTATGATAATAATCATCAACATTGAGTTAAACATATTGTAGAAGTGGATATGGTATTGAGAGTTTGTAAGGATGTAGTAAAAATGTGAGTGAAGAATTGAGATGTTGGTGTATTTATGAAGTAAAAATGATCGTTTATGACCGTTAACTAGCCGTTGGAGAAGAGAGAAAAAATGTAAAAAATTTGATTTGATAGAATTGCATTTATATTATGTGTAAATATAAATATTATGGGTAATAAGTTGATCACAGATAAAGTAACTTTGTATATTATTATTACCGTTCCGCATAGGATTACTATTTTTCTTGCATATTTATTTACGCCACGTTACTCGGCAAGCCTTTCGGGTGAGTGTTTAAAAATCAATAATAAAATTATCCATATAACGAATTGAAAGCATAATTATATATATATATATATATATATATATATATATATATATATATATATATATATATATATATATATATATATATATTCAGTTTGTAGCTTGGAGTTACTTCCGTTCAAGCATCAACGAACATATATTTTATGCGTAAAATAGTAAAATATTATCTCGTCATTGCACCATATATTATAGATGGTGGCTCAACCAACCTTTTCTTAATAATGGTGATATACGATATATATTAAGGTAAGACAGTTACATAAAATAAAACATATCGACGAAAATTAATCTTACCGATAGATATGTTAGGATTGGAGCGTTCGTGCTGATAACGTGTTATAAAATTAGCATACAATCAGAACAAAATGTAAGCGAAAGAGATATCAGAGTTCAAGGAGCCGAAATGTGTAGTCATCAAATAACCCCATAGTATCTATAATACAATAGATATTATACTCAAATATGCGCAATTGACTAAAGTAATCTAAAGGTTTAGATTTATTTTTTTACTGAAATCTTACGGTCACGATTAAAACCTAGCTTCACAAGTGTGAATGCGGTTGTGCAAGTACCCATCTCTCTCTCTCTCTCCAGCTCCCCCACTCATATTTCTCAATATTTTTCTTGAACTTCATTTAGAATACGTTAAACACGAGCCTACAAGAATATGTTCTCGTACTAATGTCATGCCAAAGGCACGGACACACAATCTAGTCATCTATATAGGAGGAACAATGGACCCTTTGTGCCAAAATTGTTAAAGAACCCATACTCCTATTCTGTCAGGCTATCCTCTGTACTATTGTTAACTTTCCCTTTTCACATTTCTTTATAACATATAGATTATATAATTTTATTTTCCCAAACTAAATAAAACTATATTAAATATCCATACTCAAATCAATTAAATTAACAAAAAATATCAAAGTCTACGTCATAAATTAAGATGTATGTCGCACAACTTAATTACAAATTAATCTTTTATTTATAAAATTTTAATCATGTATTAATAATATATTTTTAATTTTTACTTTTTACAAAATCTCTAACAAATTTGGGCAAAATCCAGGTGGTCCGGCTTGATCCAAATATGTTAATAAGGCCAAGAACCGAATGGTCGAAACATTTAAAACAGAAAAAAACTAGGGTTAGGTTTGAATTTTCGATAACTTGGTTAAACTTGACGGTTTAACCAACAGCCTATTAGGGATAGAAACCGCGACAGAGCTGGACTGAAACCGACATGGTTAGTCCGATTAACATCTTTAAGGGTTTTTTTTAATGCCCATTGCAGACCCTTGTATGAAAAGAGTAAGTTTTTCTGTTATTTAGATAGATTCTAGCAAAATCTAATCAAACAAACTCACTTCCTCTTCAGAAATTGTTAAAATATCTTGAGTGAAAATATAAGAAAACTAATTTGAATTGGTGCATATTCTTTAAACAATTCGATTTATTGAACTTAAGCAAATTATGAAACTTTAATGATATGTGTGGAATTTTATTACTTTGGTGATGTCGTTATATGACTTTTTTGTTGTGTTGATTACTTGATTTCGAATTTTATATGTAAATATAAGTATTCTTTACATATTTTTAGGTGTATCCTGTTAGTGACCCTTTTAAATCGAGGCGGGAAAGGTTAGGGGGTCAGGTTTTGAATTTTCAGTGAATCGTTTAAAATGCATCGTTAAACCGCACACCTGTTTGGGATTGAAACTGTCATGGCTGAATTGAAACCAATAGCTCTGACCCTGAAACATATCTAGCTGGATCCCTTTGGATCTGCCCCATGCGATGCATACATGTGTTAGAGTATCTCATAAATACTTTAGAGTTGTATACAAGGATAGTTGTGTTTTACTACCCCATGATTTACACTTTAGAGTAGGTTTCATGTAAAACCGTCTTATGGATCCTAATTCGTAATACGGAGCCCCCCTTTCTCACAGCTTAACATCAACATAGTCGATAAAAATTTGGTTTACTAAAAACATTAATAATTCTTATTTTCATTTTCACTTTCTTTTTAAATATCTATTTCAAATAAAGTATAGAGTGTACAATTTTTTTAAAATGCAGATAAATAAACTAAAAAAATTGTTACACTCAATATACCACAATATTTCTTTTTATTATTAGAAACAAGAAAACTTATCCAATAAAGAAAATAAACAAAGAAAACTTTTTTCTATTTTATTAATGAGTTCATTCATAAGCACGCCAATGAATGAAAATAAAATAGAGACAATGAAGCATCCTTTTGCTTCAATTCTAATGATGTCCAAGAAAAACTATGATATAAATTGAACGGTATACTTTATTTGAAATATAAATTGAAAAAGTAAACGAAAAAAAAAATTCATACTTATTAGTAAATTTAGGAAACCATATATTTTCTATAAATAAAAAAGGGGATGCTTAATACAGTACCTGTTAAATACTTAATGTCACGCCCCAAATCAGCCCCTACGTGGGACTCAACTTAGAACATGATCAACCGGTTGTTTTCATAGTTAAACCCTGTCATTAAAACTAAAGAAATAATTTTTTTGGAAAACACAAGATTATATACATAAGTCTCCCAGAGACAACAAAAGGTTACAAAAGTTACTAGTTCCCAATGTTTACAAAACAAAGGAAGACTACAAGTCTTCCTACACAGCGGAATAAGTAGCGCAGCTATACCATTATAAACCAAGAATGCTACCCCAAAAGAACTACAACCTCTAGCACTCCGGTTTTGCACTCTTGCTCACGCTTGTCTCCCTACTTGGCTGTGATCTAAGGAAAACAAATAATAAAGGGTGAGTCGAAACTCAGTAAGGTTCAACTATACTTATTCATGCTATGCGTGAATCCATCATAAAGAAATGCCATGATGCTAAACAAATCATATCACAACTAAACAAGTATTTCAATCACATGTTGTTCATTTAGGGCCTGAGCCAAGACAAGTAGTATACAAAGGTCGAGAATTATCTCCGACCTGCCGCTTCCATCCAACAACACTCTCATTGTTGATCATGAAGCATATCAAACATGTTGTTATTTTCCCGGGATATGTCAACACAGACTAGGTCCCTACAACCCTAACAACCCGCGTGGACTACTCACAACACAATCAGTGAAGTGTCATCCTCCATTATGGCCGTAATAGAGGGGTTGGGCAAGAATAGAACTTCGCTGCTAACTCTCCCCGCATCTTCGCCCCGAGATAATCAGAGGAACGTTCTAAACCCCCATAACATGTTGTTCACACTCTTGTTGTTGTTGTTATAATCTAACATCAATTGGTGTTATGTCCACATGTTTTTCATACTCAAAGTCATGGAATTGTCAAGTTCTTCATAGTACCACTTAGTGCCAAGCAAGAGTGGCAATGAGTTATAAAGTAAACCCATTGATAATCCACTAATACAATGCAACCTAGATCATGTTGTTCATACCATTACAAGGTTCAAATCATAGTCTTCATATAATTGCACAACATAATAATACAAGCCCCAAACTTCATGAATTACAAGCCTTTACCAAGTCTACAAGGAGTTTAACACCCAAGTCATATCTTACTACACATAGCTACCCAAGTAATCATCTTCGAAGGATTCAAATCATATACATAAGAGTTTCATCATGGAATTCATCAAGATATTCATCAATTTAGCTCAATTACATGGAATTAATGAGCAAACATAAGCAAGTAAATCCCATACCTCTTGTAGATCTTAAACACCAATGATTTCATAATATTTTTGGTTCAAAACACTCCCCTTGATGAGCTCTACAACTTTAATAAAGATGGTATTGGCAAATGATGAGTTTTAGGCTTTCAATTCCAAGAAATTCACTCAAAAACCCTATGTTTTTGCTCTCTCTCCCTCTTTGAGTACAAAAATGGTGAAGTTAGGAGGTGGAAGAGGTGTGTCTTGGCTTTATTCAGTTGTAGATAAAGGTGGGAAGAGTCCCCCCACAAAGCATGAGGTGTCACAACCTCTTTGGTTGACATTAATCTAAGATTAAGCTAAGTAATCTTGATTGACACTAATTAATCATACTTAGGACCCCTTAATTGTGATTAATCTAATTAATTATACTTAACCCTAACTAATCATGATTAGTCAAATTGATCTCTACTATTCAACGAATTTCAGTAGGTTTCGCACCCAGGGTTGGAAATATTTCGCACCCGCGAAATATTTCGCAGCTGCAAAACTGAAGTAACTATATTGGAAAATTTGAAACAGTAACAATCGCACCTAGGGTGGGAAATGTTTCGCACCCACGAAAGTAAAAAAGTTAAGACAACTACAATTCCATAATAGATCGCACCCAGGGTGGGAAATATTTTGCACCCAGAGCTGTTTTGGAGTTTTATTCCAACATTGACAAATTCACAACAATCCATATTAGGGTATCAACATCTCCTTATTTAACTTGGAATTCAAAACATATACATGTAATTCAATCAATTAACACACATTAACAATTTATTATCATGCTATTAAGGTTAGGATGCATTTCAAAACACTTGGGTGTTACACTTAATACATCACTTTTTGTTGTAACAATATTATATTACCCTTAACAAAATAAATTTTTTTCAGGCATAGGGGCCGGTTTGTAAGCAGTCCTAAAAAAATTAAGGCATAGGGACCGTTTTGGGACCAGTCAATTATTTTTTCAGGTATTGGGACTGGTTTGAGATCAACCATAATTTTTTTTTCCAGGTATTGAGACCGGTTTGGGACCAATCCTAAAAAAATAATAATTTTTTTTCATTTACTCATAAAATGATAAAGGGTAATTTGGTCCACTTTTTTTAATAATGTATTAAATATTTCATAGGTGTTATATTAAGTATCATTGTAAAAAAAGGGGTTACTAAACCATGTTAATCCTAACATTTAAATGACATGTATAGTTGTTAAAAGACATTAAAACACATGTGATGAGTAGTGACACTCATTTTGACAACGAAAAAGTATTATATATATACAAAAAATTGAATTAAATTATTTTTTTCCTAAGGGGGGCGTGGGAAGGGATCATAAGGTTGCAGTAATATTTATGTATGTCCTTTATTTTTTATTTTTTTTCCCTCCTAGGGGGGGCATGGGAAGGGATCGAACCTGAGACCTCACATATTGTGAAGTCCCATATAGCTCAACTGGTACTGCTCACTTCTCCTAACGGAGAGGTTGGGTGTTCGAGTCTCACTAGAGACACCCTGGACTTTACAACTCTCAGGAGAGAGGTCGGGTGTTCAAGCCTCTTCAGAGGCATCGTTGTTGTTAAAGCCTTATCTAAAGGCCCCATTTAGCTACTCACCTATCTTAACGGAGAGGTTGAGTATTCAAGCCCTACCAGAGGCACCCTGGGACTTAACTACTCTCAACCGAGAGGTCGAGTGTTCAAAAAGCCTCCACAGAGGCACCAATTGTTCGAGCCATACCAAAGGCATCATATATATATTTATATATATATATATATATATATATATATATATATATTCCAGCCTTTAATATATATATATATATATATATATATATATATTAAGGGTTGGAGGGACATATGTCCCTCCAACCCTTTAATTTTTTTAATATATATATATATATATATATATATATATATATATATATATATATATATATATATATATATATATATATATATATATATATATACAAAAAATTAATACCATAGGGCATAGACCTCCAAGTAGAAAAACATAACTCTTCGTTTTAGACAAAGAGTTCCTATTTGAAAGTTCATTTTTTTAAGAAAATGATACTTTTAGTAGTTCGTTAGTAATGAATGACACTTTTATGACTTAATTTTTAAAAGTTGACTCTTTTAAATGAAACATTTCAAAATGAAATTGTGGACTCTTATTCTGGAACGGAGGAAGTATAAATCTTGGGATTGTAGAGTGCAGACAGCAATGAACCCCTCTATTATATAGTGTATAATATAAGTGGGAGTAAAAGTGTGTAAATATATATAATTATATAGTAATTATAATTAATAACTAGTTATTGAATCTGTGCTCTGCAGGGGTGCAATATAAATTAAATATCAACAATTACCTATTTCTATTGATTCAAATGCTTCATCATACACGGATGAATCATGTATATAAAGTATAAATTATGTTTCAAAAAATAATAGATGTAAACAAATAAAACAAACAAATTTACATATAAAGTAGAAATCATGCTTTCGTTGTTGTGAGCGGCAACAATCGAAATTCTATCTTTGGGGTTATGGCTCGGTTTTGATCATATTGGAGTTTTTGTCCACAGAGAAAATATTGAAATAAATTTACAATATTATTTCATAGAAGTTATGATTAACATTATTTATCAATGGATATTGGTTATAAAAGTCTTAAAATAAAAGAATTTTTATGCTAATCACCAAAAAGTCATTTATATAAATACTTTTTAAACAAACATCAATTTTCAACCAATGTTTGTTACATCATTTTTATTGGTAATTATAGTAGAGAGACATCTTAGTGAAAAATTATAGTGTTGTTAGTGAAAGAAATTGTGCAACTTGGTGCACGAATTTCTTTAAGTGTCATTTGTTTGTTGGCAAAGGTAATTGTGTAAATGTGTTCTACTCGGTGGGAGTATTGAAATAATATATTGTTAGAAATAGTACATGGAAAAATAGTAATTAAATCAAATTACAGAACTGAAACCAATTGAAAAGTTACTGCTTTGTCTTCTATGTCTGCAAGTAGACTTCAAGTCTGCTGATGGGCTTCAAGTCTGCTGGTGAACTTCAGGTCTGCTGGTGAACTTCAGGTCTGCTGGTGACTTCAAGTCTGTTGTTATAGAGCTGTGATCAACCTATAAGTCCGAGGCCTGTATCGCATACAGTTTCCTTAAAACAGATTCGTCCCTTCCCATCTGTGCTTGGAAGCTCTAATGGACGTCTGTCTCCCAGGATACAATGGACACACCAGAGAAACCTTCAGCACTAAGGATTCCGACGAACTGAATTAGTTTCTGACTCTATCACCAATAAGAAAACAGGAGGCCAAAGGAATACGCTCAACGATTTGCAGAATATAGTGGAGAAATGGAGATTGTTCTTGAATGTGTTTTTCGTCGTATTCTGTAATTGTGGAAATAATCACCTTTTATAGGAGTAAACAAGAGACTAATTAAATAACCACATTGATTATGTAATAAATCCATCATTAATAAGCAAATAATATCTCTCATTAAAGCTGGTAATAACAGCCCATAAAGTCTGTTATTAATGTTGGAGTTACAAAAACAAATGAATAATTAACAAAACATGGGTTGGTCTGAACATGCAAATTTGGTCCGACATTCGTGTCCACGGGACGCACTTGCACATGAATACGGTATCCCAAAGGCTAAACTGGACCATGATTTGCAACCCCGTACGCAGGCGTGCGCGAGAGAAAGCCTCTATTCTATACAAGCTTGCCCTTATCACATAGGGTACTTGTATATAAACCACTCAAGTTTTTGTTAATCTTCCAATGTGGGATAAACCCACTTCCAACAACCACACTTTAATCAAACATAACTTATTCATCCAAACACCAAATTGGACAAATAAATATATGATTTCGATGTTCTCACGGAGTAGAACACGATTCCACAATTACCGTTGTTATTACACAAATGACATGTGAAGAAATATGTGCTACAAAATGCACAATTTCATTCTTTAAACACAATTTTTCCAACAATCCCCTACAGGAAGGAAATTGACGAATATGGTGATAAAGTCCAGCAGTCGAAACCTGCATAGGATATGTAGGTGTTACCGTTTGAACCTTCCCTTGAAAAAGCATATTTAATTTACTGGCTGATCAGTAGACATGATGTCTTTGAACTTTCCTGCCGTTAGTGTAAATGATCATATACTTTACATAGGAATCTTCCTAACACAATTCAGTTCTCATAGCTATGTTCATTCATGGCCTTGAACATTCACCTGGTTCTGTGAGAGGGTCTAAGAATTGAGCCTCACACAATTTTCCTCGAAGCGGTCCCACTTCTCTCTCACATAGGTGATTCTTACTTAGGAATCATTAAAAGCCATATGCTTATCCTCTTACACACAAGCATCACTGTTACAAAGGATGACCCCTACAGTGAAGCTAAGAGTATTTTTACCATTGTACATATTGCTCTGTGCCCTGCCAATTGCCGATTGACTATCGCAATGTATGCGCAAACACATGTTTTGTCCATCTTGGAATATCTTCTAAGAATTGACGTAGCCATTCAGCCTCTTCACCATTTTTGTCTAGAGCTATAAACTCAAATCCATCGTGGATCTAGCTATGATAGTCTTCTTAGAAGATTTCCATGATATGGATGCACCTGCTAGTGTGAATACAAATCCACTAGTAAACCTTGAGTCTTTAATATTTGAGATCCGATTTGCATCACAGTATCCTTCGATCACTGCTGGATCTCTTGTATAGTACAGTCCATAATCACGAGTATATCTCAAGTACCTTAGTACTCTGACTATCGCTTTCCAGTGATCAGTCCTAGATTACTCGTATATCTACTCAGTTTACTCACTACATAGACAATGTCTGGTCTTGTACAACTCATTAAGTGCATCAGACTTCCTATGATTCTCGAGTATTCTACATGAGAGATAGTCTCAACTCTATCCTTTGATATATGTAGACTAGTGTCAATAGGAGTTCTAGCTATTGCAATGTCATCTTTGCTAAACGTCTCAAAATTTTATCCACATAGTGTGACTGACTTAAAGTAAGTCCACTTGAAATTCTAGAAATTTTAACACCAAGGATTACATTAGCTAACCCCATATCTTTCATGTCAAATTTAGAGTTTAACATGTCTTTTGTAGATTTAATCATATTATCATTGCTTCCAATGATAACCATGTCGTCTACGTAAAGACATAAAATGACATAGCCATTTTTAGTGTCCTTTACATAAACACATTCATCACACTCATTGATCTTAAATCCACAACCCACCATGGCATTATCAAATTTCTCATGCCATTGTTTTGGAGCTTGTTTTAAGCCATACAAAGACTTAACCAACTTACACACTTCGTTTTCTTGCCCTGGAGCAGAAAGCCCTTCTAGTTGTTCCATGTAAATCTCTTATTCTAAATCACCATTTAGAAAAGCAGTCTTTACATCCATTTGATGTACTTCAAGATTCCGTAATCCGGCAATTGAAAGTGCTATCCTTATTGATGTTATTCTCGTAACTGGAGAATATGTATCAAAGTAATCAAGACCTTCACGTTGCCTGTAACCTTTTATTACAAGTTTGGCCTTATACTTATCAATTGATCCATCTGCTTTCATCTTCCTTTGGAAAATCCACTTATAACCTAGTGATTTACTTTTCCGGAGGAAGATCCACCAATTCCCAAGTGTGATTTTGAATGATGGAATCAATTTCATTCTTGATAGTCTCTTTCCAGAGAGGTCCTTCAGAAGAACTCATAGCTTCTTTATAGCTTTGAGGTTCACTTTCCAGCATGTAGGTTAGAAAATCTGGACCAAAGGATTTTTCTACCCTAGCTCTTTTGCTACGTCTAAGTTCTACCTCTTCTACCTCATTCTCATCATGCTCTTCTTCTATTGAATCATATATTTGTATAGATGAGCTAGACACACTACTCAGTCTGCATGGAAATACATTCTCAAAGAACGAGGCATTTCTTGATTCCATTATCGTGTTTTTGTGTATGTCTACAATTTTAGAATCATGCACAAGAAACCGATAAGCACTGCTGTTACATGCAATCAATAGTTTTTGGTCCTACTTTCACCTTTTTAGGTAAAGGAACAGAAACCTTTGCAAGACACCCCCACACTCGCAAGTATTTGTAGGATGGAATTCTTCCATGCCACATCTCGTAAGGGCTTTTGTCTAGCTTCTCGCGGGGTACCTTATTTAAAAGGTAATTTGCTGATAGCAAAGCTTTTCCCCACATGTTCTGTGGTAATCCAGAACTTAATAACATGGCATTCATCATCTCTTTAAGAGTTCGATTTCTACGTTCAACAATGCCATTCTGTTAGGGTGCATAAGGTGCCGTTGTCTCGTGAATGATACCATGATCTGCACAGTATGCAACAAAATGGTGACTCATATTCACCTCCACGATCACTTCTTAGCATCTTAACCTTTCTATTGACTTGGTTCTCAACCTCTTTTTTATAGAGAATAAACTTCTCTATGGCTTCATCTTTACTTTTGAGAAGATACACATAGCAAAACCTATTGTTATCATCAACAAAAGTAATGAAGTACTTATTTCCACCACGTGATTGTGTTGATTTAAAATCACACGCATCAGTGTGAATTAATCTAAGTGGTTCACTATTTCTTTCAATGGTATGAAATGATGTCCTTGTTAACTTTGCCTCTACACAAGTTTCACACTTGTGTTTGGAATCAATTTGGAATTTGGGTATGTAATTCATGTTAATTAACCTACGCAAGGTTCCATAATTAACATGTCCTAGTCTACCATGCCACACATAGGAAGACTCAAGCAAATAAACAGAAGACTTATTCTTATTATTATTGCTTGCTGGTTTAACAACCATTACATTGAGCTTAAACAGCCCATCAGTTACATAACCTTTTCCAACAAACATTCCACTCTTAGACAGAGTTACAACATCTGACTCAAATACAATACGGAAGCCATGCTTCACCAGCAGAGTTTCGGAGACTAAATTCTTCCGGATATCTGGTACATAGAGTACATTTTTTAGAGTCAATTCCTTCCCAGACGTCATCTTCAGCACCACTTTTCCTTGACCTTTGACTTCAGAAGTGGCAGAGTTTCCCATGAAAACCTTCTCGCCATTCTTAGCAGCTTGAAAGGTACTGAACATTTCTCTGTTGGAGCACACATGCCTGCTGGTACCAGTGTTGATCCACCATTGATTGGGGTTTGAACCCACCAAGTTCACTTCAATGACAACCGCAACAAGGCTCAAGTCCGATGCATCTTGAGATATGCCATCCACCATGTTTGCTTCATGGTCTCTACTTGGCTTTCTGCAAGCTGTGGCCTTGTGACTCGTGCCACCACAGTTGTAGCACTTTCCAGAAAATCTCTTCTTAGAGATTCTTCCCTTAGGTCCCAAACTGACCCTTTTTGCAGCAGCCTTGCCTTTGCCTTTTGAACTTTGGCCATGCTCTACCATATTAGCTTTAGCAGCCATAAGAACGAATGTCTTCTTATCAGAACCCATGTTGTCCTCTTCAATTCGAAGTCTGACAACCAGTTGTTTCACATTCATCTCCTTTCGCTTGTGTTTCAGATAGCTCTTGAAATCTTTCCAAGCTGGAGGCAATTTCTCAATAATTGCAGCCACTTGAAAGGTTTCACTCACAACCATTCCTTCAGCTTGAATTTCGTGAAAGATCACTTGCAATTCTTGCACTTGACTGTAGACAGTTTTGGAGTCCACCATCTTATAATCCAGGAAGCGGCCAACAATAAACATCTTGGCTCCAGCATCTTCGGATGTATACTTGTGGTCCAACGATGTCCACAACTCCTTTGTAGTTGTCTTGTTACGGTAAACTTCGTACAATGAGTCTGTCAACCCATTCAGTACGTAGTTTCTGCAAAGGAAATTAGAATGATTCCATGCTTCCATAGCAGTAGCAGCTTGGACATCATTTTGATTCTCACCCACCGTTGGAGGATCTTCTTTCAGACACCTCGCTAGGTTCAAGGTGGTCAAGTAAAACAACATCTTCTACTGCTAACGCTTGAAATTCAAGCCACTGAACTTCTCAGGTTTCTCGCTATGATGCACCAACATAGTAGGATTGGCCACAATATAAGTCACATTAGCGTTAGAGGTCGTTGGGTTTAAGGTCATATTAGGTTCCTTTCCAGTAGCTTGGGTATTCAATTCAGTTGTCATATCTAAAATATGTACAAGGTTAGAATACGCAATTCTGTATTTTTTGAAAAGTTTGTTTTTTCCCTTTAAAAAAGGACTACTGTTATCCAAGATAATAGTACGAATCTAACGAGTGTCAAATCGTCAAAATAAATTCACCTACTTCCCTAATAACGAGTATAAGGTAAGTCGGGATCGTATCCACAGGGAACGTTGTACTTATTCCTTTTTAGAATTTTTCTAAGTAAATAATGCATACGAATTTATATTTTTAATTAACTAAAAATAAACTAATTACCTAATTAACTGAAAATTAATGCTTCTAATTTAACTAACAAACTAAAGCTTGATTTAAAACAATAAATTTAAAGACCAGTCAATGAACCAATTTTTATCTTGCATTTTACTTCTGATCATAGATGCAAAAATGTCTTGTTAAATCAAAAATAAACCGGTTATAAGTATCGACAAACGCCTAACACTCAATCTCTCCTTACAGTGTTGATAATCAAGAGACGCTCGTTAATTATCGTCTAACCGAATTACAACCTCCGAGACGCTCGTAAGATTTAATAACCCGATTGCATTAAGAAGAGAGAGACCCGTTTCAAAGCCATGCATATTGAAGCAATAACATGTAACTAAGATTATTCGTTCCCGTAATACGGTTCGATTATGCTTGTGATGCCTAAAAGGTGCATTACTCGCCACTTTGTTAAAACCGAGGACAATTACGGATCAACAGCGTTAACTAGCTATAGACTATTATGTTAATTAATATTCTGGCCACAAACATCAATTAAACACAATAATCTTGCAACGTGCTAAACGGAGAACGAATAAATATTTGTAATGAAACAAGAGTTGATTCCATTAGATCTCACAGAAGTAGAATGTTGGAGACTTAATTGTTCATTGACCGGAAGAAAATATTTAGTTACTAAACATAATTAAAATACTTACAAAATACCAAAGATTTAATGTTCCTGCAAGTGTTGAACTCAAGAAAGAATACAAGTTATTTCTACCCTTTCTCTTCTAGCAATTGTTAGTGACTTTTCTCCTTCAAAGTTATTGCCTGATTTTCTCTATTACTCCTGGCCGAATTCTCCCCTTAATCTGCCCAAAAATTCCAGCATAAATACCACTCATCTCTCCACTAAAGCCACTACTTTGTAGTTTTAAAACTACCAATAACTTCCTAAAACCACCCACAACTTCGAACTCAGGTTTTTCCTTTTATAAATAAATAGAATTAGGAAGAAATAACAGCTTTCCTAACTGCCCAACAGATCTGTTCGAAAATTCAGCAACTTGACAACTTCTTCAGGTCCGAAATTTGAACTAGCACATGCCCACGTGACAGCACAGAATTTCATTTTCTTGCAATCCAGCACTTTTTCCTTAGTTTTCCTCTTTTGCAGCTCCCTTCACACCTGAAATCATTAAGAAGCACAAAACAACCAAAAGTGTAATATTTATTCTATAATTAATCATAAAATCGGCTAATAATATCACACAATTGTGCTTCTATCAGAATCCGTTTTGAAGATTGTTAGAAATAATACAGGGAAAAACAATAATTAAATCAAATTACAGAATTGAAACCAATTGAAAAGCTACTGCTTTGTCTTCTAAGTCTGCTGGTAGACTTCAGGTCTGCTGGTGACTTCAAGTCTGCTGTTATAGAGTTGTGATCAACATTTAAGTCCGAGGCCTGTGTCGCACACAGTTTCCTTAAAACAGATTTGTCCCTTCTCGTCTGTACTTGGAAGCTCTAATAGACCTTTGTCTCCCAGGATATAATGGAGACACCGGAGAAACCTTCAGCACTAAGGATTCCGACGAACTGAATTAGTGCCTGACTATATCACCAATAAGAAAACAGGAGGCCAAAGGAATACACTCAACGATTTGCAGAATACAGTGGAGAAATGAAGATTGTTCTTGACTGTGTTTTTCGTCGTATTCTGTAATTGTGGAAATAATCTCCCTTTATAAGAGTAGACAAGAGACTAATTAAATAACCACATTGATTATGTAATAAATCCATCATTAATAGGCAAATAATATCTCTCATTAAAGCTGGTAATAACAGCCCATAAAATCTGTTATTAATGTTGGAGTTACAAAAACAAAAGAATAATTAACAAAACATGAGTTGGTCTGAACATGCAAATTTGGTCCGACATTCGTGTCCGCGAGACGCGCTCGCACATGAGTACGGTATCCCGAAGGCTAAACTGGACCATAATTTGCACCCCCATTGCGCAGGCGTGTGCGAGAGAGAGAGAGCCTCTATTCTATACAAGTTTACCCTTATCACATAAGGTACTTCTATATAAATCACTCAAGTTTTTGTTAATCTTCCAATGTGGGATAAACCCACTTCCAACAACCACACTTTAATCAAACATCATTTATTCATCCAAACACCAAATTGGACAAATAAATATATGATTTCGATGTTCTCACGGAGTAGAACACGATTCCACAATTACCCTTGTCATTACACAAATGACACGTGAAGAAATCCGTGCCACAAAATGCATAATTTCATTCTTTAAACACAATTTTTTCCAACATATATTTATTTGTCCAAATCCAGTTTTGGATGAATAAGATATCAATGCTTAAAGTATAATATTTTTTGAAAAATTAGTGTTTTTAGTAAAAAAAAAAATTGTATAACTTGAGACACAAATATTTTTACGTGTCATTTGCTTATTGGCGAAGGTAATTGTGCAAATGTGTTCTATTCGGTAAAAGCATCGAAATGATATATTTATTTGTCTAAATCGAGTTTTGGTTGAATAATAAGATATCAAGGCTTAAAGTATAATATTTGTGAAAAGAATTAGTGTTTTTAGTGAAAAAATATATACAACTTGAGGCACGAATTTTTTAACGTGTCATTTGTTTGTTGGCAAAAATAATTGTACAAATGTGTTATACTCGATAAGAGTATCAAAATGATATACTCCCTCCGTCCCTAAATTATTGTCCTCCTTTCCTTTTTCGTCCGTCCCAAAATAATTGTCCATTTTGAAACTTACCTTTTTAGAACATCACTTTTACCACTTTACCCTTATTTTTTCACCCTACTTTAATTATGAGTCACATACACGTGGGCTTTAAAGGAAACTACACATTAAACCAATATTAATAATCGAAAATAATTTTCTTAAGAACCAGACAATAAATTAGGGACTATATTTATTTGTCCAAATCGAGTTTTGGATGAATAAGATATTTAGACTTAAAGTATAGTGTTAGAAGTGCGTCATTAGAGTAAAGTACTTATTCAATGCCTATATAATAATATTATCCCGCATTGGTTAAGAAATATTATTGGTAGTAAAAGTCATTGAGTGCCTAATTTTTCGGTGCACATTTTGAGTGGCCCTAGCATTGCTCTTTTCACTAAGATAATGTATGGGCCACTTAAAATGTGCACTTAAAAATGGGCACTCAATGAGTTGGGGCACTCTGATTGGTCAGAGTGTTAGGACCCACAAAATGTACAACCAATCAGGATTTGCCAATTTATTGAATGTTTATTTTTTGGTACAAATTTTGAGTGGCCCTAGCATTGCTCTTTTTACTATTATTAACAATAGAAGAGATTAATAGTTAATGATTAATATCACATTATCATATTAACTATTACTCCCTTCATCCCTAATTTATCATCTTGGTGGATTTGACGCACGGTTAAAGAAAATACATTTGACTGGATTATTAATATTAGTTTGATATATGATTTACTTTAAAGCTCATGTGTATGTGGTCCATAATTAAAGTAAGATGAAAAAGTGAGGGGAAAGTGGTAAAAATGTAATTCTAAAAAGGAAAGTTTCAAACAAAACAATTATTTTGGAACGGACGAAAAAAGAAAACATGACAATAATTTGGGGACGGAGGGAGTATTAATTATTATTTTTAACTAATGACTAGAAAATGAAAAGTGTCAAGTCAAGTGATGTGAAGACTTTAAGATTCAACAATATCAAAAGTTGGATGATATGTAATAAGAGTTGCCCTCGTCAACTTTAATATATTATAGTGTGGATTTGTGTTAACAAAATCTAATGATGAAAAGAAATGATCCATTTATATTGGGGTAACATTTAGAGCATCCATGTTGGTGGAATTCTTTTTCAAATTTTTAAATGGGTCTCATTGTCATTTATACATTTTAAAAAATTTCACTCTTAAGAATTATTTTTTGCAATCGTTTTAATCCTTCCTCTATTTTTACATAGGTCTTACAACCATATCATCCACTTTAATTATACTATTTTTTATTTTTATACCCAAAAATACCCAACGGACACAATGCCAAAAATCAAAAGAAGAAAATAAAAAGTTAGTGGCGGACATCATTGGTCCACTGGCCGATCCCTTCCACGACCCTCACGCGTGTGGGTGAGCCACATACTAGACCTAGCCGTACAGTGCCCTTCACCCTCTGTCATGCGAGTCTCTCTCTCTACTCCCTTCTTCAATTATTAATCAGGAATTTTGAGCAACAATTCTTAAAAAAAAAATCATCCACATTGGTTGGAATTCCCAAACCTAAATAAGAATTTAGGAAGAATCCACCAACGCGGATGCTCTCATGTACCAAGAAAAGAAAGTAAAGAATTTCTGAAGTGAAGTATGTAGGCTAAGATGGTGCTATACACCAATGACCACCCAACACAACTTGTCTGGATTCTTCCCCACCAGTATCTTCTTTTCCTTATTTGGTACCCTCTCCCATCCACCATCCCCATAATAATAGTGATGTTTGGCTCCACCGTTCCACCTTAAGAAACAAATCATTTCAATAGAATAGAGACCCACTACATCTACTTGTTAATTTCAATTAAAACTAATTAAGAACCTAAAGATTTGTAGTGGCCTTATCATCTCTCCTGTTCCTTAGGGTAAAGTAAAACATAGTTTTAATTAAAAAGGTAAGTCGTAGTATTAGGAAAAGCAACAAGTATGAGTGGAGTTGGATCAAAGGGTCAGATCATGTCTGTGTAAATGTCTATAAGTGTGGGTGGGGACTGGGGATGTCTAATAGTCTATTCCCTAGTAAGACTTGCGTTTGCCAATGTGCCAAAAGCAAAAGTAATTACATGATCCTTCATCCTTCAACTGTGGAAAAAGTTTTTTCTTTCCCACGTAAAGTAGCAATAATAAAGACGTCCAAAGAAAAAGGTTATCCAATTAATGATGACGATGATGAATTCTTTGGTACATACAATTAATTATATTATACTCCCTCCGTTTCAGACTTTCATTCAAAGCGTCCCTTAAATTGATACTCCCTCCGTCCCTTAATAATTGTCCTGTTTGACCCGACGCACAGTTTAAGAAAAAATAATTGACTTAAATATTTATATTATTTTAATGTGTAGTTTCCTTTAAAGCTCATATGTATGTGGTCCATAATTAAAGTAGAGTGAAAAAGTAAGGATAAAGTGGTAAAAGAGATGTTCTAAAAAGGTAAGTTTCAAACTGGACAATTATTTTGGGACGGACGAAAAAAGAAAGAAGACGATAATTTAGGACGGAGGGAGTATATATTTAGTAGTTCATTAATAATAAAATAATACTTTATATCTTAATTTTTAAGAATAAACTCTTTAACTGAAATATTTAAAAATGAAATAATAAACTCTTTACCCGAAATAAAGAGAATATTACCTCTTATTTTAAAACTTTCCTCTTTTATTAATTTACTTTTTGTTTTTCTGCTTTAAATATAAGCTACATACACTTAGATCATCTCCAATATTTTGAAGTTAAAATTGCACCAAATCTTTTAACTGGTACAATTTCTGTATCAAATTTCTTCTATCATCTCCAACAGTTCTATTTCAAAATTTACTCTAAAAGAAATATTTCGAGTATATTCGTCATTATTTCATTTAATTTGTATTCCAAGTATATGTTTTATTTTATTTAATTTGTATTAATGTATTTTAGCAAAACAAATATATTATTTATTGATTTAATATTAAATTAAATTAAATATTATTCATTAAAAATAATAATTAAATGCATGAATTTAATTGAGACTAAAATAAAAACATATTAAAATTAATAATTAATTGCAAGACATTTATAAAGATTAAAATACAAACATTAAAATAACTGAAATAAACAACTAAATAGACATATAAAAACACAACTAAAATCAAACATAAATAGATATATGAAAATAATTTTATAAACTTTATTATAAATAATTTTAATAATATAAACAACTAAATAGACATATGTAATGTAATTTTCGTTTTTTTATTAATGTTTAATATTTATAAACTTTATTATAAATAATTTTAATATAATATATATCTAATAACTTACAATGAAAATAATTGAATTAATTTTTTGTGTTATTTAAACCAAAAACATCAAATAGTATTTAAACTAAACAACTAAACTAACAATAATAATAAAAACATAAAATAAAAAATAACTACTTAAACAAAAAAAAAAAGGAGAAGGAAGATGAAATTGTGAATAGTCACACTCCAAATTTGAAGGGTTAGGAGGAACACTTCAAATTTGAAACAAGATGAAAGACTTGTTGGAGTTGTGAATAATGGACAAACACTTCAAATTTGGAGGTTTGAAATGCTTGTTGGAGATAATCTTAGTTTTTTTAAAAAAATAATTATTAAACAAATATTTGTAATAAAATTAATTATTTTTTTAAAATTTATGTTCAGTCTAAAAGGATTACTATAATTTAGAAACGGAGGGAATACTATGCAAGAGTAATGCTCATCGATTAAAATTAAAATTAAAATTAAAAAGTAAATACTTTTTTAGAAGATTAAAATATGATTAAAAAATTGAGTAAAACGATATTACAGATATTTTTTGTAAAACAGATCTTTTTTATTTAATTTATCATGTATTAATAGTTTAAATTATAAGAGAATGATGCTTCTTTCTTATAAATTAAGATCATACAAGATAATCTTATACAAAACCTACTAATTAAATAGTTAACAATTTATTTTTAAATTTTAATTAACCACATATCATATTTTAAGATCATTTGTGTAAAAAAAAGATAACTAACAGGGGATGATAAAAATGTAATTTAATGCGATATTAGTCGTGGTGGGGAGTGGGGACTGGGGAGGGTGCGGGATCATTGCTAAATTTGGGCTACTTGATTTTAGTCTGAGCTTACCATAAATAGGAAGCTATGTTCTTAGCTAGTGGGGGAACCTAGTTCTGTCCGACCATCAACCATTTTTGATTTTGACATATTAGGACTGACTTAAGTTTCAGCTTTTACAAAATTAGCATCCAATAATGTAGGGATATACATAGTTGCCAACGAAGCACAACCAAATCAAATCAGTTGGTTTGATTTAATTTTAGTCGACAGTTTAGTTTCGCTTTTAAAAATAGAAAAATCTTTCGATTTGATTTATAATTTTTTTAACCAAACCAAAACAAATTAAATCCATTTATATTTTTTAAAAATTATTATATAATATTTGTTAGTTATTATGAACATTTTAATTATATGATATACATAATCTAAACCTTTAATATATTTTATATACATAATCTAAACTTTTGAAATATATATATATATAATCAAATAAAATCTTGATTGTTGGAGGATTTCATTTCTTTCATTATTTGTATTGTTTACTTTATGGTAATTTATTTTTAGTAGGTTATTTTTTAATTTCGATGTTAATTCCAAATTAAATTATTATTATTTTTTATTATTTTTAATATTCGTTAAGTTGGTTAAAAACAATTTATATAAACTATAAAATCAAACCAAACCAAACCGAGTGGTTCGGTTCGGTTCCAAGTTTTATTCAGTTCGGTTTGAAATATTTTGAACCAATTAGAGCGGTCGGTTCGGTTCGTAGTTTTGACCTAAACCGAACCACATACACCACTACAATAATGTACTAATATAATGATTATACAACTAAGGGCAAGTCCAGTGGCAGGGATCACAAACCGAGTCTTATTTGAATCGATTCGATTTGATTTGAAATATTTTGAACCAATAGGAACGGTTCGATTCGTGGTTTTTGCCAAAACCTCACCACGTACACCCCTACAATAATGTACTAACAGAATGATTATCTTTATTATTTCTATAATATTTTGATTATTATACTCCCTTGGGGTGTGTAATACTACTCCCTTCGTTTAAATAATTATGTTTATTATTTCTATAATATATTTGTTTTATCCTTTATGTATATATAATATTTTAATTTTATCCTATATATATATATATATATATATATATATATATATATATGTATGTATGTATGTATATATTTCCTTGAGCGAGAAGCGATTATCGAGGAAAGAGATGAATGTTTGAACTGCAGCGTGCTGGTTTTCTGTGACGATGATGTCATCCACATAGATAAGGAGATAGATGATAGTGCCCCCTGTATAAAGTATGAACAGCGACGTGTCGACCATTGAATTTTTGAAGCCGAAAGCAAGAAGAATCTGTCTCAGTTCGTTGTACCATGCTCGGGGAGCCTGCTTGAGGCCATAAATGACCTTGTGAAGCCGACATACATGCTGAGGGTGTTCTTTGTCAATGAATCCCGTAGGTTGAGTCATGGATACTTCCTCAGAGAGAGTTGTTAAATGACCAAGTGGTCTCTTGCTCTCCCAGCGCAGATACATTATAGATATCCTTGCTCGCACGGGCATGACAGATGCTCGCCCACTTGCTACTCACCACCTCGCCAATCTTGACACTTTAGTCGGGCGCTGCTCTCACGAATCCTATAGAATTTCGGGCAGTGGTCAGGAGTCTTCAATATCTGTCTCAGGCATCTCTGCGGTTCTATTGATACGGGCATTCTTCTTCATCGTCAGTTTCCCCCAGCTCTCCTTGTGTTCACTCATATAGACTCGACGGGTAACAAAGATGACTACACATCCATCAGTGCCTGCAGTGTCTACCTTGACAATAACTCAATCTCTTGGAGCTCCAAGAAATAACGCACTGTTGCTCGCTCCTCGACTAAAGCTGAATAACGGGCAGTGGCTGCCACTGCTGCTGAAGTCTGCTAGATTGTCTCTCCTCGGGGAGCTCGGTATGTCCTCATCGACTCAACCTGTAATTTATTGTGACAATGTGGGTGCCACCAACCTATGCTCCAACTCAGTCTTCCATACTCAAATGAAGCATGTGGCCTTGGATTTTTACTTTATCTGGCAACAAGTTCATAATAGGCTATTACATGTCTCTCATATCTCCTCGGTTGATCAGTTGGTTGATGCCCTAACCAAGCCGTTTGCTCGCCAGCGTTTCTATCAATTACTTTACAAGATTGGGCTCTCCTCTCGGGCATCCATCTTGCGAAGGCATGTTAGAGAATAATATATTTATTATTTAATTATTGTAATTAGTGTTTAGTAGTTACATAGTATAGTTCTTTCCTTCATATGATTCCTTCCTTGTAAAGGTCTCATGCACCACACACCTATTGTAACCCTAATTGTAACTCTCTATATAAATAGGTGATTCAATCAATGGAAATGCTATGTCATTATTCATAAACTTTGTCAGTTTCTACAACTTATACATTCCCATTTGTTCTCAAGGCTTGTGGGGAAGATTTCTTCCTTTACTAGAGGTTGCTCCATTCATAGTGATGTTTGCACAATTGGGTTTGAGTTTTTTTGTTTTGGTTTGCAATGATATGATTGCAATATACAACCGTTATGGAGCTTTGGATAGTGCGAGGAAGGTTGTAGAAACTTGCATGCTTTAAAATTTACTTAAAACCATTAAGATAAAACAATTAAATAATTGATTAGATACTTGAGCTGTTTTTACTTAGACTTTGTAGCAAGTCTAGATTCTATCTACTGAAGGTTCAGCATATAAATGCGTACTACTGTCTATTATCCTTGACTTTGTTAAAGCAGTCTTCTTACTTGCTACATTCTATCTGCTTAAAGTTTAAAGTTATCAGAAGCTAGTAGCTGCAGATAACAGTGTCAGCACTTGCTTATACACTTGAAATTTTCTATCTGTTGAACACTGTATCCAGTTAAAATATTTGACATTCACGCGCTTATATTAAATCTTTAATCGGTCATCATTTTTCAAACAAAAGAATTATTCACTTGTCTTGTCAATAGAAAACTTTCGTGTATGTCTTAAATGTTCTTCTATATTCTATCCTAGCTAACCACTCTCTTTAATATTTCATGCTAGGAAATACTCTTTATCTTTTACACTTTGCAAGATTTCCGGGCATTCAATGAAAGATCTTGATCATCATTTCATCAAGAAATTCAAGATTTAACCTTGCTCTCTCAAACGACTACAGTTCTGGATATCTCTATAAAATGATTGAAGTAAGGATTAAAGAAGATACCTTCGCAGAATTTCGTGCTCAGTATTCATATATCTCAAATCCTCAAAACACACTAAAAGAGACAAACACGTTGAAGCCTTCATTAAAGCCCAGAACTTCAATCTTTCTTTGAAGAGCTTCTTCTCTCAAACACCTACTAGATAGTGTTTCTTATATTAATCTTTTCTAATTCTTGTTTGAACAATCACTTTTTCGTTTTGTTCCTTCATTCTTTCAAATCTTTAAGGAACCTTTGATTGTTGCAAGAGTTTGATTATTTATTAATCATACTCCTCAAACACTGGTTTTTGTTATACACTGATCCGTTAGTGATCACTTAGAGTTTATATAATGTTAGTGTACTTCAAAATCCAAGTTTGACCAACTTGGTAGTGGACGTAGCAGCTTACACTGTGAACCACTCCAAATACTATGCCTTTGTCTATCTGTCATTTTTACTGTCTATACGATTAAACAACTGCTATTTACTTAAGTGTTTAACAATTGCATTTTTGAAAGTTCTTTACTTAATTGTTTTATACTTTGTCATTCAATTCAGTCCTTATATATTAGTAATCAAAAGAAAATCAAACTAAAATGTTTTACGTTCAGCAGCTGCTACCTGCTGATTTTACATCAGCTGCTAAAAGCTTTCCTTTTTCGCTGCAACTCTTAATGATTTTCAAAATAGCCCTTAAAGTTTTTAAAAGTGTATTTTTTTTTTTTTATATAAGCGAGGGGCGGTACCTGTGGGATTTTATTAAAATTAAAAAGGAGGTACAAACTTGAGGGGGACAACCGGCCTTGCCCTTATAGGGAGGAGACGGAGAGGCGACCTCGAGCAGGGAGATACATACCAAAAGCTATATCAACCAAAGAAAAATCAGCATACATTAATTTTTTCTAAAAGAAAATAAACCCAGAGCATCATGTTGTAGCACCCGTCGAACCTCTCCTGGAAGTTGAGGCACTGAAGAAAATAACTGATTTGTCCTAGAAGCATGAGCCACGTCAGCTAATCTATCAGCAACCGCATTGCCTTCCCGATAAATGTGACCAATCTCATAAGTGCCCAAAAGATTAAGGCACCGACGAAGATCATAAGTGTAAAGCCAAGGACAACCTGTCCTATCCTTAATAGCTGAAGCAACAACCAAAGAATCCACTTCCACGATCACCTTCTCATAATTCTGTCGCGCATAAAGTTAAACCATCACAAAGAGCCGAGAAATTCAGCATAAGTATTTGTTCCTTGCCCATAAAAATGGGAAAAACTACAAAGGAAGAAACCATTAGAATCTCTAATTACTCCCTCCAAAGAGCTACACCTCTCTAGAAGATCCGTGCGTGTTGAGTTTAACATAATTTGGAGCCGGGGTTGCCATCGAATCCAAGAGCCCCGAAGATTGTTGATCCTTTTAACTGTCAAGTCCAAATACCGCATACAAAAAATACCTCTAGCTGTGTCATTGGACTTAGGAGAAAACTGAAACAAAACTTCCTTCAAACCACTCATAACCTGTTTGTAGATCACCTCATTGGACATGGGAATATTTTCAAAAATAGCTAAGCATCTAGCTTTCCAAATAGCCCAACAACCATGTAGCAGGATACCTACCTGAACTGCTCCCAATTGAGATCGAATGTAAACATTAGCCGACCAAACTTGAGCAAGTGAGCAATAGAAACATAGCTAACAATTTTATTGAAAGGAAGAGCCAACCGACCCCAAACTTTTCGAGCCATTTCAGAATGCAAGAACAGGTGCTCTATAGATTCTCTATCTGGATTATTTATGCAGCAAACACACCGAGAAACCAAAGGAATACTTTTGGAATGGAGCTGTAAATCGACAGGAAGGGCTGCAAAAAATATCTTCCACCCGAAAGCACTTATTTTAGTTGGAATCCAAGGCTGCCATATTTTTTTTGCCCAGAATAATGGAGGGGATCTCGCGCGACAATGATTCCAGTACGCTTTAGAGTCAAAAATTCCTGAAGGAGTTAAACTGAAGATCAATTTATCCAAGCAGGTGTCTTGAAGAAATGTATTTTTGATGCTGTCATGATGTTGAGCAGGGATAAGAGGAAGCAGATCCGGCAAATGCGCGAGAGCATCCCTAACCTTAAGATTAATATCAATAGGAGCTGGTCCTTCCAACCTTAAACCAACCCAGTTATCATTCCAAAAAGAAACCTTACCATCACCTATAACCCACCTACGTAGCGGCTTGATAGTCCATGTGATGTTACAACTCGCCAAACATGTGGCAGCTTGTTGGAACCAAATACTCACCGTGTTGATTGTATTTCATATTAATAAACTGAGCCCAAAGACCATTGCCTTGAAGAATACTCCAAGCTAATTTAGCATGAAGCGTGTCACAAACCTGATTCAAAGAGCGAACACCCAGACCCCCTTCAGCAACAGGCCGGCAGATTTTAGCCCAAGACACCCAATGGATTCTGTGATTATCACCACTGCCCCATAAAAAATTTGCCATCGCATTCTCAATACGACGAAGAACTCCCAAGGGAACTTTAATGACAGCCAACGCATAAACAGGGATGCTACTAAGGACGGACTTAATCAAAATAATTTTACCACCAAAGGATAAAAGATGAGACTTCCACCCATCTATCCGGCTCCGAATCCTTGCTTCCAAAACTTCAAAATAATGTCTACGAACGCGTCCCCGAAATAACGGAAGGCCCAAATATGTCATTGGAAAAGCACGATGAACGCACCCAGACCATCTAGCAATTCGTTGAATCTTAGATCGAGAACAATGAGAGGAAGTGTAAAAGCCACTTTTATCTAAATTAATGTGCTGACCAGAGGAGTTTTCATACTGAGATAATATCTTCCGCAACGATAAAATTGTGTTCTTACCCGCATTACTAAAAATGATCATATCATCTGCATACAGGAGATGAGAAATAATCATCTTCCCCCGCCCATGATTATAAGGCACCAGATTTCCCCTCTTAAAACCTCTTCTAATAGCAGACGATAGAATTTCCTGAGCTATGATGAATAACAGAGGAGAGATAGGATCCCCTTGGCGAAGCCCCCTGGTGGATTTGAAGAAGCCATAATTGGAGCCATTAATCCGTACCGAATACCAGATATTACTAATCAGATTTTCTAAAAGGCCGCAAACCTGATTATCAAAACCAAAGAATTTAAGAGCCTTTAAAAGAAAAGGCCACTCCATACGATCATACGCCGACATATCCAACTTAAAAGCCACATTACCACCAAATGCTTTGTAATTAATTCTGCTGATTAATTCATGCGCCGAGCAATATTCTCATGAATTGCCCTACCTTTAACAAAACCAATTGCTCCAGGAAATGAGCTTGGGAAGGATATCAACCAACCTCATAGCCGAATCTTAGAAATAATCTTACACGTAAAATTGCAAAGACTGATAGGACGGAGATCCCCAAAATTGCTAGGATTAGCAATTTTAGGGATGAGCACCATAACTGTAGAAGAAATACCCCGGTGAAGAGCCGTACCACGGAAGAAATCCTGAATTGCTGCCACAACGCCGTCCCCGAATTATATCCCAACAAGCCAAAAAGAAATGCCCTGAAACCGCCGTGGCCCGGAGCACTATTCGCATTTAAACCCTTCACCGCATCCCATATTTCTAAAATGTAAGGAATCATAGCCATATTATGATTATCATGATCATTCACCTTACTGTGATCCACTGAAAATAACTCCTCTTCTATAGTAGGATTAGAAGTAGTGAGCAAATTTGAAAAATAATCCACAGCCAAGTTACCCAAATTAGGACCATCCGTGCACCAAGAACCGTCTTGCAGCCTAATTTTAACCATATTTCTTTGGGCCCTATCCCGAATTGAAGCATGGAAAAAGGTCAGACACGATCCCCATCACAAAGCCATTTATTGCGAGATTTTTGTTGCAAATGTACTCATCCTCCCACTTTAGAAACCGATCCAACTCTTGATGAGTCTTATCTAAAGAGCTAGCAACAAAGATCATCCCAACCCAATTGCAACGAAAATCCAAACAGTAATAGTATCTTGAAACGTAGCAATCTTTTTATGAACATTCCCGAACACTGTCCAATTCCATTCTTTAAGAGATCGGCGAAGCAACATTAATTTTCGATGCAAGATCTCCATGGAATTACCATCACAGGTACGAGCCCAAGCAGCAGCCACAAAGTTCTCGAAAGTCCTTATGATCAATCCACATACTGAACCTAAAACAAGCTTTAGGTTTTGGAGATATATGAAATTCAATAAGAAGAGGCGAGTGATCGATTTTACCCCTCGCTAAGATGAGTGACGCACAAAAACAGGAAATGAATTTTGAATAAACCATTTGCTAAGACCCTGTCAATCCTCTCCCAGATTCTGCCCGCTCCATGGTGACCATTGCACCAAGTATAAATTGAGCCTTCATAGCCTACATCCATCACACCTGCCTGGATCATGAAAGAATTAAAATCATCCATACTGCCAAAGTCATAACCATTGCCCCCAAGTTTTTCTGAAGATGAAGAGATGGTGTTAAAGTCCCCTCCGATGAACCAAGCTTCATTAATTTGGCCAGCCTATATCCTCGCAAATCATACCACAATAATTGTCGCTCCTCGTGCACTTGGCATAAACAATTGTGACTAAAGATGTCAAATTATCGTGGCCCGTAACTCTAATCGTCACAAACCGAGAAGATGCAATCGTGAAAATCAACCTTCACATTGTTGTTCCGCATCAACCAAATATGATTATTAATTGGTTCATAGTGCATACTATTTTGAAACCGGAGATTTTTAGCCACCTTGGTGAGACGAGTACCAGCTATTTTAGGCTCCAAAAGAGCGACTGTAAACGTAAGTTTATGTTGAGAAATCAATTTTTGCAAATAAGAAATTGTTTTCTTGTTGCCCACGCCACGTACATTCCATATAATGATCGACATAAAAAACAATTAATTAGAAGTAACCTGGGCCTTTGCTTTCGCCCTAGTTTGACGTCGGTTGGAAGGAGCCACCCTAAAAGTCTTCTTCTTTTTGCTTCTAACTCTGATTTTATCCTTACATTCCTTTTGAAAAGCTTTAACTGAATCCGGCGAGTGGGGAAAATCACGAACATCATCAAAGGAGGCAGACGGGTGTATTTGAAAGGAGCTTTGAGCATCATAGTCCACACGATTTAGGAGAGTCCGTAACCCTCACATTCCCAATCTCGCGTATCCTCTTCTGTGATTAATTTTAGAAGGAACTTCTACCTTCTTTGGTGTAACATCTTTGTCAATATTGCTTACCAAACCGGCTCTTGCTTCCTTTAAAGGTTGATTATCCTTATCTGGAGAGACATCCCTTGCCTCCTCCGTGAGATCAACAAGAGTAGCAAAGGGATTAGTAAGCTTAATGCCATTCTGTGCATCCGAATTTACAGGTTTCAAGGCCGGATCATCCTGTTTTTTATTGCCTTCATCTGCCGAACTACCAACCTTCACACCTTCATTAGACTGCTTGACATTGAGAGAAGGATCGCGAATAGGGTTTTTCAATATCTTAACTGGCTCCCATCTCATTGTAGATGGACGATTAACTTCAACTAGTGGAGGCTCCACCACTTCTTTCCCTTGAAAGTCGGCTTAGTCTCGATTCATCATAGTGCGTAATTCTTTCCTCGATCTCCCAGACTCGTTCTCAGAATTTTGTAGCCCCATCATCATGCACCGACATGTTCATGATTTTTCTTAAGGCCTTTCCGACATCGATCTTTTGTATGTCCCAACAAACCCACCAC
>CM028379.1:148180798-148334667 GCA_013146195.2 Codonopsis lanceolata | reverse complement strand
ATTTTCACAAATAACCCGAAACTTACAAAACTCAGAAAACATATATCGCATTAAAAACTCGTGAAATAGCATAATTTAAGTCATAAGTATCGATGTATAAAATACATCGATCAAATACCCCCAAACTTAAATTTTGCTCGTCCACGAGTAAATAATAATACTAATAAATACAAAAGCATATAAATAACAAAAATGAAAATCTTTTTGGAGGGTGACACTATTTACACTCCTCTATAAACCCACAAACTAAGGAGACTATTTTGGTGACCTTTAATCAAGTAGATAAATACAAAACCCATAAATACAAAAGCGTATAAAAATTAAACTAAAAATAAAACAAAAATCTTTTTGGTTTCAACCTCAAGTTATAAGTGTATGGTATGCAAGCTGGTCCTCAGCTCGAAGCTCACCACATATATAGGCTTAGTCACATAACACCAATCGATCTTTTAAAATCAAGCTACTACTTCTAATTTCTCCGTGTGTGTGTGATTACCGGTCTTAAAGAATATCTTAACTAAAACGCTTGATTTTATTAAGCTAAACACCACATTCATATGAAAATCAAAGTTTAATAGAAAATCATGCATTAAGAATTATGAGATCTACCATCCAAACCCGGTCTGGCCATGCACATGCATGTTAGAAGGTCCCAAGGATTTCAAAGACTTATACATCCATCCATGCACTTCTATGTATGACATACAATGCTCTCCTATCCCAATGACTTGTAATAGCTAAGATTATGCTAACACAATGAGCTTTAGGGTGGTAATATAATAATGAACATGAAGTGTTTGATCAATTCCATGTTGACTCACTTGACAATTAAAACAACATAAGCATTGGCAAGAAGATCATTAGGTCTTTATTTAGCTTGTAATGTAAGGCCAAGGTGTTTGGGATTTGATGGAAAGGGATTGGAATTCAAAGCGAGAGAGTAAGACTACCCTTTATCCCTCATACTTCCAAGCAAAGGAAGTTTTCCCTATTTAGGCTAGGACCTGGATCAAAGATTAGGCAAGTGGAGGGTGCTTTCGCTACTTTTCGCTTTCTTCTTTCTTCCCCCAAACTTGTTTTGGGCAATATATACTATGTTTCTAAAAATATCACATCATTCTTATTATCAGCATGATTTTTCTAACATATTTTCTTGAAAGCTATGCTTCCATTTGAATCTTTGTTACACTCTTCTTCTTCCGCTTTTATTTTTCGTCGATACATACTTTTTTTTCTTTTTTTTTTTCGATTTATTCTTTTTTTTTCGACGACGAAAGAAGAAGTCTTCCAAAAATAGCCTAACCGAAAAGAAGTGGTCCTCCAAAATCAATTTCCCCACCCACATCCTACTCTCTCAAAGGGTAGGCTAAAAGTGTATAGGCTTTTAGGGTTAAGTTAATGTGGGTAATAGAAACGATGGCGAATGGGGTTTAAATAGTGTGCTTAGCACACTCCATTCTTTTTTCATTAGGCTCAACGGGGACACTAGGGATATTTTTAGTATAGGTCGTGGAATATTTAGGCTCTAACGATCCAAAGATGGCCTAAGTCATTTCTTAATGCCAAATGCTCATGTAGTTTTTAAAGCAAGTAAGACACACAAAATATCATATCAACTATGGGAATTGGGGTTGAATGTTTAGCATCATCGGATTTCACATAAACATTCGCTAATACGCATGGTAGGGACAATTGAGACTAACATGCGCACACGGTTCGAAAGTGTGCTTGAGATATATAAATGAGAAAAACAAGGGATCTAACTATCATGCAATTGACCCTAAGTCACAATTTAATGCAACAATTATGTTCGAATGGCTATGCATCATATTCTTGTGCATATCTTGTTGTAATGAAGTAGGTGCTATAAACTTTATAAAACTATTCTAATCAATCCATAATTATGACCGGTTGGGTGCATGAAGAATTTGAGAAAAGTAAAAGTTTCGAAAATTAAGTAAATTCCGTAGGATCTACTTGACTAATTATGTTCATTGCATTAATTCCTCATCGACTACGACTAGCATTACCACACCTAAACTTGAGGATGAAAATTTTGAAATATTTTATTTATTTATTTTATTATTTTTTAAAAGAAAATTGAGAGATGATGACGATGACTCATTGATGATGGGTCCCCACAAGAGGAACCCACGAGCATCCAATATGAGTGTATTCCGTCAAGGCAACACCTCCGAAAATAAGAAAAAATTAAAACAGAAAATAGGGTGAAGAGTTAAATGGTCATCAAGAAAAGAAATTTTTCTTCACTTAGAAACATAGCCCAACTCCATTCCTCCTTAGGCTAGACCTCGCTAGACTCTAAGCTTAGAATCCCCCAAACTTAATTTCTATTTTGTCCTCAAAATTCATATGAGTGGATTGAGGAACATATGAGATAGCGAGGATTGATGGGGTAGTCGAGGCGGAAATAACGAATGAGGATGTAACTCGGGGATCGTGCCAGGAGGCAACCCATAATAAGTTGATATGATCTTGACAAGCCATAAACGTGTTTCTAAGAGTTCAGGGATCTATTGGTTAAGCTTGGCAACTTGCAGGCAAGTTTGGAAGCTTGGAAAACTGTTTGGATAAGGGGGTCAAAGTGGCAAATTCGGAGAGGAATGGTCTGCCTTGCGACCGCAAGGTCTCGAAAGTTTTGTTTATTTTCCTGTTTTAATGTTTTTAGTTTCCTTTTTATTTAGAGTTTCCTTTATTTAAGAGTTTCCTTTTATTTAGAGTTTCCTTTTAATTAGTTTTCTTGTCCTACAAGAATTAGGATTTATTTTGTAAGCCTATAAAAAGGCATTCTTAAACATTGTTTTAGGTGGATAATTTTGATTAATAAAAGTGAGTTGATTTTAGGTTAGAAAATTGTGTTCTTATTTGAGTGTCCTGGTTCTCGGATTATAAACATCGTGGATCGTTGTTTATAGTTGAATTCGACTTATCAGTTGGAGAGTCATCCCAATTGTGGCGTCATTCACAATTCCAAGGTTCGCGTCATCTCGAAGGCGTTGGGTCGCGGAGTCATTCATCCTAATACCTTTCTAGGAGATTCTTGGGTCCGTTCCGTTATTATAAGTGGATACATTTTGTCCCACTGTGTTAAACCAACCAAACAGCCGCTCTTGGTCGGCACGAATTTGTGCCAACTGTTGAGTTGCCATCTGGCCTTCTAGGGCAACCTCTTCTAGCCTATTGGAGATCCCAACGAGCGGGTCCTCCTCCTCCTCTTCGGGTTCCTCCTCTTGAGGAACCCTCACTCTCGGCTGCTGGTGGTGCTCAAACAAAATGGCCCTAGTAATGGCCGGACCACCTTAAGCCTCTTCGGTGTGCAGGCCATCTCACGCCCGCCTCCTACAGCCTCGGTGATCAAATGCGGGAACGCGAATCCCGCATTCGTAGCACCTCTAATAAGGGTCTTGATTTGGCCGTTGATCGATGGCCAACATCAAACTCCACCAGACATAATGGTGTAGGTCAAGACCCTCTCCCAAGTCATGTTGGTGGACCTGGAGGGCATGAGACGCCCGCAAACAAATTTGAACACGGGCTTGGCCGTGTTCTGAAGGAAGGACTCCTCCATGGTGCGTGGACCGAAGGGTGGATTACGGTTGTAGGTCCATACAACACCAGGGAGGGTGATGGTCGCGTTGACCACCTCGACAGGGATAGGGGGTGGAGGTGTGTGCTAAAATTATCGGCACCAACCGCGAAGTTGGAGGTGCCGAAATATTCGTTAATGCTTTGGGGCGAAAAATCTACTAGCGCACCCCTAACACTAACGGTGTCTAATACACCCCCATCTATGCCAATGCATTGCCATTGGCATAGAACTCTCTGACAATAACAATACTACTGTTGCCTTTGGGAGAGTCGATCAAACGCCCCCACCCACCAAATTTGGGCGAGGCCAAAGCCTTGAATCCCCTCTCGGGAACCAAGGACTTGGAGAGTTTGGCCGCATATCTTTCGGAGGCCTCGTATGACACAAATCGGGTGATGTCAAAATTTTGTTCCTCCTCCTGAACAGGGCGGGAGGACGAAGCACCGGTATTTCTACGCTTTCTAAACATTTTGTTTGAATAAAAATTAAAAACTAAAGATTTAACAATTAAAATAGGTTTTTAGAATTTTTAAAATTAAAAATTAATTCTAAAGCATGCAAAATTTTATCTACGTTAAAATTATCTAACACCCTAGCATGCAAATATTTTACGTAAAAATTAAAGTGAGGGGTTAGGATTACTTGTTTGTAGCTTTAAATGGAGAGAATGCAGCCGAAGGTTGAGCTTGATCGGCAACAATGGAGTTGTCTTCCTCTTTCTTCAAAGCTTCCTCAAGCTTCCATGGAGTGAGATGGTGGATGAAGATGGAGAGGTAGAAGATGAAGAGTTTGAAGGGAGGAGATCTTTGAGAGTAGAGCCGAAATCTTTGAGAATGGCAAAAGTTTTCGCCGGATCTTGGAGGGGAACTGGGCTGCTGCTGCTTTGCTGAAGGAGGGAGAGAAGAATTTTTGTGATTTCTGCAAAAGAACCCGATCAGTTTATATAAGGGGACCTTGCGGTCGCAAGGTCTGCCACACCTTGTGACCGCAAGGTGGGCAGTCAAACCGCTTCATCTTCCGCTGATTCCCCATGTTCTGACAGTACGTATTCACAATATTTGCATTTACGGAGGACCTTGCGGTCGCAAGGTCTCCAACACCTTGCGTCCGCAAGGTGTCCAGAACTGTCCACTTTGTTTTCCTTTCTCTCTTTTCAGCAGTTTTGCAAATCAGCCCTTCCGTTCACTTCCGTTATGTTTCTTAACCTTCCTGTATTGCAAAAACTTAACAAAAATTCTAAACTAAAATTATTAGTAACATATAAATACAACACTAAGATGCTTTTCTCCCCCAAACTTGAATTTTGGCATATTTAATTAAAAATTAAATGTCCAAAAATTAAATTTAACGGAGAATAGCATATTTAAACTAACTATATAAAGCAATAACACTCAAAATAGTGGGTTGCCTCCCACTTAGCGCCTTTGTTTAACGTCTTTGGCTCGACCAAACTGCAAGCCTAATCCCGGGGTGGTTCATTGTCAGCCAAACGAATTAACTCAATTGTTCGTTCAACTGACATCGGCTCTAAGTATGGCTTGAGTCGGTGTCCATTAACTTTGAAAACTTCATTATTTTTAGGATTTTGAATATCAACAGCTCCATGAGGATAGATTCGTACGATTATAAAAGGATCAAACCATTTAGATTTTAACTTTCCGGGGAATAGCCTAAGTCTAGAATTAAAAAGTAACACTTTCATTCCTGGATGAAACATCTTGTTGGCTAACCCCATGTCATGGTATTTCTTGGTCTTTTCTTTATATGTCTTCGCATTCTCATACGAATTTAACCTATGTTCTTCTAATTCATTTAACTGAAACAGTCTTTCCTCTCCAGCCAAGGTTAAATCTAAATTTAATTCTTTAACGGCCGAATAGGCTTTATGTTCAATCTCAACTGGTAAATGGCAAGCTTTGCCATATACCATTCTATATGGGCTCATTCCTATTGGGGTTTTAAAAGCAGTTCGGTATGCCCATAAAGCATCCTTAAGTTTAGATTCCCAATCTTTACGATTAGGCCTTACAGTCTTTTCTAACACTGCTTTAATTTGCCTGTTGCTAACTTCTACTTGGCCAGATGTTTGAGGATGATAAGGTGTAGCTAACTTGTGAGTTACACCATGTTTCCTAAGAACATTATTCAACAACTTATTGGTAAAATGAGTTCCTTGGTCACTTATTATGGCCTTAGGTACTCCATATCTAGCAAATAAATCTTCTACGAATTTAACCACTGTTTTGCCATCATTGGTCTTGGTTGCTACTGCTTCAATCCATTTGGATACGTAATCAACTGCTACTAAAATATACTCACAATTATTTGACACTGGAAAAGGACCCATGAAATCAATACCCCAAACATCAAAGATTTCGACAACCAAATTAATATGTAAGGGCATTTCGTTTCTCTTTCCTATTCCACATGTTCTTTGACACTTATCACATGTTCTATAAAACAATTCACAATCTTTAAAAACAGTAGGCCAATATAAACCTGATTGCAAAAATTTTCTAGCAGTTTTGTTTCCACTAAAATGACCTCCACAAGAGTATCCATGGCAGAATTCCATAATACCTTGTTGGTCTTTTTCTGGAATACATATTCTTATTAAAGAATCTGAACAAATTTTGTATAAATGAGGTGCTTCCCAAAAATAATTTTTCGTTTCCGCCAAAAATTTCTTCTTTTCATAATGATCAAAATCCGGATTAATGATATCAGACACATAGTAATTGACAAAATCAGCATACCAAGAGTCTGAATCTTTAATTGCTAAAAGTTGCTCATCAGGAAAATCATCATTTATGGGAACAGGATCATCAAGAAATTGACGTTCAAGCAAGGGTGAAAATTCCAATCTGGACAAATGGTCGGCTACGACATTCTCGGTTCCCTTTTTATCTTTGATTGTAATGTCAAATTCTTGTAACAATAACATCCATCTAATTAATCTGGGTTTAGCATCTTTCTTACTTAACAGATATTTCAATGCAGAATGATCGGAAAAGATTATCACCTTTGATCCTAACAAATATGATCTAAATTTTTCTAAAGCATATACTACTGCTAAAAACTCTTTTTCTGTAGTTGTGTAATTCAATTGTGCATCATTTAGAGTTCTACTAGCATAGTGGATCACATGAGGCTTTCTATCTACCCTTTGTCCTAACATAGCTCCAATTGCAAAATCTGATGCATCACACATGATTTCAAAAGGAAGTGACCAATCAGGGCCGGATAAAATAGGGGCAGAAGTTAATTTTTCTTTTAACAAATTAAAAGCTTCTAAACATTCTTTATCAAAAATAAATTCTGTATCTTTTGCTAACAAATTACATAGAGGCTTACAGATTTTGGAAAAATCTTTTATAAATCTTCGATAAAAACCAGCATGCCCTAGAAAGCTTCTAACACTTTTAACTTAAGTGGGAGGGGGTAGTTGTGAAATAACTTCGATTTTAGCTTTATCAACTTCAATGCCTTTATTTGAAACAACATGCCCTAAGACAATTCCATGTTTGACCATGAAGTGACTTTTCTCCCAACTTAAAGTTAAATTTGTTCACAGCATCTTTTCAGGACTGATGTAAGATTTTCTAAGCAATGATCAAAAGAATTTCCAAAAACTGAAAAATCATCCATGAAGACTTCAACGCATCTTTCAACTAAATCTGAAAATATAGAAATCATGCATCTTTGAAAAGTAGCTGGTGCATTACATAATCCAAATGACATTCTCCTAAAAGCAAAAGTACCAAAGGGGCATGTAAAAGTTGTTTTCTCTTGGTCTTCGGGTGCAACAGGGATCTGATTTTAACCAGAAAAACCATCAAGAAAGCAATAATATTCATGACCGGCTAGTCTTTCAAGGATTTGATCAATAAATGGCAAAGGAAAGTGGTCTTTCCTGGTTGCCGCATTAAGTTTTCTCAAATCAATGCACATTCTATAACCAGTTATTGTTCTTGTATAGACTAATTCATCTTTCTCATTTTTAACAACTGTAATTCCTGACTTTTTAGGAACTACTTGAACAGGACTAACCCATTTACTATCTGATATAGGGTAAATTATACCCGCATCTAAGAGCTTAAGAACTTCTTTTCTTACGGCTTCTTCCATGTGTGGGTTAAGTCTTCTTTGCCTTTCTCTTGAAGGTTTACTACCTTCTTCTAGATGTATTTTATGCATACACATAGATGGACTAATACCTTTTAAGTCGGCTAAGGACCATCCTAAAGCTTCTCTATGTGTCCATAAAACTTTTAATAAACTAGCTTCTTGCTCTTCAGTTAAGTCGGCTGCTATAATAACAGGCAAAGTGTTACCTTCCCCTAAAAATGCATATTTTAAATGGGGTGGTAATGGCTTTAATTCTTCAACTTTAGGAGAATTAATGGATGGTATAAATTCAGAATTTTCTACTTTAATTGTTTCTTTTATTTTAGCCTCCTCATTCTCTACTTTATTATCTTCTTTAATTTCTTCCTCAATATTCTCTATCTCAATTTCTTCAGAGAGAGATTTCAGAATCTCTATTTCATCTTCCTTAATTTCATTACTTTCTTCTTCTACTTTATCAATTTTATCAGAATTATTTTCTGATTCTTTTTCTATTTCTTCTTTATCTTTCTTTTTACTAGCTTCTAACTTTTTTCTCTCTTGTCTTTCTTCTTCTTCTATTTCTATTTCAATCTCATCAATGTCAATTTTTATGGGAGGGATAGGACTATCATCATAAACTATAAATCTATCTCTCTCATAATCTTCTTCTTCTTCAAAAGTTTCACTTGATAACTTTTCGATTTCATCTATTGAAAAACAGGCATTAATGTCACTAGGTCTATTCATAGCATCAAAAACAGAGATTTCAACAGTTTCACCTAGGACTGACATTGTGAGTTTACCATTCTTCACATTAATCATTGTATTGGCAGTGGCCATAAAAGGTCTGCCTAACAATATTGGGACTTCATTATTTGTGCATATCTTCCTTTCCATCTCTAGAACCACAAAGTCAACCGGAATGATTAGTTTATCAACCTGAACTAGGATGTCTTCCACTATACCTAAGGGATATTTAACTGAACGATCAGCTAATTGTAATTGCATAGTAGTGGGTTTTAGTTCTCCTAACCCTAACTGTTTATAGACCGCAAAAGGCATCAAATTAATATTTGCTCCTAAATCTAGCATTGCTTTCATCTTTTTAGAGCTTCCCAAAGAAACTTGGATATTAAAGCTACCAGGGTCTTTTAACTTAGGTGGTAGTTCGGGTTGTAAAACAGAGCTTATGTTTTCAGAAACAATAATCTTTTCATTGTTTTCAAACTTGTGTTTCTTAGAGTGAAGATCTTTGAAAAACTTTGCATAAGATAGAATATTTTTAATAACATTAAGCAAAGGAAGATTTACATTCACATTGGATAACATATTATAAATTTCCGTAAATTGTTTGTCCATTCGGTTTTTCATAAGTCTTCTTGGAAATGGGATTGTGCATATGTCGTACACTGGCTCACCATCACAATAAATTTGACCTATCGATGCACGAGAGTGATAAGTTAGGACCAGGTTCATACATGATCTAGGTGACAGATAGATCATAAATCTAGGTGATAGCTAGATTGACAGTTCCTGTGCTTAGGATATAGAATGGATGAATTTTGCGGGGATGGAGGCTGAACCAATTGTTCAACAGACCATATCTATCTTTAGTGAACGAACCCAAGAAATTACATGATAATTATTATGAATTGAACATAAAGGAGATACAAGTGAAACCCAAAATCCTAGATTATGGATGATTTAGTTCATCATAGACAATGAACAGCACATGGAGATGATCGGATACATGATTTGATCTTCAATACTTGTGATTACACAATCTAACTATGTTATACACTCTAAAAACTATCTAAAATCTACCTAAGACTGCTTCCAGCCGTCCTCCTCCTTTTGGCTCTCGGCATCCAGCTTCAATATATACTCGGGAGTTGTAATCCAATCGAATCACTGTGTGAAAATCCAAAAATAGAGCATTCTGACCACCTTGCGGTCGCAAGGTGTTGGATACCTTGCGTCCGCAAGGTCTCCAGTGTGTCTGGCCTTTGGTTTCTTGACTTCATCCGTACTGCCTACCTTACGGTCGCAAGGTCTGAGATACCTTGCGTCCGCAAGGTCTCCAGAATTGACAGCTTCCGTTCTTTGTTCATTTTTCCTCTTTGGCCCTTCTTGGAATTTGCACATAAAACCCTGGAGTTTTGCATATTTTCACAAATAACCCTGAAACTTACAAAACTCACCGAAAACATATATCAGTAGTCAAAAACCTCGTGAAATAGCATAATTTAAGTCATAGAAGCATATAAAATCGACGTATAAAATACATCGATCAACAGGTAAATAATGCATAACTTAAATATCTTTAGCAGTTATTCCTATGTTGCACCTTAGGACCTGTAATATTATATTTTAGTATTTTAATGCGAGCTTTTGCCGTGGTTTTTCTCTTTCTTTATCGGCTAAGACTCTATAGGCTGTAGACCGGAGGTCGGATGCTGAGGATTCAGAAAGTGCATTCCCTCCCCTTTTCTCCTGATTTTTTTTATGATCTAATTTTTGCCTAGGCCGCCCTTTCGGGTTTTCAACCTAGCGAGCCCTTATTTCACCTTTTTTGTTGTTTTTTTTATATGCTCTAATTTTTGCCTAGGCCGCCCTTTTGGGTTTTCAACCTAGTGAGCTGGAGAGGGAAGCAACAACCTGATAGATCAACTCAAGCATAGTACCTTTTGAGCTTGTCGAGGTTGAAGAGCTGAACAAGATCTTCTCCTTCTTGGTTCGTGAAGAGTACTGCACCTCCTGACCGGATTTCTTTGACAACATACGGTCCCATCCAAGGGGATTTCCACTTTCCCCTAGTATCAACATAACTAGGAGGTTTTTCTCGAAGCACGAGATCCCCGACTTAGATGTCGCGGCCTTTGACTTTTTTGTTGAAGGCTCGAGCTAAGCGCCTTTGATATGCTCGGGTATGCTCCAGGGCTAGCAAGCGTCGTTCATCGATTAGGGCTAATTCTTCGTATCACCCTTTGACCCAATCGATTTCTGATATGTCGGATTCCATCATCACTTTTAATGATGGAATTTCAACTTCTATGGGCAGGACTACCTCCATGCCATAGGCTAGAGAGTAAGGGGTAGCCCAAGTGGGTGTGCGGACTGAAGTGCGATATCCCCAGAGAGCTAGCGGCAATTTTTCTGACCAGTCTCTTCCTGTGTCAGCCATTTTTCTAATAATATTTTCCAGCGTTTTGTTGGCTGCTTCAACTGCACCATTGGCTTGCGGCCGATAGGGGGAGGATTTATGCCTTTGGATTTTGAATTCGTCGAGCAGACGATTCACGTCCCCTTCGAAATGCATGCCGTTGTCGGAGATTATCTCGAAACGTACCCCATAGCGATATATGATGTTGGTCCGGATGAATTCCGACACCTTTCGGGCATTCAGGATTTTATAGGAAGAGGCTTCCACCCACTTCGTGAAGTAATCGACAGCTACCAGGACATATTCATGGCCATTGGATCCCTTCGGGTGAATTTGGCCTATAACGTCGATTCCCCAAGTTGAGAAGGGCCAGGGGGATGTGGAGTTATATAAGATGTGCGAGGGCAAGTGCTGTAGATTTGCGAAATGCTGGCACTTGTCGCAATTACGCACCCACCGAATACAGTCGGTTTCAAATGTACTCCAATAGTACCCCTGCCGGATAACTTTCTTGGATAGCATATGGCCATTCATGTGGGGTCCGCATGTACCACCATGCAGCTGGTCCATGATTTGCTCGGCCTTTGCTTGGTCGACACATAATAGATTTAGGCCTTGATAATGCCTTTTGTATAAGCTGCCGCCGCTGAACACGAATTGTGATGCCCATCTCCACAGGGAGACTTTCCCTCTTTTGTCTAAGCCGGGAGGATAGATCCCTTTCTGAAGCAGATTTAAAATATCATAGTACCAAGGCTCGTGATCTGCTTCAGGGGCTGCATTGATTTTGAAGCAGTATGCCGGAGTGACCTTTTTCCCAACTATAAATGGTTGGACTTAGGTTTCTGCGGGAATTTGGACCAACGATGCTAGAGTGGCCAATGCATCGGCAAACTAATTTCTGTCTCGCGGCAAATAGTGGAACGAGATAGAATCAAATTTAGTGGCAAGTGCTGTTAACTTGGCATGATAGAGTTACAGCCGGAGATCATGGGTCTTCCACTTCCTTTCGACTTGGTTTATGATCAGCGCAGAATCCCCATAGACTTCCAGGTCTTTGGCTCCTTTCCGGAGAGCTTCTTCTAGGGCAGCAATACAGGCTTTGTATTCAGCTGTATTATTTGAGCACTCAAACTCCAACCTTATGGCCAGTGGAGTATGGGAATCTGCTGGGTCGATTAGCAAGATTCCTATGCCAAAGTCTCTTTTATTTGCGGCTCCGTCAAAGAACATTTGCCAGCTGGTGTCATGGTCAGTAATTTCCAAGACACCTTCGTCTAGGAAGCTAGGCTCAGCTGCATCTTCTGCTTTTAAGGGTAGATCGACTAAATGGTCTGCAATTACGCTGCCTTTGATAGACTTGAGCGTGACATAAGTTATGTCAAACTCGTTGAGAAGAAATGACCACTTAGCCAGTTGGCTGGATAGTGATGGCTTGCCGAAGATGTACTTTATAGGATCCATTCTGGAGATGAGCTTGATGGATCGTCCTTGCAGATAGGTCTTGAGCCTTTGCGTTGCCCTGACTAGGCTGATGCATCTTTTCTCTAGTGCTGAATAATTTAGCTCGCTTCCTTGCAGCTTCCTACTTATGAAATAGATGCATTTTCACTGTAGGAATTTTCTTTTTCTTGGGCGAGCATAGCCCCTACTGACGAGTCTGTGACAGTCAAATATAGGAGGAATGGTTTATGTGTATGGGGCGGAGCTAGCACAGGTGGATTGGTAAGATAAGCTTTTATTTTTTCAAAGGATAGCTGGCATTTCTCGTCCCAGACTTAGTCGGTATTTTTCTTTAGGAGTTTGAAGAAAGGCTCACATATAGATGTCAGCTGTCTGGTCGGATGAATTGGCTCAACAAAAGGCTAGAGCAACATGGCTGACTGATGGCGATAGGAATACGTCTTTTTTCCATGCTAGTGTTAAGGACAGGATTCATCATAATAATATTAAAATCAGGTTGGATGATGGCAGTTGGTGCAATGATAATAGGAAAATTGGAGAGTTAGGCATTCAATATTTCACTGATCTATTCACTTCTTCTCGGCCCAGTCATAATGAAGACTTGTTTATCCAGTACCCTCGCTCGATTGGAGTTTAGGATAATTCTTCTCTCAAAAGTCTGCCTAACGAAGAGGAAATTTGGAATGCGGTTAAAGGTTTAAATCCAGATAGTGCCCCTTGTTCTGACGGCTTTACGGGTGGTTTTTTCCAGGATGTTGGGACATCATTAAGTATGATATCATAGCTATTGTTCATGATTTTTTTCAAGGATGGTGTGCTTCCAAGAGGCATATCGTCCACTACGCTTATTCTCATTCTGAAGGTGGATAATCCTACCAATTTTGGAGATCTCCGTCCGATCAGCTTATGTAATTCTCATCATCAACCAGTTATAATACTGACATCTTCAAAGATCTCCCAACCAGGGCATCTTTTCCCGTTCTGGTCTAGCCAGGGCTCTGGAAACATGAGATAGGCTTATGTTTCCCCTTTTCTTACAAAGTAACCATTTAAGGTCTTTCTATATGGTTGGAGAGAGGGATACTTGTAAGGACGTTTTTCTCTTTCTACCTTAGCTTTCTCACGTTTCTGTGTCATAACTGCAGCTACTTCAGCTGGAGTAGGTTCGTATCCTAGACCGAAAGGAGGGATACATTCCTTAAGTTCATCTTGGACTGGGTTAACAAGTCCTTGCTGATTTCTGCCGAGACCCAAACCTGGCATATAATTCATTTTTCGAAACATGTTTAAAGGGACCATGTTTCCTAGGGAGGTGGTTTTCTTCTTAGTGATGTCAGTTTCTCGCCCGTATTCAATGGCGTTGACCACAACTTGGGGGATAACCTCAAAGCCACTGAGAAATATGCCAGTGTCTTCATGTTCTATTTCGAGGATCAAGATGTCCTCGCTTTCTCTATTTTCCACAATCTTATCAGCCAAAATAATCACTATGTGGTCATCGTGGATGAATTTGACACGTTGGTGCAATGAAGAGGCTACAGCTTTTACCCCATGGATCCAAGGACGTCCCAGCAACAAGTTAAAAGTGGCTGGTATGTTCAGGACTTGGAATTCTACCGGCATGGTTAATGGCCCAATAGTCAACATTAAAGTGACCACCCTTAGGACACATCGACTAGTATTGTCGTATGCCCGTACTGTCTGCGATGAAGGTGCAAGCTCTGATATTTTTGTTCCCAGTTTGGCCAATGTGTTGGTGGGACATACATTCACAGAAGACCTATTGTCTATCAAAACTCGGGGAACCCATTTTTCCATTATTCCTACAGTGATATGAAGAGCATCAATGTGGTTGGTTCCTTCCCTTGGCAGATCTAGATCAGTTAACATTATCGCATTCCCAAAGTGAATGTTTCTGATCATTTGAGTGAGCTCATTGGGGGAGGTTTCAATAGGAACGACTGCCTGACTTAAAGATTTAGCCAGCGTATGACGGTGGGTTTTAGAAGCACAGAGCAAGCCCCAGATGGATATGTTAGCCTGAGTTTTCTTCATCTGAGCTAATATGGTATCTTCCACTGTTTTAGCCCCAGTATCTGTTTCTTGGTCTTTGCCAGAGTGGTCACCTCTTTCCAGGTTTGGTTGGTAGGCTCGGCCAGATCTGGTAAGGTGGCTAACATCTCCACCGACCCAAGTGGCTATTTCAATATTGCAGGTATTTTGGCTACCCAGGATAGCGTCCCAAGAGAGCATATAGCAGCTAGGCTCTTTTATGGATAGAGTTGGAGAGAAAGGAACAAGGATATATGGTAATGGATGTTTATTTATTTCGAACTCGGGCACACAAATTTTTTCATCAACCTCAATCATATTGATTTAAGGTAGAGGGTTATTGACTATATTTGATCTGGGAGAAGGCTTTTCAATAACATTATCATCTATGAGGTCCTGGATAGTATTTTTGAGTATATAAAATTTATCGGTGAGGTGACCACTGTAGCGATGGTATTCACAGTACTGGGCATGATTCTAAGTCCTGGGCAGGGGGTTCGGTGTCTTATAGCCTTCCAAAGGCTTTAGCACTCCCTGTGCCATTAGCCCTTCCAGTATCACAGACTGGGGAGCTTGCAGTTCATTATAATACCGATTCCCCTGTTCTGATTTCTGAAATTTCTGTTCGGGCCATTATTCCCTCCGACTGTATTGACAGACCTGTCTGATCTGTAGGACCATGGAACAGTGCTATAGTTTTGGGTAGGTAAAGTGGCTGATGCATTTCCTACCATATTGACGGCTGGTGCTGGTGCGGCTGCCTTTCCTTTAGAGTACCGGAAATAGCTAGGAGGCGTATTGACTTTTAATTGCCCCGTCCATATATCTTCATCAATGCGAGTTCCTATCTCCACTATTTCTTTAAAATTGCTATAGGGGAGATACCACATATGTTCCAGGTATATGGGTTGGAGATTTTTAATGGACATCCTGGAAGATTCAGTCGGATCAGGTCTGTCAAATGTCTGGGTCAATTTTCTTTTCCACCTGACTGCAAATTCAGTGCAGGTTTCTTTTTCTCTTTGGGTGCACGACTCAAGGTCCCTTTTATTTTCAGGGCTGGTGTTGTCTTTGTACCTTTCTAGGAACCCTTCAGCTATCTGGTCCCAAGTACTCATGGTGCTACTATCTGACAACATTAGCCATTGCTTGGCAGCCCCTATTAAGGTGAGATGAAAATTGGAAGCCATAGCTTCAAAGCTAGCTCCCCTTGATTGCATGCCAGTGGAATAGGATTTCAAGTGGGATATAGGGCATCCAGTCCCATCGAATTTTTCTATGTCGGGCATTTTGAATTTTGAAGGCAATACTGCCGAAGGTTGTAATGCCAGTGCCCGCGTAGAAAATTCCCCTATATTGAGAACTTTGAGCATCATGTTTTTTAGGTTTTCCATGTCGGCCTCCATTTTGGTGGGAGGGGGAGTTGGTTTTTGGTATATGTTGGCAGCATTAGGGAAGACTGGGTTAATTTCTGGCTATGGTATCTGGTAAGGATTTTGGGCTGGATAAGGATTTTGGGCAGGATAGGGATTTTGGGCTGGGTAAGGATTTTGGGCAGGATAGGGATTTTGGGCTGGTGGGTTATTGGTGGTTTTGGTTTGGCGGCCAGGATCATTAAAAGGTAAATAGGTGGTAACTTGGCCTGGCGGGTTATAGCTTTTTGGGTCCATATGCGGGCTATTCTGGAGCAGGTTGGTTATGGGAAAAGGGAGGTCATTTGGGTTCTGAGGGACATTGGTGCTTGGGAAAGGATATGGAGGATAGGATGGAAAAGGGTTGATATTTGGGTAATAGGGACTAGGTGGAGGATTTGGATTTGGAGTAATGCCAGTATTTGGTGGGTTGGTGTTTGGTTGAGAGTTTGGATTTGGAGGAACATGAGAGGTTGATGCTTCTTGAGGGACTGCAGGGAAAGAGATTACCTCACCACTGGATTTTAAATTTTGCACCAGATTAGCAATTTGGCCCATTATACGATCAGACTGTGCACCCAAATTTTGGTTTAGCCACTGTTGCATAGCCGGAGTCGGAGCGTACCCAGGAGCCCATGTATCTGTACCCATAGCGGACTGCTCACTTTCACAGTGCCATCTTGCTCGGATGCATGCCGGCGATACCGCTCTTTTCGATCGCCCCGATATTTTACGAGGCGACTTGAGCACTGTACCTCATATCAACCGGCCAGTACTATCTCTGTCTTTCCAAATTCGGGAGTACAGCGTGCCTTTATTAGTATTTTTTATTATTATTATTTATTTTCCTACAATTGACCGGATAAGCACCCGCTTTATTTTGACGGTCTCAGGACTATTCCTGGAACAGTGGATTCTTTCTCCAGAGTATAGGACCCTCGTATTCCACTTGCCTTTCGACTCCCCAAGATCGGACTGATCCCAGGTGAAGGGTTTATACTCTTTTCGGGATCCACCATTCAAAATGGTCTAAGTATAGCATTAGAAAATAATGAATTAGCCCCTGTGTATATTTTTTTTTCTTGCGCATTTTTTTGTATATATATAATTTTTTTTGGCTTTCGCATTTTTTTTTTCATATATATTTATTTTTTCATCATTTTTTTCATTATTTTTTCACAGGGGCTGACCCACGATTAAAAGATGCAAAAACCGATCGGTCTTTGAAGTGTCCTGAGAATCTATATGCAATCTAATGATGGCTTATGTATGGGGTAAGCTGGCCATGGTGTAGGGTAGCAATTCGAAATATATTTACATGCGTGTGCGTGTGTGCGACATCTAGAAAGCAGTAAAATGTCCTTCTTTTTCAGATATAAAACAGAAAAATAAAAGATATATGGTCTGTCTTGCTGTTATTTGTGGATTTTCTCGGCTTTTTTAGTTTGAGCGCAAGCAAGCAAGCAATCACATCAAGAAATAGAAAGAAAAGCGGGGAATCTATCTATTCCTATTAATTACAAATTTGTCATAATCCCAAAAATAAAATGATATGAAGAAATAATAAATGGACAAATTTTTGCGAAAATAAAAATAAAGCAGAACGGAATAATAATGTAGGGTAGAAAATAAAGTAATAATAAAAATAAGGCGATAATAAAAATAAAGCCCCAGCCTTTTCGTTATGCTGCCCGGAAATTTATTGCATATATTAATTTTATTTTTTTGAATTTTTTTTGTTTTTTTTTTTGAAAAATATATATTTTTAAATACACCTATAACAGTGACTGGAACAAAACTGCTGCAAGATGGAGGATCATATCCACAAATATAGATACGGATGTATATGAATGTAATATTAAAACGCTTAAATAAATATAACAAGCATACTTTAGCCAGAAACAAAAGAAAAACAAAAAAAAAGTTTTTTTTATGAGTCGAGCCCTCCATTTTTATTTAAAATAAAAAACGATCTCCCCAGCAGAGTCGCCACTGTGGGTGCCCTGGATTGCGGCCCGCGCCCCGCGCTCCCTTGGTTTGGGGAATGCGACGAGCGGATGTGGACACCACACTTTCCATTCCATCCTCCCTTGTTTAGGGGAAGACAAAATTATAAATGCGGAAAGGGTGCTGTCAAAAAGCGCGTTGAATACACCTCGGTCACTTCAGTGAATTTTTGGTCTGTTATGGGAGCTAGGGTTTTCTGTGTCAGATTATCTCTTTTTTAGGGGATAACAGGATACAGAAACATCCTTTTATTCGCATCGTCCCTTGTGTAGGGGAAAATGGAAAGTGCAAGAAAGGATGTTGCGGGCCTCACTACATACTTTATGAAAATTGTCTTATGACCTATTTCAGATCACTATGAGTGCTTTGAGTTTTCTATATCAAGTTATCCTTTTTTTAGGGGATACTAGGATATAGAAATACATCATCCTTTCATTTTCATTCTCCCTTTTTTAGGGGAAAACAGAAAAGTGCAAGAAAGGATCTTGCGATGCCTCACTACGATCCAAAATGTTTTGATAGAGTCGTCATCTTTAGTTTGAGGAAGAAATAAAGAAAAACCAAAAAATAAAACCAGAGATCGCAAAAACGGGTTCGAAGGCTAAGTTACGAGTTGGGAAGGTGCTAGGCACCCAACTCGCCCTTTCGTTCTCAAAAGCGGTTTTTGGCTAAAGTATGCTTTTTGTTATATTTATTTAGCAAATAAATAAGGCATTAACTACCTACAAATACATCCATATTTACATTATTTACGAACTTGCAGCCGTCTCCTTCCAATAATTACAAATACATTTAAAAATATTTTGCCATAATAATGGCTCTTTTTAATGTTATTTTCTAAATAAATCCGGGCAGCACAACTACTTATATTTTTACATTAGGCCGGATGGAAAATAGCTTTATAATAAATAAACGCCCTTAAAGGCTCACCTTTTAGAGCGTGGTGTGCTCGCTCTGTCCTTCTCGAGAGAGGGAGTCTTTTTTGCTTTCTTTTCTGCTGGTTCGAGCAAAATGCGCTTCGAAAGGTGCTTTTAGGACCCGTAAAACGGGCAAAGCAACTGCTTGCTTTTCTTCTTCTTCTTCGAGGCGAGAACAAGGGGTTGTTTTTGATTTGGCTTTACTAGAGGCGAGCAACGGCTCTTTCCGAGGTTTTTGGACCGAGGAAATAGGGTGGATACCTAACTGGGGAGCTAGGGATCACTTTAACCGGTTGGATTTGCTTTTGGAGGAGTTTTGGCAGGGCTTCGAGGCTTTATAGGAGAGGACACTCACTATCGCTCGATCGCTCACAAATCTCGCAGCGTAACAACAACGCTGAGAGCTTTGAGGGATTTTTCGGTGTCCTGAAAGCGAACCCCGGGACCTCTTTTTATAGGCTGAGCGAGGGACATCGAGGGAATTAAAATTCCTCTTTGCGTACTTGAATTCCTTGTACAGAAGGCCAGAAAAATTGCATATTACGCGAACTGTAGCACTCCTGTAGCAGTTTGGGAATCAATGTAGTAAAGTTGGGCGCTGCCATAAGGCATTATGGGCGCCGCGCCATGCTCCCTAGTTGGCAGCGCATCCTGCTTTATCTTTTGCATTTTCAAACCTTGTAACTTGACATTTGTTAAGTTTTAATAGGTCTTGATATCACATGCCAGAGTTACATACCAGGGGTACGAAATTGGGGTGTCTATACTTATTTAGCATATGTTATGCTCTACTTCTACTAACATCTTATGTAGGGATAAATGTCTTTACATTTGCTTATACTTTACTTACTCTCTACTTAAGATGAATGACTTTAAGTAACTAGGAGAATGTTGGTCCACAATAATGCTCAAATAGGCTAGAGGGGGGGGTGAATAACCTATGATGCCAATTTAAAAACTTTTCTTTGGATATATATATAAAGCATAGTTTAAGTGGCAATTGCAGTTTATTGAGTTGAGCATGTCTGCCGGTAGAGGCTATCGGTAGGCTTGCTCTTAGTAGAAGTAACAACTCTGCCGGTAAACTGCTAGTTTAAATCAAAAGCCTATTAAAAAGTGTTTGGAAAGCGGAAAGTAAAGAGGCTATGATTTGGAGAAATCTTAAGTGTCTGTACACGATATATGTTTAGAACAACAGCACATTTAATACTTCTTTCAAATGCAAATTAAGTAAATCAATTAGAGAGTAGCTTTTCTAAAGATAAATTCATTTGTAAAAAGCTTATAGATATATAAGGACTGAGAGATAAGGTATTTGTAAGAACATATGAATTTATTCAAAGATAAATTACATATTACATCAGTCTAAAAAATCTATGTACAGTTTCTAGTTTTGTCCATCCAAGCCTCAATCCTTACTTAATTATTCATTCAAGAATCTTTAAGCAGCAAAGGGCAATAGGAGAGACGAGCATGAGAAGGAAGGGATTTTCAAGGTCGTTCAGATAAAAATTATCTGAACGATTGAGTGCAAAGCACTCGACCTTCCATGATGAATGATTATTGCACAATCAACAGCATTTGTATTGGAATACAAATCTAAAGATATGAATGCAATATCTAGACATAATCTAACATCAATCTTCAGATCTTGATCTATGTCTATTGAAGTTTCTGATCAATCTCTTCTCTTCTCCAAGCTTTTCTTCCTAGCAATCCACTGAAAGTGTTTTGCTAAGATTTGGATGAGTTCGCTGCAATCTATGTAGAGATCTGAGATACGTTGGTGAAGACGATCTTGTTGTAGATCTCTTTTCTTTGAGGCTCTTGAATAAGTTGAGTTACTCGTTGCTCATCATCTGTTTATCTCATCGGAGTGAGTTATTTTCGATGATCTTAGATGTCACACTTCTTTCTTTGGGTAAGAGAGAGGATTTATATAAATGAGAACCAATGTGATCGTTGAGAGATGAAGATTTGAAGTTTCTATCCGTTTAGAGATGTAGTGGTTGAAGTCTATCGGATAGAGATCTTTGTCCATAAGATCTTTGACTGTTTGGATCAGAGATGTAGTCCTGTAGATCTTGGAACTTGTTGTCTGTCAGACTGTGCTGATAAGTCTCTGAAGAGTAGGTCGATGTGCATTTGCCTTTGTCGGTGGTGCGTTCAATAAAGTAACTGCTTTTTGACTTTATCAGACTACTTGAGTGAGAGAAAGTCTTGTAGCCTTAAGTATGTCAGGCTTTCTTGAGGCTTGAACATATTTTTCTTGATTTGAGCTGCTTCTAGACTTTTCTCTGTAGCACGTGCAGATTTTAGGTCTTCCAGTGGAATGCTTCGAACCAGTGGAAACAAGTCTTCCGATTCAAGAGAACTGATGTCTGCTGGTGCGAACAGTTTAACTTGTAGCAGGTCTGCCGGTGGTGAGTCTTCAAGATGTTCTGATCTTTATCACTGAAGGCTTTTGACATAGCTCCAAGTCTTCCAGTGCTGAGTGCATCTGAAGTGTTTGGCCTGTTTCAATCATCATGTAGGAAGGTAGGACTTGATCAGGTTGCACCTAATCTAAGACCTATGTGATATCACACGAGTTGCCACGCTAACCGGTACGCAAACCATTTAGTCACTCGTGATGACTCACATGTAATGGGGGCAAGCAAATCAACATATATAGAATATGCAATGTGATAACTAAATTATCAAGAAGCATATTCCAACAATCTCCTCCTATTTGCTTGGAACCATTACAAAATGACATATACTAAGCACTAAAGCATTTATCAAGACATAGTAATAACATGCCCACAATGAATGATCATTTTATCTAAAGACATGTCCTATGTTGATAATTACATAAGCGATGGCTTTGGTATAGTCTACTTTTGCTATTACAGACTCGATAAATCAAAGTACTGAACATGTAACGCAATAGTAAAAACAATTTAGATCAGTTAGAATTTTTGAAAGAGGTTTGGACAGGATCTAAAAGGTTTTTGGATGTCTTACTTGCACATAAATATTTATAAACTAAAAGCTTGTTTTGGCGAGTAAGAGTAACAAATCCTTAAGTAAATGTATGTTTTTTAAGGTGGTTCAATAAGGATTGCTTGTAATACCAATTTTTCTTTAAAAACCAATTTTTTGAAAACTTTTTATGGTTCTGTTGAATGTAAAGGATCTCTGTTGAAAGTAAGACTCAACAGGGGGCTTTTCAACAGAAGTGCCACAAAGGCTGAGCATGATTCACTAAAAATCAGATTAGGGTGAGTTGTCACATTTGTGTGTGTTCTCCATTTGCTCTTGGTTAAGCGAAATTTAGTTATGTCATAACTCTCCTTTCTATGATAGGTATGTCATGTCATAACTTTCCTTCTTATGACATAATGTCATAGCGATATGTCATCATTTGATATGTCATCTCTCCTCCTAACTCTCTTCCTTAACTGATATGTCATAACTCTTCATGCAGGTCCGGGAGTCTCTCCACGCTAAGTTGGCTTGGAGTGTTCTTCAAGGCAACAGCCTACGGGCTAATTTTATCGGTTCGAAATATGGAAGATCTGAGGGTTTTGTGGTTCCAGTGACAACATCTCATGTATGGCGGGCTGTTCATGCTCATTTGGATATTATTCTGCAACATAGTAGGTGGCTGCTTGGAGAAGGGAATGTGTCCTTCTGGAATGATAACTGGATGGGGATCAAGTTAGAAGGTCCTCGTCCCATTGACATTAATCTAACGGTGATCACAGCCTTCTCTCAGCTCCCTTACATTCTATCCATTGTCCCAGCTCATCATCATCGTGATATCATGCATATTAGCCTGGCTGATAATATTTCGGATAAGTTACGGTTTTGCAAGACGCCCTCTGGTAATTTTGATTCTAAGACTTACTGGAATCTTTGTTGTTCTCCTGATCCTATTTTCTATTGGGCTAAACATATATGGCAACCTTGGATCCCCACAAAAATAAGTGCTTTTGGCTAGAAACTTTTTTACGGGGCTATTCCAGTTGATTTACGCCTTCATTCCCGCAATGTGCCAATTGTTTCCCGTTGTGTTTGCTGTAAGAACAGCCATGATAGTGAATCCACAGGCCATCTGTTTCTCCGTTCAGAAGTAGCCCGTGAGTTATGGAGCAGGTTGGCTCGTCCCTTCAACAAAGTTAATTGCTATTCGTCTATCTCCCATCTGTTCAGAATATGGATTGAAGGTGTCTCAGTTCGTAATCAGTTGGGGGTTGTGCAAATAGGGACTCTTCTTTATGGATGTTGGGTCATTTGGAAAGCTCGGTGCCTAGCAACCTTTAACAATGTCCCTATGTCTGGTGACTTGCTTTACAAACAGGTTTTACATGGCTTGAAGGATGTTATGTGTGTCTTCAATCCGAAAGCCTCTTGTTCAGCTATGGGTAGGAATTGTTTACAGATTTTGAACCTGCCGATCAGAAAGTTGAATATGATGAAAGGAAGTTGGATCCGTTGGCTTCCCCCTTCTATATCTTATGTCAAGCTTAACACTGATGGATCCTCTATTGGGGGCATTGCTACATGGGTGGGGGTGTAATTCGCGACTCTAAGGGCTCCTTTATAACAGGTTTTTCGCGGTATTATGGTCCTGGGACTAATACTAGTGTTGAATTTCAAGTACTTCGTGATGGTTTATTGTTGTGCCGTAATTTGAATTTTGGAAAGGTTATGGTGGAGGTAGATTCTATGGTGGTGGTCCTGGCAATTAAGGAAAGTCAGGGTTGCCCCTGGATTTTTATGTATGATCTCAGACGATGTTTGGCCCTTTTGGGTAACTACGAGATTCATCACATCTTCCGCGAGGGGAATTCAGTTGCAGATCGTCTTGTGGACTTAGCTCATCATACTTGTTTTGATAAGGATTTTAACATGGTTTCTCAGCTTCCAAACGAGGTTCGTTGTGCACTCCAGCATGATGCTTTAGGTCTTTATTCTTTTCGTAAACATTAATGTTCGTGTTTCTTAATTTTTTGTTGTTCTTTCTGTTTCCTTTCGAGGTCAGGCTCCTCTGTCCTCCCATTTATAACGGCCAGGATGGTTGTCCCCCTCAAGTTTCTATCTTTTTCTTTATTAATAAATCTATCAGGGTTCTGTCCCTGTTTCCCAAAACAAAAGGCAATGAGAGGTAATCTTGAAGGACAGTTACAAGCAAAAATAAGGAAAGATACTAGAAGAGATGCAGTATAATAGAGAAGATAACAAAAGAGGAAAGTGCTAAATAACGCAAGAAAGTACTAACAAGTTTTAAATAGTACATACTAATTTGAATCTCCAGAACTATCAGTGCTAGAATCTAAAGAATAGTTTCTATCCTGATCAGAAAAACTTCTATTACGGAATAATTATCGAGTGATCAGCAATTCTCCAGTGACAGGAAGGCGTTCGTCCTCGTGAATCATGGAACGAATGGTGTGGTAGGAGCATAGGAAGTAGCTGATAATCCTAGCGTATTTGAGAATACCAGACCCATTTACTCGTCTTCGCAGAACAGACCGACAGATGAGAGAGAAGACTACTTCAGACCAGTTGATGATATGAGAGTCGAGAACAGCAACGGTGAAGTTTCGAAGTCTTCTGGTGTCGCTTCCTGAGCCTGGTTCATGAAACAGAAGACATTGGCTCAGAATTTCACCAACACAGTACATATCCAAGGGATAATTCAAAATTTCCCATGTACTGTAGTCATCTCGAGATTGGTAGCCAGTACGGTGCAGCCATGATTCGTTGAGAACAGAATCATTGATGGAGTCAGGGCCAGCAGAAGGAAGGTTGAAGACTCTTGATAGGCTGTCGGCATTGAGGACGAGATCAGTACCTCAAATGCGACCGTGGAGGCTTTTACCATCAGCTGCATCCTTGAGTAGAATTCGTCGACCAGTCGAAGGCTGTAGAATTCTTCGCGAAAAGAAAGGATGGAGACGAGTCCAGAACTGTGGAAAAGATCTATAATCTTTGCTCCAACAGTATTGTCAAGGAGAAATTGTTCTCCTTGAATCGTGCGACCAAGAATGTAGGATTGACGGCCTACTTTGGTGACGAATGAAGATTCAGGGGGAGCGATTGGGCTAGAGACGCTATTGGAAGAAGAAGCGGCCATGAAGAATTTCTCAGGGGAAAAGAATATGCACTGATAATAATCGTACAGGCATAACGATGGACATTTGTCAAATATTGTACTGTATATATATATATATATATATATATTTAGTACTTTCTGAGAACGAGCAGGAAGAACACACTTTACAAGAATCGTCGTTTGAGTGTCCACAATAGAGCTGTAAATGACAGAAATGAGAACCGGCGAAGTAATCATTTCAAAGCTCAATTGTGAGTGGACGTGTTTATTGGAGAGGCGGCGATTCATGATTGCGATATTAAGTCTTCTGGGGAGTATGAATTTGGACAGATTAGAGACTTAAATCGAGGATTTCAATACCGAGAAGGATTTAATTAAGGGCTTAGGGTATTGAAATGAAGTTGTGTTGATATCGATGAGAAAAAATAATAAAATGAATTTCGTAAAAATAAATTTAGGAATTATGATAGGTTTTTAAATATTCCAGATATCCTAGTAGATAATTTACGGGGCATTCTAAATCATCTACACAATCCTCAGCAATCTCCCAAATCTATAGAATTTTGGAATAGAAATTATTTTAAAAATTTAAAAGAATCATTTCAAGAAAATGTTTTGCAAAACAGTTAAAAACTTTGTGTTCTTTGTTTACTAGAAGAAACGTTTGGAGCTTTCTGAGTCATCTACACAGTCTTCAGCAATCTTCCAATTCTTCTTAGTTATTCCAGAACAAAGTTGTTTTGAAATCATTTTTAGAAGGATTTTTGAAATAATTTTTGAAAAGCAATCAATCATTCCTAAACGTTTTATGTCAAAGATATCTTTACACAAGGTTGATCAGCAGTGTAGAAGTCTGAAACCAATTTTGATGATTAGTTCCAGTAGAGTGTGAAGTGTGCTGATACAAGAGTGTGAACAGCAGAGATGGAGGTCTGCAGTTCAAGAAATTGTGAATGGCAGAGGTGGAAGTCTGCAGTTCAGGTTTTGACCGGCAGACATTGAGATCTGCCGTTACAACTGATAACTTTAAGGAAGTATGCAGCAGTAATGAAAGTCTGCTGATACCAATTAATGGTTATGCGTGGTTGTCAGTCTCTTGAACACACTATAGAAGATAGCCAAAGAATAGCTATTATATCAATTGAAATTTGTGTTCAAGAAGGGTGGTAATTTACTGATATTTGAGAGTTGAAGGATACCAATCAATTGTATGAAGGATACTAATTGTTTGGATGATATCAATCATAGAAAGATAGGTTATCAGTAAACTAGAGATTGAGGTATGTCGTTGTTGAGTGAATGAATGAAAAGAGAGTCGGCATAAATGAGGGTCTGCTGATGAAAGAGGTCAGCAGGAGCAAAGTCTGCTAAGACAAGATGAAACGATAAGTTTTGCAGACAAGAAGGTTTTTTGTATAAATATGGAACAGCAGACATTGAGGTCTGCCGATACCAAATGAATAAAGAGTATTACAGCAAGCTTTTCCTTTGGAATGCCTTGGCTTTCTGGAAGGATAGACCATAAGCTTCATCGGCAAAGAGAACGAAACAGAAGTGGAGGGAGAGCAAGATGTTTTTTCTATGTTGAAGCAACAGCAGCAGTAACAGTAGTATCGGTACTTGAATGATACCAAATTCTGCAGTTGGCTCCTCCTCACTGGTATAGTATATGCGCTTCGATCCTTTTTTTTTTTGGAGAGAACAGAGTCTGCAGGTGATAGGGGAAGAATGAAAAGTACCGACAGACTTCCTTTCTGCCTTAGCAGCTGTTAGGAGGTTCAGATGCTTCATCGGCAAGGATTAACTGATGACTATGCTTTTTCATAATAGAATCCCAATTGATTGATAAGAGCATTTAGAAGCAAAACGGAAGACAACAACCATTCAAGTTAGAGAACTTGGATCACAGAGAAGCAAGTAACTCATACTTAGTTTGGCTGAAGGTTCTGAAGGAGAATGACTTTTGCTTCAAGGTCAACAGCTAAGATGATGACTAACCTTTTAAGGGAAAGGAAGTCATCTTTGTTCAAGACAAGGGAAACAAGAAGGAGTTTAGAGTAAAGTTGTCATTGAACGGAGGAAGCAGTAGATAAGAAAAAGAATTTGAAGAGACTGCTTGTTCCTCGAGAGGTCGTTGTTTCAACGTCAGAGGTAAGGTCTACCGTTGAAGCTATAGGGACCTGAAATTATGGATGGGAATTAAGATTCACCAGAACAACATGGGTTGAGATGAGATCTATAATTCCTGATGAAGTAGTTGCAAGATATGCAGTTCCTTCTAAGAAATCCAAAACTAAAATTATCCATATTCCAACACTGTTTCTTCATATACCAATTGTTGAATAGGAAATTTTATGGTTAAGGATTGGTTTGCTGTTAGGTTAGCAGCAGAGTTATATTTGATGTATTGAATTCGGAACAACATTTTATGGGAAGTACAGATACCGAAATCATAAGCAAATATAGGATTTCATGTTATCAAGGAATGTTCAAACAAAGGCAGATAGACATGAAGTAAAGATGCAATGAACAAGTTCTCATTTAGATCAAAAATAAACTAGTACAAAGAGGATCTAAAGATTACAAAGTTCATTACAACTTCCGATGACTTAACTACTCCTTTTTAAACAACTAATGTAAACACCTGATACAATTCTAAAGATAAGGATGTTACAAGGAGATGTCTATGAAGACCATGGACCCAGATTCAGCTAACCGGTTAGCAAACAGAATACAGGTCCTAGATCAAGGGATTCAGATGACCCAAGGAGGGAGCGGGGTACAACCTTTTCTCCTCTATAGCAACCTCTCTACCAAGCGTAAGCTTGGATTTCTATATCCCAAACATCCTGCTTAAACATCTTCTAGAATTTTCTAGATACAATTTCAATGCAGGCGCTCATCCTCGGGAGTTTGAGAGGGAAAATCCGATGAGAGACACATTTGGCTCGCTGAAGATAGGAGGATCTTCTACACGAGAGGGAGCAACAAATGTGTGTTAAGATAGAAGGAAGCGGGAGATATATGCTAAATGGTTGTTAAAGAAAGTCTTCACGCAAGAGGAATCCTTGAAACTAACCAAACAACTTTCGAAGAATCGGAAGGGTGATTCCAAGTTGTTGAGAAGAAGCCTTGATCTAGTGCTAAGAATTCTCCTAAGTAACATTTTCAAAAAAAAGGGATTTTGTATCAGTGTCTATCATAGTGTTGAGGGTACTTTACGAGTGATAGAGAGGGAGGAAGGAATGTCTCTATAAATACTCGCTGAGGCAAGACAATGGACCGACTCATTTAAGAGTAAAAAGTCCTTTGCAACCACTCTTATTAAAGTTATACAGAAGGAAGACAACTGAATCAAGTGAATAAGGTCCTGTACTTTCAGTCACGCAAAGCTTTTTAGAACTGGAAGAGAGATAATAAAATGTTCTTATTGATTTTGAGAGAATATGCATTCCTGAATAAGAATCAAGAAGGTCATTAGCAACATTTTATGAGCTTTAGGAAGCTCCAGAAAAATCTAGATACTGGAACAAGTATTTCATGAAGATCCGTGAGAAAGAAAGACTGGATCTGGAAATTCTCATTCTCCCTTGGTCCATTTTGTGCAAAGAAAATATTAGAAGAAGGAGCACAAGACAAGGGATGTGCTTTTTTGACGGTTATCTGGATCGAGGTAGATGTTCTTCAGAAGATGTCTTTTTGAATCTGAGCCGATAAATCTGTAGTAGATGTTGTCTAAAGAGTAGATTTCCTTTGCAAACAACTCATAAGATTTTTTATTCATATTTTCTTGGATTCAAATAATTCTTTGAGATATAGGCCAAGTTCCCAGAAACTAAATATCATATAACAGAGGGATCAATCAATGTTTCATGATATAGAGTTTTTGACTCTTAACCTTTTTCAAGAGAATAGATAGGATTCCTTTTGAAATTCTTTCATAGTAAAGTTTCAGAATTTAAAGAAAAATTTTCTCTCGAGAAGGTGTTGGATTGATTTCAATCGTTAGCCTTATGTCAAGAGAACTTGAATCAGAAATCCCTTTAATTGAAGCATCCATTTGATAATTTTTCATCTGGAGATAGTTATTCATAGTGTCAATTGATATACATATCTGTCATATGAATAATTATCTCACATTCATCATAGTAATATTCTATCTCATGAAATTTTTGAAAACAAAATAATTTTTCAAAATAAGTACATTTTTCAAAAATTTATCTCAAACTGAAATCCTTGTCAAAATTTTTCGAAAGATAAAACAAATTTTCTTTTGACATGCATTTGAAGCGAGCATTCGAGGATCGCAACTCTCAGGAGGTTAGTCCTGGCATATAGCTAGAATAGTCTTGCTCTGATACCAATTGTTGGTCCACAATAATGCTCAAATAGGCTAGAGGGGGGGTGAATAGCCTATGATGCCAATTTAAAAACTTTTCTTTGGATATATATATAAAGCATAGTTTAAGTGGCAATTGCAGTTTATTGAGTTGAGCATGTCTGCCGGTAGAGGCTATCGGTAGACTTGCTCTTAGCAGAAGTAACAACTTTGCCGGTAAACTGCTAGTTCAAATCAAAAGCCTGTTAAAAAAGGTTTGGAAAGCGGAAAGTAAAGAGGCTATGATTTGGAGAAATCTTAAGTGGCTGTACACGAATATATGTTTAGAACAACAGCACACTTAATACTTCTTTCAAATGCAAATTAAGTAAATCAATTAGAGAGTAGCTTTTCTAAAGATAAATTCATTTGTAAAAAGCTCATAGATATATAAGGACTGAGAGATAAGGTGTTTGTAAGAACATATGAATTTATTCAAAGATAAATTACATATTACATCAGTCTAAAAAATCTATGTACAGTTTCTAGTTTTGTCCATCCAAGCCTCAATCCTTACTTAATTATTCATTCAAGAATCTTTAAGCAGCAAAGGGCAATAGGAGACCAGAACGAGAAACTGTTATGAGAAGGAAGGGATTTTCAAGGTCGTTCAGATAAAAATTATCTGAACGATTGAGTGCAAAGCACTCGACCTTCCATGATGAATGATTATTGCACAATCAACAGCATTTGTATTGGAATACAAAGCTGAAGATATGAATGCAATATCTACAGACAGCTCTTCATTTTCTTCAGACATAATCTAACATCAATCTTCAGATCTTGATCTCTGTCTATTGAAGTTTCTGATCAATCTATTCTCTTCTACAAGCTTTTCTTCATAGCAATCCACTGAAAGTGTTTTGCTAAGATCTGGATGATTTCGTTGCAATCTGTGTAGAGATCTGAGATACGTTGGTGAAGACGATCTCGTTGTAGATCTCTTTTCTTTGAGTCTCTTGAGTAAGTTGAGTTACTCGTTTCTCATCATCTGTTTATCTCATCGGAGTGAGTTATTTTCGATGATCTTAGATGTCGCACTTCTTTCTTTGGGTAAGAGAGAGGATTTATGTAGACGAGAGCCAATGTGATCGTTGAGAGATGAAGATTTGAAGTTTCTATCCATTTAGAGATGTAGTGGTTGAAGTCTATCGGATAGAGATCTTTGTCCATAAGATCTTTGACTGTTTGGAGCAGAGATTTGGTCCTATAGATCTTGGAACTTGTTGTCTGTCAGACTGTGTTGATAAGTCTCTGAAGAGTAGGTCTGATGCCTGTTGCACTATCAGGTGGTCTGTTCAATAAAGTAATTGCTTTTTGACTTTATCAGACTACTTTTGTGAGAGAAAGTCTTGTAGCCTTAAGTATGTCAGGCTTTCTGAGGCTTGAACATATTTGTCTTTATTTGAGCTGCTTCTAGACTTTTCTCTGTAGCACGTGCAGATTTTAGGTCTGCCGGTGGAATGCTTCGAGCCAGTGGAAACAAGTCTTCCGATTCAGGAGAACTGATGTCTGCTGGTACGAACAGTTTAACTTGTAGCAGATCTGCCGGTGGTGAGTCTTCAAGATGTTCTGATCTTTACACTGAAGGCTTTTGACAGAGCTGCAAGTCTTCCGGTGCTGAGTGCATCTGAAATGCTTGGCATGTTTCAATCATCATGTAGGAAGGTAGGACTTGATCAAGTTGCAACTAATCTAAGACCTATGTGATATCACACGAGTTGCCACGCTAACCGGTACGCAGACCTTTTAGCCACTCATGATGACTCACTTGTAATGGGGGTAAGCAAATCAACATATATAGAATATGCAAGGTGATAACTAAATTATCAAGAAGCATATTCCAACAAAGGAGATTATAAAAACTTACATGCTTTAAAATTTACTTAAAATCATACTTTCTCAAACGGCTACAATTTTGGATTTCTCTATAAAACATTTGAACTAAGGATTGAAGAAGATACATTCGCAGAATTACGTGCTTAGTATTCATAAATCTCAACTCCTCAAAGCACACTGAAAGAGACAAACACGTTGAAGTCTTCATTCAAACCCATAACTTCAATATTTCTTTGAAGAGCTTCTTCTCTCAAACACCAACTAGATAGTCTTTATCATATTAATCTTTTCTAGTTATTGTTTTAACAATCATTGTTTCGTTTTGTTCCTTTATTCTTTCAAATCTTTAAGGAACCTTTGATTATTGCACATGTTTGATTATTTATTAATCGAACTTCTCAAACACTGGTTTTTGTTGTACACTGATCAGTTAGTGATCACTTAGAATTATATAATCTTAGTGTACTTCAAAATCCAAGTTTGACCAACTTGGTAGTGGACGTAGCAGCTTACACTGTGAACCACTCCAAATGTCGTGTCTTTGTCTTTCTGCCATTTTTTATGTCTATACACTTAAGCAGCTGCTATCTATTTAAGTGTTCAACAATTGAATTTTTGAAAGTTCTTTACTTAATTGTTTTATACTTTGTCATTCAATTCAGTCCTTATATATTAGTGATCAAAAGAAAACCAAACTAAATTGATGTACGTTTAGCAGTTGATTTTACATCAACTCCTGAAATCTTATCTTTTCCGCTGCAATTCTTAAAGTTTTTCAAAATAACCCTTAAAGTTTTTAAAAGGTTATTCACGCCCCCTCTAGCCTCATTTCATTGCCTACTGGACTTACAAAGGTGTTTGATGAATTTTCGCACAGAGGGCTTTGATGTCTTTGTGATTGCAAGCCAGTTCACAAAACCTATTTCTTAACAATTGGAGGGAGTGAAATTGGGATTGGATCAAGGTCCTTGATTGTGGATCTTCAACCTGCTCTTGTGGACCATGTTGCTCAAGTTGATTTGGCCATTCTCTCTCAAATTCCCGACGAATCTGGTGTTTCTTTCCTGTAATTTCTAACCTTCGCCCCCACCTTATTCTTTGAATTCTTTACTCCCCCCAAGAAACCCATGGTTTTGTACGATTAGGAATCAGTCTCTCTGCTAACACACCCTTCTTCAGATTTGGGTTTGAACTCCAAGCTACATGATGAGGAGGAGGAAAATATGTAATATTGTATAGCCTGAAAATGTGTTGAAGCAAACATCTCAAGTCGTTTGAATTCGTCCTCTTCGTTTTATCCCTCCCCTTGATCTATTTTGTTTCCTTGCATTCAATTCTTGATCCCCCTACTATTACTACTACTTTTCCTTGCCTATACTGGTCTTAATTTTTTTGTGTCCGTGTGAGAGAGTAGGAGACAGAGTTCGAGCCTGAGCAATTATGTTATAGATGAAATTGGGCCTATCCTTGCCGAGGTCAATTGAGCCTTTGTTCGGCACCGGAGTCGTAGCGTAACGTGACGAGAAATTACTGTTATTCCTCGGCACTTCATTGAAATTGAGTGAGTAACAGAGAGGATAGTACTGGAATTTGGTGGATTGCCTGCCTCCGCTCTTGATTCGATTGAAACATCGTATGAAGGTCTTCCAACGAGGACCGGCGACGATCTCCGACCACTTGCGAAGCTTCTTAAAGACGTTGAATATGTTAGAGGAGAGAGAGAGAGAGAGAGAGAGAGAGAGAGAGAGAGAGATGGAGGGAGAAGCGTTGCTGCTTGGTGAAGGTGGGAATAGAGAGAAGAAGGTGGGTGTGGTGAGAGACTGGGAGTGTATGTGTATGGGGGGGGAGGACTAAGGAGAGGTTAATTAGGGTAACTGTTGGGTGGGGTTGTCCTGTTTGTCCTCAATTGTTTAATTTTATTTTTTTCTTTTTAAATTTATTTTAGGTCAATTTTCAACTCAGTAATAAATTGAGAATATATATGTCCATTAGAATTAGTGAGGGTAATTTGATCTTTTTATAAAATATTTAACGTTCTCTCAAAAGATAATGTCACTAGGGATTAACATGAAGTTCAAAGTTGTGCTGAATAGCCACCATATGTAAGTTTGAATATCAGTTACCATATATATCGGAATTGGTAAATTCAGGAACCAAATTATATATTAATCATTCTTTAGAGAGCGCTAAGATATTTATATTTACGGATGAGTTAACTACAATTGCTTGATGTAAACCTATGTTGTTTATCTTTTTCTTCTTCTTTAACTACCCTTCGCATCTTGAATCGCAAAGCTTATTCACTACTTGTCACGTATCAACATAGAATCACAGTCACCAAAAACTAGAGTGATCATTCCATTCCATCATAATTCCCAAATAGTATGAACCAGAATCAAACATTTTCTATCTCAACCTCATTAGAATGTTGTTCCTTCGACAATTTCATTTCAATAATTTTCATTCCAACAAACTATTTGCACCGGTTATATTTCTAGAAATAGTTTATTTGTATTAACATTTACACCAGATTTGAGTGAGACTTAAAACCATTCCTTATCACAATGCATTAATTTAAAATACATTATCCAGTTTTGCAGCGTGATACATCAAAATATGCACCGCAATGCATAAGTTTTAAATTACCAGACCTTATCTACCTTTTTTCAAGTACCAACCAATAAATGATTCAAAATGTATATGCAATTTTCCTGGATCCTAAATCTAAATTGATGCATCACGATTCACAAATGATGCATTGTGATTCAAAATTAATGTATCTAGATTCAAATAGGTGTCCAATAAAGAAATATATATATATATATATATATATATATATATATATATATATATATATATATATATATATATATATATATATATATATATATATTCAGGCATTTAATAGAACATTTTACATGCATAGCAACATAAAACACAAACAAAGTTTTGTGTTTTGTATTACTACATCTATTTTGAATCACACAAACACAAAAAATGAAATAAGAAGAAAAAGAAGAAAAACAATAACATCAGCATGATATAAATTAGTAAAAGAGTGAAAAGTTCGAGTAACGAAGAAATATTATGTAGTAACTATAGTTTCTAATCGCCACCCAACTACCGATGTCTTTCCACTTCATACTATTTTTGTGTCTTCAGGCAAACGAGAGAGAGAAGAAGAACAACAACAACAACAAATGTACAACATTCAGTTTTGGTGATATAGGAACAATATTTCAAAAATGGACTATAGAGGTTGTTAAAAAATAGCACTTGACAAGAGAGAAAAAATGTTTGAAAAAGTGTACCGGTCAACAATTCTCCTAATTGTTTTTTTCTATTTTTTGAAAAATTAAAGAAACAAACAACTAAAACAATATCAACTCAAAAATAATTCAAGTTCCATTATCACTCATAAACACAAACAAACATATTATTTTTTTTAAATAATAGGTTTTGTGAGATTTGGGGTCCAAAAAATTGGGTATTTTTAGTGGGCACAAATATATTGCCTCACTTTCCTTATAGAAGGGCCGGTCATGGTCAGTGATATGAAAAAGGGTGAAAGCGATCTCATTTGTACAGAAGGGAGAAAGCGAGAAAAATGAGCATGTGTGTGTGTCTATATATATATATATATATATATATATATATATATATATATATATATATATATATATATATATATATATATATAATTTTATTAAAGACAATGATAGATATTTTATAAATAATTTTATTAAAATGAATTTTAACGGTTGAAGAAAAAAAGAAAAATACAGGATATTAAAAAGTTGGGAAAGGGACTGGGCAGCAATTTCCTCCCAAATATAAAGGTAAGAATATGATAAGAGTTGCCCTTTTTTTTTTCTCAAAATGCCTAATACAAAAGAAGAAAGTTGGGCCTTTATCGGCCCAGAAATTGGTTCAAATTGTGGCTTCTGAGATAAGACGGGTTTGAGAGAGAGAGTTGAGTGAAATTCTAACTAGTACATTTTTCAAAATTTCTGACCACTTCAGTACCATGTTTTGTATTTCAATCGCAAACGGTTATTTTTCAAGATATTGTTTCAAAATGTCATCGTCTCTTCAATAACTCCGATAAATAGATTGGATTTGAAAATCACCATTGTTGGACAACGAAACGGGGATCGACATGAATTGAAACGGACAACGAAAGGTAAACAAATATTTTTGATTCATTATGTACATAATTGTAATTGAATGATTTTTCAGTAGGATGAATGCAGAAGAGGAGGGAGAAGAAAAAAATCTTATGACGGAGGAGATGGAAGAAGAATTTGAAGGAAATGATCTGGTTCATTAAATTTTTGTATCATGGTGCAAAAATTGATTAGATAATATTTTATGTATCATGGTTCAAAAGTTAATCATCGTGGTGCAAATTTGAATTAGGTAATTAAAACTAATGTATCGCGGTTCAAAAACTATTTCATTGCGTTTCAAAAATTATTTCATCGCAGTTCAAAAATCGTTTCATCATGGTTCAAAAATTGTTTCATCGGGGTTTAAAAATAGTTTCATCGTGATGCAAAAACAATGACCTCCGTAGTGCGGTTAAAAAATTGTTTCATCGTTGTTCAAAAATTGTTTCATCGCAGTTCAAAATTTGTTTCATCGCGGTGCAAAAATAATGACCTCCGTAGCGCGACTACAGTTCATTAAGAGTATCGTAGTCATTTTGCTACTAAAATAGACTTTTTCTTATCGAATAAAAGAGAGAGAAAACTTTAATGATAAGAAATTTTAAAAAGTAGACCGACTCGTAATTTCTCAAAAAGAGTTTTATTGGCCTCTTTTTGGTTTGTGCTAATCCAATTATAGTATTCAAGATACGAGAGTTGTGGACTATGGAAAACTAATAAGAGCATCACAAGAAGAGTTTTTAGAATGGTGCTTGTGGGATTCTATGAGATCCTTCAAAATAGCAAGGGTGTTTGATAGGTGCTTGCTCAAGCAAAAGCCAATTCAGGAGCAAAACAAGCCCCTTTGCTTGAGAAAAAAATTTTCCGCTAAAATAACGTAGTTTAATGCATTTTGTAATTAAAACAAATGCAATTAAAACTCGACCGCTTTGGCAAAAACCCGGAGATAACCCCCTACAAGTGCCCATCCCTTCCTGCCACTCTCTTTTAGATGTGACAGTGTTGTAGTGGTTTGAATTTCTTTTCCACCATCGTTTTTATTGACCAATTTTTAGCTATAAAATTTATTTTTTAATTTTTTTTACCGAATTAAAGTACACATTGTTATCTATAAATAAAATTTTGGTTTGTTTCATTTGGATATCAGAAAGAATTTCTATGATTTTTTGAAGTTTCTAGCTTTTTTCTCTCTTTTATCTGTTCAAATTGGTTTTACTATTTTTAAAATTATAAAAATAATTGTTAAATAATTATTAATAATTATTTATGTATTACTAATTTCGAAAATATATTTATTAGTTCAAATTTATTAATTTAAGAAATATTTAATAAAAATTGTATAAACAAAATTATTGGTTGATATAAGTAAGAAATTTTAAATTAATAGAGCTAAAGATGATGAGGTATGTAAAAGTGTTGGAATTTGTATATTGTTGTGAAGACATTTTTGTTAGAGAGCTTAAGTGGAAAGCTTAAAGATATTTTTGTAATAAAATTAAGAAAATGGAGGTTAAGCTCCCCAAGTTGGGGAGCTTTGTTGTATATGCTCTAAGGATCACAATTCACAATTGAGGTCAGGGCTTATGGACTTATCATGGATTTCCTTCTATATACACAAAACACAATTAACCATACACATTTTGTAGAGCAGTTCAAGGGTTGGGCTTGGTGGGAAACAAATAGTTGCTGCAAAGTTCCTGCCAGTCCGTTTTAAAAGTTTGGCTTAAATAGCAATTTGGTCACCTTACTTTCACGGTTTTTGCATTAAGTTCACTCCACTGTTTTTTTTTCTTAGTTTAATCATTATACTTGACTTTATTCTGACATTCATCACTCCATCCAATTTTTTGGATGAAAAGCTTCAAACATTTGTGAAATCCCAAAAATATCCTTACATATATCACGTGATTCTCACACCTTTGAACTTCTGATCGAAGCTTATGAAGAATTTGAATGTTTGGACAATGAAGACATAGCCACCATTGAATGAATAGAAAGAAGCGGGCTGGTGGGTTTTTCTCAGAGCTGTCAAATAGGGTAAAAGCCCGCGGGCATACCCACCCCGCCACCTATTAGGGGCGGATTAGGCTGGCGTATTCAATACCCGTTAGGATGCGGACTTTGCACGTGCGGGCCGCGGGCTTTCGTGGGTTGGGGCGGGGTGGGCAGCAGGTAGCCCGCATATTCTGGACTTGTAAGTTATATCATTATCATCAATAATCACTTATGCATGTTCAGATCACTGTTCAATTTTCATCCGTTGAGTTGAGGCATTAAGATCGTAGCCTGTAAGGGACCTAAGGGTTAGGGTTAGGTCGTCTTCGTGACTTCGTCTCACACTCTCATCTTAAGTCTCAGTCTCTCACTCGTCTCAGTCTTCAGTGAAGAGTGAAGACTCTTCAGTTCACGGCGTTCAACCAATCATCCGTTCACGCTTTCTCCCCTGACTACGATCCAGGACCACCATACACCAGTCTCCACTCTCTAGCGGCAGCGTCTTCGCCGTCTACGTCTTCGCCGTTTTTGTCTTCACCGAATCGCTGTCCCTGCTTCCAGATCCCGGCGTCTGCTCCAGTCCTGCTGCTTCCAGATCCCGACGGCTCCGCGAGTCGTCATCGGCACAGCCTCAGACCTCAGTGCCCTTCACAGAGTCACAGACTTATAGAGTCACAGGTAAGATTTCTGATCCCGGCAGCAATGTAGAACTCTTCATTTTAATATTTAAGGTTAACTGCTTAAGCTCCAGCCTCCATGCCTCCATTTCTGTTTTGTTTGAGCTCTGCTATGGACTATGCTTACTAATTACTATGGTATATTTAATATTGGTGTATATTGGTATATTGGTAGTATATATATATTGGTATAATATTATTGGTATGTTGGTATCATATAATTGACTAATTGGTATCATGATATTGGTATAGTCCGTAATAATAATGTATCTGTAATTCAAAATTTTGGTTCAATTGGTATAGTGGTTTTTAATTTTTTATGTATGACTGAAGTCTGAATTATTACCTAATTGGTGTATATTGGTATATTGGTATATTGGTATAGTGGTTTTTAATTTTTTATGAAAATGATGAAAATGAATAAAGGATGTCAAAGAAAATATGTTCTGGTTCAATTTTTCTTTTTCTTAATTTTCCTACAATTATCTTGCTATTTGCAAATTAAGAATTAAGAGAAAGAAAGAATCATGGAATCTACTATGAATCAATGTATTGATTTAGATGGAGACCAATTGGAATCTAATAAGAGTAATACTAATGAGGAATCAAGTCGGTCTATTAAAAGGTCAAAAGAAACATCTGAAGTTTTGAGGTCCTATAGTAGGATAAGCGTGGACGGTGAAGGGGTAGTAATAGCAGAATGTAAGGGATGTAAGAAACAGTTTAAATGTGGGGGTAGAAAATATGAGACTTCTATAATAAGGCGTCATAAGGATAGTTGCAAAATGTTAAAGTTTCATGATGTGGAACAAATGCTTGTTGACCATGATGGGAAGTTAAGGTCTAAGAAAGTAGACTCAAAGATATCACGTAACTTCTTAGCTGCTGCAGTTGTTAAACATGATTTGCCATTTTCATTTGTTGAATATGATGGCATTAGAAGTTGGGTGAAGTACTTAAATCCTGATGTTCCTTGCATTTCTAGAAATACTCTTGTTTTCGATATTAGAAGAATGTATGTGAGGGAGAAAGCAAAACTTAAGCTTATTCTTTGTAATATTCAAAACAGAGTTTGTTTAACTTCATATTTGTGAATTGCATGCACTAGTGATAGTTACATTTGCTTGACTGGTCATTTTGTTGATGAGAATTGAAAATTGAACAGTAAAATTCTTAGCTTTGCTCATATGCATCCTCCCCACTCGGGAGTTGAATTGGCTGCTAAGTTATATGAATTTTTGAAGGATTGGGGGATTGAGAAAAACGTATTTTCTTTGGCATTGGATAATGCATCTAACAATGGTAATATGCAAGAACTTTTGAAACAATAATTCTCTTTGAATGATGACTTGTTGTGTAATGGTGAATTTTTTCACATTCGTTGTTGTGCTCACATATTAAATATCATTATGCAAGAAGGTTTGAAAAAGACGGTTGTTGCTTTGGATAAAATTAGAGATTCCGTCAAGTATGTGAAAGATTTTAAGGGTAGAAAGAAAAAAATTGAAGAATGTGCGAATGCAATTGGTAATATTAACACTAATATTTGCTTGCGGCTAGATGTGTCTACTCGTTGGAATTCAACTTATTTGATGTTGAGCAGTACAATTATTTATTAAAAAGATTTTTCTCAACTTCAATTGAATGATCAAAATTATAAGTATTGTTCATCAATTGAAGAGTGGAAAAGAGGGGAGACAATTTGTGCATTTCTGGAGCCATTTTATCAAACTACCAATCTTATCTAGGGTTCGTCTTATCCTACATCACATTTGTACTTTTTACAAGTATGGAAGATTGAAGTTTTATTGAAAGGAATCTTGTCAAATAAAGATGAAGTGATGAGTGATATGTGTAAGAAGATGAAAGAGAAGTTTGATAAATATTGGAGTGAATATAACGTTGTGCTTGCATTTGGGGCTGTTTTTGATCCTCGATTAAAGTTGATAATGTTGGAGTATTTTTATGGAAAATTCGAGAATGATCCAAATAAATGACTCTCAGTGACCTAATTATCACCAAATGCCAAGTATGATGACTATACTAAGAAAAAAAGTAGTAGAGTGAGCTCAATGCAAAAACTGTGAAATTAGGGTGACCAAATTGTGATTTAAGCATAAAAGTTTTCAATCACTTCATTTCACCATGTTTTTTGGGGTAAATTTGGGTAGGTCATTTTTAATTGTTTTCAACCACTCTAGTTCACTATTTTGTTAACTGGAAAAAGATACTTTGGGAACAAAAAGACTATGATACCCTTAATTTATCGAACATGTGGGCGCTAAATAATCAGTTTTTGAATCGATTTTGCGTCGCAATGCACAAATTGATTCCAATTTATGCATCAGATTTTCTGCATTAGGAATCTAATTTGCTGAATCGGGATTTTCTGCATCGCAAATCCAATTTGTGTATCGCGATTCAAATTGATGCATCCTTATACACAAATTGATCCTTAATGCGCTTTTGGTTCACATATTCATCTTTTTGTTCCCAAAAGTATATTTTTCTGATTAAAAAAATAAGGGACTTAAGAGGTTAAAAACTTATGAAAGGGGACCGACCCTTAATTCTCCTTTTTTTAAACCGAAAAAAGACATTTGTGTATGCGAAAAGACTACGATCTCATTAATGAATTGAACACGTGTGTGCAAAGTAACAACTTATGCATTGATTTTGCATCGCTATGAATAAATTGAATCCAATTTGTGCATCAGAATTTTCTACCTTATCAATTTTGCATCGCAATACATAAATCAAATCTAATTTGTGTGCCGGGAATCTAATTTGTGCATCAAAAATTCAATTTATGCATCGGGAATCTAATTTCTGCTTTGGGATTTTATTCATCACAAATCAAAGTTGTGCATCGCCATTCAAATTGATGTATTTGTGATGGACAAATTGATGTAATGGATGTACAAATTGATGCTTCGTGATGCGCTGGGAGTGATCCTTAGCACACTTTCGGCTTATTAATGGCATAGTCGTCTTTTTCCCAACGAAAATGCCTTTTTCAAGTTAAAAAATCACAGGAAACTTAAGCGGTTAAAAACTTTTGAAAAGAGACATGCCCACAATTTCTCCAAATAATTAATCATCGAAGATGGGCTTTGTTCAGGGTGACTTTTAATTTGTCTTGCAAAGTAGGGCTCGGGTCATATGGACCTTAAATGGGATAATTAACTGAATCTGTATCTGTACATGTTATTATGAAGAATTGATTAAAAAAAATATAGTAAAATTCTGACATGTTCCTTTTTCAAAGTTTCTAACTCCAAATGTCCACTTTTCTTTTCTTTTTTAACCGTAAAATATCATTTTTTGAATATTGTTACGAAATTTCCATCGTCTCTTTCATCAGCTCCAACAAACACAATGGTAAACCATTTTTTTGATTTATGAAATACGAAACTGTAATGGATTTGTGTTGGGTTGAGATTTTTAAGTAGAGATGAAAGTAGTGGAGGAGGAAGAGGAAGGTGTACGACGGATGAGATGTAAGAAGAAGGTGGAGGACGTGGTTTGATTCTTTATGATTTTATGTCGCGATGCAAAAATATCGTATTAATGTATCGCGTTGCAAACCTTGATGTATCGCGGTTTAAACATTGATGTATCGCGATTCAAACATTGATATATCGCGGTTCAATAATCAGTGCACCTAATTAAACTGATGAATCGCAATTCAAACATTGATGTATGGCAATGTAAAAATTGACTAGATAACTAAACTACTGAATTGCGGTACAAAAATTAATGTACTAAAATTAATATTGGTTCATTAATCAATGTACCACGATTTATTTTTGTAGCGCGCATCATACTCATTAAGGGTATTATAGTATTTTTGTTCCTAAAAGTGTCCTTTTCTGATTTGAAATAAAAAAAACACGATACTAAAGCGAATAAAAATTTTGGAAAATAGACTGCCTGCAATTTTTCCAAAAAAAATTGTTATTCAATAATTTATGAACAATTCTAGAGTAATGTTTATGCGTTCTTTAGTTAAAGATTAGTTGTCTACAAAATTAATAATCCAACATTAAAGGGAAGAGAATTGTTAATATAAAAAAAAAAAAAAAGTTGTGGAATTGGCTCTAGAAAATTCGTACTAAAACCATGAATCGTTTGACAAATCAATCAGATTTGACTTCATATCATAAGAGCAACACATTGCTTCTTAATCTAGGTAGATATCTTCTTACCATGCCACATAGGAGCCACTTAAGAGTGAGCAAAAAACACTCTTCCTAAATAAGAAGAAGAATTTTGGAGAGAGGGAAGCGGCGGTTGTGTGTGTGGGGTGGGGGATTTATATTTATGTGAGGTGGGTGGATTTTTAATTTTTCTGAAAGATTTTTTTTTTTTTTGTAAATTTTCTTTCATTCTCCCCTATAAATATACCACCCCAACTTTCTTTATTTACACCACAACTTCTTTATATTTTTCTTTCATTTTTTCATCATTTCTTTAAATTATATAATTTATGATTAATTTAAAATTTATAAATTAATTTAGGTCTTAATTTATAAATTTACTTATTTATACAGAATATTTAAATATAAAATATATTAAATAATGTTAAATAAATTTATTTGTTGAAAAGTATAAAAGCAAGATTGAAGTGTAAAATTAATGAGGTGGCAGTAGGATTCATCTAAAAAAGATGTTAAGGAGATTATACAATGAGAAGATATATTCTTAAGTGGATAAGAAGATAAAAATGTGTAAATGGCAGTGAGATCCAGTTAAGAAGATGAGTAAGAAGATAAAACAATGGTGATGCTCCAATGACGTGAATAATATTATCCAAAGGGTAAAACTAATAATCTCTATATCCTGAATAAATATTCTTAGCGGACAAAACATAAGGATTAAGAAATATAATTATGAGTTGTAAAATATGTTATAACAATAATATTGATTACACACATTTTCTCTTTCATTAATTATGTACCTATTACACTCACTTTCTCCCTAGGATGTATAATAATAATAATAGTATTGAATGAAATGATATATTAGGAAAAATGGTAAAAAAAATTGTATACCAAAAGTCTACAGGAATAATAGTTGGTACAATGAGAACCCCGTTTCGAGCTCCACCTCGCTTTTGAAAAGCGGATGGTTTCAGAACTTTGAGTACGTGGAATACGCTCGACCTCGTTGTGGACTCAAATATATTTTCAGAGTCGTCATCTTTATTTTATGGTTAAATAGAGAAAAATCAAAAATACCAGAAAGTATGGGTTCGGAGGCTAATTTACCAATTAGGAAGGGGTTAGACACCAAACTCGTCCTTTCGATCTCAAAATGGGTTTTTGGCTAAAAAATTTATTTTTATATATTTAATCTAGATAAAACACACACACACACATATATATATATATAAGACTATATAATACCAGCATAACATCTTATTTATAAATATTATTTATAAGAAAAGTAACAGAATTGAAAATAGTAACTTTGGTACTTACCTCTTGAAGCGTGAGGGTTAATATCCGGTACACCTAGGCTTAGCCAGGCTTTTGAGTGTACTCGCTATGTGCTCTTCGGGAGAGAAAGTCTATTGTTTGTTGTTTGTTAAAATTTGGACAATGTGACTGCTTGTTTTTGTTGCTTTTCATGTTGAAATTTGGGTAGTGTGACTGTTGTATTTGTTGCTTTCCACCTCTGGATTTAGGCGGCGTAACTGTTTGTTTTTGCTGAAAATGTTGTATGTCATGTCTGAATTTCGGCGGCGTAACTGCTGTACTTTCGGCTTTTTATGATCGGGTATAGAGAGAGAACATAACTAGGTTAACTAGGTTTCTATTTGGACAGAGTTTTAGGGTTGGTTTGGGGAGGATTTCTTCAGCCTAACGGGGAGAAAAAATTCTATAGCCTAATAAAGCTTTCAGCGAGAGAGAGTTTATGTGTTGATTTCTTCGTCTTGAGAACTGAAGATGAGACCTCTATTTATAGGCAAAAAATCTAATCACCATTAACGACAAGGGAAAAGAGCTGGGCTGTGAGGGTTGTACTTTGCACTGAAATGGCAAGACTTTGCAAGGAAGAGCAAATTGGAGACAAAAAATTCGGGGAGCGGCCTAGGGTTAAAATGGGCACGACACCCGGATATGTTGGTGTCACGTCCTGACTTATTTTACCCTTAAAAATTTGCACTTTCCCCCCTGTTGTTATAGTTTGTCCTTTTAAGCTTTTTCAAGTTTCCTTGATGCTTTGACCCCTTGAAACATAATGTCCGTTAGTCCTTTTGACTTGATATAACATTTTATAGGATGTTATAAACAGGGATATGAAATTAGGGTGTCAACAGAACCCTCAACGATGGAGTTTATAGGTAAACTAGAATTTATCAGTAAACGAACATCGTTGATAAGAATAGACTCCCTAATTTCGAGAAAGCCTCTCATGCTATCATGCAAACCTTTTATGCTATGATGGTCGGACCTTCCGGAATAAGTTTCCCACGTATCCTTTATGAAAGGAATCAGACCAAATCGTAGCTCGTCTCCTGGGGAAACATTTTTGAAGGTGTGAACAACATTTGTGACAAACATACTTTATGATGCAACAATTTTGATGTAACAGTTCATGATCCAATAATTTATGATGCAACACATTGGTTTTGTGATGTGATGGTCGTGCCTACTGAAATAGGTTGTCTACGTATCCTTTATGAAAGGAATCAGACTAAATCGTAGTTCGATTGCTGGGGAAACATTTTTGAAGATGTGAAAAACATTTGTGATAAAAATACTCTTAAGATGCAACAATTTATGATGCGACAATTTATGATGTAACAGTTCATGATGCAACAGTTTATAATGCAACACTTTGGTTTTGTGATGTGATGGTGGTGCCTACCGGAATAGGGTACCTACGTATCATTTATGAAAGGAATCGGACCAAATCGTAGTTCGATTCTGGACCGAAAAAAGTAAATTTTGATGTGTATGTAGTCAACTCCCAAGACTCGAGGTGTTAGTACCTCTTGTGAGAAATGACCAAAAAGCAAGAAAAAGTTTTTTAAAAAAATGAGATGTTTTTTGTGTATCATCTCCAAGACCCAAGGTATGTACCTTTTGTGAAGAATGATAAAAATCAAATATTTTTACAGAAATGAGATCATAAAATGCATGTAACAGATAAAATAAAATACAAATACTATGTTCTTGCTCGCATGACATCATTCTGTGAAGGATAAGGTCGTGCTGTCGGACATTGGCTGGCCGATGGTCAACTTTGCTGAGGAACCTTTACTTCCGTTAAGTCATTGTTAAGTCTTGAGGGACCAATTCGTAATTTGGACAAACCGGGGGTTTTAGTGGCTGAAATAAAAACTTTGGAAGGAGGGGAAGGAAAAATCCCTCCCCTTATACGTGCAGCGGCAATAGCAACAACCAGAAACATATTTGGGCTCCCCCGTTGCTGCCAAAAATTCTTTCCTTCTTCATCTTCTTCAAAGTTTTCCATTTTTCTTCCTTAAATTGAGTGTGTTGTCCGTACAATGGCGTCTTCCTCGCGATCTAGGAAAGGAAAAGCTCTTGCTCAACCCGAATCAGGTCGAAAACCCTGAGAAGATCTTGCTCCGGCAAGAAATCTTGTCCGATATTGGTTTTCAAACGACGATTGAAACAATATTCATAAATATCGAGACACTCACGTCGCAGATCTACCTAATCCCACTGTAAGTTTTTATTTATTTTCAAACCCATTTACTTCCATTTTGAATTTTAAATTTTGAATTTTGTTGGAGTAATTTGTGTTTTTTGTTGAATATTGTTCAATATTAGTATGTAGGGATAATGTATGTTGGAATGATAGACTAATCTAGTGTGAAAAATATGCATTTTGTTTGAAAAAAAATATGAATTATTGTAATTTTGACTGCGATACATGCTTACTTTGACTGTGTTTTCAGATATGTATAAATGTTAGTTTAGCGAAAATGAAAACATGGTTATGTAGGTGGATGTATAAATATGAAGGCAAAGACTTGTGTAGATGGTCTTATGGATCCTAAATCCGTAAGACGAAGCCCCATATAGGAATTCATGGGTTAATAACTAAATATGTTAATAAATGTCACAATAAAATGTTAGTTGAGTTGGTTTGAGTTGATGATTTAAGGTTAAGCACAAGGTGGTCGTTGGTTTGAAACCGTCCAGTTGTATTATTTTGTTTTAATGCTCATTAATGAGAAGTTCCTCTATTTGCTCCGGTGCCCTTGTACTTTCAATGTTTGTCGTCAAAATTCTTATATTTTACACGCCTTGAAGTTTAATCATTTGTCATCTTAAGCTCATTAATGAGAAGTTCCTCTATTTGCTCTGAATGCTCGTTAATGAGAAGTTCATCTATTTGCTCCGGTGCCCCTGTTAGAGGTGAACAGGGCCCGTTAATGCCCATCAAGCCCATTAAAGCCCGTCAGTGCCCGACCCATGGAGCCTGTGCCCATGGGCACTACATAGTACTGGGCTTTAGATGAGTCAAATGCCCGTGGTCTCGGGCTCTCTGGCCTTTGCCCGGCCCGGCCCTCTTCTATGATAACTTTTTAAATTTTTTTTATTATAGATCTTTGACCAAATCCTATATATTTAATTTATGTGTATTATACTATTACTATATTTATATATTATAAGTTATAAATTATAATCTATAAATATAGTAATAGTATAATACACTTCAACTAATAAAGTAATTGCTAAAAATAAAAACTTAAAAGTCAAACCCTATTATTTTAATAATTAATTACTCAATCATCTATACATCTATTGATATTATATTCTCAATCTCATCACATGCAAGATTAAAATTTAACATCGATAATGTCGAGTTATATGAATCCGTTTACTACATACTGAATTTATATTTTAACTTAGTTGCTTCTCTTCCTTTTCTTTCACTTCAACTGTGTTTTATTTCAAATTTGCAAGTATAATAGTTTGAAAAAAAAAAGTTCATGGCAATGAATTGATGGGCTGAAAGCTGAGACCCAAAGTTTGAATGAGAAAACAGTAAAATTATTTAAAAACATAAACAAATGGGCTGAAGTCCGTGCCTGCCCGTGCCCGTCCAATGCCCGTCTGAAGCCCGTCCACTAATACCCGTGGGCTGATCAATAGTACTGGGCTTTTAAATCTAATGTCCGCTGCTTGATGGGCTCATACTGGGCATTGTCAATGCCCGCGGGCTTAGGGCCCGTGCACACCCCTAGCCCCTGTACTTTCAATGTTTGTCGTCGAAATTCTTATATTTTTCACGCCTTGCAGTTTAATCCTTTGTCAGCTCTGTTAGCATCAATTGCCTTGGGATACTTGACGGATTCTAACAGACTTTAATGAAATACTAAATGATACATTTAAAACCAAACGTGACACATTGAAAACACAAAAGTGACACTATAGAGGAAAATTTATTATAATTCTTATTAAAATACAAAGTAACACTTTTAATACTAAAAAGTACTCCCTCCGGACCTATATATAAGCAAAACTAACCGATTTCACACATATTAAGAAAGTAAGTTAAATTAGTTAAATTGTCTTGATTTTATATAAAACAAAAGTATACTTACTAAAATACCCTTAAGTATCCCACTCAAAACTGATGACAATTAATGCAATATTAACTCATTGTCATCAATTCATTATAACTCCTTTTATAATTAGTGGCTCTTTGTGTATAGGGAATATGCACATATCTTGAAAAACAAAAGAATTAACAGGGGGTATTTTTGGTACCAAACTTCTTGGAAGTTGTGAGTAGAGTTTAATATGATGATTTTTGCTTATATTTAAGTCCAACAAAATTTGGTATTTTTTGCTTATATATAGGTCCGGAGTAGTACTCCCTCTGGACCTATATATAAGCAAAAAATACCAAATTTTGGTGGACTTTAAATATAAGCAAAAATCATCATATTGAACTCTACTCACAACTTCCAAGAAGTTTGGTACCAAAAATACCCTTTTTTTAATTCTTTTGTTTTTCAAAATGTGTGCACATTCCCTATACACAAAGAGCCACTAATTATAAAAGGAACTATAATGAATTTTGATGACAATGAGTTAATATTGCATTAATTGTCATCAGTTTTGAGTGGGATACTTAAGGGTATTTTAGTGAGTATACTTTTGTTTTATATAAAATCAAGATAATTTAACTAATTCAATTTACTTTCTTAATCTATTTGAAATCGGTTAGTTTTGCTTATATATAGGTCCGGATGGAGTAACACTCTTAATACTAAAAAGTGATACATTTAATACTAAAAAAGTGTCACTTAAAAATTAATGGTGATTGTCAAAAGTGATACATTTAATACTAAAACGCAGCATTTTCAATGCTAAAAAGTGACACTTTTAAAACCAATAACGACGATTTTTAGTTATAAGGTAAAATAACACTTGTAGGGTTAAAAGTAACACATTTAATACTACAAAATGACATTTTAATGTTATAAAGTAACACTTTAATGCCAAACGTGATGATTTTTATTTATAAAAAAATGAGTTACTTTTCAAAGTGAAAGTAACACATTTAAGACTAAAAGTGACATATTTAAGCTCAAAAGATAACACTTTTTGAGGGAAAAAATTATAATTTTCATTAAAAATGCAAAGTGATACTTCTAAGGCCAAAAGTGACATATTTTATACTACAAAGTGACACTGTTAATAGGAAAAAATGACACTCTACATATATAAACATGAGGGGTGGCGCTGTAATTTTCAAAAACTAAGGGATTGCATTGAGATTTATGAATTTTGTCTCATTTAACCTAGATAGATTCGTCTTACAGATAAAGATCCGTAAGACCGTCTTACAGGAGACCACCTCAAATATGAAATGCCCTTGATTTATTTTTTAGGGAGATTCATTATGTGTATAAGATTTATGCCCAAAGTGGATAAAAGCATGCACACTAAATGTTTGACAAAATGACCCAACAAATGCAAAAATGGAAAAAAAAGTTGATTTTTCATGACTAGAAAAAATATTTTCATGCGAAGAAATGGGTTCGAGCCCTAAAATGACATTTTTTATTCCGTTGTTTTGCTTTTTTTTTTATATTGATAGTACTTGCAATTAAATATGAAATAATAAAAGATATATATATGGATTACTTAATGGAATGAAATATAATAAGATAAATGTATATATATGAATTACTTAATGGAATGCAAACATGTTGGTGGTGGTGTTTTTTTTTATTTTGAAAACAAAACAAAACATATTTGGAAAAAGTAAATGAATGAAACGTATTAAATGTTTTTTTATTACTTAGAAATGATGATTGATTTTTTTTTTTGTTGTTTTTTATTTTTGTTGTTGTTATTATTCTTATGAATTAAATGTTATCCCCCCCCCCTTTTTTATTTCAGGCACGGAAACCACTAAACTGACTTCGAGCTAGCACGGACAACCTAGCCAAGATTTATGAGTTGCTTCCTCTACAAGCGAAACTCCTTGTAAAGTAGATTGGCTTGGCGACGTTCATGAGAGCTGGGGGATCTTTTCGCAGCTATATGTTGATCCATGAAGTCTTGAGAGAGTATTGGTGGGACACCACCCATATCTTTCATCTGAGCTGGGGAGAGATAACCATGACCCCATGTGATTTTGCTGCTATCACTGGTATTCGTATCGGGCTTGGTAGAAATTTGACTCTAGACTTCAACCTCCACTATCGACATGGGGTGGTTGAGGAGTTGCTGGGCTTCGAGCCAGAGTATAAGAGCACTAATGAAGTGCACATTCTAAGTGTGAAAGCATGGCTCGAAGCCAATGCAGGGCTTGTGGATAACAATGATGATGAAGCTGTAGAGCGTGTTACCCGGGCATTCATCTTCTTCTTCCTAGGGACGACTCTTTTTGCGAACTCGTCCACTACTTTACGAGTCTCCATTCTGGGCTGTCTTTGTGACCTGTACTAGGTCTTTCTTTTTGACTAGGGTAGGTAGGCTTGGCCGAGTTATACTTTTGCATGGACCATGTTTTCCATAACTATACCTCCAACCTGACTGGCTTTTCTGTCGCTTGGGGGTAACTGTTTGATTTAGTATATTCTTTTTTTTCTTTTGTACATACTTTGCCAAAAATCTGGATTATTTATTTCTTTTTGTCTTTCTTCATTTTTTGTAGCTCTGGGGCTCTGTCGTTTTCGGCTTTGCCCCTTTTCCATGCCGGAACCAATTTTACGCGCCTCCTTTTTTTCGCAGAATATCTTGACACGAACTAGGTGCAGACCAGGCAGAGTGCTCCTCTATTACCAGAGGACGTTGTACGAGATTGCATTGCTCATTCACGTGTAGACCTCGTAAATTACATCCCTTGGAAAGGGTTTTCTAGTTTATATCTGACTATTGTGGTGATGAATAGCCGTCGTATTCTGATGGTGTTTGTGATGCATGATTCCATGTATTTAGGAGAACATGTGAATAGGCATCACTATCTTTTTCTAGTAGCACCGGTGGCACCACCATCTCCTCCACCATGGGTGATCATTCCAGATTTATGGCTCGGTACATTGTTCATCCCGAGCCATCTATTTCGTGCGGCGAGTTTCCTAGGACACTGTTTCATCCTGCTCCGGCTGTAACCAGACGTGCTTCTGATGCTGTTGATAGACCTAGGACCTCACATTTTGTCCATGATGCTCAGGTTGACTATTACATTTCTGCCAGGTTCCTATCAGTGTCCATTACTCTCGGCAAGGTAGACTAGTTGACGAGGCTTTGCCCGATGTTGACATTCCTGAACCGTATCGGATTCTAGACAGGGCACGCGCGGTATATTATATCTTTATTTTCATTTTTATTTTTCTCTTTGCACTGTCATTATTTCCCTTTTCTTAAATGACATTATTTCTTTCAAAACAGGTGGATGCCCCATTGTATCGCAAGGTGCTGAAGGGCTTTTTTGGCCTTGCTCATCTATATCAGCGAGCTATGGACGAGTTGTCATACCGAGGGAACGATACCGTCAGTCGGGCTAGACGCCAGGTTAATGATGATGACGAAGCAATCAGTTCGGGTGCACCAGATCGAAGATGAGAGAGTACAAAATTGGTGGAGCAGGTCCTAGAGTTATGGGTGGCGGCCTTGACAAAAGCAGATCAATACGGACTCGATAGTCTTATGTCCTTTTCTTTTTTCCTTTATTATTTGTTTTTGATTTATTTTTGATTTGTAACGTAATTTACGTTTTATTATTTGGACAATGTAATTAGTTAAAAAATGACTAAGGAAACAAAGTGATTTTATTAATTAGTGACACATAAATGCTTTTCTATTGTTTTAGCGACGCATAAAATCAAAAGACAACAAACCATTTTTATTATAAACACACATTGCTTCTCGGGACAGAAATTGGCGTGGTTGGCTAGCTTTATCTGTGGGGAAATGAATTCAAATCAACCTCTTCCTCTTTTTCTTTCCTTCACGCCAACACTCCCGTGATGGCTACCTAGGCATAGACTTCATCTATAAGCATCCACCGTGGCTATACAGGAACCATGTACGTGAAGGCTAAAGATGTCGAAACAAACCAGGATTCCTGGGTGGTTTTCAAGCAAAATTGGGAGCAGCCTTAGGCAAAAAAGGGCGCTTCCTTTTGCAATAATGGGCGCGACGCTCTAATCTATTATGGGCGGCACCCATTTCTGTTTTCTTTGCCTCTCTTTCAATTGCTGGTATACTGTCTCCGTTGTTATTTGATGTGTTTGGAGTCTTCTCCAATTTTTTCCTATAAAAGAGAGGGCAACCTACAATGTTCTTTACACAAACCATTCTTTCTTCTCTTTATGTATAATCCAGCCCAATCAGTTTATTTCTTTGATCAGCCAGGCCCGTAAACACTTATTCCCAAGAGTTATATTTCCTTCGTTTTCCTTTCCAGCCTTTCCAAAAGGAAACAGGGGGAAGGGTATATCCGAAATAGTCCACCAAGTCTGATGTTGTCAGGAGTGGTCCAACTGTTGTGTACCAATTCTACAGGGGGTTACCAGCAATGGACTCAAATTCTGTCGAAAGCTCTTTATAGCTAGTCCCTCCATCAATCATACCCAGGAAACCATCTCCCATAAAGTCATCACCAAATAGGGTCAGGGCATAGTCATATCTTGATCTATGGTCCAAGTGTTTTCGACTGTTATAGTTTTATATGTGACGCTGCAGGGCTCCAGGGTAATCTTTTCCATTTCCTTGGTGGCGAAACTGACGTCTTCAAAAATCTCCCAACTAGGGCGTCTTTCTTATTTCAGTCTATTCAGGGCTCTGGGAACATGAGATAGGCATCTGTTTCTCCTTTCCTTACAAAGTATCCATTTAAAGTTTTTCTATATGGCTGTAGATGAGGATATTTGTAAGGTCGCTTTTCACGTTCTGTCTTACTATTTTCACGTTTATGTCTCATGACCGCAGCTAACTCAGCTGGCGTAGGTTTGTATCCTAAACCATATGGAGGAGTACATTCCTTAAGTTCATCCTGGACCAGATTAATAAGCCCCTACTGATTTTTGCCAAGACCAAGACCAGGCATGTAATTCATTTTTCGGAGCATTTTTAATGGGACCATATCTCCGAAGATTGTGGTTTTCTTACCAGTGATGTCAGTCTCTCACCCATATTCAATGGCGTTGACTCTGGCTTGAGGGATAACTTCAAAACCACTGAGGAAAATACTCGTGTCATCATGCTCGATTTCGAGGATTGGGATGTCCCCACTTTCTTTGTTTTCCACGATCTTATCGGCAAGTATGATTACTATATGGTCATCGTGGATGAATTTGACACGTTGATACAGCGAGGAAGCTACCCCTTTTAAATCGTGGATCCAAGGACATCCCAACAACAAACTGAAAGTAGCAGGAATGTCTAGGACTTGGAATTCAACTAGCATAGTCAGTAGCCCAATTGTCATCATTAGAGTTATCACCCTATGACACATCGACTACTGTTGTCATATGCCCTTACTATTTGCGACGTAGGAGTCAATTCTGAGATCTTTGTCCCTAGTTTTGCTAATGTGCTTGTGGGACATACATTCAGAGACGAACCATTGTCTATCAGGACCCGAGGAACCCTTTTTTTCATGACCCCTACAATGATGTAAAGAGCGTCAATGTGGTTGGTTCCTTCCTTTGGTAAATCCAGATCGGTGAACATAATCACATTTCTAAAGTGTATATTTCTGATCATTTGGGTTAGCTCACTTGGAGATGTTTCAATAGGGATGACTGCCTGACTCAAGGATTTGGCCAGTGTGTCACGATGATTTTTGGAAGCACATAGCAAACCCTAGATGGATATGTTAGCTTGAGTTTTCTTCATCTGAGCTAACAGGGTATCTTTCATGCTTTTAGCCCCAGTGTCAATTTCTTTGTCTTTTCCAGAGTGGTCACCATTTTCCTGGTTTGGTTGATATGCCCGACCAGGTCTAGTAAGATGGCTAACATCCCCACCAATCCAACTGGTTTTCTTAGTGCTACTGATATTTCAATGCCCAAAACAATGTCCCAAGAGAGCATGTTGCAACTAAGCTCCTTTTCTGGTAGAGAGAAAGAAACAACGATATATGGCAATGGCTTTTCATTCCTTTCAAACTTGGGTATACAGTTTTCTTCATCGACCTCAATCATGTTGGTTTGAGGTAATGGGTTATTGACTACATTGGGCATGGGGTGAGGTTTCTCGATGACTTTGTCATCTATCAGATCTTGGATTGCATTTTTGAGCGTGTAGTACTTGTAAATGGGATGATCGTTGTAGCGATGGTATTCACAATACTGAGCATGGTTCCATGAGTTAGGTAGAGGATTCGGTGGCCTATAGTTTTCCAATGGCTTTAACACTCCCTGTGACATCAGTCCTTGCAATATCAATGATTGGGGAGCTTGTAATTCATCATACTGCTTATTTCCTCTATTTGGCCCTTTGAAGTTTTGTTTTGACCATTATTCCCACCAACTGTATTGATGGATTTATCTGATCCATAGGACCATGGTACAGTGTCGTAGCTTTGGGTAGGGAAATTGATTGGTGGCATAGTTGGCATATTTCCCACCACGTGGACAGTTGATCCTGATGTGGCTGTTTTCCCTTTTGAGTAGCGAAATGAGCTAGGAGGTGTACCAACTTTCAAATTTTCAGTGCGTATATCTTCGTTGATACGGATTCCTATTTCCACTATCTCATTGAAGTTACCATAAGGGAGATATCAGCATATGCTCCAGGTAAATTGGTTAGGGATTTTTTATGAACATCATGGCTGATTCAGCTGGATCAGACATGTCCAATGTTTGGGCTATCTTTCTTTTCCACCTGGCTGCAAAATCTACACATGTTTCTTTTTCCCTTTGGGTGCACGCCTCAAGTTCCCTTTTATTCTCAGAGCTGGTATTGTCTTTGTATCTCTTTTGGAATTCCTCAGCTATTTGGTCCCAAGTACCCATAGTACTATTGTCTGCTAGCATTAACCATTGCTTAGCTGCCCCTATCAAGATGAGATGGAAATTGGAGGTCATTGCTTCGAAACTAGCCCCTCTTGACAACATGTCGGTAGAATAAGATTTAGGTGGGAGATAGGGCATGCAGTCCCATCGAATTTCTCTATGTCGGGTATTTTAAATTTTGAAGGCAGCATAGCCGAAAGTTGTAGCGTTAATGCCCGTGTAGAGAATTCCCCTTTGTTCAAGACCTTGAGCATCATTCCCTTTAGGTTCTCCATATCTACCTCTATTTTCGTGGGAGGTGGTGATGGGATTTGGTATATATTTGAGGGATTGGGGGCAACTGGGTTTATTCCTGGCTGAGGTATTTAGTAGGGATTTTGAGATGGTGAGATATTTGTAGTTTCTGCCTGACGACCAGGATCATTGAAAGATAGATAGGTTGTTACTTGCCCTGTCTGGGTATAGCTTCTGGGGTCCATATGTGAGCTATTTTAGAGTGGATTGGTGATGGGAAATGGAAGGCAACTTGGATTTTGGGGTATATTGGTGTTTGGGAAATGATATGGTGGATTTGGCAAGAATGGGTTAAAATTTGGGTAATAAGTATTTGGTGGGAAATTGGTGATTGGGGTGCTGGCGGTTGGTGGAAGGTTAGTGTTTGGCTGAGGGTTTGGGTTTAAAGGAGTATGAGAAGTAGATGCTTCTTGAGGGGTTGTAAGGAAAATGATTCCCTCAACATTGGGTCTTGGACTCTGCATGAGGTTTGTGATATGGTTCAATAAGCGATCAGCATGTGCAACCAAATTCTAGTCTAACCACTGTTGCATAGCCGGAGTAAGAGCGTACCCTAGAGCCCCTGTATCAGTACCCACAATAGATTGTTCATTCTCAGCGGCCATTCTGCCCAGATCTATACCATCTGAACTGATCTTATACTCTTTAACCTGACCTCTATACATGTATCTCATATCAAACGATCGGTGTTATCTCATCCTTTCAAAACTCGGGCCAGGTTTCTGCGGAAAAGGGTTGAAGATATCAGAAGGCAAGGTTCCAGGATTTTTGGTTTGAGTACAGTGTGCCTTTATTATTTTATTATTCATTTTCCCTAAAATTTATCGAACAAGCACCCGCTTTGTTTTGACAGTCTCGAGACTTTTCCTATAATAATGGATTCTTTCTCCAAAAGTATAGAACCTTCGTATTCCACCTGATTTTCGACTTCCCAAGAGTGGATAGATCTCAGGCGAAGGATCTATACTCTTTCTGGGATCCACCATTCGAATGGTCTAGGACAAATACCATAAAAATTATTGGTCAGTCCTTGTACATATATCTTTACTCATTTATGTATATTTTTGCAATAGGGATTAGCCACCAATTTCGAGATATAAAAACCAATCGGACTATGAAGTGTCCTAAAGATCATGGATACCCGGGCGTGTTTATCGGGTTGAAGGCTAGCAGTCGGAATATTTCTACATGCGTGCACACGTGTGTGTTATCTAAAAGTAGTAAAGTCTCTTTTTTTAGATATAAAGTTGTAATAAATCAGTAAATGGCATGTCTTTCTGTTCATTTATGGATTTTCTCGGCTCATTAGTTTGAATCCCCGAAATGACGGCGCGAGCATGACGGCCATTCAGATCAATAAATAGAAAGAAAAGTGGGGAAACTATTTGTTCATATTAATTACATATGGTCCTAGTCCTCGAAATAAAATGACTAAATAAAAGAATATTAACATATTTGGCAGAAATAATGAATAAAGCAGAATAAAATAAAGTAAAACAACAATATGCCTCCGCCTTTTTTATCTTCTTTTTTTTAGGTTTGCATTGGTACCCAAAATAAAGCTACTGCAAGATTTCAAGGTTATGCGCACATATATACACATATATATAAAAATGCAGTATTTAAATTGTTAAATAAATAATAAACATATTTAGCCAATAACCAAAGGAAAAAAAATTACAAAAAAATAATAATAAACAAATGAGTCTAGCCCTCCGTTTTTATTTTATTAAAAATAAAAACAACGTCCCTAGTAGAGTTGCCACTGCGAGTGCCTCGTTTATCGACCTCTCCCCCGCGACTGAGAAGGCACGTGGTTTTAGAAAAAACTTTTTATGCGCATGGAATACGTCCGGCCTTAATTTGTGGACTCAAAATGTGAATAACAGAGTCGTCATCTTTATTTTAAGGATAAACAAAGAAAAACAAAAAATAATCAGATTTATAAAAAGGATTCGGATGCTAAGTTACGAGTTAGGAAGGGTTAGGCACTCAACACGCCCTTTCGGTCTCAAAATAGGTTTTTGGCTAAATATATTCTTTTATAAAATTAACAGCTTAAATAAAGCATATATATATATATATATATATATATATATATATATAATGAAAGAAATAAAGAAACTTAAAGCAGCCTCATTTTTAGAGTTGCAAATATATTTATAAAAATTTCACCATAATAACGACTTATTTTAGTGCTATTTGTTATAGAATTTTTGACAGCATAACTGCTTATTTCGTGATATATGACTATTTTAAATAGCACGTTTTTAAGATAAAAATAAATAAAACTTTAAAGGTACCTACCTCTTGAAGCGTAGGGGTTTTATCCCGTACTAAACCTCCTTCTGGTAGGTCTTAGGGTGTGCTCGCTCTGTCCTTTAGGGAGAGGGAGTTTTTTTTCTTTTGATGAATTTCGGTCAGCGTGACTGCTCCGTTCAGTTATATTCGTCTCTGTATCCGGGCGGCACAACTGCTTGCTTTAGTTGGATTTGCTTCCTTACTTACGTCTGAAATTAGGCAAAGCAACTGTTTGTTTCGGTTGGATTTGACGTCTAGAATCGGGCAAGGCAACTGCTCTTTTTGTTCTTTTGAACCGGTGAAATATGGCGGAAACCTAGCAGGGTAACTAAGGTTCACTTTGGCCTGAGAGTTTGAGCGTTTAGGGAAGAGGTTTGACAGTTTGGCAGAGCTTCGGGGCTAGAGGAGAAAATGTCCTCGGTGTTCTCTCGGGAGAATAGACTGCGCAGTGAAAGTTTTCAATGCATGAACTTTCTTAAATGTGTGAAACTCTGAAACCGGATGCCTCTATTTATAGTTGAGGATAAGAGATTTCTTCGCGGGTAAGTATCATCCACTGAGTTTCAACAGCTTGTACCGTGCACTGAAAAGGTTGCACCATAGACTAACTGCACCAGTAACCTTGGGACATGTGGGCGTTACCCATGGTGGTTGTGGGCGCGGCGCAGATGGGTGTAGGCGGCTGTTTATGCATTCTTTTTTTTTTTTTTTTTTGCATTTTCAACCCTGTAACTTGACATTCGTTAGTCTTTTTAACATGTTTTGATATTTTATGACATGTCATATATCAGGGGTATGAAATTGGGGTGTTATAGTTACTAGCATCATCTGATCATATAATTTCATTCAAACTCCAGATAAGCTAGTTTCCGCTCATGGTGCCTTACGCAATGTCTATATATAAAAGTTAGGGTTGTCTAATGTATGACTTCTTTTGAATAAACATGTTTTTAGTCTAGCCAGTTGTATGTCGCTTTGTCTAGAGTTACTTATCCTAAAGGTTTTCAAATTTTGTTGTGTAATAGTGATAGTTGAAATAATCGTACATGTTCAAGGATAATGTTATAAAAAGAAGTATTCCAAAATTTATAACAAAACTTTACATTGAATAAGTGAGAGATATCTATTTAAACATTTTTTCTTGATCAAATGATAATATGATTTGAATATTCTCTATAATTTGTTGAATCAGCAATGGGCGAAATACTTGAACTTGTGAAAAGTGAGTAGGTATAGAAATTGTTGTGACCCTGAAACATAACACATGTTAGTCCTTTCGACTTAATATAATATTTTATAAGAAGTTTTAAATAAGGGTATGAAATTGAGGTGTCTATAGGTACATCTCAAAATAGAAAGTATGAACATTTATCGAGGACGAATAGTATAGTATTAATTTTGAAAATAGTAGGCAAAATTTCCAGCTACTTTCCTTGTAGTAATATAAACGGAGTATTAGGAAATATTGTCGGCAAGGTACATTTCTTAAAGTTTTCAACCGCTTCACAACTCCATATATTTTTCCTAAATTAGAAAAAATGTACTTTTGATGGATTGCAATGTATTAGATAAGGGGATGCATTGATTGATATCAAATGATTTGTACATCAGATAACTGGAAAAAAAAATCAATTTGAAAAAATACCAAACACTAAAGCAATTAAAAACTTTTCAAAGTATATTATGTCGCCCGGCCCAATGAATGCTAGTTCTATATATGTTTCTTTATAAGCTATATATCACTACGCACCTACTTTGATCATAAACAATCATCATGTTATGGTAAAAAATTGGGTAGAACGGTCTAATGGATCCTAAATTCGTAAGACGAAACCCCAAAAATGATTTTAAAAAAGGTTGTTGGAGCGGGTAACCCATCAACAAAGACCACGAAATCAGGTCAAAATGTAAGTGAAAATGGGCTACAAATTAAACAAATAGGGTTGAAACCCGCGAATCGACCTAAATCCGGCAACATAGCACGCGGGTCACCGGAGAGGAGGGGTGCCACGTGTCAACTCGATAAAGGTGACAACACATTAATGAGAACTTTCTCATTTTGCTCCGGTGCCCTTGTATTTTCAAAGTTTGTTGCCAAAATTCTTATATTTCCCACGCCTTTCACTTTCATCCTCTGTTAGCTCTGTTAGCCCTCCGTTAGCCTTATTTGCTTTAGAATATTTAACGGGCCCTAACAGATTTTGATGAAACGTTAAGTGATTCATTTTAAAGGCAAAAGTGACACCTTTAATGCTAAAAGGTGACACATTTTGAGGTCAAAAGTTACTTTTTTATATGAAAAAATAATAATTTTCATTAAAATGCAAAACAACACTCTTAATATTAAAAAGTGACACTCTTAATACTAAAAAAGTGACACATTTAATACTAAAAAGTAACACTTTAAAACTAATGGTGACAATTTTAATTTATACATTTATAATGGAAAGTAGCACTTTTCAAAGCAAAAGTAACACATTTAAGGCTAAAAAGTAACACATTCAAAGTTAAAAAGTAACATGTTTTAAAGGGAAAAGTGATAATTTTTATTAAAAATATAATGTGACACATTTTATGTTGAAAAGTGATACAATTAATATTGAAAAATTACACTTTTTAATACTAAAAAGAAACACTTTTTATTTATATATGTAAGGGGTGACGTTGTAATTTTCAAAAGTCAAAGGATTGCACTGAGATTACTGAATTTTGACTTATTTAATATGGATATATCTAACTTACGAATTAAGATCATGAGACCGTTCTATAGGAAACCTACTCTCATGTTATTTATATATTATAAAAATCATTTAGTCTGTTTTATGTCCTATTCATATCCTTCTTATTTTGTTTTATTACTTTAATATTTGTGTTCATGCTTCCCCTTATCTAATTCCGAATGCAGCCTCCTTAAACAAACATTACTATTCATAAATTTTCTAATAGTTTAAATAACGATATTATATTAGGATCAAGTATTTGACTCGTGAATATGTTTTAATCGCATGTTCAAATCGACATTGGATTTAAAAAGTTAGCTAATCGACACTATTTCTCAAAAATAATTAATTTTGATACACCGACGGTGTAAATTTTATATATGCACAAGTGTTTCAAGGAAAGATCGTATACAATGAATCAACGTAAAAATTCGTATGATATATTCAGCATTTTTGTAGGCATGAAAATCACGTATATAATTCTATAAAAATTAGCATTTATATCAACCAATAAAATGCTTTCAAATGAAGCCTCATCTTCATGCCAAAAACTGACATTTGTGTGAAAGGGGGTAGTTAATATGTGATATATACTCAATATGATTGTATTGTATATATTTAGGTTGCTTGTGCAAAAAGAATAATTATACATTTATACCATGAGTGTATCAAAATTTTAGTGTCTCTAAATAGCATGATTGTTTGGACTTTGGATTAGGTTTTCTATCAAATTTTTGGATCAAACATGCATGAGCAAGACATGTTCTCCATTCCACATATTTGATAACCTCCCAAAGGTCGTTCCTGATATTTCAAAGGTTTAGGACAAAATAACGAATAAAGGCCCTCAACTAATCAATAATATACAATTGTGTATTTGTAAATACCAATAACAAATAAAACTTTCAATTTCCAAATAAATTTCTTTATGCATTAAACAAAATATATTAAGTTTTCATTTTACAAATCTCTATAAAAACATCGAATTTTAGTTCAAAACTCTCGTCTATTAACAAAGTTTTCATCAATTGAACCGGGGGAAAAGGAGCTGTCGAAAGTCGAACTAAAAGTGGAGTGGAGATTCTGGTGGCCATAGCATAGGGAAGACTCAAGAGATTGAGAATCTCGAGGTCGAGGGTTTGCTGTTTACCATTGATCATTCCATCCTTTTGTCCTACTGTCCACCCTAAAAGCCCTTTCGTCTAATCGTCTACCGGTTGTTGCATTCTGTCGTCTTCACAACTAAGTCGTTTCCAATTGGCAATTTTCCATCCCTTTTACTATCTTCGTCCCCAAATTATTGTCTTCCTTTCCTTTTTCGTCCATCCCAAAATAATTGTCTCGTTTGAAACTTTCTTTTTTAGAACAACACGTTTACCACTTCACCCTTACTTTTTCATCATACTTTAATTATGTACCACATACATATGAGCTTTAAAGTAAACTACACATCAAATTAATATTAATAATCCAGTAAATGTGTTTTCTTAAACCGTGCGCAGAGTCTACTAGAACGATAAGTTTGGGCCCCTAATGTTTTTGGGCCTTAGGTGGTCGCCCTTTGAACTATACCCAAGAACGCCCTGCCCCGCAGTTTTAAATTTCAAAATTTCAAAGATCCAAAGCAACAAAAAGAGGGTTGGATTGGGAATACTTAGAAAACAAAATAATTAAATCTTTTGGAAACTGCACATGATTCATGAACGAAAAGAGGCCAAAAAGGATGAAAAAAGAAACAGCATTATTAGGGTTTGAGGTGGGACGGACCACTAATTAATCATAATTCCTTCACCCGTGAAAGGTAGGTTGCACGCACCACTTGACCGTTTATCACAATGATGTTGTTTTCAATTGGGTTAATACCACTATTGGTCCCTTGACTTTGGGTCATTCTCACCATTAGTCCCTTAAGAAATTTTTATAACTTTTAGGTACTAAAATTTCAAATTCTCACAGCTTTGATCCTTTTGATGGATGTCATTAGAAAAATTCCATTATGTACCCATGTTCTACCCACATGAGTTTGGGTTAGGGCTAAAATGTTATTTCTCACACCTCTCAATAAACCTTTTTTTCTCTCTAATCGCTCTCATTTGCCTCTGTCTTCCCCATCCTATTCCCTTTTTTTTCTCTCACTCGCTTTCTTCTATCTATCTCCACCTCCAGATTCAGAGGAGGACACAACAATGGAGGTCTGGGGGATTGGGTTATTTTTGTTAAAGATTTTTTAATAATAATCTGTTAAATTTTACAAGTCACCCCCATTATTTTCAATTTTTTACAAGTTACCCCCACCTGAGTAAATCTTTGCGTCCGCCACTGACCAGAGTCCTCCACCGGCCACTACTTCAACTCTTTCCTCACTACTACCACCACCCACCAGTCCGCCTCGATACACTCCTCTTAACTTTGATTCCACCTCCAGTACCACTACCGTCGCAAAGAATAGGAAATTCCATTTTAGGATAAAAAGGAGAAAGGTAGAGGGGGCAATTAGAGACACGATGATCTGATTGAGTGGTGTTGAAAATGACATTTTAGCCCTTACCCAAATGCATGTGAGCGGCACATGTGGTACTTAACAATATTTTTCTAATGACATCCATCAAAAGGACCAACAAGGCTGTGAAAATTTGAAACTTTTAGGACCCAAAAGTTATGAAAATTTCTCAAGGGACTAATGGTAAAAATGACCCAAAGTCAAGGAACTTGTAGTGCAATTAACCATTTTTAATTTGAAAATTTAACCTATGATTAAGTTAGTTTAATTTTTATTGCTCAAGCTTAAAAAACAAAATTTTAATTTTTGCATCCAAGACTGACGGTAAATGAGTTTTTAGAATTAATAGAAAAAGTTGATATAATGAAATTAGATATGCCTCTTATTTCTCAAGAAGAATGATGAATCATGTCTCCTTTGCTATGATAGCTATTGTTTATAATTTATTGAAGAATCAAGATTTCCTCATTTTGACACCAACACAGTTTTCTTCAAAATTTAAAGTTTTACTTCATTTTTCTCTCTTCCCTCCCTCTCAAATTTCATATTTTTAATCCATAATAAAGTTGTTTGATTACTATATTATTTTTACTTACTACTTATATGCTTAAATTATTAATATTACATATTATATAATTTAGATATTAATTTAATTGTTATTATTGTTAATTATTTATTATTGCCATTATTATTGTCCTTAGTTTTTTTATTATTGTTATTAGTTGTTATAATTATTGTTGTTAATATTATCATTAAGTAATATTAGTTGTTATTATTGCAAAAAAAATTATTGTTAATTTTGTTTTATTTGTCAATTACCTTATCAAAGGCTTCACATTTGTTCTCTCATAAAAACAAAACCTCTCAACATATTTCACAAAATGAACATTCTTCTTGTCAAATTCCTCAACATATTTCACAAAATCAACCATCACCTCACTATAACTTTTCTGATTTGCAAATTGTTCCAAATTGATGAGCTCGGCCCAAATTTCGGTCACGAGCCAGGCACAGGCTCCAGCACGTGATAGTCACGTGTATGACAGAGACCAGGAAAGAAACTACGGCGGGATAGCCAGCGAGATGATCATCACACAACTATACCGGCGAATTCCTCTATCACTCGGGGAACAAGGTCGCCGATTGAGCTCGGTATTAATCCCGATATATCCCTCGTCAATCCGAGATTTTGGCCTTGATTCCTTCTACGCGGTCAACCCGCATTTATGGTATTACCTAAAATATCTCGTGATCACGCCTAACCCGGTTTTACTCCCGAAAGGCTATATATACTTCTTGAAATCTCATTTGAAAGGTACGCACTATTCAATACACCGAAACCCTGTCATTTTGCTTTCAACTAAAAGCTTAATACTTACTCTCACACCTGAGGGGTTTCGCGAGGCCCTGCCTTGCATTCCATCTAAGGTGTCTTCTTCTTTTGACAGGATTTTCGGAATTCTCACATTCAGATTAAGCCCAGATATCCTACAAACCGCAAGGACCGGCCCAAGACCAAATTGTGTAGCATCACAAATGTTGGAGCTTTCAAAATTTCCAAAACTCAAATTCTTCTCAATTTGTGAACACACTGATATTTCCTCATACCTCAGTTCCTCTGCCGCAATAAACTTTTCGTGCTGAAATATTCAATTACCTTCAAATTTGTCTCTCATTTCAACACAACAATCACATTTCAACCAAAGGTATTTCCGCATAAGAGTTCCAGAAAGTTCTTCAGCTGAATATGTTTCGAGTAGTCCCCTACCTTCGAATTTATCTCATTTTTCAACACAACCAAAACCAAACAATAAAGATGAGGTAAATATTCAATATCACTTGCATAATGAAACAACTCTTCCCCAAAGTAGGAAAATAATAAGAACTAGGTGGTCATCATACGAGACCGTAACTTTGTGTAAATCTTGGAAAAATGTTACTACCGATAGTTACGTTGGGCGCAAACCAAAGTTCTACACAATTCTGCAAAAGGTGACACGTTGCTACAACGAGTTTCACCACGAAGGTATTGAGCGAACTTTGTGCCAATGCAAAAATCATTTTTCTAAAATGTCTAGGGCAATTTCAAATTTTTTTTGAAGCTTTCAATCAAGCAGTAGCTAGCAAAGAAAGTATATGGAATGATGACGATGTTATCATGCAAACACATACTATTTATGAAGATGATAAAGGAAACGTTTTATGTCATAGATGTGTGGAAAATCCTTCGGCAAGTTCCCAAGTGGTGTGCACAATATGTTAGAGTGGATCAATATTCAACAAAAAATTCAACAAGTAGTGACTCAAAAAGATTATATATCAATAAAACTGTTGATTAACAAAACTCATCCTCGAATGCTGAAACACTTTCAAGAAAAGTTATGTTAAACAAACCACATCGATTTAGAGTTTAATAAGAAACTTGAACGATATTGCAATATCGCACAAGAGAGACTAAAACAGACCAAGAAGAAACAAGCTATGCGAAAATTGGACTGGTTGGCTAAGAAAGAAAACAAAACAACTGAAGAAGAAAAATACTGCGCAAGATTGTATCTTGAATTATATATGTAGATGTGTCTTTAATTCTCCTTTATTTTGTGTTCAATTTTCCTGTAATTTATTTTTAATTTTTCATGTAATGTGTTTTTAATGATAATGATACAAAATTGTCAGCTTTGTTCAAATTTTGTCACCTTCATAGATGTAAAAACCAATCACTTAAACTTTGCAACTATTATCAATTTTGTAGACATTTTTGTCAACAAAAAAAAGTCAAGAGTTATCAAGCACACAAATTAAAAACACTTGTCATCTCTGATCAATTTTACCATCTTCAAAGATGAAAAAAATAAATCAATCCCGTAAACTTTACAACTATCATCAATTTTATTGATTTTTCTATAAAAAAATTAAAAAAAAATGTTAAGTCTTATCAAGTACAAAGATGACAAAAACCTGTTCTGTTTGATTAATTTTGTCTTCTTCAAACATGAAAAAAAAATCTCATAAACTTTGCAACTATCATCAATTTTGTAGACTTTTCTCAAAAAAAAAAAAGAAATCAAGTCTTATCAAGTACAAAGATAATAAAAACTTGTCATCTTTGATCAATTTTGTCATCTTCAAAGATGGAAAAAAAAAACAATTCTGTAAACTTTGCACCTATCATCAATTTTGTAGACTTTTCTAAAAAAAATATCAAGTCTTATCATGTACAAAGATGATTAAGACTTGCCATCTTTGATCAATTTTGTTATCTTTAAAGATGAAAAAAAAACGTAAACTTTGCAACTATTATACTTTTCGAAAAAAAAAAATCAATTCTTATCAAGTACAAAGATGATAAAGAATATTGTCATTTTTTATCAATTTTGTCATCGTCAATGATTAAAAAAATACATAATTAATCTCGTGAACTTTGCCACCATAAGATATCTTTGTAGATTTTTTTTCCCTCTTTATAAATTTTGTAATCTTTGTACTTCAACCAACCATCTCCAACACTTCATAAATAAAATTTAACCATACATCGACAATTATGTATTTAAGTTCTAGTTTCAATTCTCACATCGAAGATGAACATGAAGGAAATTTCAGTGAAATTGAAAGTGAAATGCCAAAAAGTGTGAAAGAATATATGTTTGACCTCTTCGGTCGTCGACGTTGCAAACATCAAGTCATAAGAGAACTAACATGTTTACAAGTAGAAACATGAGTTCTTCAACTTATCTACATAGATAGAATCGTGTTGATGGCCATTAACTCATTCATTTGAACTATTTTGCGGAGAATTCAACATACACTGACCAATTACTTTGCACCAGATTTCGGATGCAAAGACATGTATGAGTAGTAGAAGCTCTTGGTGCTCATACTTCATATTTTCAACAATGATTTGAAGTCAATGAGAAACCTGGTTTATCACCAATATGAAAATGCACTGATGTTATAAAAATACTTGCTTATGGAATGTTCGATTATGCATGTGATGATTATGTCCGTATTAGAAAAAAAAACATAGCAATTGAATGCATGATTTTTTTTTGAATGTGTGGTTTGTGTTTTTTATGAAGAATACTTAAGAAATCCAACTGAGGAGGACCTCCAACATTTTGCTTCATGTTGGGGATACACGTGGTTTTTTTGGTATATTAGGTAGCATAGATTGTATGCACTGGGAATGAAAAAATTGTCTTGTGACTTGGAAAGGTCAGCACGCCCCAGGGATGGAAAGGCGATCATTGTTCTCGAAGCAGTTGCTTTCTATGATTTGTGGATATGTCATGCATTCATTGGTACTACGAGTATTTATAATGACACAAATGTCCATTCATCCAGTACATTCGACACCCGCAAAATGAAAAATATAAGTATTTTGCTCAATATCAAGAGCCAGCGAGGAAGGATGTTGCATGAGCACACATTTGTGGTTTTGTAGGCACAATTTGCAGTCATATAAGCCCCAAACACTTATGGGAGACATCTATGTTAGGAAAATTTATGAAGACTTGTTTCATATTACATAATATGATTGTCGAAGTTGAACGACATACTTACAATCGTGTGCCAAATGTTTTATGACTATGATCAGACTAGCATTACTCGTAGTAGTTTAGCATAACAATATTTTAACGAGCGTATCAGAGCACGAAAGATATCTTAAAAGAAGGTGTGTCGTTTGAGATTTAAAAAAAAAATCACATCGTCGCGTGCTGCATGATTTGATTGAAAATATTTGGAAACTTTTTGACAATTATTATGTTGGTGTTTCAATAATCCTTGCTTTTATTATTATTGTATTTTCCAAATATAGACGTTGTGGTTTCTTTGTCATTGAATTTAATTTTTATTATAGTTGTTGTATTGGTGTTTGTCAAATTTTCTCTTTGAATCGTTGTATTTTTATTTAATGTTCGAATTATTGTAGTTATTTTTATATAATAAATAAATAATATTCAAATTATTAATTAATTGTTTATACTTAATTTTTTTATTAATTTCCATACTATTCGAATTATAAGAAATAAATAATATTTCAAATATAATAATACTATATTTTAATAATATCAAATTATAATAAATATTATTCGATTTATAGTAAATAAATAATATTTAATAATAAATATTACTGTAATTTCGAATTTAATAATTTATGCAATATCAAATTTATTTGAAAATATAAATTCAAAAATAAGATATTGAATTAATGAAGATAAAGATGGTGTGATGGATAAAATTATTGGAGATAAGGATGATGATGCATGTAATATTATTAGAATTTGTGTCAAGTTGTTAAAATAAATTTTTTTATTTAGATAATTTATGAATATTAAATGAATTTTTATATTTATTTTTAATATGTTGAGAATCAAATGAGAAACAAAATAGATACTCGGGTATCAGAGAGCACCGAATAAGAACATTTCAATTGGATTTTTCTCTCCATAACTTTGACATAACATTTCAATCTCTGTGTAGGATAACTTTGACAATTGTACTAGAACTAGAAGTTAGATATTTGCTCAAAACATGGTCAACAGAATCTCTCTCTCAAGTGAAAAGGTATATTCGCATTTTGAAAAGTCTATTTTAAATTTGTCTTCATTCGTTCCAACTCGCAAATAAATCGCAAGTTTTTACTCCATCCTTGTTGATTAGTCAATTACCAACCTTAACTGTTAGGGTGGATTTATTTTGTCAATCAGGTGTGCAACAAATGCAAAGAAAAATGTCCAACTAGTACTACCAAAGGCAATGATTTTTTAAAACTATTATTTTGGAGAATATTAAGAAAAATTGATATTAAAGTTAGGTGAGCATGATCTTGATCATCAAAAACTTTATTATTGTGGAAAGTTAACAGGGAAACAATCGGTGACGGATGCGGGAAGGGAGGTTTGGGGCAGTTAACCCCACTTAGGGTTAATTTTGTTAAAGGAATTATATATATATATATATATATATATATATATATATATATATATATATATATATATATATATATAATATGTTATATTATATAATTTGCCCCCACCTAAGTTAAAAAAAATATAAAAAAAATTACTTATCGTCTACTGAGTTACAACCGTAACTCTCTCTTTCCGGAAAAAGAGAGATCGAAAATTTGAATCCTCAAATCTATTTTCGCTTTTCCCAATTCCCGTCTTCCTCTCTCTTAGCCTCTCCCAAATCTATTTCCTCTCACCAGCCGATAGCCTCCTAGTCCTCACGCCCCCCTCTCGCCTCCAGCGACGATTCCGACCACGGCAAGGCACAGTGCACAGGCATCGGAAGGCTCCAAGCTCCAGCTCCACACATCCACGGTCTCTACCGCTCCACGCCTCCAGCTCCGCTTTCCTGATTTCCTCCTCTTTCCATCTATACATAGTACATACTCCAGTCTGAAAGTCTCGAGTGACTCACTCCACTGCTAAGTGCTAAGTGCTAGAGAGAGAGAGAGAGAGAGAGTATTCTTCTAGACTTTAATTAGTATTTACTTATTTAGTCATTATAAATTTATAATTGTGATTTGTGAATACTGATGTGAATAGCTCTAATTTTAAATTAAGAATTGTGAATTTGTGATTTGTGACTTTAATTAGTCATTATAACCTAATTTTAAAATAACCCTAATTTTGAAATAGCCCTAATTGAGTATTCAATTTATGTAATTGTTGTGAATTTGTGATAGATGATATTATGAAATGACCCTAATTGAGTATTTAATTTATGTAATTTTTTATTTGCGTATATTCCTAAATTGTGGTTCATTTGAAAGAATTTGGTTGTGTAGATTCCCATAATCTATATTATAATTCAGCTCGGGGTCTAACTAACTGGTGGCCCATTATGCTAAACACAATTGACAGTCCAGATTGATTAGTAAGTATTTGAATTACAAATAAACCACTCAGTTATGAGTTATGTTTGAATTACCCATCTATAATTACATATAAAACCTTCAGTTGTGGGTTTTGTTTGAATTATCCTGTCAGTTATGGATTTTGTTTATCTCAACCATTCATTGAACTGATCTCATACCGACACTGTGCATATGACACGGGCACATACACTAGTATATTGTCAAGACGAATCTACGAAACCAAATTTGTGATCAATTTTTAAATGATTATCTTGTATGTTATATTGAAAAAGATTTGCTTATGAGCATTACAAATAATGATGTAATTAAATATTTTTAAAGTATAAAAATGCGTAGGGCACAATTATAATTTCTAAACTTTATTAAATTTATACATTCGGTTGAAAAATTCATGGATCCGCCACTAAAAACAATGGTTCATGAAGGAAAAAAAAGTGTTAAATAAAGTGAAATGGTTATGTGATGGTAAGATCCATTAGGGCAAGTCTAATGGTAGGGATTAAAACCAAAATTTGATACTTATGTAAGAATATTAGGCCCTCCAATGGTTAAAGTAAAATGTTTCAAAATTAGGTATAGTATGGAAAGTACTAAATTTGATACTTCTCTTAGTACCATACTTAATTTTAACATCCTTCATTTTGATACATATGATTAGAAATAATCATTTGATACGTATGAATAATAACCAATATATATCAAAATTTAGTTTTGATACCTATAAACAAATACCAGAGTTGGACTTACCTTAGGACAAGTCCAATGGTAGGGGTCAAAATCAAATTTTGATACATATGTAAAAATATTAGGTTCTCCAATGGTTAAAGTAAAAGGTATCAAAATTAGGTATGGTACTAGGGAAGGTACCAAATTTGATACCTCCCTTAGTACCTTACCTAATTTTAATACCCTTCATTTTGATATATATGATTGAAGATGATCATCATTTGATACCCATGAATAATAACCAATAGATATCAAAATTTGATTTTGATACCTATAGATAAATACCACTATTGACTTGCCCTTCGAAAGTTAGGAGTATAAAATAGTTTACCAAAGGAAGGTTAGTGGAGACGTGGGCTTTTTGCTTTAGATATGGAAGCCAATGTGACGCCCAAATCTAGGAAAAATCCTTTTAAAAGTTTATTGATCGGAGATGAATGCCTTGAAATCAGGAATTATTTTAGAACACTACCAAGTACCAAATATGTTGAGAGAAACAAATACTCGTCCGTAATTTCATTTTTTCGATATTTTATTTAAAGAGTTTATTTTTTAAATTAAGATATAAAAATATTATTTTTTATTAATATAGTACTAAAAATACTATTTTTTCTTTAAGAATTTAACTTTTAAATCGTAACTTTTTACTCCGAACATAATGAATATAATACTAGGACAATAATTCTTTGCACAAAGGTAACAACTAGCGAGTAACGACCCGTTCCATCCTATATTGTCGCCGGTATTAAGTATTAACACTACATTTTAATTTGTTGTACTTGGCAATAAAGTTATTAAAGCAATATTTGGTACAAGCAAATAAAGCGTCGTTGAAGTAACACAGTTGAAACATGAATTCTAATAACAATTCCCATGAAAAATCAAGTCTTATAATTTTAATAGTTCCTCAATTTTATAGATACTGTCGTCAATACAAAAACTCGTACTCCCTTTGTTCGGGCAAAAAGTTTATATTTGAAAGTTAATTTTTTTTAAAAAATGACACTTTTAGTAATTCATTAGTAATAAAATGACACTTTTATACCTTAATTTTTAAAAGTGGATTCTGTAATTGAAACATCTCAAAATAAAATATTAGACTGTTTACCTGAAACGGGGGGAGTATTATTAAAACTAGTGTATTTTATCTCACTAAATTTATTTAATATGGTCATACTTACCCTATAAGATATATCATATGATTTAAATGTATTAACTGAAACATGAAATGATATTTCAATGTCATTTAATAAGAAATTGAATTGTTAAAATATTGTAAATTTGTAAAATGAAGTTTAAAAGGTTGGTCAATTAAGAAAACAATTGATTATGTTCATTTTATTATTACTAAAAAAACAATTAAATGATTAATTTAATAGAATTCTTACGGTTAGTCGGTTACATGAGTAAGGTGAATTCTAGAGGTTTCCTCTTAAAAGGTAAATATTTAATGTCATAATTAGGTCTGACAATTACAACCCAAACCCTCGTTAACTCACTCAACATGGCTTCAGCACTACTGCTTCTAGCATTTGGAAGCACTTCCATTCTATTTTTGGTGTTCCGTTGCATCCTGGCTTCATTCCCCAACGCTGTTTTGCATGGTGGCTTCATCGTAAGTCTCTTGTTTTCACTGTGAGCACATATGGAAGTTTCGCAATTGTGCAGTTTTTGAAGGAGTAAAGCATTCAGTCCAACACTTGATTTCCAGTATTGATTCAGATCTTAGGGACATCCTTCAGGCTACCAACTACTATATTTCAAACATATCCGATAGCTCTAATATCTCTTATGGGCAGCGTAAGAAAGTAACAATTCAAGCAGTTTCTTGGGAGAGTCCCTCTATAGGTTGCTTCAAACTGAATACGGATGGGGCTAGTAGAGGCAATCCGGGTCTTTGTGGTGGTGGTGACATCTTACGTAATTCTCATGGTCTATGCATTTATGCTTTCTCTAATTTTTATGGCCATGGTTCTAATATGATGGCTGAGCTGCGTGCTCTTCATTCTGGTCTTCTTTGGATTCATGAGCAAGGCTTTCACAACGTCATTATTGAAATTGATTCCAAGGTAATTCATGATTGCGTCACCAAGAATCATAAGTACCCTTGGGAATATGCTTATCTTTTCCGTGATATTTTTCGGCTTCAAATTCTTGGTCATTATTCCTTTAAGCATTGTTTCAGGTGATGGGACCCGACCTGGGTCCCCCTACGTGGACCGACCACATGGATTCCAGCTAGGATTGGGCCGGTCCCGCCAAAGGCCGAAGACCATTCCCCAGTTAATCATCATCGACAACCATTAACCGGTAGATGAAATCGGCGACCACCAGGCCTTAGAGCACAATAAGCGATCATGAATCAACACCGACCACACGGCGAGGACCACATGCTCGGCCGACAACTCATCTGGGATAAGACGAGTTTAGCTCGTACTTTGTACATAGCATCCAGGTGCCTTCCCCACGAGAGCTGTGCGAGCCATGCAAGCCGCCTTACCTTATCGGCTCATTAGACCGCCTACAATTGGCACATCACACGCAACCTACTAACCGCTCAGAGACCGCCAGCGAGCCGACCAGGGGACAAGTCCCCCACCAGCAGGGACCCTCATATCAATCATGATCCCAAATCTAAGCTACTATAAAAGGAAACTTTTCCCTTCAAGAAAGGTAAGATTTAACTTAACATCCAAAACTTACTATACTGCTGGTGATAGGAAAGATACACAAAGAGATTACTCTCAATACACTCACCGGAAGCTGAAGGGGACGCCTAGCTCCGGCACACCACATATTATCATGTTTCTGACTCTCACACCGGAGGGATGTAGCTGGGAAACCCCCAGCACCCTAACGGTAGTCTTCCTTTCAGATACCTATCAACCAAGATCAACCATCAAGCCCAGATATCCCAAAAAAATTGGTACCACCGGTACCCACATACACCGACGTGACCCTCAAGAGCCGGACACGTCAGCTCCGGTCCATTACGTGGACTGCCAGCATAGTCACCCCATCATTGTGGCGTGATCATCAGGGAAGCTAATAAAGTTGCAGACAGTCTTGCTAATTTGGCATGTGATTCTCAGGCAGATTCCTGTTTCCTCTCGGATTTAGACATCCCCCGTGTTATTAAAGGGCTTATTATTTTAGATGCTAGAAATACCCCTTCTGTTCGTATTTCTTATTGATTTGCTTTGTATTTCCCCTTTCGAGGTTAGACTCCTCTGTCCTTCCATTTATAAGGGCAAGGCTGGTTGTTCCCCTCAAGTTTGTATTTCTTTTTATTTTAATAAAATCTAGCAGGGTGTCGCCCCTGTTTCCGTAAAAAAAAAAAAACTCACTGAACATGGTTTGAAAATTACTCGACCCAACCCGACCCGTTTTTTTTTGGTCGAAATGAGTTATCCATTTTGACCCAAAAATTAATGGGTCGGTTTGGTTCAATTTAAAACGGGTCGCCGCCATTACCCATTGCGGCCTATTTTTTGCTATATAAATATAATTTTTTAAAAGAAAACTCGGACCAAAAAATTTGACTCGATCCGACACACTCAATCGTCAACCCTAACCATAATGAATGCAATTTATTGTTAGTTAAATACATGTAATAGGAAGTCTACAAATAAATGTATTCGAATTTCAATTAAAAAAATTATAACTACGTATATGTCAAATTATTCTATTTATTTATGTTTCATCATAAGGATAAATTATCGAATCTCGAGCTGACTCCAAACCCCAAACTACTCTAGATTAAATCTATAGGCCAATTACATTTAAGGGATTTGGACTAATCCCATATTCCCATCACTTTCTTTTTGCAACGATCTATGTTGATTCTCATTTATTAAATTAAAAAATTAAAATGAATTAGGGGATTCCTTACCTAGTCTAAGGTTTGATTACGAACATATAGATTTACTTCAGCTTTGGACAACTCAAATAAAATAAAATAGTGTAAAATAAAAAGAAAAAGAAAAAAAAATAATACATGAAAATATTGTTAATTGGTCATTTTCTTTTATCGATAAAGTTATTATATATCATAATATTATAGAGTACAAAACTATATCAGATAGAAGTTGCCAATAAATAACAAATAATTCTTCTAATAATATATATATATAGAAAGTTGCACATCAATAAGAAACAACGACCACCTAAAATTTGACTTGATCATCCACCCACACCCATTATTCATTGGAAAAAAGGCCCTTGAAAGGTATATAAGTAGAGCCCTAAATGTCCTTTTTTTTAGATAACCATAAGCAGGTGGTGCTTACGCGTCCTTTTCCAGTGGTGCTTACGCGTCATCGTCGCTTCCCCCTATAGTAGGGTGCTCTTGTTGCCTTCTCCATCAGATAGCTCGTCCTGCCAATGGATCAGATGAGTTCATAGAAAGCACTGGTGTTACAACTCTTCATAGTGTCATAACTCTTATGAGCTTCGGTTTTTCCAGTTTCCATTAATCCCACAAACCATGTATACGTGCGTCAAAGATGGAGATCTACTACTCCATTCCTTCCAATTTTTTTCTTTCTTTGGATCAACTTTCACTCGATCTCTCAGATCAATTAATCTGCCACGAATAAAAATAAGAATAAGAGTCAAAAACCAATAACTTGTTTTTGTTTTATCCATCTAGAAATGGATCAAATCATAGTAACCTAAATATTGATTGGTAAAGACTAGTGTAGGACGGTCTTGAAGCCTCATTTAGAAATTTATGGGTTAATAACAAAACTTGTTAATTAAAATCACAAAAGTTGGTTGGCTGAGTTGGTGAATGGTGAAGTTTAGTTCAAGGCAATACAAGGTTTGACATGCCCAAGCTTCAAATATATTATATGTTTTAATGCTCATTTCTTCTATTTGATATTTTAATGCTCATTTCCTCTATTTGCTCCGGTACCCCTCCATTTTCAATGTTTGTCGCCGAATTCTCACACCTTACAGTTTAATCTTTTGTCAGCTCCGTTAGCCATCCGTTAGCATCAATTGCCTTGGGATACTTGACAGATCCTAACAGACTTTGACGAAATGCTAAATGACATATTTAAAACCAAACGTGACACATTAAAAACACAAAAGTGACACATTTTAATGTTAAAAGTGACACTATAAATGAAAATTTATTATAATTTTTATTAAAATACAAAATAACACTCTTAATACTAAAAAGTGACACATTTGATACTAAAAAGTGACACTCTTAATACTAAAAAGTGACTCTTAATACTAAAAAGAGACATATTTAATAATAAAAAGTGACACTCTTAATACTAAAAAGTGACATATTTAATACTAAAAAGTGACACTCTTAATACTAAAAAGTGACATTCTTCCTTAAAGAATTTACCGGACCGAAATGAATCATCTTGTGTTTCAAGTTCATCTTACGAAGGAAATGAGAAAAAGAATTAAGGGAAGTATTGAAAAGGGCAAGAAAAAGACTACTGATTTTTCTGATTCCCATCAAGTCAAGGAATTTGGTTCCAAGACTCCTAATGCTCGGTTATTTTAGACATATTTTCAGTAAATTTTGTAAGTTTGAGTAAGAAACGTATACTTTACCTTGAAAAAGTTATGGTTTTGTATTTTTAATGATTGACACTTGAGATTATATATACATTTCTATGAATGAGAAGATATATTTCAGTAGTGTTTAATTGGTTGTTACTGTTAAAATCACTAGCCCAAAAGTGACACACTTTAGTCCTAAAAGTAACACACTCAAGCCTAAAAGTGACACTTCTTAGATACAAATTGTATGATTATAAAAATGAGTTGTTTTACCAAAAGTGACACACCTAATGCCTAAAAGTGACACAATTAATAACCTAAAAGTGACACACTAAACGTGACACTTATGAATAAAAATTAAAAGATGAAAAGTGATTTTTTTTGCCAAAAGTGACACACGTAAAACTTAAAAGCGACACGTTCTATGTTTAAAAGTCACACTCTGATTTAAAGTAACTAAGTAAAACTTAATAAGACCTAAGGCAACAATTATCTAAAAAGTGATACACTTTTGTTCTCAAAGTGACACACGCCAAGCCTAAAAATAACACTTGATTGATCGTAAATGTAAACAATACCACAATAACATATCTCTGGCAATAAAACTTAAAAACAGCCCTAGGAGGTTTCAAACCTAAGACTGAGAACACTAATTCCTACACCTTAGATGCGCTATGAACCATCTCAACAAATTGGTTTTTATAACTTTTTATAACATATTATTAATTTATTATGACCCGTGAATTTCTAAATGGGGTTCTGTCTTATGGATAAGGATCCGTAAGACCGTCTTACAGGAGACCACCTCATATTGATTTGTGCATATGCAAAGATTGAAGAGAAAGAAGGTAAAATAAAGGATTAATATATTATTTGGTCCTTGAATTATCCACGAAATATGCGTTTGGTCCCATTATTTTTTTTCTGTATGCGGTTGGTCCTTAAACTCGGCTTTTATTGTGAGATTTCCCCTAACGAGGTTACCGAGAGTTTTGCTATCAAAATTTATTAAAATCCCAAATTTACCCTTACGTCTTAGGGCATCTTATGAGATCTCAAATTTTTCCTTGAACGCATATCTACTTGTTCTACCAACAATGATCTCCCTCGCTCCTCCGACCATTCTTCTTTCTATCTCCTCATTCTCTCATATACGAAACTTTCTCTCTCTAAAAATATCAAATTTCCTTATTTTATTTCTTATCTAACAATTCACACACACACACATACGCATCTTCTCTCTCTTGAAATATGGCTCAGAAGAAAGAGATAGAGGAGACCGAGCTCAAGGTCCCAAAGATGCTTGCGTTGTGTACACCGCCGATCATTTCAGCTCCGTCGTCGAAGCTGTCCAGTTCCGATGGTTTGGTTTCCACCTCGGTTAGATACGATCTGAAAGCCTTCGGTGCCATTGACTCGGCAAGCTCGCCGGGGAGCTCAGATCTATCTTTGCTACGTCGATCGATTGACGTTGAGAGTCAGGTGAAGAGGCGAGAGGAGAATCGGTGCTCCGGTTGTAAGAAAAAGGTTGGATTGATGGGATTCCGGTGCCGGTGTGGGGAGATGTTATGTTCTGAGCTCCAGTACTCGGATTGACACGACTGTTGTAGTTTGGGCTCCGCTCTAACTATTGCTATTATGACGACCCCAATTCCGAGACCAAAGGAGATCGGGTCCGTCGGATGTTTTAAAAATTCAATCAAAATAATTCCAAATAAAAACACGTAACTTGCAGCGAAATAAGTAAATGACTAGTATTTATCTCAAAAATATCAATGTTTGATACAAACATATCTTTATAACATTTTCTGATAAAGCCCAAACAAAATACATAGATATTTTTAATATCAAAACCGAGCGCTCCGATAAACATTGAGCACACAGATGCTATCCAAATCTCGATCAAATCTCAATTGCACAACCAGAAAGTGAAGGGTGATGAGCTTGTGAGCCTAGTAAGAAAGGGGGTACACAACATCACAGAATAGGACAAGACATATGATTCAAATACAAAAATCCATGAATATAAAAATATGGATCAAAGATTATTAACCAAAAGAACGTTACCGAGTGTTACCAAATAACAACTGGTCACAAGTGACAATTCAGTATACTAATCAGTTTAGGTCAGGGTGATATTATTAAACGAGCACAACATACATGTGCACTCAACAAGCTGAGTCACACTAACAGTATCCATATAGATTATTCATGGTCATTCCACTGATTAGTATCACTAAATCATTCCAGATAATTAATTATTCGACCAGATGGTTTAAAATAGCAGTTTCTCAATAAAACACACTAATTGTTAACATGGAATTGTTTCAAAGTCAAACCAATATCAAAGGTTCACCGATATCAATAAACACGTTTCAATAAAGAATAGTACGAATCAAACATGAATATTATTGGGACAATCACGTGATTAAACTGACACAGAATCAGTACTGCATAGTCTCCCTTACCTCAAAACAGAATAATATCTGCCGATAAAATATACCAAAAACTTTCCATAATAAACCTCAACTCAAACCCATAATAAAATATCACGTGATTAAACTGACACATAATCAGTACTGTATAGTCTCCCTTACCTCAAAACAGAAAAATATCTGCCGATAAAATATACCAAAAACTTTCCATAATAAACCTCAACTCAAACCCACAAATAACACGGAGACAGATTAATTGATCATAGCTTAAAACGAAGAACATCACACACATGCGACTTCTTTCTTCTGAAAACAAATAAGAGACGAATCTGTATCTCTTTCTCACGGGTTACAAACCAAGGTTCTAAAAATCGTTAGGCGGCACACTAGCGCCTAGGGGACTAGTCGGGACGTAATCGGGGCCTAGAATTAAGACATAATTATCATTTTTTTTTTATAATTTACATCAAAGATCAAACATATTGAATACAATTTTTTTTTTTTTTTTATGTTTGTCATTTTATCAAAAACTTGTCTATATTTGTAAAATGAACAAAAATATACAAACCTACCATTAATTTCAATTCTCAACAACCCCAATGCAATAAACCATCCAAGTTTAGAACAAAAAACAAAATAAAATATTACTCCAGTTCGCCCCCCATTACCTCCCTTTCTGCCTCACCATTACCACTCTCACTTCCTTCTTCAGTTCGTCCCCCTTCCTTCTCTGGTCACCGCATGTCACAAAATCAAAGTTACAAAAATAAATTAAGGTCGGTGAGGTTTGGCGTAGACGCCGACTTGGTCAATTAGGCGGTGACTAAGAAAGTCACGACAGTAGAGAGGAGCCTAACACCTAAACGGAGCTAGGCAAGGAATTTTAAAACACTGTTATAGACTAAAGAAGGGGTAAAAGTCTTTATTGCAAAGGAAACAACTCAAAACTATGAGACACAAATATCTCGCTCACACAGCCACCGAAAGAGCAATTATTACCAATTTTGTTTTGTACGGCTTGGTTAGAAAATTAGTGAGTTATCATATGAACATTACTCACTTATCCACAAACTTACCCATTTAATAATATAATAATATAATATAAATAGTCACTTATTATTTTAATACTAATATATTATACTTCATCTGTCCATAGATTTAGAAAATTATCACTTTTCTTTGTCTTTATAATATAAATACTAATATATAATAAAAGTCAACAAATTACTATAGTCAAATATAATAAATGTGACATTAATTCCCTTTATTCGAAAAACATAATATAGATAAAATATCGGATTTTACTGCTATTGCTTTCTTTGGCCCAAGTAAGAATAGGTTTTTTTAAAAAAAATTCTCTGAGCGTTCACCTTTCGGAAACTAGAATGTCAAGAGCTCAACGAGAAGTCTCAAGTAGGTTTCTTGAATTTTTGGTCTCTTATCCTATTGACTGGTCTACCTGCCGACCTTGTCGGAATTTCTATTCGTAAGTAAGTCAGGACAAAGGATCAAATCCAAAGAAGCCAAATTGGAATCGAATCGAATCTCCCTCTTCTCAAAAATAAAAATATATTTTTTTATTTTTATGAGCAATGTTAATGTTAAGTACACTGTACACCTGAAAATACGTAATTTTGTGCACACAATACATAATTTGGTAAAATTTTTTTAACTTTTCTCATTTTAGGTTATTTGATTTTATAGAAGGATTAATATATTTTTTGGTAGGTATTGAAGATTGATATTGTAGGCATTGAAGACTGATATTGTAGAAAAATAATGAAGGGTTAATTTGGGATTTTAAATAAATTTTGACGGCAAAACTCACCGGTAACCCCGTGAGGAGGAATCTCGTAGGAAAAAACCGAGTTCAAGAACCAAACGCATATAGAAAAAAAATAATGGGACCAAACACGTATTTCGTGAATAGTTCATGGACCAAATAATATATTAATCCTAAAATAAATTATCAACAACTATGATATATGAAGTAAAATGAAGAATAACAAATGTACCTGAGACCATTCTCCGTAAATTCCCCATTCCCACTTTGTTGTTGGATTTGAAGGTCATCTTAACATTTTTATTTTATATAACTAATTCCACCAATTGAAAAATATGAAAACACAATTCATAACTACATACCTTGATTTACAAATCCATAATTGTTAGCTAAATGTGTATACTTAAAAATAAGCGATGATGATAAAAGAAATCAAGTGAATAGAAAAGTATGAAAGTGTCTGATGATGCAACAGGCACATCAGTGTCCAAGGTGGAAACAAACTAGTTCAATTTACAATTGTCTTTCATAAAATTGGGTTGAAATTCAAACATTTGTGTTGCATTGTACCTTTCTTTCATCTTGAAATTTGGACGGATGATAAAAATTATATATATATATATATATACAAACACTCCAGTAGCTTCCTTATGACAGAAAGCTTAAACAAATTAGCTCGCTTTAATAAGTGAGATTACATTCAAATGGAATCTACAAAATTTCAAATGGGGTATATTTGACCACCTTAGATCAAGAGAAATGAAAAAAATTTCAATACTAAAGAACCAAAAATTAGAAACAATGCAAATAAGCATTGAATATACTTTTAGTTTTAGTGCGCCTAGCTGACTTGCACCAGTCCCGAGGCCTATTCCATTTCACAGTCTCAAGCATTTCTTCCTTGGCCCACTTTGAGGCTCTTCCTATTTCCATCTGAAGCTCGTTGTCTTCGTCGAAAAATAGGTACACACAGGAATGAAACAAGATAGGGTAAGTTCAGTGATGTATTTGCCTATAGGTATCAAAATTAAAATTTGATACCTATTGATTATTATTAAAAGTAATAGTCATAGGTTTATGGGAGTCTTAAATCTAACTAAAAGACATTCTAGAATTGTTAATCCAAAGAATCGTATAGAAAGGATTAGGAGCCTTATATAGTAGAGGTGAATACCTCATGTAATTAGCTAATAATTATAGGTATTTTGTAACTCTAAGATATTTCATCCGTTTCGAATAAAGAGTCCATCATATTATTTTTGAGATATTTTACTTTAAGAGTTTATTTTCAAAAAATTATGTTTATCATCTCCATAATATTTCAACATTACCTTTATATTTGCTATTAACATATTAATTATACTTAAACATTTTTTTGTAATTATGACAAACTTTAATGTTAGTTATACACCCCATAATAATTAATAATTAGACTTTTTAAACATGTACTCTTTGGGTGGAACAGAAGTAGCATAAAGTAATTTGTAACATCTAAAATATAACCACTATCTATTAATTCTATTATTAATACTCCGAGGTGTAGAAACTAATTAAGTTTAGGAATTAACGGCATAATCTTTCCATTGATTGAATAACCTATTTATAAGGAGAGTTACAATTAGGGTTACACTTGAAGTAGAGTACAAGAAACATTTATAAGGAAATAATCATGATGAGGAAAGAACTATACAAAGGAATTACTACTAAATAATAATTACAAATAAACAAAAATAAATACTACTGTAAATATATTATTCTCTAATATGTCCCTGCAAAATGGACGGTCGAGAGGAGAGACAATTGGCGAGCAAGAGGCTTGGTCAATGCATCTGCCAACTGATCAGCCGAGGAAACATGACAAACTCGCATAAACTCATCATGAACTTGTTGCCGGATAAAGTGAAAGTTCAGGGCCACATGCTTCATACGAGTATGGAAAACCGGGTTGAACAGAGACTAGTGACACCCACATTGTCACAATAAATGACGGGCTGAATGGAAGAGGTGATATTGAGCTCTCCGAGTAGAGACACAATCCAGCGGACTTCAACAGCTGTGGCAATGACAACCTGGTATTAAGCTTCAGTCGAAGAGCGAATAACAGTCCGTTGTTTTTTGGAGCTCTAAGAGACCGGGTTGCTGCCAAGGTAGACAATGTAGTCACTAGTGGAGGTGTAGTCATCTTTGCTGCCCACCCAATCAGCATCAGTGGATGTATGGAGAGCTGGGGGGACTGGCGATGAAGTAGAATACCTTTATTAATAGACTCGCAGAGGTACCAGGAGAACTCGTTTGGCCGCATTTTAATGCTCGGTAGTCGGCCTATGCATGAATTGATAAAGTTTCTTGACGGTATAGGCAACATCTGGGCGAGTAAGAGATAGATACTGAAGACTCTCAATCACTGCCCGAAATTCTATTGGATTAGTGAGAGCAGTGCCCGACTGAAGTGTTAAGTTTGGTGAGGTTGGGAGTGCATAGCAATTGGGCAAGCATCTGCCATGCCCATGCGAGCAAGGAGATCGAAATGTACCCACGCTGTGAGAGCATGAGACCTTTTGGTCGGTTGATAACCTCAACACCAAGAAAATAATGAAGATCTCCAAGGTCTTTGAGTGAGAAGCAAGCATCGAGCAAGGAGATGAAGGTTTGGACTACAGTGGGTTGGTTCCCAGTGATGATGATGTCATCCACATAGACAAGAAGATAGATGGTGGTGCCCCATGTATTAAGTATGAACAACGAAGTGTTTGCCACATATTTTTTGAACTCGGAGGCAATGAGAAACTGACGCAGTTCATTGTACCATGCTCGGGGAGTCTGCTTGAGACCATAGATAGCCTTACGAAGTCGACAGACATGCTGAGGTTTGTCCTTGTCAGGGAAGCCAGTTAGCCAGGTGGTTGAGCCATGAATACCTCATCGAACAGATTGCTTTGAAGAAAGACATTGTTCACATCCAATTGCCGAAGATCCCATCCTCGACTTACGGCCAGCGAAAGAATAAGACGACCAGTGGTCGGTTTAACCACCGGGCTAAAGGTCTCGTGATAACCCATTCCTAGTCGCTGGTGAAACCCCTTGGCCACAAGACGAGCTTTGAAGCGATTAATGGTGTCATCAGCGTGTCGTTTTATGCGAAAGATCCATTTGCAGCCAACAATATTGCAAGCATCTGTCGAGAGAACCAAGATCCCAAGTACCATTGTGGGTTAGAGCATCATACTCTTCAGACATGACCTGGCGTCACTTGACATCTTTAAGAGCTTGAGTGACACATATTGGTTCACTGTTTGCTGCGAGTTGAGTCGAGAGACTCAGTTTGGTAAGTGGTTTGTAGATGCTATTTTTGGAGCGATTAACTATGGATGAAGTACCAGAAGCAGTAGGCACAAGAACAGGGTTAGCGGGCATAGGCACAGACACAGGAACATGGTCAGAGGGGACAGGGCAGGTGGGCATAGTGTTGTCCTCGGGCATGGAGTTGGTTGCCGAGGAGGGTTGAACAACTGACACATGACTGGTAGCTGGCACTTGAGAGGATGGTTGAGGCTGGTGTAAGTGCGAGCTGAGATGAATAACATTCTGATTAATACTAGGAGAAACTGGCGGGGAGGCACTTGAGTGAGCAATCGATGGTGTGTATAAGTTCGGGAGCAGTTCATGAGGAGGTAGCCAAGAGACACTAGTGTAGGTATCTGTGTGAGCCGGGCGGGTGTCCAGTGTGAACATTAGAAAGGTAGACTCGACAAATTGAACATGACGCAAAATGAACAGCTTGGTGGTGCTTGGATCATAACATAGATAGACACTCTGAGTGAGTGAGTAACCGAGGAAGACACAAGGAGTGGAGCAACTAGTTTATGGAGTGAGCAACTAGTTTATGAGCGGAGTAAAAGTGGAGCCAAGGGTAGTAAAGGTAACCAAAGGCACGAAGTTTGGAGTAGTTGGGCGGAGAGCCAAAAAGTTTATGGTAGGGAGACTGATGAGCAAGGGTGGGTGTTGGTAGCTGATTTATTAGGTAGGCTGTGGTTTGGAAGGCAAACGACCAGAAGGGCAGCGAAAAAGATACACGAGAGAGGAAAGATAGACCAGTTCAACAATATGGCGATGGCGACATTCTGAGAACCCATTGTGTTCTGGGGTGTGAGGGGGGAGGTGAGGTGAGGGATGCTATGGGCGGACAAGTAAACGGCCAAGCTAGATTCCTAGGCAAGCCCCATGTACTCGCCTCCATTATCCGAGTAAAGAGTGATAATGGTTGTTTTAAAATAGTTTTCGACCAAGGCTTTAAACCTGGGAAAGATGGTGGCGACCTCAGACTTGTGTCTGAGCGGGTAAAGCCAAATATAATGGGTATAAATGTATAATGATCAACAAAAATCACATAGTATTTGAAACCATCAATAGATGGAAGTGGGGGAGATCCAAACATCAGTATAAATGGTTTGTAGAGGGAGAGTAGACATAATAGTATTTTGATGAAAATGAAGTTTATGACATTTATTAGAAAAACAATCATTACAATGAAAATGATGAGTGCGAGCAGTGTCTAATGCTAAACCTAGGCTAGATAGTATCTGACTTTGGACGAGGCCAGACAGATGACCAAGGTGATGATGTCAATCTTGGTGAGAGACTTTGGAGCTAACACAAGCAGACAGGCGAGGAGAGAGAGCTATGGTCAGCCATTCATACACATCATCCTTAGACTGTCCGGTCAGCAGTATTCTCCCTGTCAGTAGATCCTTCACATGAAAAGAAGATGGTAATAACTCAATAGACATATTATTGGATATGCAGAATTAAGATATATATATATATATATATATATATATATATATATATATATGAGATTACGTTTCATGTTAGGAACAAACATGACATTTTGTAAAGTAAAGGTGTGTACGGGTATGGGAAGGGTAGAAGAACCAGTTTTGAGATATGTAGGCATGTACCATCACCAATGACCATGTCATCCGTGCCCGTGTAGGTGGAGTGAGGGTGGAGGCTTCCAAGGTCGTTGGTAACATGGTAAGAAGCACCACAGTTAAGAAGCCAGCTCTAAGTCCCTGTGTCCATTGTGGTCACTAGATGTGCCCGTGGAGGCCTTGTGTAGCCATTAGCCGAGTTAGAATGAGCGGGTAGAGATGTTGTGGTGACCAATTGAAAGTTGGGACAGCGAGCAACCGTGTTGCCCTGTTGGCGACATCCCTGACACTTACCAAGATAAGGTCGCTGTTGGCGAGGAGCAACACCCTGGGATTGAGTAGGTTGCCGAGGTTGTGTAGGCAGTGGCTGAGCATACGAGGATGATTGCCGAGTAGACGAGCTGTTGGTCCTCGGAGTAGCAGGATTGGCTGAAGCAGAGTGCGAGAAGGTTGGAGGCTGGGACTGTTTCAAGAGCAGTTCTCGGTTGATGAGTTTTTCACGAAGCTCATCGAAGGATATGCGAGTGTCCTAGCCTTCAACCACATCCACGATGTGACGGTAGTCATCATCCAGTCTACTCGAGGATGGTCTCAATGAGGTCCTCGTGGTCAAGTGGTTTACCCAGAGTCGCGAGTTCATCACCCTGACTTTTGATAGACTGCATGTAGTCAGAGATCGACTTAGTGCCCTTGGATGCCCGCTTGAGGTAGTCTTTAATCTGCTTGATGTGGTCGTGAGTCGGGCGAGCATAGGTGTGAGCCAGAGTTTCCCATGCTTCACGAGTAGCTGCGGCCCGTTGGATCATAGGAACCAGGGGAGCATAGAGGAAACCAACAAGAGCTCCGAACAGGAGCTTGTCTTCCTGAATCCAGGGTTGGTAAAGTGGGTTTGGGGTTAAAACGTTCTTGGATGATTGAACATCCTTGGCTAGGACAATGGGAGGCAGGCATGTGTGTGAGTCGTTTACAAACTTGTAGATGTCATAGCCAATGAGGGTGACCTCAACTTGGAGTTTCCAAGCTATGTAGTTGGTGGATGTGAGTTTGGTGATGTTGTGGTGAGAGATGTTGATGAGGTCGAATGTTTGTGTGGGATCAAGAGGGTTTTTAATGGCGACGGAGAGGGCGGCGGCTAGAGAAAGTAGAAGAGAGTTTTAGGAGCAAAAATTCTGAAACCATGTAGAAACTAATTAAGTTTAGGAATTAACGGCAGAACCTTTTAATTGATTGAATCACATATTTATAGGGAGAGTTACAATTAGGGTTACATTTGGAGTAGAGTATAAAAAACCTTTACAAGGAATGAATCATAATAAGAAAAAAAACTATACAAGGGAATTACTACTAAATAATAATTATTCTCTAATACAAGGAATATTATTAGTCAATGATTAGAAAACAAAAAGTATTTGTAAGCCCAAGAGTCTTGCCACATGCATGATGAATATTTCTAAATTGAGATTTATTTAAAGGGGTGAGGTGTCATAAGTATATGCCACCCCCGCCAACTTTAAATACTTATATGGGCATAAACTTCTCCTAAATATATCCTCCTCATTCGTTATTCAATAAAAATACTAACAAATAATCTTAAATAATCTAAATTTTGAAGGTCCAGCTAACAAGTACCATACACATGGGGATATACATAACGAGAATATGTTACTCCCTCCGTCCCTAAATTATCGTCATCCTTTCCTTTTTCGTCCGTCCTAAAATAATTGTTCACTTTGAAACTTACCTTTTTAGAACATCACTTTTACCACTTTACCCTTACTTTTTCACATTACTTTAATTATGGGCCACATACACATGGGCTTTAAAGGAAACTACACATTAAATCAATATAAATAATCAAGTCAATTATTTTTTCTTAATTTGTGCGCCGGATCAACCAGGACAATAATTTAGGGACAGAGAGAGTAGTTAATATTCGTTGACTTTTGATGTTACAAAAGTATTTGAGATAGCCCAAAAGCAAAAAAAAGATTCCATTATCACATTCTGTATGAAACGTGGGGAGTAAATTAATGTATTTTTAACACATAATTCTACACGTCAACTAAACAAAAGTTAACACATTCCTCACTTCCCAAAAAATGATTACTCTCTCCGTCCTTAAATTATCGTTTTTCTTTTTTTTTTTCGTCTGTTTTAAAATAATTGTCCAGTTTGAAACTTACCTTTTTAGAATATCACTTTTACTACTTTACCCTTACTTTTCCACTCTACTTTAATTATGGGCCACATACACATGAACTTTAAAGGAAACTACACATTAAACCAATATAAATAATCAAGTCAATTGTTTTTTCTTAAACTGTACGTCGGGTCAACCAGGACGATTATTTTGGAACGGAGGGAGTAATACTTAATATAACACTTATAAAATATTTAATATAATACTTTTTAAGAAAAGTGAACCAAATTATCCTTTTCTCATTTTATGAAATATTTTTTTTTTTAAAAGGTATAAGAACTAGGCAGTGGGCAGTCCGATGTGGGTTGGATAGGGGAGGCCCAGTCGGTGTGGGGGGTGGGACTGGAGGAGGCCTAGTTGGTGTGGGTGGGGTGGGGGAGGGACTGAGGAGGCCCAGTCAAAGTGGGCTGGATGGAGGAAGGACTGGGGGAGGCCCAATCGGTGGGCTGGGTTGGGCCTAGGGGAAGGGGTTGCCCAGGCAATAAGAATAGGCGCTAGGCTGGGGCTGGGGCTGGGGCTAGTCGGTGGGCTAGGTTGGAGGTGGCGGAGGCTGGGCGGTCGGTGGTGGTGGCTGGGCGGTAGGTGGTGGCGGTGTTCAAACAATTTTTTTTTATTTTGTTAAGGATAATATAATATTTTCATAACCAAAATTGTTGTATTAAGTATTTTATAAGTGTTGTATTAAGTATTGTCCAAAACAAAGTTGGATAAAAATTTAGAAAAAATCGTCTTTCAGGTATTTTCTGTAAGACAAATTATCCTGACTCGACCCTTTGTTTGTTGGTTGCTGAGTTGTAAGAGAGTGATGTTACGTATTACAAATTAGGATTCGTAAGACGGTTTTACAGGGGACCTACTCAAAAAGCTATAATGAAAAGTAAAAATTCTTAAGGAAAATTTTAACTCTCGTTAACATTCTAAGTTGTTATAAATTTAAAATTTTGTTTATATCATTTATTGATCACTCTAAACCCTAAATATCATCTATATATTTTATTGTAATTCAGTGACTCAGTGTGCACTTTGAAATGTAAAACATCTATTATGTTTTTTTTATATGTAAATTTGTCTTCGGTTCTATCAAAATTAAAAAAGTCAACAATTATCATGTCAGCTTTAAGAGTAAAGTTGAAATGCAAAATATCTGTAACATATTCTATCAAATTGGCCTATTCTAATTTGCTTGTCAAAGGAGACAATTTTGAGGAACAATGGAGTACTTAACTTGTTTCGGGACATATAACAACAAACAGAAGGTAAGATGATCTTACAAATATTTTATATAAGATAGATTCTTTTGATCCAATTCATCGTGTATTAGTGGTGAGTTAAATTATGAGAGAGTGAGATTCCGTTTTACGGATCTTAGTTATACAATAGACTTACGCAACAATAGATTACTAATTACAGTGATTTTTCTTGATTTTTTTATGTGATAAAAAACTTAAGGCCAACCATTATATATATATATATATATATATATATATATATATATATATATATATATATATATATATATATATATATATATACACACATATAAGAAGCAGAGAAATAGTAATCTTTCACATTTTTAATATAATCATTGAATTTAAAAGTTCAAAAAACTGGTACTCCTACTTTTTTACTTTTGTTTTGAAAAATTTACTAATTGTCTAACATAATCATTTTAGCTATAATGTCCTTCGGATTTAATCACAACACTTATTTTGAGTGATAACTAGATTTGTATTTTAAGTCTTATTTTGAGTGATAATTAGATTTGTATTTTAAGCCAGGAGTACTTATTTAAGTTTTTTTTTTTTGGGGTCGGTATCTGTAATTACTAAATGCATATGACAAGTGTGTAAGTGGCTAAGGGCTCGTTTGTTGTGGCTGATGGCTTATGACTTATGGCTGATAACTTAAGCTAGTGGTTGAATGACTTTTGACTGATTGCATAATAGACTGTTTGTTACAGCTGTTGAAAAGCTTATTATGAATCATTATAATTATTTGTTAAAAAAAAAACTTGAAAATTAATATTCATATTTTTATGTATATTTCATAAAAGGATAAAATGAAGATAATCAAATATTTATTAATGAATAGTTGTCTTCATGTTTAAAAAAAAACCAAAAAAGTTTAAAATTTTGGCTTTTTGGCTTTCGCTTTTCAATGCATAAAAGGTATTGTACCTTACTTATTGGCTTATGGCTTATAAGCTGAAACAAACACTCTAAATATGACTTTTCAAAAGCCAAAAGCCAAAAATCATTCAAAATAAACTGCAACAAACGAGCACTAAGTGCACTATCAAATTTGCTCGGAAGATGAAGAGTATAAGTTTAACAGAAAATTGATTTTTGAAAAATGAAAATATTTCATTTTTAGATATTTGGATAATCTTTTGAAAATATGTTATAAAATATTTTTGGTTGTTTTGACAAACACACTTAAAATGTTACCGTAAATAATATATAAAAAATATAAAAAATATATTCTAATATTAATACTCATATTAAATATAAGATATTGTTGATTTTTAAGTAATTTTTTCTATAATAACTCACAATTTATCATTAATGGTGTTAAATCAATAATGTTCATATTTTTTTAATCTCACAAATACAAATAATTTTTTTGATAATTGATATAAAAAGAAATGTTTTAAAAAAGAAAATAGATAATATTTGGGACGTCCCTAAATAGTATAGTTGACATTAATGTTAAAATATAGTGAGTATTTATTAAAATTATAATTTATAAATAATGTACATAAATTTTATTTATATTTCTAAACAATTTATTTATTAAGTAAAATATTACGTATATATATAAATATGTTAGAGGGGGAGGAGGGACAATAAGGTTAGAAAGTTGGGACAACAAAAGTTTTAGCCCTATTACATACTCTAAGACAAATAAGGATAAACTTCAAGAGACCTCCCCGAACTATTCAACTCGGTACTCATAAGTCATATCCCTTTTTGGGTCATACCCGGATATATCAACTCTTTCGTTAAATCACTGCCAGTCAAATTAATAAAAAGCAACATGTGCACTGCACATGCCAACAAAAGTCCTCTTTAATAGTACCAATTTGGCCTTATAGTGAACTAAGTTATCTTTGTCTTCCTTCTCTAAACTATCTGCCTGCTTCACTTCACTTCACTTCATTTCTACTCCTCCATCCACCCAAAGGTGAAAACCACGACAGCCATCACAAAATTTGGTACGAAATTGAAATTAACATAATGCATTATAACAACAAGTAACTTTCATATAAGAGATTAATTTCCAAGCACAACCCAAGGGGAAAAAAAAGCAAAAAAAGAAACAGAATGAACAATTTGAGTTACCCTATTATATGCTGAAATTGTATTGCAATCCTTTGAACTTGACACAATAGTCAACTCAACGACCAATCAAATACATTTACGAGAGCATTAATCCTCCTCGTCGACCTCAATTAAACACAAATTTTTGTTGTATAAACAGTGCTATAGATGTAGATGTTTGAAGAAGAATATGGCCCCCTGTCCTCCTAGACATTCGCCTAAACTCCCGTACCCAGCCCAACTGAGCACACTTGGTGTTTGGTCCCAATCCCCTAACATGTTACTTGGACAAGAGTCCCTTAAGCATGTTAGTACTTATGCCTCACAAGTTTGCGGGGTTACAACAAAACTCATTAAAGTGCCACATTTTTTATTACTTTCAACTATGGATTTCAACCACTAAATGATCTCAATCCAATCATGAATGTTTGTTCGTTTACTTGCATACAATACTCCCCAATTCTCACTTCGGCCAAAAATCTTAGGGTCCATAAATGAGACCGATCAAAGGTTTACCACGTTCATCAAATTTCCAACAAATTTTGCCTCTTGTCGCGATTTGGAGAAAGATTTATCCAATTTGTCGGTGTTGGAGAAGTATTTGAGGTTGGAACATCCGTTGATAAGAGTGGTGAATGACGAGTTGGATTTGAAGGCTTGCACTTTGTATTATCAAAAAGAAAAAGAAGAAAGGGTTGCTTCTATGGCGTGTAAGGGTGACAATGACTCACACGACACTACACGATTATAAAACACGATTATATAGAAAAATGACACGATGAGACAAGCACGACATGACACGAAATTGTTAATTTAGTTAAAATAACATTTATTGTTATATTTATGATCACAGATAGATAAAGTGAAAGCACGATAGCAAAGCACAAAAAACAACACGATAACATGAATTGTCACCCAACAAGCGTGTTGATTTGTGCTTTTCTTTGAGAGAGTGAGCGGTGCATATTGTTCACTCTACAAGAATGAGAGTTGAGGGCAAGATGGTCTTTTATGTTTCCTGTTAGCTCCGTTACAGATACCAAGTCATGCTGACTGACTCACTCGAGCTCAAAGATTAGGGGGGGAAAATACATCCGTACATAGTCAAGGGGTTATTTGAAGTTTACAAAAAAATTAGCTATATGTGCAGGTGTCTTAGGATCTCACTGTTGATGATACCGAGAGAAGAACAAAAACGAAAAAGGACTAAAAACTCACCACCCAGACGGCCAGACCCTCTCCATCTTTTCCCCACCCAACAACACTTTAATACTTTTCAAAGTTGGTGAAACATCTTTCCCGTTTTCTTCCATTTTACAGCAGTCGTAAGTAGAGTGTCTCTCTCCCTCCATAGTCCATACAAAAGCCAATGCCAACTCCTACTACAACTGACATTTTAATTACCTCTTTTGACCTCCTCCCCAATCTCAACTCCCCCCTTTCACTCCCTTCCCATGAATCCAACTCATCATCGCCCCCCAACACCTCTTTTTTGAATTCTCCCACTCCCACAAATGGCGGTCTCCGACATCGAAGCTGTGCTTCACTTCTTGAGAAAGAATGGTCTCTCGAACTCCGAATCCGCTCTCATGGAGGACATTTTTGATAATTCCCAACTGGGTTCTGCTGATTTCCAGCGCTTTCTTTTCCCCATGGTCCCTCCTCCTCCTCCCCTCAAGTTGCCAGCCAATCGTGTCCCTCCGCCACAATCGGACGATGATTCTTCCGATGAATTTGTTAGCATGGGTTCTTCAACTACTGAATTGTGCTCATCAGGTACTACCAAGCTGATTTTTTTTCTTCAAATTATTTACTTTTATTATAATTAATTAAATGAAGTTTAAACACACCTCAATTCTCGTTAATTTCTTTTCTATGGATGGAATTTCCTTCAAGTTGTGATTTTGTTTTTGGATATTCTTAGCTATATATAGAGTTTTCCTTTTCAAAAAATTAACAACTACTCTACTCTGTTGTAGCGATAGCCTTAATTGATTCCTTTGAGTGGGAGTAGCATCTACCACTGTAGACACCCCAATCTTCCAAATGGGGTTCTCACAACTACTTTTGTTTGTATGCAACAATCATGATTCATTTCCATTCTATTTGAATTTCAAATAGAATGGAAATGCAGTAATTTTGAATTATCATGGAATGGCATTGGCTTTAAATTGACATGGAATCAAAGACAAAGACCACTGTCTGTGTTCCAAACAAGCACTAGTTTCTTGTTTCTTAGTGGGTTTCCTTGGGATGCAATTCTCTCAATTTGCTCAGCACCTTTGTCATCTTCACTTGTGTTTTGTGTTTAATCCCATCACTGCAAACAAATTCTGTTCACAATCACTCTTATGATCGATCCTTTGATGTAATTTAACTCTTGAAATTAGAAGCCCCATTTTGAAAATGGTGCTTCACACAATCCAATAACATAAGCAGATTCTACAACAACAAAATCTTAGAGCAATACTAGAAATTGACTCAAGCTGATTTGTGTAGATATGAATGCATGGTTACTTAGTGAGCTCCACAAGTAAGTGATTTGTTGCAATTACAGCTTGAAACCGATTATATCGGTTGAAAGTCAAAGTTGGAATAAATGTTTTAGTCTACCTAGCATTACTCATTTTTATGGCATGGAGAGTAAACTTCTTTGTGGCATTTGTGCAAAAATTTTGTTCCATAGGTCACATGGTAACTGATTTTTTCCAAAAAGAAACTCTGCAGGTGATTGACCACTAATGAATTTAAGAGTGTTGAAGGTGTGATGGTTAGTAACTACTTTGGGTGGTTACGGTTTTGCAGAATTCACAAATCCATATGGGGTTCATACTATGACACAGGCTAGTTCTCAAGCTTCATCAGACAGGTTGTCTCAATTCGGCACAGCGCGAGATTACCATGATTTTGATATGCAAAATGACCTGTACTGGTACAAGGAGAACGACGAAGACTACGAGATGCTTCCTTCATTTGGCAATGCAGATCCCTTTGGTGGGCCAAGTGAGGATAAGTTTGTCATGACTCAGGGGACCGTGAAGCAAAGTGAGAATCCTCTGGGTTTGGATCCTTTATTAGACAGTTGTCAATATGTCGACGGAACTGATTATCTGGACAAATTGTGGCCTTTTACCTCTATTGGCGACTCAAAGGATGAGGCGCAAGTCACTGTCAATAGGTCAGACCCGTTTAAAGGAAATGGAAAAAATAATTTTCATGATAGCAATAGTATGGTGCATAAATCCACTGAATGTGGTTCTTCGCTGGACCGTAAAGCTGATGGCAGTTGTAATAATTTTATTACAAGGGGTTCCACCTATGATTTGGTTGGAGACTCTAAAAGTACCTATGACTTGCATAGCCCAGCTATGGGGAAAAAAATGTTTCCAAACAGCAATGGTGATTATGAAGCTATCAATGGCAGTGAAGTTGGTAAAGAATTCAATGAGCATGATGCTGCCAGAGATGAAGAAGGTGGTGCTACCACCGATGAACTTTTGATGTATGCAGCTGAGGAGGATGAATATGAAGTGTTCAATTTAAGAATCATACACAGGAAAAACAGGTTTGTTGAACTGTCCTGCTAAAATTTTTGGTTGCATTATCTTCTACATCACTAAAGCTATACTCACTTTGGCTTTTTTTGGTTAACTTGAATAAACTTTGACCAAAGATATATAAAAAATTACTTATCTTTGCGAAATTCGAAAAAATGTTATTGATAATATTCTTGATACTGTATCAATAAGTGAAATTTCATTACCTAAGTCATAATAAATGTATGCTAAATAGTGATTTGATTTAGCCCAAGGTTGACTTTCCCATAAGGAAAGAGGACTATTTTTGGGACAGAGGGATTAGTTTTTTGTATATACATATATAATTAATTTTGGCTACTTGTACTTATTTGTTAAGCCATCCTTAGGACGGGTTTTGAAGAAAACAAGGATCTGCCTATTGTTCTACACTCGGTCATTGCTAGCCGATATTACGTGTCTGAATACCTTGGTTCAGCTGCTTTTAGTGAAGTTGTTCAGGCACACGATCTTCAAATGAGAATGGATGTTTGCTTGAAGATTATTAAGAATGACAAGGATTTCTTTGACCAAAGTTTAGATGAAATCAAGCTTCTCAAATTTGTAAACAAGTATGATCCTGGTGATGAACGGCATATTTTACGCCTTTATGATTATTTTTATTATCAGGTATGCTCCGCAAAGCTTTTATCAATTCCCTCTCTCTCTCTCTCTCCCTCTCTCTCATTCTCTCTCTCTCACACACACACATGCACACGCACGCGTGTTCTGGTTCTGGTACTCACTTCTTATCCCTTTTTATTATTCCTGGGTTTAAAACTTTGCAGGAGCATCTGATCATAGTTTGTGAACTTCTGCGAGCAAACCTATATGAATTTCAGAAATATAATAGAGAATCTGGAGGAGAGCCTTATTTCACATTGAACCGGCTGCAGGTTTGTTTAATTAGACTTGAGATCGTAAGTTATTTGAAGTTATAGCTGAGAAATTTTCTGTTGAACCTTCAAATTGCACTTTCTATTTTCCAAGGGGGGGGGTGTCCACTTACATAGACTGATTTCAAATATTAACCTAAGAGGAGAACATTTTTCGAGTTTCAATTATTTGCTTACTTTTAGGAAAACTGTTTTATTCTTCAACGTTAACGTTATTTATGAGAATTTACATTAATCCATCAAAACGTTAACGTTATTTATGAAGGGCTGGCCTGAAGGTCCTGGGTTCAAATCCATCTCCTTGGAAAAACATGGGTAAGGTGGCCTAGATTTTTCCTTCCCCAGACCCCACATTGTGCGGGAGCTTTTGGCACTGGTACCCCTTTTACATTAATCCTTAAAAACCAAATTGTTTAGCTTTCAGACGTAGACTTTTTGAGTGGAACATTGAAAGTAAATCTGCCAATTTGAAAACTGTGGCGTTTTTATGTCTATATGCAGGTCATAACAAGGCAATGTTTGGAAGCGTTAGAGTACTTGCATGAATTGGGAATCATCCATTGTGATCTGAAGCCTGAGAATATTCTGATCAAAAGTTATAGCAGATGTGAGATAAAGGTTATTGATCTTGGAAGCAGTTGCTTTCAAACTGACAACTTGTCCCTATATGTGCAATCACGTTCCTACAGGGCTCCTGAAGTCATCCTTGGTCTTCCATATGACCAGAAGATTGACCTCTGGTCACTTGGCTGCATCTTGGCTGAGTTATGTTCTGGTGAAGTAAGTTCTCGCTTTGATTTTGTTGATCATTTGAATTCCCGTAGTCATATAATGACTAGTTACAGGACCGTGATAGGGCTTTTTGTGCTTCAATCCATTTCCTTCTTCTAGAGTCTAGCTTTGAGTGTTTCAGCTCAACTCTATTATTCTTAATCGAGCGGAGGAACCTATACTGAATATATACTTGATTACTTCATGAAATGATCCATAAATTAGCTTAGGTTGAGCTTTACGTAACCTAAAGTCAGAAATATATTATATTTCATACAATTAAGTTCTTCGTATTTTGTGATTACCGATCTTATTTGAGCCAAAGCAACCCTAAAAGCATGTTTGAGCTTGAATCAGGCTCACCACGAGTAGAGCCGAGTGGAGCTTAAAACGAGCCAAGCCTGACTAGCTGTGTTTATTGAACGGCCTAAGTAGTGCATCAGCCTACGGAAATTGTTGTTTCTGATGTTATTTCAAATTAGTTTTTAATGTAGTTAGTTCTTCGAGCAATATGTTTTGTAATATTTTCTCAAGCATGTGTGTCTCCTTCAGGTTTTATTTCCAAACGAGGCAGTTGTTTTCTTGCTTGCACGTATGATCGGAATGCTTGGGCCTCTTGATATGGAGATGTTAGAAATAGGGCAGGAGATAGACAAATATTTTACGACGGAATTTGATCTTTTTCGCATGAATGAGGTTTGTTTCCTTTTTAGCCTTTTGATTATCAAAAAAGAATATTAAACTTCAAATCATGCATATGAAGTACATTATTAGCCTACTTTATAAATTTACTTGGATCAATTTTAATATATATTGGCATGATATGTTTCAATATAATGCACATGATTACTAATTTACTATATCTATGATGGGACCTATTATTTTTAACCAATGCCCTATATTCAATTCTTTGTAAACTTCTTTTGCGGCTCTAACGGTGCTCTACCATCATCATCTATGTCTTGGAAGCTTAAACCCTCAAACTGTTATTGAATCTGAGATTAGTTTGACAAACATTGATCTTTGAGTTTTCATATATTCTTTCTTTTTCTTTTTTAGTTTGTTTTGAATGCATATGTTGTATATTATAGGAGACCGATGAAATGGAATACATCATCCCCGAAGAATCATCATTGGAGCACCACCTACAAGTTTCCGATATTGCATTTACGGATTTCGTAAGGTACTTGCTTGAAATCAATCCCCAGAGGCGTCCTACTGCAAGAGAGGCGCTTGAACACCCATGGCTCTCCATTTCATACGAGTCAAATTCTTACGGCAAGTACTGAATCAGTTTTGAAGTAGCAGTGTGAAACTGCCAGTGCTGTATTTTATTTCTGGTACTTTTGTAAATTCCCTTTTCCTGCCTCAGTTGGGGATTTCTTTTGGTCCATCTCTTACCTTTTGCGTTCATATTTGTCTTGGAAGGGAAGGGGAGACATTATACATGGACCAACCTATGGGTACATATACAGGTTTTGTGGTTTTGTCTCATAATTTTTTTGATTTTGATGGATACAAACCTCATTTACTGTACATGTTCTCTTTCAGAATCGCTCACTCTTTTTTTTGGATGATAAAAATGCTTCCATTTATTACACTTCTTGGCTTCATAACATATGACATGTAAAAAGGAAACTATTATAGTCATAACTATTATTCCCTCCGTTCCGGGCAAAAAAATTGACTTTCAAACAGTGATTCTTTGTCCGGAACGATTGTAAGTGTAGGCTTGGCCCAAACGGGCAGCCCACCTAGGAAACCCAAACCTAGCAACCCAAGACCCAAACCCACTTACCCCTTTTTCTGGTTTGCTGCACCCGGCTGTTTGGTTGTATTTTTGGGGGTCTTCATTTTAACCCCAAAATATTCGGCTCCTTCCTTCTTGCTCTCTGTCAGCCGCGGTGATTGCTCCTTCTGGCGGATTCTTCGCGATTGATTGTTGTGTCTTGGCACTATATATACTCCCTCTGCCTTGCCCTTCGAAGGTACACCATTGGCACAACCATCGCCTGATCTCTCTCTCTCTCTCTCTCTTTGTGATTTCTCTTTTGTTTCTTCTCTACTTCTATAAAGCTGTGAGTGGTGATTCTTGTGAAGGGAAACATCGTGAGTTTGAGGTTCCTGTGATTGAGTGTTCTGTGGGGGGGTGTTTGGGTTTGTTGGGTTTCTTGTTGGAAGGCTGGGTTGTCTTCACAGTTGTGGGAAATCCTTGGAGAAATTGTCCCTTTCGACTGTAAACTTTTGGTTGGATTGGTCTGCTATACTTTGTGTATAACTAGTGAGGATCTGAGCCTAGACATTATAAGCCCTAAACAAATTCGAGTTAAACTCCGTTGAGCCGAGGATAGTTTGTTACAATTTCTCTATATATATATATTGTCCTGTTATAATTGTGTGTTGTTGGAATACCTTTGCAATATATAGGACTGTTAATATATATATATATATATATATATATATATATATATATATATATATATATATATATATATATATATATATATTGGGTTATTTGGACTGAATTAAAATTTTTGGTATATTGTAAGTCTACTGCCAAAGTCGAAGACGGGTATTGTTACAAAGTCTCGTAATGAAGAATTGGTGCGGTTCCGAATTGGTTCTGTAAGTATCCTAAATTCTCTACAGTGGTATCAGAGCTTAGGGTGTTTTAATCAAAGGTTTTGTGGAGCTTCCTTCAATCCAAATTGGGTTGTTTCTTTGGTGTCTTTTGCGTACTGTTAATTTGTGATTTGCCTACTCTGATTTTGCTTCTGTATATTTTTTCATTGCCTACTGGAAATAATTTATTCGTTTTTTGTTGCATGTGCTAAAATCTTTGTTTTCCTTTTAGTGCGTATAATTATGGCTAATAGTTATAATTTGAATCTTTTCAACGAAAAAATGGATTTTTCTATATGGCAACAAAAGGTGAAAGAAATTTTGATAAAAGAAAATGTGTTTTCAGCTATAACTTTAAAGTTCAAAGAAGGTACTTCTGAAGATGTTAAGCTTGAAATTGATGAATGTGCTTATTTGCCTATTATTTTGAACTTATCTAAATCTGTGATTCGTAAGTGTGGTAAACAATCATAAGCTAAACTATTATGGAATAAACTTGAGGAAATTTATTTTGAGAAGAACTTACCAAATAAGACTTATCCTTATAAAAGTTCTTTAGTTTTAAATTAGACTTCAATATGGATATCGAAGAAAATGTTGATGCATTTAGCAAGCTAGTTCAAGAAATAAAGCAATCGGGGTGATGGGCATAATAACTACATTTCTATTGTCTTATTAAATGCTATACCAGATTCTTACTATGATATTAAGTCTGCGGTCAAATATGGTAGAGACCAAGTTACACTTGATACGGTGATTAGCGGATTGAAGAGTAAAGAGCTAGATTTAAAGGTCAATAAGGGGAAGTCTAGTATAAATGAGATTAATATGATTAGAGGTAGACCACTCCATAGGAGCAATAGAAAATCTCATCAAAATCAAAATTCGGGCAAGAAAAATAGGAGAAACAAAAGTAGGTCAAACTCTAAGCAAAGAAATAAAACTTGCTACAATTGTGGTGAAGTAGGTCATTTTAAAAGGGATTACCCTAATCCTAAAAAAGAAAAGTCAAAATGAAAATTTTAATAAGCATGATGACTGCAATTTGACCTCATCTAGTGAGGACCTATGTGATGTTTTTATGGTGGTTGAAACATGTGATATTGTGATGAATTTTGTGCATTCTATTTCTGCATGTGAAAATGAGTGGTTTATTGATTTTGCATGTACGGTTCACATTTCACTATTTTAAAACTTTTTTCGTCATATAAAGAGGTAAAGACTGGAAAAGTTTCTTTGGCTAATGAGAAAATGTGTCAAATTGCTGGAATTGACAATGTGTTTTTGAAATTTGATTCTGGAAATATTTTGATTTTGAAAAATGTTCCTGATTTGCGTAATAATTTGATATCTTGTGCATGTTTGGAAGATGATGGCTTAGAGGGTAGATGTGGAAGGGGTTTGATGAAAATTTCAAAAGGGAATTTAGTTATTTTCAAAGCTGGAAAACAAAAGAATTTATATGTTTGCAATGATGTGCCCGTGTCTTTTATTAAAAATCAAACAAGTGTTTTTATGGATGAAAAACCTGATTTGTGGCATGAAAGACTTGGTTATTAAGTGGTAAAGGCTTATAAATATTACACAAAAATGAATTTTTAGGTTATGATGTGATTTCTTGTGTGCTTTTATGCGATACTTATGTGAAAAACAAACATGATAAAGTTAGTTTTCCACCTCCCCCTCTAGAAAATTCTCTAGCAAAGATTATCTTGAGTTGATTCGTGGAGATGTGTGGGGTCCTTATGTGTGTGCCCTTACATGGTGGGAATAGATATGATTTATCTATTATTGATGACTTTTCACGAAAAGTCTGGGTTTTCCTTTTACAAGACAAGTTTGATATTTTTGAAAGATTCAAAAGTTGGAAACTTTTAGTTGAAAATCAAACTTGTAAAAAAATCAAGAAACTTAGGACGGATAGTGAGTTAGAGTTCTGTAACGGTGAGTTCGAGAGATTCTGCGTTGAGAGTGGGATTGATCATGAAAAATCATTCCCTTGCAATTTTGTCGAGCGTATGAATAGAACTTCGGTTAGAACGTGTGAGAGTTATGCTTACGACTCCCCATAGGGTTTGGGGGAGAGGCGGTTATGACAGCTGCCTATGTGATCAATATGTCCCCATCTATCCCGCTTAATGGTAAATGTCCTGAAAATGTGTTTTTTGGTTGTGATGTTAATTTTTCAAACTTACGTGTTTTCGGTTGTGCTGATTATATTTATCAAGAAAACAATAAACTAGCACCTCGGTTGGTTAGATGTGTTTTCTTAGGGTATACGAGAGGGTGAATGAGTATAGGTTGTGGTTAAAAGAGGAAAATGATTTTAAAATCATATTTTTGTGAAGATGTTGTGTTTGACGAAACTGTTTTTCCTTGCTTCATGTTCAACCTATACATGCTATTAATGTTCCCCCTCCCATGACTCCTTTTGTGGTGGAACATCCCTATGGTGTGAGTTCTCTTGATGTGAGTCATAATGTGCAAAATGAAATGGTAGGAAAATCTGAAATTGTTAATGAAGATAAGGATGATAAAAATGTGAATGAAATTCCTAAAATTGGAGATTTATGTGATTATCAACTTGCTAGGGGTAGGCCTAGACTTTGTGTTCGAAGGCCTTCTAGATTTGTTAACTATTTTCATATTTCCTCGTATGTACTTTGTGTGCTTGAATCTGTTAACAATTGTCATAAACCCAAGATTTACAATGCTACTTTAAAATATGTAAATCCTAGTGATTGGTTAAATGCTTTAATGAATAATATTACTGCTTTGCATGTGAACCATTCATGGACTTTGGTGCCCTTTCGTTTGGCTGAATTTGATATTTTAAAGCTAGATTGATTGTAAAAGGTTTTTCTCGAAAACAAAGGGTTGTGATTAAACTTGTTTTGGTTGCCCAATTTGATTGGGAGGTAAAATTTTTTGGAGGTAACAAAATTTCAATCTTGTTTTAAATTGCTGGAATTTGATTCTTGTGATTGATGCATTGCCTTATTGTTACCCGGGAAATCCACAACATACTTGGTGTTTGTCGTGGTGTCTCTCTTATTCTTACTTTGTGTTAAGAATGCGTTAGATTTGGTTGCTTTCGTGCTTACTTTGTGTTTGCTTTCTTTTCCTCCCGTTCTTGTTTCATACTTAGTGTTGGAACAAGTTCGGGATAGGCTATGATGTTCCTCACTTATGTCCATGAGTTCAATATGATTGACCCGATACTTGTTCCAAGGTGGAGATTGTAAGTGTAGGCTTGGCCCAAATGGGCAGCCCACTTAGGAAACCTAAACTCAGCAACCCAAGACCCAAACCCACATACCCCCTTTTTTGGTTTGCTACACCCGACTGTTTGATTGTATTTTGGGGGTCTTCATTTTAACCCCAAAATATCCAGCTCCTTCCTTCTTGCCTTCTGTCAGTCGCGGCGATTGCTCCTTCTGGCAGATTCTTCGCAATTGATTGCCGCGTCTTGGCACTATATATACTCCCTCTGCCTCGCCCTTCGAAGGTACACCATTGGCATAACCATCGTCTGATCTTGTTAGCGAGTTGTGTACCTATTGTAAACCGTCCTCTTTAATTTTGGTATAGTTTAGTTTGGCAACATTTATTTTCGGCTTAATTGTAGGTAGCTCAGTTTGGTATGTTTTAGTTTTGGTATTTTCTTGAGGCCGAAGTCTTGGCCTTTGTATTTTTGTATATATGGTAGAACCATTGAATAAGAAAGTGACACAGAAAATTTCCCACAAACCGTGTTTAGTTTTATAACATGATATCAGAGCCTTTCTATACCTAAAACCCCATGACAGAACCTACGAGTGGCAGCGGCGTCAAGGATGGGAAGAAACCCATCTCCCCGTATGCAATCTCGGCGAATGACCATCCTGGAATCTTGATCACGCACACCCAGTTGAAAGGCCCGAACTATAAAGAGTGGGCGAAGGCAATACGGACTTCGTTGAGGGCAAAGAAGAAGAAGGGATTCATTGACGATACTATCAATGAACCCGTTGAAGGTACGGAGGAGATTGAGGATTGGGGAACCGTGAACTCCATGATCGTTTCGTGGATTTTTAACACGATTGAACCAATTCTGCGATCCACAATCTCTTACAGGGACACGACCAAAGAACTATGGGATGATGTTCAACAACGATTCTCCGTTCGTAACGGTGCACGGGTGCATCAATTGAAAACAGAGATCTCCAATTGCAAGCACAATGGTGACAACGTTATGAGTTATTACGCTAAAATCAAGAAGATTTGGGATGATCTCATCGACTACGATCAAATGCCCATGTGTTCGTGCAATGGCTGTAAGTGCAATCTGAATACAAAGCTGGAGAAGAGGAACGAGGAAGAGCGCGTACATCAGTTTCTCATGGGGCTGGACGACACATCTTATAGCACGGTGCGTTCGAACATTATCGCCACATATCCTCTACCGAACATGTACCGTGTATACTCGCAGGTACAAACAATGATTAAACCCAAGGTATCTACAGATCGCAGCGATCCAGCTCCTATGAGTTTTGCGATTAAAACTTCTGGACCGCGTTTTTCAACAACATGGGGAGAACGCAAAGAAGATACGGTGGGTTTATGTTCGCATTGTCACAAACCAGGCCACGGGATTGAAACTTGCTATCGCTTGCACGACTATCCCGAATGGTGGGGCACTGGACAACAAAACCGAGGTCGAGGTCGCACTGGACAGGGCCGCGGTAGGGGAGGCCCAGCACGCGTTAATGCGACACAAGCCATAGGGACCAGCGTTGTTGTTGGCGAGCTTAGGGCTTCAGACAAGGCGGGATTGGAGAATCTCAGTTCTGAAGATTGGAACACCTTGCAGTCCCTTTGGAATTCACACAAATCCACAACCAGTGCAGGGCTATCCGGTAAGGCAACATTACAATGGCTTTTTGACACAGGGCCAACACAGCACATGACGGGTGAAATTGAATGTGTATCTCATTTACAAGACATTCCTCCAGTTGTTGTTTGGTTGCCAAATGGGGAACAAGTTACTGCTACAAAAGAAGGAATAGTAACTTTGGGGCAATTGTTTCTTAGAGCAGTTTTATTCATGCCACAATTAAACTGCAGTTTAATTTATGTATCTTGTTCGTGATAGAAAATATATTCTGAAATTCATTGATTGTTTATGTGTTATACAGGACCGCACTTTGAGGATGCTGATTGAAATGGGTGAAGAACGTGAGGGACTGTATGTTGCAAAGGATGATTGTCCGGTTCGAGTCAACAAACTAAATGGGTTGCAGAATGCTGAGTTATGGCACAGAAGGTTAGGACATCCCTCTACGAGAATTGTAGAGCAATTATCAAAAATAAATTGTGATATGAATGTTGATAGCAATGTATATGAGCATTGTGATATTTGTTTTCGGGCGAAACAAACACGGGTTCCTTTTATTTCCAGTCTGAACAAAGCAAATGAGATTTTTGAATTGATACATTGTGATTTGTGGGGTGGCTATAGAAAGTCAACTTTTTGTGGGTCAAAATATTTCTTAACCATTGTCGATGACTACTCTCGTACTGTTTGGGTCTACTTATTACGAGGGAAAGATAAGGTGCCTCAAATTCTTTTAAAAAAATTGGCTTTCATTGAGCGACAATTTAATAAACAAGAAAACCATCCGTAGTGACAATTGTACAAAATTTACTTACTTGACAAATTATTTTAACGAACTTGGGATAGTGCATGAAACCTCATTTATAGGCACGCCACAACAGAATGGGCGTGTAGAACGTAAACATAGACACATTCTAAACGTAGGTCGGGCCCGTCGTTTTCAGGCTCATTTACCCATCCAATTTTGGGGAGAATGTATTCTCACCGCAGGGTACCTTATCAATCGCACTCCCTCTATCTAGCGTTTTGAAAGGGAAGACCCCTTATGAAGTATTTTTTGGTCACCCTCCATCATTTGTTCATCTCCAAGTTTTTGGCTGCCTATGCTATGCTAAAAGTCTTAATCGTGACCGAGACAAATTTTCGAGTCGCAGTAGGAAATGAGTTTTTGCATGGTATCCCTATGGGAAAAAGGGTTGGGGATTATATGATTTTGAAACATGCGATTTTTTCGATTCACGTGATGTGACGTTTATTGAAAATGAGTTTCCCTTTGCTAGTTTGGCTCCCACTCCAAATGTTGCATCATCATCTTCTCCCATCACCAGTTCAGATTTAGATGACACAACATGGCTCCCAGTTGTCTCTGATGAGATCGAAGAAGGTTCGGTTCCAATACCTCCTTCCACCTCTGCTTCCGCGATTGATGCAGATTCGATTGATGTGGTTCCTATGACCTCTGTTTCTGATGAAGACACCAACCCCACTACAGCAGCTCTTAGTCGTGGACAACGACAAAAGTTTCCATCGGTTCGATTACATGATCATATTATGCATACAGTCCATCACGGTCCCTCACCTATTCACCCATGTCCCTCGGCATCTTTAGGTACGCCCTATCCTATAGCACACTATGTGAATTGTGATATATTTTCCTCCTCGCATCACAAGTTTTTGGCTGCAGTTACTACTGGTACCGAACCATCTTATTTTGCCGAGGCCATGCACTCTCCTTGTTGGCGCGATACAATGGCTAAAGAAGTTCAGGCTCGGGAGGATAATGGGACTTGGTCTGTCACGACATTGCCTCAAGGCAAGAAGGCCCTTGGGAGCAAATGGGTTTACAAAATAAAGTACAATGTTGATGGCTCCATTGAGCGCTATAAAGCGCGGTTAGTAGTTTTTGGGAACCATCAAATTGCGGGTTTGGATTTCAATGAAACCTTTGCTCCCACGACCAAACTAGTTACTGTTCGGACTTTTCTAGCTGTTGCAGTCGTGAAAACTGGGAATTGCATCAGATGGATGTCCACAATGCATTTCTCCATGGCGACCTTGATGAAGAGGTCTATATGAAGTTTCCTCCTGATTTTGGGGGACATGGGGCTGGTACTGTTTGTCGCTTACGCAAATCTCTCTATGGTTTGCGCCAAGCTTCACGTTGTTGGTTCGCCAAGTTGACTGCAGCTCTTATTAGTTATGGCTTCCAACAAGCTACATGCAATTATTCTTTTTTCACCCTTATGACAGGTGACGTTGAACTCGTTATTATAATTTATGTTGATGACTTGGTTATTGGTGGTAATGACTCTGCTGCTATTCACCGCTTTAAATCCTACTTGCAAACCTGTTTTCGCATGAAAGATCTTAGTCGCCTAAAGTTTTTTTTAGGTATTGAAGTTGCCCGGAATTCCACTGGCATTTTTGAAAGAACGCTAGTAGCTAGGATTCTCAAAGATTTAACGTAGCTTGTGAAAAAGCTACAATTAAATTTACAATAGACAGAAAAATAACAAAACAGCGGAAGACTTAATACTAAAGCATGAAATTAATCACAAAAGTTTACCAAACAATCTACAAGCTTATACTTGTAGATCTAGCCTCATGGCCAAAAAGATTTCACTAAAAAGGATGAATCGTTTTACAAAAAAAACTATGTGAAATCACACAAAAAATATTCTCACAAGATAATGAATCTTGGAGAACAAAAACCCCACATAAACAATTAAACCAAACGTGGGAAGAAACAAAATCAGCTTCCTTTAAACAAAGCAGAAGCACAAAACGGTTTCAACACTTCGATGTTCTTGCCGATGTTGCAACAATGGATAACACATTCGGATCTTGAACTCGGCACTTCAAAACTGCTGCAGAAACTCCTCGGATCAGCTCACACCCTCTACGGTTTTTGTTCACTTTCTGGAGCTCTATAAGAACCCCGAATCCCAGCTCCTGAATATATAGTATGCGCCTCCTACACACACCCAAAAACAGTACGTCTACTACAAGGAAAATGATTAGTTTTTAAGGAAAAAATCAACAACTTACCAAACTAATGGGATTTTGTTACCATATATGAATGTGGTCAACAATCATGGTTAGACTAGGATGAGATTTAATTACCAAATATGAAAGTGGTCAAGAATCATGGTTAGACTAGGATTTATGCTAAGATTTTGTTACCAAAAATGATAAAACCTTAAGGACCAAGGAAAAACAAAATCTAATTAAATATTTTGTTACCAAAAATAACTAAACTAAATCTAATAAAATATACTAAATCCTAAATTAACATTAACTAATTTAAAAACCTACTTTGACCAAGAAAGGTGAAAACAAGACTAAAATAGGTTATGCCTATTTTACCCTTACAATCTCCCCCTTTGTTGAACCTTTCTGGTCAAATCAAAAGACAAGTGTTTATACAACACCAATCAAACCATCTAACCTGCATTGGTTAGAAAATCACATCTCCCCCTGAATTTGTACAAGGTATAAAGTCAGAAATCATAGAATTCATCACCATCACCATAAACACTTGTTCACTCTCCCCCTATTTGACCGGAAAAGGAAGAGGGATAAACAATCTTTTTAGGAACTCTCAAAAATCAAAGATTTTGAAAAACACAATAAAGTGTTCACCAAGACTTGATCACACCATTAGTAATAACTGAGCACATCATATCCAGATTCAAAACCTCTTAGATCCACACAAAAATTAGACAACCACTAAATATTTTTCAACATGGAAATTTTTGGAAATTGATTTGCACAGTTTATTTTAGGACAAAATTTCATCAAGCTGATATCATTGCCAACAATGCATGTCCTAAAATTTATGCCTAAAAACATGATAACAAAAGGCTAGGCAAAAGAAATAAAAAATGCAATCACACACAAGTGATAAAGACCAGATCAAAGGATGTAGTTCCTAATGTAGTGCATTGGGAGATGCATTCGCCAAAATTGTGATTTTATTTTCAATTTTGCATTTTTTTTTCAACCAAACTTCTCTCCCAAGATCATAAAATTTTCACAACAAAAATCCATAGGTACTTTATTTCCCTAGGAATATAGCTCTACTTTATTTCAAGCTATAAAAACATGCCACTTGGAACCTTTCACACTATTTACCAAGGGAAGCAATTTTGCATTTTGATCAACCCATGAAATCCGAGGATTCATAGTCCCAAAAGAAAGGTGCCACAACCTTGTTCATAGGTAGCTCTTTTCCGTTAGGTAGCTTTCACACTTTTTCAATTAAGGGGAGTCAATTTTCTCAAGATCAACCCATGAAAGCCTAAGCTCCATAGTACCTTGACAAATTGCAACATCCCAAAAATTTCAAAAGGTAGCTCTTTCCTTTGTGGACTTTAAACATACTCAAGAACTGGGAGAGAGAGAATCATAACAAAAAAATCACAATGATTTTGAATGAAATTCCCAAGCAACCACAAGAGATACATACATGTGAGACAATTGATCTAGAGTGCCCTCTAAAGACAAAATGCAATCATGCCTAATTTTGATTTTTTTTTGTTTTTTTTTGTTTTAATAATTAACTAAGTGTAAAATCATATGGCACACAAAACACAAGAGATTTCCAAAGATTGAAAAATCTCTCAAAAACAAGACACTTGGCAAATATATCAGCAAGATGATTTTCGGTCCCAACATGTTCAATGCAAACAATTTACATAATCAACCAAGTCTCTAAAAAATGGTGTCTTATATTAATGTGATTAGTTCGAGAATAATGAAGCTGGATTTTTGTGCTAAGCAAAATGCATAGGTGTTATCAAAAACAAGGTTAACACATCAATGTGAACACATAATCTTTGATCATTTTAAGCATCCATAAAAGATTTAAGGCTTCTCTCAAAAATATTTTGATAAGCATGCAAATTTTTGAGATTCAACCTTACTTCTTCTCCTTGTGTATATGCCATCATGAATATCACCTATTACTTGAGAGATTGGATGGTTTTTCTGAATACGGCTAGGAATGTCATGGCTGCAACTATTCAAATTGGACTGATTTTCGAATGTTCGGGACTGATTACGAAAGTTCGGGACTGTTTCGAATACGCCAAGTTTACGTCAATGTTGCTCCCATTGTTGCAACATTGGGTGACACATTGTGAATCACATTGGTGAACTTTCGAGAATATGCGAGGTTACATGCGTTCTTGTCTTGATTTCTTGGTTTGGTTGAAGATTTTGGAGGAGATTCATCATAGGGCGGCTTAGAACCGGGACATATATCAAAGGGTTCACAATATTTGGACTTGCCTTTGTCATTACTACCCTTAGGAACCCACATCGTTTAAAAACTTCAGTTTGATTTTTTGAGGATGAGATTTACGATACGACTTGAATGAGACTTTCAATGTGACTTCAATGTTCTTTGCGCATTGGGGTTTCGTCGATGTTGCATCGATTTTTACCAAGAAAGCATGCCTAACATCATCCTCGTATATAGCCATTTTAAGATAACAGAATGGTTGAATATGACCAGGCTTATGACAAAAATGACACACAAAATTTTTCTTTCTTAATTTGGATTTTTCAAAGAAATCTAGATTATGAAAATTCTGTGAAGGTTGTTCAGGATCAGATGTACCTTCACCTTCTCTCACAAATATTTTTGGTACAAAACCAATACCTGACTTAGATGATTTACCTGAATTGAGCATCTCATCCATTTTTTGTTGACTTGAGTTCCATTTAGTCATGGTTTCATTGGCTTGGATGAGTTTTTCTTTCAGATCTTCAATCTCCACATCCTTCTTGGTCAACAGACTCTCCATCCTTGTAATACACTCCTTCTGTTCTTCATTAGCCTTCTTTAACAAGTCATTTGCCTTTTTAAGTAACTTAACTTGATGAACCCTCTTTTCCCAATCATTGTACAACTCCTTATAAGCATCCATCAGATCTGATTCTGATTCTGCACCATCTTCAGAGACAGAAGAGTTAAAGCAACGAAAATCATTATACAAACCTTTCTTTTTCAAAGTATTAGGACAAACAAAATTCTCATATTGAGAATCCATCATGGCTACAACTAGAATCAACTCTTAGTGATGTCAAGAGAAGGCTCTGATACCAATTGAAAGAACGCGAGTAGCTAGGATTCTCAAAGATTTAACGTAGCTTGTGAAAAAGCTACAATTAAATTTACAATAGACAGAAAAATAACAAAACAGCGGAAGACTTAATACTAAAGCATGAAATTAATCACAAAAGTTTACCAAACAATCTACAAGCTTATACTTGTAGATCTAGCCTCATGGCCAAAAAGATTTCACTAAAAAGGATGAATCGTTTTACAAAAAAAACTATGTGAAATCACACAAAAAATATTCTCACAAGATAATGAATCTTGGAGAACAAAAACCCCACATAAACAATTAAACCAAACGTGGGAAGAAACAAAATCAGCTTCCTTTAAACAAAGCAGGAAGCACAAAACAATTCAGCACTTCGATGTTCTTGCCGATGTTGCAACAATGGATAACACATTCGATTGCTGAACCCGGCACTTCAAAGCTGCTGCGAAACTCCTCGGATCAGCTCACACCCCTACGGTTTTTGTTCACTTTCGGAGCTCTATAAGAACCCGAATCCCAGCTCTGAATATATAGTATGCGCCTCCTACACACACCCAAAAATAGTCCGTCTACTACAAGGAAAAGGATTAGTTTTTAAGGAAAAAATCAACAACTTACCAAACTAATGGGATTTTGTTACCATATATGAATGTGGTCAACAATCATGGTTAGACTAGGATGGGATTTAATTACCAAATATGAAAGTGGTCAAGAATCATGGTTAGACTAGGATTTATGCTAAGATTTTGTTACCAAAAATGATAAAACCTTAAGGACCAAGGAAAAACAAAATCTAATTAAATATTTTGTTACCAAAAATAACTAAACTAAATCTAATAAAATATACTAAATCCTAAATTAACATTAACTAATTTAAAAACCTACTTTGACCAAGAAATGTGAAAACAAGACTAAAATAGGTTATGCCTATTTTACCCTTACAATTTTCTTATGCCAGCGCAAATATACCCTTGATATCTTATCGAAAACAGGTTTATTGGATGCTAAGCCAGCTGGGACGCCCATTGAGCAGAATCACCGTTTGGCTCTTGCAGACGGTCACGCCATGGATTCTCCGGAACAATATCATCGCCTTATCGGTCAGCTTATTTATTTGACCATCACTCGTCCGGAGCTATCTTATTCTGTGCACATCCTTGTTCAGTTCATGCAGCACCCCCGAGATGAACATTGGGAGGCAGCTCTACGTGTGGTCCGATATTTGAAATCTAATCCAGGTCAAGGTATTTTGCTTCGTTCAGATTCGGCTCTGCAGTTAACAGCTTATTGCGATGTCGATTGGTCCTTTAACTCGACGTTCTTTAACGGCCTATTTTGTGCTTCTTGGTTCTTTTCCGATCTCTTGGAAAACCAAGAAACAACCTATCGTTTCTCGTTCATTGGCTGAAGCTGAATATCCTTCTTTGGCTACCACTACTTGTGAGCTGAAATGGCTCAAGGGCTTGTTACATACTCTTGGTGTTCGTCATGTTGCACTAATGCGGATCCTCTGCGATAGTCAATCGGTGCTACACATTGTACAGAATCCGGTGTTTCATGAGCGTACCAAACACATCGAGGTGGATTGCCATTTTGTTCGTGATGAGATTCGTCGCAATTACATCTCAACTACACATGTCCCCACTTCGCACCAACTCGCTGATATTCTTACTAAGGCTCTTGGCAAGCAACAATTTGACTTCTTACTCGGCAAGTTGGGCACTATGAATCTCCATGCTCCAACTTAAGGGGGCGTTAGTGAGTTGTGTACATATTGTAAATCGTCCTCTTTAATTTTGGTATAGTTTAGTTTGGCAACATTTATTTTCTGCTTAATTGTAGGTAACTCAGTTTGGTATGTTTTAGTTTTGGTATTTTCTTGAGGCCGAAGTCTTGGCTTTTGTATTTTTGTATATATGGTAGAACCATTGAATAAGAAAGTGACACAGAAAATTTCCCACAAACCGTGTTTAGTTTTATAACAGACCTCTCTCTTTGTGATTTCTCTTCTACTTCTTCTCTATTTCTATAAAGTTGTGAGTGGTGATTCGTGTGAAGGGAAACACTGTGAGTTTGAGGTTCTTGTGATTGAGTGTTCTGTGAGGGGGATTTTTCGGGTTTGTTGAGTTTCTTGTTGGAAGACTGGGTTGTCTTCACAGTTGTGTGAAATCCTTGGAGAAATTGTCCCTTTCAGTTGTGAACTCTTGGTTGGACTGGTCTGCTATACTTTGTGTATAACCAGTGGGGATCTAAGCCTAGGCATTATAAGCTCTAGATAGATTCGAGTTAGGCTCCGTTGAGCCGAAAATATTTTGTTACAATTTCTCTATATATATATTATCCAATTATAATTGTTTGTTGCAGAAATACCTTTGTAATATATAGGACTGCTAATATATATATTGGGTTATTTGGACTATTAATTAAAAGATTTGGTATATTGTAAGTCTACTGCTAAAGTAGCCATAAGGGGTGGGTGATAAACATGAAGCTTCACAAAGTGTGAGGTCTCAGGTTCGATCCTTTTCATGTCCCCTTAGGTTTAAAAAAGTCTATTGCTAAAGTTAAAAATGTATACTGTTGCAAAGTCTCATAATGAAGAATTGGTATGACTCTAAATTGGTTCTGCTAAATTCTCTACGGGAGGGAGTATAATTTTGGTCTGTATTCCTTTTACTCTTGGATAGTTTTATTTGTACCGTCTTAAAAAGTCAAACAGAAATATAGATGTTTGTTTTGTTTGATCCGGTTGTACACTCATTTGAAACATTGACCGGTTTATACAAAAAGGGCAAATTTGGTATTATCCACATGGCTGAAGATTTGAAAGGAATAGTAAATACTAATGACGCAAAAGTAAGTTCATTTTACTATCCTTATCCTAGGCAGAACTCATTTGAACACCCATTCAATGAGCTAGCTCATAGGTAAAGAGTAGATCTCCTGTAAAATTGTATAAAATCGTTTTATAGATTTTAATTTATAAAATGTAACTTTACTTATTTATAATTCAATTCATCAACACACAGTAGATCAGATAAAAAAGATTTATTTTACAAAAAAATTCATAAAATCGTCTTATACAAGTATTAACTAAAATAAAAAGAATTTTGATTGATAAACATGTATTTTAAGGTTTGTCAAGTTACAATTACGGAGTACTACATAAATGAAGGATTGCATCACTGATCCCTTCTCAGTTCTCAGGTGTCCGTAAACTTTCCTTCAACTCATATCACCTTCTTCAAGCTTGAGTAGATTTTCTTACGACAAGTATATATTTATCCCATTGGCCATTTGATTGCCAATCCCAAGCGCGTACATAATTTCATTCCTCATCAAAGCCAAGGGGAGAGAGTGAGTATACTCATAATGATTTGACATTGACAATTTTTTTTAAATCTTTAATCTATATACTTTATGTAATTGCATGAATTCATTTGTACTAGTACAGTTCTTAATTTTTAAACTTGATAGCGTTTAACTAGTGCGTTGCACATGAGTAGTAATTTGGGGAATCACTGGAATTTCTTACATGTCTAAAAAGTTCAGCTACCACTGAAAAACGTAATGGATTGAAGTCATATATATAGTTCGTTAAGCGCTTAAATTAACATTAAAAGTATCATCGATGCTAATGTGGATGCGAAAGATTTTTGATGTCGCCTAAGATTTATATTTTTTTAAAAAGAAAAAACATCTCTAATGCAAATGTGAATAAAGTATTAAAGTGTGTGGTTATGACCGTGTCATCTATTTTTTTTTTTTTAATATTCTGGATAATATTGTTAATTTTTTACATTCTATTTAAGGGTGTAGATACATCCTAATCATTATTTTTCTTTTTAAAAATTCTTTCTATTAGTTGTTTTTTTTTTTTTTATTTTTTTATCATTTATTTTAATGGTCGGATATATGCAACATAAGATCAAATCTATATTTGCATTGAAGAGATCCATTTTGATCGAATATAAATGAAGAGCGAGAAATTATCAGATATGATCAAATTTACGGTTACATAGGTGATACTTTAGGGACTTATTTATTAATCGAGTAGAGATAAACAATATTATTAATCTCAGTACTGATATGTTCCGATCAAAGCAAGCAACTAATAGGATAAACAGGAGATTGAAATGCCAAAGAAATTAGAATTTGATAGCTCTCTTTGGGTGATAACCGAACGACACTTCAAACTTTATATTTAACAAAACTCCCTAGACACAGTAAGATTGTTCCTCTTTAAATAAGAGATCACTACTTAAACAACCTACAACTACTCTCCTACAAACTAGGACTACACCCCATTACCACCCATGACAACTCTCACTTTCCCATGACTCCTTCCAGTAACTCCCGCTTTCTAGCTACAAACACTTGCGATTAATTAATACAACAACTAGCAAACAAATAATAGCCTAAGTGACTCTCGAGTTGGGCTTTGAGTTATATCTCAGTTCTCTTATGTTTGTATCAAGTACCCTCACTATTAATCCTCCCTCGTACATCAAGGGATAGTTTTGAGATTAAAAATATTAACCTCATATTTTTTTTTAGTAAAAGTGCTAATAATATCACCATCTTTCTTTGAATTAACAATGAGAAGATAATAACTTCGTTCGGGTAACTCGTGCTATTAATCCAGACTATCTATTGCGTACTAAATATCAGACAACTAGACTTATTAATCATATCTGACTATAATCGTGACTAAGAAACGACACATAGGTGTGAAGTGGATAAATTCCAATAGGTGTTAAGTGTGTAAATTCCAAATCCATTAAGATCTGCAGGGCTGGTTAGGCGGTCCTAAATGGGAGGAAGAGAGAGAAAGTTGGGTTGGGCCATGGGGCAGGCCCTTGTGATAGTTGGGGGATAACAACGATCTGAATCTAAGCAGTTCGATATGGGGATCTATAAACAAGGGAAGGCTGGGAAGGCGACGGGAATCGGAAGGAAAAAGCCTCCAAAGAAGGAAAGCTTGTCTCTTCTCATTGGCCAGATTCTGTCATAAACTAATCTGCTTCTTTTGCCTCTTTCCTCACCTTTGTCGGCTAACTACACTCTAGTTGAGCGCGTGACTTGCGAAAAAGCATCACCTTAATTTCCACCCACATCATTTTGGTTTTGCCCTTTTATTTCGAGCTGTTCCTTCCCCCCCTTCGTTTTTAATTAAGCTGCCTTTTTTTCTCTCTCTTTTTCCTTTTAAATGATATGAGATGATGTACAGTAATTATTTTCTTCCACTCAACTATTGACTAATATATATTTTTTGTTTGTAAAATATTTAGAGATATTGTGCAAACAACACAAAAGTACGTTTTTGTAAACGATCCTGCGAATTTTAATTTATAAAACGGAGCTCTACTCTTATACAGCTCAGCTCACTAATACATGATAAATTCAGATAAAGATGATCTGTCTTACAAAATATATTTATAAGACTGTTTTATCTAAGTTTTTATCATAATTCAATTCACATATCTATTTTAGTATAACAATTTTATCTTCTAAAACTAAAAATAAAAATGGAGGAAATCATATTTAAGCTAGAATAATATGAAAAATATGATCACTCCTGGTAATTAATTTTTATAAATATTTCATACATATTTGATTAATGTACTTTTTCTATTGATTCATTTATTTTATTTTTTTGCACACTCTTAGGAACATACAACTTGATGATTTGATCAAAAGGTTTTCAAATATTATAATTTTCAGTAATTGAAGTTGTATAAAAATTTGAAGGAAAAATGGTTAATTTTACCACCGTACTTTGATGAATCTTTACATATTGCAACTATATTATTTTTCTAGCAAAATTGTCATTGTACTTTTAAAGATAGATGCAATTTCGTCACTATCCCTAATTGTCATCCAATTTTAACTGAATTAATTTTAGTTGTCTCCCCTAAAGTTTTTTAAAATATTGGAAGATCATTAATGATTGTTGATGTTAAAAGATAGATTGTTTTTCGGTTCTTAAATTATAAGTGGGTCTCTTTTGTTTTTTTTCTTTCAAGGGTTAAAAAAAGATACTGTTTCATAAACAAACAATGAAGGAATGAATGAAACATAAAAATACAAATAAGAAGAAAGATATATTATTTGAATAAAAAATAAGAGAAAAATATTTCAATTAATTAATATATACATTTTGTCTTAATGGATCATATAATAAAAATATAATAATAAACTAAACATAATAAGTTTAAAGGAAATCTAATCAATTAATAATTTTGAAAAAAGTTAACTCATTAAATCTAGTTGTTAACACTCATTCATTGAATGTAATTTAATTCGTAAAGAAAATTGACTTTAATTATAATGTATTAATGTTTTTTCAAATCCGTTATAATTAGGAATTATAAAGATAAAATTATTTTGAAAAAAACTTTTAATTCAACCTATAATAGCCTCCATGAAAATTGTGATGTGTTAATTTTTTTTTGAATAATACTCTTTTTTATAAGAATAATTTTTTACAATTTTTAATGTTATTTGATGATTTATGTCTTATATGTTTTATTTAATAATTTACTTAATATTTTTTAATAATTTATTTAAAAAATGAGTTATTTTAAATAATTCAATAATTTATTAAAATTAATAACAAATAATTTCTTTAATAATTTTTATTAATTTATTTTTAATAATTATTAAATAATCTTTTAATAATTTATTAATAAAAAGGATAATCATCTCCACACATGTGATGATCCTAACCATTAAATATTTTAAAACGATTTAATCTCAGCTGGTAAAGCTTTCGTCAAGTGTAAGTGAGCTACTAAGCGATAATGTATCATGAATATTATTATCTTAAATTTTTATTTAGACAAAAAATATATATATTTCCTTCTTATTTGCATTTTTATATTTCATTCATTTTTTCTTTTTTTGATCATAAAATATATTTTTTAACCTCTAAAGGAACAAAAAAACTGATAATTTAAGAACCATAAATCATTTAATTTTTAATTTCAACTATCATTAAGCATCTTTCTACATTTTAAAAAACCTCGAGGGAGGCAACTGATATTAATTTTGTTAAAGATTGGATGACAATTAGTGATAATAACGAAATTGAATCTCCAAGTACAATGATAATTTTGTTTGAAAAATAGTACAGTGACAAAATGTAACGATTAGTTAAAGTATAATTACAAAATTAACCATTTTTCCAAAAATGAATATTAGGAATTATATAAACTAATAGTATTAGTACTATTTTAAGCTAAATATAACGGAAATCATTCTCAAAGTCCGTTCATAATTAGAACAATGGTCGAAGACAATTCCATTTTTGTGGCTACATTTTTTCGTACTAAAACATGACTTGATAGATTATGAAAATATTGAATTAGTAGGTGAAACAACTTTGAGAAAAAGACGCTGGATTATTCTATTCTACAAACCAAATAGCTTTGCAATTCCCTTGATTAATTGATAAACAATGTGTTCTACCACTTATTGAGATTCTCTTATTAAAAAAAATATTATTTAGGATCTCTATAGAACTTGTTAAGGTTTCACAATTAAAAAAAATCATTTTTTGAGAACTATTTCACTGTATGCATAAAAACTTTTTTGAGAGATGTCTCATTTTTAATGTCTGATAATACTTTATAGATTAATATTGTGCCGTTAAACCCAAAGTATACTATACAAAAAAAGAGGAGAATAATTTTCAACTGGACCCATTCTTTTAATAGGAACTTGACAAGTGTTGTAGAGATCATTTTTGGCAAAATATACTACAAATATCATGCCCAACTAAATCTCATCCAAAAGAGAGATTTTGTAATAATTTTGGGGTGGAGGCTAACCCCACCCCAAAATTCACTCTATCCACCTTATTTTTTACATTGAAATGTTGTATATTGTGTTGTATATTGGAATAAATGAGGTGCAGAGCAGGTTTTGGAGAGTTCTTAGAATCCCTAATTTTGGTTGGTCAAGTAAGAGAAATGAACTAAAATAGAAGCTATCGAATAACTTATTCTTTCAGAAGGAGGCTAACCATACCTTAAAATTCATTCTATACACCTTATTTACTGCATTGAAGTGTTGTATCTTGTGTTATATATTACAAATAAATATGATGTAAAAAGTGAGTTTTGAGGTGTGACATTCTTTTATCACTAACTTGACTTAATATTTAGTCTTTTTGGGAAAACAAATTTGCAATTGAATAACTTGGCTCATATTCACTTAATTTTCTTCATGTGTTTTTGAATTCTTGTCACATCAGCACAACACACGCATAAAGACATACAAAGCTAAATTGAAAGAACTTAACAATGCCATTGGCAATGATCCTGATCCACAATTTATTAATTATTGTAATTTGTAATAGTAAAAATGACAATAATGTTATTACTTTGTCAATCACATATTATAAATTTTCTTTATAGTTTTGGCAAGCAATTTAAAAGAAAGAAAGAAAGATAAGTCCCTATCATTCTATATATTGATGATTAGTTTCTTATTTGGGAGATGATAAATTTACTTTAAAAAATTATTAATTAATAATTATGTTTGTTTTAAGTATAAATATAGTTTATCCAAAATCTGAAAAGAGTAAATTTGTCATTCCATCCGACTTCAGCATTTATACATACGTTTCCAAAAAATAAAATAAAATTAGATATTCAAAAATTAGAATATTGAATTAGATCATCAATCGAGAATTGCTGATTAATTGCAAATTTGCAATCATTCCATAAAAAAATTACTGTACGAAATAAGCTACTTAAAAAGACAATTCTATCCCAACCATGTCAACAATCGATAATCTAATTCCCCCACTGGTATTCACAAAGCGTGGCCCATACTCGCCTCCCTTTCTTCCCCACATCTCTTTTTCTTCTCTCTCTAAATTTCGTCGAGGCTGCACCTTACACCTCCCCCATACATCCACAAAATCACAGAGAGAGAGAGAGAGCTTCATATTGGGATTGCAATTTTTTTCCTCCCTTCCTGATTTTGATTTCTTTTATACAGAGAGGGACACGTTGAAGGCGTGCGCACCTCAGTCGCCATCTAAACTGCTGTCAGCGGTTTCACTGTGAGGCGGCCATGGCCGAGCTAGGCCAAGCTGATGTCTACGCGCCGACAAGGACCTTACAAGTATGGAAGGCACTATTGAACTGGTTAGCTTTCTTCTTTCAGATCTTCGTTCAGATCATTAGAGCCACCCCTTCCGTTGGTTCTTTACTCGGTTCTTCTCCTCCTTCAACTCCTTCGTTCAAGCCCTTGCCGGTCGTTGAATTACCTGAATTACATGAACCGGAGTCACCGTCTTCCGCCGCCTTACATATTACTGGCGCCGGCGGTGATGATGATCTGTGTATGGAAAAGCTAACGGTATGTTTCTATTGATTTCCTCCTCAGTAAACACACGAGCGAATAGACTTATGTTTGTGTGGCATGAAATTTTTTTGAACTGAACTTCGTTAACCGTTATTTATGATGATTGTTTACTTGTACTGTTATTTGGATTGAATCAGTTGATTTCAGTTATGGTATAATTTCAATATTTTAGGGAGTAAAGTGCTTTTTGTTGTTTGGAGTTTATTTGTGTGCTGCGACTTTCGGTACCATAATGTTTGGAGATTACTATTTTGTGATTGGATAGAGATGATTTCATATTTGGTTATTCGTCTATGAGGTTGAACTTTTTATAGCTGATATAGAACTTTTTGTGTTTAGAGTAATATGGGCTGATGTGTAGTTTGGATGGCAGAGTGCCTGAGTTCTTACATTTTGTCTGATATAATCCAATTAAAGGTGGAGTGCAATCTTTCTACGGTAGCTTGCATCACCAGTATTCAAAAGATAAAAGTAGCTAACGTTCTGCAAGTGTCCTATATAGCAATAAATGAGTAATATTATTCTGTTGGCACTACATAGTGAACTGAGGCCACACTTTTGTTGTCCAATAGCCATCACTACTATGTTCAGCCTCACGAGTATTTTGTGGCTAGGCAGGCAGATATTAAGAAATGAAGGGTAGCTGAGGGAAAGCTAAAATTAGGAGTTGATTATCAGGAATTCTTATTGGAATTTTGAGGTCAGGAAAGTGATTGTCAGCGCCTAAAAAGCGATGTTCTTAGTTTGCTACCTGTCACATTTTCATTGCTTTTGCTTTGCTTTGTTTTAGGAGATGAGTATTTTGGATTCTGGGAATCTTTGGGAAGGAAAAGTAATACTATAAGTCACTAGAAAGAGTTATTCTTAACCTGATCTCTGACACTTGTTTCATTACTTTTGCTTTGCATATTCCATTATTAGCTTGCTATTTGTGTATGCTGTCTATTTTGAAGACGCTGTTTTTCCTCCATGCTTTTCCGTGACACTTGCTTCATTGCTTTTTCTTTGTATATTCCATTTTTAGCTTGCTATTTGTGTATACTGTCTATATTGAAGATGATGTTCTTCGTCCACCCTTATTTTTTCTTCTCATAAAGAGGGTTAAATATCCTAAAATTAATAAAATACTTTAGTTATTCTGAAAATATCACATATTGATAGTACTGAAGAACCTTTATTACAAAACTAAAGGGGACATGTGGCTTAGCCACTGGGCTACATTTATGAGGTTGAAAGAATAAGGATGCATGATAACCTGATGAGTTTTTAAAATAATTGGGAAGTTGAAATGGATGATTGAAAAGATTGCATGGGTGTAGGTAGGAGCAGCCCATGTGTCATGAATTATTAAGTTTTTGATATAGTTGATATTTTTCATAGATGTAGAGAATCATAGAGATTCTGCTAGTAATGGTGTATAGGAAAAGTTGTGCTGCAATTGCAAGGATAGAGTAGATTCAAAATTATAGTGATTATACTTTAGAAAGGTTAGGGGCTTATGAATGTGCAGCTGCTGTTTTGGCAGATCGTTGTTGCTGACCCTATTTACTATGAACTGGGCACTGCTGATTGATATCTGGTCAAGTTCTTTTTAAGTGCTGCTTTGCTTTTATTAGTGGGAAGTTAAGATGACATATTTGGCTCTTAAACCTCCAAAAAAGAATGAAGAAAGGAAGACGATGGCCACACCGGCATGGGTGATTTAGATAAATTAGGAGCATCATTGTTCAAAAGTTAGCATTATGATGTTTGAACACTTGACCTTTCCGGCTTTCCCTCATAAGAGGGAGATGGCGTCGATGAAGCTAGAGCTTGTTGGTTGTCATAGTGATTCTTATTATCAGGCTAAGTCTCATTCTTTGCCAAGTTCTCTCTGTCATTATCGCGTTTGAAATGTTTTATCTGCATAGCAATAAGATGTCGTTACGTAGCAGTATTTAGCAATTGTAATCAGAAATAAAAGAAGAAGAGAAGCAGGCAGAGACGATAGACGGAAGTAGCGAAGCAGCGCAGCAACAATCTCTACATATTGTTTTTCTATTAAACACAAAGCGTGTATATATATATATATATAATATATATATAACATATACCCTACTAACACAATTACCAAACTACTCTTATTGTCTAACACTCCCCTTCAAGTGGAGCATAGATAATTATCATGCCCAGCTTGTTATAAATATAATCCACCCTTAACTTTGTCAAGCCTTTAGTCAGCGGTTGTTCTCCCGTACGCACATAGGAGGTGGAGACAAGATTCTGTTTGATCTTTTCTTGAATGAAATGACAATCAATCTCTATATGCTTAGTCCTTTTGTGGAAAACTGGATTCGTAGAAATATGCATGGCTGCCTGATTATCACACACAATCTTATAGGCAGAGCAACCTTAAATCCAATCTCTTCCATCAATTTTTGTATCCACATAAGTTAACAGGTTGTCTGAGCCATAGCACGATACTCAGACTCGACTCTCTGCACTTGATCTCGCCACCACACTCTGTTTCTTACTTTTCCAAGATACAAGATTTTCGCCCACAAACACACAATATCCCGTAGTTGACTTACTATCATCTGGTGATCCTGCCTAATGAGCATCAAAGAATGCCTCTACCCGCATATGCCCATGATTCGCATACAATATACCTCTACCTGGTGCTCTTTTCAAAATATTTCACAATTCGGATCAATGCATTCCAGTGTGTAATAGTAGGGGCTGCCATGAACCGACTCACTACACTCATCGGAAAAGCAATATTCGGACGAGTTACTACAAGATACTTCAACTTAACAACCAATATCCGGTATCGTTCCGGATCCTCGAGCATCTCCCCTTCTCCGACTACAAGTTTTACATTAGGATCCATTGGAGTGTCACACGGTTTCACTCTAAGCATTCCAACTTCCTCAAGTAAATCAAGGACATATTTTCTCTGACACAAAAAGATCCCTTTCTTGGACCGTATCACTTCTATCCCAAGAAAGTACTTTAGAGTACCCAATGCCACGTGTATCATTACCTGCAATCACAATATCATCTACATAAACAACCAAAAGAATACAACCACTACTAATCTTCCAAAAGAACACAGTGTTATCACACGTACTCCTCTGTAACCCAAACTATAACACAACAACACTGAATCAGCCAAACCAAGCCCGCGGAGACTATTTCAACCCATACAACGACTTTCGCAACCGACATACCTTATTCACATACTCCCCTTGAGCAACAAACCCCGAAGGTTGCTCCATGTAAACCTTTTCCTGCAAATCACCATCAAGGAATGCATTCTTGACATTCAACAGATACAACAATAGGAGGAAAAGTATAATCAACACCATACAGTATCAGTATAATCAACACCATACACTTGCGCATACCCCTTTGCAACCAATCGAGCTTTTAACCGAGCAACAGTATCATCAGGATTCATTTTAACCATGTACACCCATTTACATCCAATAGCCTTCTTACCGTCAGGAAGTGTTACCAAGAAGTGTTACCAAGTCCCAGCCACAAGAACCTTCATTTCCTCTTCCATAGCAGACTTCCAACCACTATGAAATAAAGCTTCAGACACATTTTTAGGGGTGATAACGGAATCAAGAGAAACAACAAATGAACGAGAGGAATGACAGGTGAGCATACGAGACACAAGAGGTGATAGGATGAACACAAGTACGTGTACCTTTTCGGAGCGCTATAGGGAGATCAAGAGACGGGTCTGATGACGTGGGAACCGGTATCGGGAGTGAATCTGTTGAAGAATTTGCAACGACTGGTTCTTGGATTGAAACATGTGTGTGCCAAGTATACACTTGAGTTATAGGAGGGCGAGAGTCGGCATCAACACCAACCTCAACCTCAGGATTATGGAAACGAACCAATGTATAAGTGAGAAATCATTAGGAGAGACAACCTTAGACTCAGAAGATGATGACCGACCAAAATACGGGCTAGACTCAAAGAAAGTGACATCAGCAGATACTTAGTATCGACCCAAATCCGGAGAATAACCACGATATCCTTTCTGAGTTCGAGAGTATCCAAGAAAAACACACTTGAGAGCTCTTCGGTCTAACTTACCAACCTGTTGCCGAACATCTCGGATAAAACAAGTGCAACCAAACACTTTAGGAGAAACTAGAAACAACGACTGCGATGGACGAAGAACACAATATGGTATTTCTCCTTTAAGAATAGAAGATGGAAGACGATTAATAAGAAAGACAAAAGTGTGAACAACATCAGCTCAAAAAGACTTGGGAACATTCATCTCAAACATCAATGCTGTAGCAACTTCCAACTGATGGCTATTTTGTTGTGGGGTAACAATACATGAAGATTGATGAATGATTCCATTATGGGACATATAATGGAGAAAATACCAGACAAGTATTCCTTAGCATTATCACTACGAAGGTTCTGAACCAAACAATTGAAATGAGTTTTAATCTCAGCACAAAAAGAGCAAAATAACTAAAACAACTCATCTTTAGACTTCATTAAATAAAGCCAAGTACTTCTGGAATAATTATCGACAAAAGTAACAAAATATCATAACCCTGATTTGGAAGGTACATTACAAGGACCCCAAACATCAGTATGAACTAACTCTAATAGGGACGCAACCCGTTTATTAACTCTAGGAGGATACGACATAGATGGTGTTTAGCAAACTCACAAGACTCACAAGGTAAACTTGACATAGACCCTACTTCAGGACATAATTTTTTTAGGACAGGTAACGACGAATGACCATAATGACAATGTAGCTGGAAAGGGGACAAAGTACTTTGACATGCAACGGATGCAACAGTAGAAGAATGAGCAGCAACAACTTCATCGAGCAGGTACAAGCCATCATATTCACTTCCTTTCCCAATAATCTCCCAAGTCCTCGGATCTTGAAAAAGACAATTACCAGGAAAGAAAGAAACACAATAATTTAAGGTCTTTGTGAGTTGACTAACGGATATTAGATTATAAGGAAACTTGGGCAAGTATAACACAAATGTCAATGATAAAGAAGAGGCAATAGTACTACTGCTACCCAAGACTTTGGAAGAAGATCCATCAGCAAGAGTAACAGTAGTAAACTTATTCGACAACCCATAAGTGGATAACAAACTCGAATCTCCAGTCATATGATCAGTAGCCCCTTAGCCCCTGAGTCAATTACCCGGTGCCTAGCCGAAGACAAGAGACATGTTATGGGTTTACCTGACTTGGCTAGAGTTGCTTTGGAAGAGGAGGAAGAAGGTTGAGACATCTGGTACTGTGTAAACCTGGCAAACTCCTTATCATTTATAACAACATTATGGGTCTTCGGTTGACAAATTTGCTCGGAATCTGTGAAACTGGATGATCGAATCTGGACTGCTGAGTGAGAGGCTTCCACGACCTTCGGACACTCTACCACCATGAGTTCCACCTCGAAAACCACCACAACCTCCATCTCTACTCGTACATGTGATGACTCACCATTCCTTCGTCCCAGTCAAAAGCCTATATAACGGAGATCGAACCACATCATACTCTTTCTCCAATCCTGATTGCCAGCTAAACATCAACAACTTCTCACGTTGAGCTTTCATCTCCTCAACATATAGGCATAGTGGTAGTGAAATTCTCGCTCATACGCATGAAATCATAATAATAATCCATAATACTCCGCCCTTTCTGTCTAGGACGATGAACTTCTTGTGACAGATTGTACAACCTATTCAAGTTACTCGCTCTAGACAACCATTTATGCAAGAGTGTCCACAGCTCCTTAACTGTTTTGCAGTATAATTTTCCTACTAATACAATTCACAATCTTCGGAAACAACACTTGTCATCATCCAACCACACCTTAGCCACCTTTGTATCAGTAGGACAATCTTCAACAAGATGTCCTTTCCGTAAACCACCCATGTTCACTTGTACTAAATATCGCCATTTTGCAAAATTAGACCCCTCTGCCTCCAATATAATGTCAATCAATCTATTTTGGTTTGAAACAATTGTCATGATTGGTCCTGTAGGCCTCGTAGACCCCATAGATGACGAGTCTTCAGCCATCAAAAGAGACAGAAAGAGAAATCAAACTATCAATCAAGTCTAAACACCAACAAAAAATTGCCAATTCAAAAGCTATGGTTCAGTCGACAGCCGGAATCACACCTATCAGTCACCAGAATCCTCAACCAACACTTTCAAACATAGTAACATACTAACACACAAATCCGACACCTGCGCACTGTTTCCGAAAGCTAGGGTTTGAATTTTGATCCCACGCACCACCACTCACCGGCGCGTGACGTCGAAAAGTCAACAGTTCCGGCTGACCTCTTACACAGACACGGTCGCCCTACTATTCCGAGCCAATCCATGGTCTCGGAATCTCCATAGAACACACCTAGACTCCTCTACTGATCAACACATTCATGCACTAATCACTTTTCAATATTAGTCGTGCATGGAGCCAACACTGAATATCTTGAGGGAATTCGATTTTGTGTATCAAAGCTCTAATACCATGTAATCAGAAATAAAAAAGAAGGAGAAGAAGAGAAGCAGGCAGAGACGATAGACAGAAGTAGCGAAGCAGCGCAGCAACAATCTCTGCGTATTGTTTTTCTATTGAACAGAGAGCGTATATATATATATACCCTACTAACACAATTACAAAACTACCCTTATTGTCTAACATCAATGTATAGGGTACCTACTACAGGTAGCTGGGCAAGATTTATGAAATAATTGGTTGTTAAGAAGAATAAATTACTGAAAAATGATGATAGTGAGATGATGACTGTTAGGAGAGGGGTTTTAGAAATGGAAAGCGTGCATCATTTCATAGAAATCACTGACAGTGCCCTATGGCGGCAAGCTGGGACCAAGTTGGGCATATTTTTTGTCATCTGCATGTGTACACAACTAATTACAGCTGTCATAGAAATAACTAGTTCTTTGGCCTCATAGAAAAATACTCCAGCTGGCACACAAAACTGTCCCACCTTGATTTTTTATGGTCAATTTGATTAAACTATTAGGTTTATAAAAATTTACTTGCCCTTTTGAATTTTAAAAATTGTTATTGATAGTATTTGTAATATTGTATCCTTGATTGACATTTCAATACGTTAGACATAAGTGATTTGATATTGTTCTAGGTTGACTTCCCAATTAAAAAATGAGACTATTTTTTTGGGGATGGAGGAGTATGACTCAGAGCTCCTCATCCTTGTATGGTTATTAGTAATGCAAACTTCTCTAAGGAACATAAAGGTTATTGCCAATAGGTATGACAGCATAATCATCTAGACCACTTGGTGGTGTTGGGACTAGAGAAAGCCATACTGTTAAGATTGTCTTCTTTTTTATCAACTTGATAGTCCTAAACTGATAACATGGACAAACTTACAGTGTTAATGTCAGAAATCTGCCATTTGGACAAAGGAAAACTGCAGGGAGTTGAACATCTTTTGTCATAGTCATGGCTGTGAAATGTGTTCTCGCTCTTTCAAAGCTGCTATTACCAAATATGTTTTATTTCTGAGCTTGACTCGTGCATCTCTGGTTGCAGGTGGTTCTTGACTTGGATGAAACTTTGGTATGTGCATACGAGACATCAAGTTTGCCTGCTATTGTTCGCACTCAAGCCACTGAAGATGGGTTGAAGTGGTTTGAGCTGGAATGCATATCCTCTGATAAGGTGGCGTAGTTTATATCTATAATCTGTTAAGATATTTTTGTCAAGAATCCTACTAAATGATTGAATTTTGGCTAAAGGAATGTGACGGCAAACCAAAGATTAATTATGTGACGGTATTTGAACGTCCTGGATTGCATGAATTCCTGAGCCAACTTAGTGAATTTGCCGATCTGGTGTTATTTACTGCAGGCCTTGAAGGTTTGTTCTCTGTTTTAACCATCTTCTTGAACTTCTGCTATACTGAACTTCATTCTCCTGAGTTGTCATTATTGCTCTACTGTAGGCTATGCCAGGCCACTCGTTGACAGGATAGATGGTGAAAATCGATTTAGTCGTAGACTTTATCGGCCTTCGACAAGTAGCACGTAAGTATTGCTTATTTTTTAGAGCATTTTCCTTCCTGAACTTCAGAACTTTTTATGTAACTCCTTATGCGAAGAAACCTTTAATCAAGTGTGTAATGATTTATCAAATTGTGAGAACCCCGTTTCGAGATTGGGGTGTCTGCACAAATTTAAGAAGCTAGTTTCTAATTTAACTCATATACCCTATTTATAATTGAGGGAAGTTGTTCTATTGTATGTTGTTTGTTAGTGTGCATATTAGAAAAATAGGGAAAGAACAATTAACTTTGGTGATGTGTTTAGGGTGTTGCATCCTTGCTTGGCACTGTCCTTTGTCAAAGTATTCTCCCTCTTGGAGATAGTCATGCCACATACAGGATGATAATTTGAGTTAGCTTTTGTATTTCTGAAGTAATAATCTTTAGTCATCTTTAGCTTTACAACTTCAAAACTTGAGGAAGCTTCGGTCCAGTAATTTGAGTGAATATTTGGCTTTTGGATGGGTCTTGCGTGGCAGTTGTAGATGTTCAGATTGTTGATTGTTTTGTGGCAACCGTTCTGTAACTAATGCTACCACCAAGCGCGTAGATCAGCTAGTAAGGCGCTGTTCTAGCTTAACCACAGGTCTTGGGTTCGAGCTATGAAAACGCAGCTCCGTTAAAAGTTGGCAGGGAGATCTTTTCCCCTCTTTTGGTCCGGGGATTAGGCTTGGGCTTATAGGTTTCAGTATGGGTATACATTGGGAAACCAATAGAAGAAATAGAAAATGCTCCAGACAGTCTAAACCTAATTCAATATCCCAAGCACTCTGCACTGGTGGGACCAGCTCTTCTTGTCTTTAAGGTTGTCGGCATTCATGAAAACTTTCGATTTCAAGTGAAATGTTTCTTCGGGATGTTTTCTTACATCTTCTCATTTCTTTTTCTAGAGAAAATGCTGCCGAGGAATATCCTGGGGATAATTTTTCTTTTTATTTTAGACTCCTCTTATCTTCATGTTATTGGTCCTCTACTTCTTCTAAGTACTAAACCAAGAACATCTGTTTCAAAATTCTTCTATTCAGTTTTCAGATAGAAGACAGTTGCAATAGTTTTTCTTTTGATGGTATTCTTCCTTGAATAATTGTAAACATGGCCATAAAAGGTCTAAATTGGTTGACAGAAGTAGCAACACTGGCTTAATGCAGGCATCTTAACAATAAAGAATGAAAGAAAAAAAGATTACCATAACTGTCCCACCAATATCAAACTTGCTGGCTGTTAGGGTGTCGTCAGACTCTCTCTCTTTCGCTTGCTTGATTGCTCTCTCTAAACATCTAATCTTGATGTTTGCTTTGCTGGTGAGTATGCTTGACATTGGTATCTGCGACATGTAAAGTACACATTTGAGTATGAGTTGACTCGTGAACTGAGAAATCAAAGAGACATGATCTTCTGAATCATTTGTAGTAGAAAGATAATGGCAGTGTTACTGAGATGATTTTTGATGTCATCTCTACAAGACACCTGAGACACCTGTACATTATTTCTCTTCGTTTACCTTAAAACGGATATATTTTACTTTCTAACCTAGTCTTACTGTTTTGTTGAAACTTATTTTGTTTCAAAAATTGCAGGGAGTATCGGGAACATGTGAAGGATCTTTCTTGCATATCAACAGATTTTTGCCGAATAGTAATTGTTGATAACAACCCATTCAGTTTCTTACTGCAACCACTGAATGGAATTCCATGCATTCCATTTTCTGCTGGGCAGCCACAGGATGAACAGGTATCACGAAAACTCGGTTACAGTCAATCTTAGGTTATATCCTCTACCAAAGCAAGTCTGCATTTCGTGCATTAGATTGTTTTTCATGATGCAGATTAAAATTACCTTACCAAAACAAAGAATATGTTTCCACCAATTACCCTAAACCAACATGCTTTTGTCGAGGATTAGTGGCCATTGCTTAGTTTGATGTTAAAGTGCTAGGGCCGTCAAGCGTGAGAACGCGGGTCAAGAATAACAGCAGCCACTTTGTGTAAATATGCCAAAGAGTTTGTCTGTTTCTAGCCTTCCCCTCCTGTACTAGGTAATGGCCTTTTTTGTCTTTGTCCAGAAGTGTTGGACATGATCCACATCCTCTCATTTACTTACCAACGCTTCTGCTCTTTTAATATTCATTCTGATCAGCTTCTCGAGGTCCTCCTTCCGCTTCTCAAGCAACTTTCTCAACAGAAGGATGTAAGGCCCGTGCTCTATGAAAGGTTCCACATGCCTGAATGGTTTCAGAAACATGGAATCCCTGCTTCGTGCTGGACAAAATAGGATGAAGATTATTATCACAAATTGCAAGCTTTTTATTCTTCTCGGAGACACCTAAATGGGTAATTCTCTGTACGAGGGCAGCATCTTTGTCGAACCACGACCTTTTGTATAGCATCATTTTGTACACAGGTGTTCTTGATTTCACTAGTTCCTTAGTTCCCGGTTCCTTGGTTGGTATGTTACTTGACCATAAAATCCTCTATTGTGAAAACTCATATTCATGTTGCAACTTTGTTTATAGTTTGCAATGTTGTAGGTTGTTTATAGGTTTCAAGTGTTGTAAACCTGTTCTAGATCAATTTTAATTATTCTTGCTTTGTGGTAGCTCTCATTTCCTCTCTCAGTCTCTCTCTCTCTCTCTCTCTCACACACACACACACACACACAAACAGAGATGCAATATATAGTATTTAATTATTTATATGGTTATGCAATTCCCAAATGTATCTAACAGACTGCCAATGATGTGAACATAGGACCTCTATCTTCTGGAAGCAGACTTGTAGCCTGAATGTCTGTTTGGAGTTTGAGAAAAGCTTTTGAAGTCTTTGCTGATGACGCTTCTCTGCAGGATTGTGAAAAAAAGTTCGTTAAACATTATTTTGACTCTTGCATTATTTAGTGGCTCCATTCGCTGGCTCAAACTGGTAAGAGAATGCTCTGCACTGTCTTCCATTTGTTACAAGATTTCACCAGTTCCTTCATGTCCTATTTCTTCAAGTTCCATTATATACACCTTTTCCATTTCAACAAATTTCTTTAGTAAAACTATTGATTGGAGCCTCGTACACTGCACCTGATGAATTGCATGGTCAGAGATCTTTCTCGAAACCAAAACATCTCATATTCTCTTAAGGCATGCATTTCTTGGAGCCTGGCAGTTCTCTAGGTTGTTCATGCCTTCCTCCTAGACACATCTGTCAGTTACTGCTAAGGACCAACAACTTTCTTCTTGGGTTGAGTTTTCTAATATCTGGTTGTGTCGTGAACATTTTCCTCAAAGGTAAATACTTGTGTAAGACGGTCTTACGGATATTTTTTATAAGACGGATCCTCTTTACCCGACCCACCGTGTGTTGGTGGGTTGAGGTGTGAGAGAGTGGAGCTTCGTCTTACGAATCAAGATCCATAAGATGGTCTCATAGGAGACCTACTTATCCTCAAATACGTTGAAAGTGCCTTTCCAAGTACACATTTGCACTTCTTGTTGCGACTAACATTTTCCACTCATACTTTCTGCATAAGTGCACATTAACAAAAGCTCCACTGTACATCGTTGTGTAGGAACATGGACTAATTAGGCTAGTGCCTATTCTTATTTCTTGGAAACAAAATTGTCTGAAATTTAGACGATTGTCTTAGTTCCTGGGTGACAATTGGTGAGAGTGTGAGACTAAGCTTTGGTCAAGCTGTTTTAATTATTTATTTACTCTTTGTTTCTGAAAAAGAGTCCTTTATTTTATTTTCTGATGTTTGACTTCAAAAGTCTACTTTAAAAATTAAACCATAATGTTTTTTGAATATTCAAATATACCCACCAATTTTAACGGCTTTCCTTCCATTCCCCTTCAGCGGTGCCCATATCACCCTACACTCCTCGCCCTTCCTCCACCAGCCTATCCGGTCCATTCCCCTTCAGCGGTGCCCATATCACCCTACACTCCTCGCCCTTCCTCCACCAGCCTATCCGGTCATCTCTATCTCGTTCCCCATATCACCCTACACTCCTCTCCCTTCCTCCACCAGCCTATCCGGTCATCTCTATCTCGTTCCGTCGTTCCTCTTTTTATTCTCCCCGTTTGCTTTCCCCCTCGCGTTGCCAACCCACCCTTTCTCTCTCTACAACTTTCATTCTCTCTCCATCTCAAAGTCCACAACAATATTCTCATTCTAGTAGTTATTACACTTGGTTGGTTATTTTATTGGCCTAATTCTCAATTTGATCATTCTACTATTGCGAAAAGTCTGTTAAGCTCACTCTATTACCATTTTCACAGTTTGATAACTCTATTTTATAAAAAGTGTCAATATGATGTATTAAGTGGATGCAGTTAACAAAACTATTTGAAAAGACTGAAATGTCCTCTCTAAAAGATGTAAAAAGATTAAGGCTCCGTTTGTTTCATGGAAAATGACTTCGGAAAACGTTTTGTTTATTTTTCGGTGTTTGGCAACCTTAGGAAAAGGTAGTTAACGTAAAAGGTTTTTCGAGTCAACGGAAAGTGAAAGCTTCTTTTCCGAAAAATGACTTACGGATTCGTTTTCGTAAGTCATTTTCCAAATGTTCAGGCAACCGCCGCCCCTTTCACAATTATACATATTTACTTACACATAATATTTCACTAACAAATAAATTGTTTAGAAATATAAATAAAGTTTGTGCACACTATTTATAAATTAAAATTTTAATAAATAATCATTACGTTCGAAAATTAGTGTCAACTATATTACTTGGGGAAATCTTAAACATTGTCAATTTTCTATTTTAAATCATTTTTTCATATTAATTATGAAAAAAAATTGTAATTGTGAGATTGAAAAAAGATAGACCTTGATTTGATACCACTAATGATAAATTGAGGGTTACTAAAGAAAAATTACTTAAAGTTCAACACTATCTTATATTCAATATGTGCATTCATATTAGAATATATTTTTTTGTACTTATTCATATATAGTTTTCGTAACATTTTCTAGGGACATCTTAAACATTGTCCATTTTATATTTTAAAACGTTTTTTTATCAATTATCAAATTTTTTATTTGTAATTGTGAGATTGAAAAAAATATGGACCTTATTGATTTCTTCATTAATGATAAATTCAGGGCTACTAAAGAAAAACTACTTAAAGTTCAACACTATCTTATATTCAATATGTGCATTAATATTAAAACATATTTTTTGTATTTATTCATTTATTGTTTTTCGTAACATTTTTCGTGTATTTACCAAATACCCATAAATGTTTTCTGGTATATTTTCAAAAGATTTACCAAACACCTGAAAATGAAATCTTTTTCATTTTCCGGAAATCATTTTCTGAAAATGATTTTTCGTGAAACAAACGGAGCCTAAAGTACACTTGTGAGCATCTCCATCACCCTAACCCCTCTCTCTCTCTTTCATGGGTATAAAGTCTCCTCCTCCTTACCTGCTACCTGCTATGATCACCACCCCCCCACCCCGACCTCCTTCACCCAAGCCGGTGTAGTAACACACCCCCATCTCCACCTTTCCCTGTCTCCTCCAACACCATGCCAAACATAACCCTAACCCTAGCCCAACCAATTCGACCTTCGTCCCTCCAGCCGAGTCGTCTACTCTTTGTAATCACTCTGGCATCGCTCCTCTCCACCCACTGTTGCCATTGCAATCACAGAGATCCACCATCATCTCCATTCCAGCCACGCACACTGAACTCCATCATAGCTTTCCCAATCCAGTTTGCAAAATCCTTAGCCAAACCCTAGCTGCTGCCGTCACCCTTCTTCCCTCTTTTTCACCTACTGTCATCTCTAGTGTTACTACCTTAGCTGTTAGCCCTTTGCTACCCGATTTCACCAATTTGCCCTTCGGTAATTGACTGACCTTGGAGTAAATTACTCACAAACCCAAGAAGGAGCTCCCTAAAAAGATTAAAGTATGAAGAAGCCGTCATCCAGTGTTGCTCACAGAGCGAAATCCTTCATTACTACATTGGATCCGGCTATTTTTTGGCCTAAATGCAGGAGGATTCATGGGCACCATTGATGGACTCCGAGCAGAAGAGGTTGGCGACTCACTCGATTTTTTGTTGGATTGAAAAGAGGAATTGTTCAATGGAGGGACTCATGGTTTGTTAAACAACGTGGTGGCGGGTTGGGCACCGGTGCTTTGTACTTTTGACATCGGTATCCATTTCGACGGCAATTGCCGAAGTAATTGGGGCTTTTGATTGGAAATTTTGATGCCGAAGAATATTAAATGAAATTGACATTACCGTTTTTAGGATTTGGAGATATGGGCCTTTCCCAGAATCCCAGGTAATGGTTGAATGTTGGATTATAACTTTCAATTTCTTTTTCTTTTTTCTTCATTGTAATTTCTGGACCTATGGAGGATTCATAGATCTTGGGGATCTTGAGATCGAAGAAATTCAAATTAGGATGGGTTTGCAAGGATGAGGTGAGGGTGGGAGAACGTGACTAGCACGTGAATAGTAAGGTTATTTTTGAGTTATTACAAAAAAAATTAGACTGTTCATATCAAAAAAATAGATGGAGTGATTAACGTGATACATTTTGTAAAGTAATGTGACCAAACTATGCAAAATGATGGTAGAGTGAGCGTAACAAAATTTTCACGATTATAGAGTGATCAAATTGAGGATTAAGTGTATTTAATGTGATTTCACTTATAATTACACTAAGTTGGTTATTTATGTAATTTCACTTTTGGTTAGTGATATGAACTCGACCTTGAAACTTAAGTGCGCTTTTGTGACTATTGAAGAATATTAGTTTAAACTTGCTAAGGACATCTTTAGATTATCAAATACTCCCTCGGTTCCACCCAAAAAGTTCTAATTTAAAAAGTCTATTAATTAAGTGATATATTAATGTGATTGAAATTAGTCATAATTACAAAAATACATAATAACAACAATTGTAGTTGGACTGCTATAATTATTGTGGTTTGGTTGAGCTCAAGTGGAGATTTAATAAACTCGGCCGAACTTGTCCTTGTTAAAGTACTTGTGTCTCGCAAGTTATTTCTTAGAACGTACGAATTTGTACAAGTCGGTTCATTTGAGTTATTAAGTTTTGTTCCCTCCTACTAGACCTTCTGTGCCTATAACTAGGTCAAACTTGGTTATTATTAGAGGTGGCAAACGTGATATGATCCAAGTCACGTACTCGTTAACACGGATCGTAGCACACGTGACAAGAGAAACGAAGAACGCCAATGTTGAATATGGAAGATGACACCTCGACTCAATGAAACAATCCAAATGCATTCATCGGTATACTTATACTGACCTTGAAACAATGCTTGGGACGACAACAACCCTCGGTATAATGAAGAACGCTACAATAGGGATGAAAGATCCTATTGATAAGTTTAGATTCGATTACTTAACCTCTCGCTAAATAATCACAAGTTCTAAAGTGAACAAGGAGATTTTGAAAACTCTCAAAAACTAAATTCAATAATCAAAGTTGTGTAACAAAAAACAATAAGTTACAACCCTTATTTATATGGGTTGTGAATGCTAAACCTATAAGAAAAACAAAGGTCTAACACCTTGACCTAATTTAATCAAATAAGGAAACTAGATAACAATCCTTAACAATTAGGATTTTAGAAAACCATAACTCTAAAGGAAAGAAGGGGGAGGCCGAATCCCTAACCAAGGGAAGGGGTGGTATTTGATTTCTTAACATGCAAGGCAAGCTTGTTCTTCCTTCTTTGGGCCTTCCTTGGTGTCTTGTGCACTTGGGCCTTCCTTGGTGTCTCGTGCACTTAGGCTTGAACAAACTAGCATATGTATCATCTATTTCGTATCCCATAGACCTCTTTCCATAAGCTCCCAAGCATTTGTCTCGATTTCCATAAGCTCACGAACCATCAACATAGTCTCCTCACGAACCTTCTTTGCACGACCTCTTGTCATCGGACCTTATGAACTCTTGAGTTGACTCGTGTCTTGTGTAGTGATAGAAATCACATCATTCCCTCCCTCTTGAGAATGATTTGTCCTTAAATCATCACTTACGTCATAAGGAAGAAGATCACTAACTTTAAAAGTCGCACTAACATTATACTCACCTTCGAGATCCAACTTGTAGGCATTATTGTTGATTCGCTCAAATACTTGGAATGGCCCATCTCCTCTTGGTATTAATTTAGATTTCCTTTGGTTTGGGAACATTTCCTTTTGCATGTTCAACCACACCCAATCACCAGGCTCAAAGATCATTTACTTTTTGCTTTTGTTGGCTTGTTTAACATATGACTCGGTCTTGCACTCGTTGTTAAGTCTTGTCTTCTCATGTAACTGTTTTATGAACTTGGCTTTTCGTTTTTCATCTACATTCATAAACTCAAAATCTGGTAATGGAGATAAATACAAAGGTGTTAACTGATTAAAACCATAAACAATTTCAAATGGTGAATATTTAGTAGCGAAGTGAACATGCAAATTCAATTTGAGGCAAACAGTCCTCCCAAGCTTTTAAGTTTTTGGAAAGAATCGACCTTAACAAAGCTGAAAGTGTCCTATTAACCACTTCCGTTTGACCATCAGTTTTGGGGTGACAAGTAGTAGAAAACAACAATTTAGTCCCTAACTTTCCCCATAATGTCTTCCAAAAATAATTAAGAAACTTAGCATCCCTATCAAAACTATCGTGCATGGCATGCCATGGAGTCTAACAATCTCCTTAAAAGAACAAATTTGCAACATGGGAAGCATCATCAGTTTTATGACAAGACATAACCCATGGGCGCGAACCTTAGACTTTACTTGTAAGCATGTTACACATCTTCCACAAATTCTCTCAACATCTTTCTTCATGTGTGGCCAATGGAAGTGCTCACACAATATTGCTAGAGTTTTGACAACACCAAAGTGTCCCATCAAACCCCCACCATAGGCTTCTCTAACAGCCAAATCCCTAATAGAATATTGAGACACACATAATTTATTCTCTCTAAATAAAAACCCTTCATGCCTATTAAACTTACAACATGTAATTTTTCACAACTCTTAAAGTCCTCACAAAAATCAAAGTCATGTTTATACAAATCTTTCATAGACTCAAACCCCAAGATTTTAGTATCTAAATCGTTAATTAGAACATACCTTCGAGAAAGGGCATCAGCTACCACATTCTCCTTTCCTTTTTTTGTACCGAATGACATAAGGAAATGTCTCTATGTATTCAACCCACTTTGCATGTCTTCGATTCAATTTTTGTTGTTCTTTGAGATGCTTCAAGGACTCATGATCAGAATGAATAACAAACTATCTTGGGTATAGATAATGATTTCACACTTCTAGAGCTCTTACTAATGCGTACATCTCTTTATCATAAGTAGGGTAATTTAATGTAGCACCACTCAATTTTTCACTAAAATACGCAATGGGTCTTCCTTCTTGCATAAGAACTGCTCTAATACCAATACCTGAAGCATCACACTCTATCTCGAATGCCTTATCAAAATTTGGAATAGCTAGCAATGGTGCTTGTGTCAACTTTTGCTTTAGTAATTGGAACGCCTTTTCTTGTTCTTCTCCCCCACTTAAATCCCACATTCTTCTTGATAACCTCGGTCATAGGTGCGACAATAGTACTAAAATCCTTCACAAACCTTCGATAATAGAAGCTTGTAAGGCCATGAAAACTTCTTACCACACTCACACTAGTTGGACTTTTTCATTCTTGAATGACTTTGATCTTTTCTTCATCCACTTGTATCCCTTGAGTACCTACAACAAAACCAAGAAAAACCAACTTGTCCATGCAAAAAGTACACTTTTTAAAATTAGCAAATAACCTCTCTTTTCGTAATACATCCAAAATCGACTTTAAATGAATTACGTGTTCATCAAGATTTTTACTATAAATCAAAATATCATCGAAGTATACAACAACGAACGCACAAATAAAATTCTTTAAAATATGGTTCATTAGTCTCATAAAAATACTTGGTGCATTATTTAGGCCAAAAGGCATCACTAACTATTCATAAAGTCTATATTTAGTTTTAAAAGCGGTTTTCCATTCGTCACCTTTTCTCATCCTAATTTGATGATACTTTTAAGTCTAGTTTAGTATATATTCGAGCACCATTCAACTCATCTAACATGTCATCTAAACGTGGAATAAGATAACGATATTTTACTATGATATTATTGTAGCTCGACAATCGACACACATCCTCCATGTCTCATCTTTCTTTGGAACCAAGAGAACTGATACCGCACATAGACTCATACTTTCCCTAACTTGTCAGTTGCTCAAAAGTTCATCCACTTATCTTTGAAGTTCCATAGTCTTTTTAGGATTACTTCTATAACCACGTCTATTGGGAATAAATGCGCTGGAGTAAAATCAATTTGATGCTTGATTCCCCTAATTGGTGGTAACTCACTTGGTATCTCTTCGGGAAACACATCATCATAATCCTGTAAAAGAGAAGAAATAACACTAGACAAAGAATTAAGTAAATTAGCATTAGCGAAACATGCCTCTCTATACATAAGTACGATCATTGGCTTCTTTAAAATCATTGCTTCTTTAACCTCACATGGTCTAGCTAATAAACTTATCTCTTTTTTTTCTCTTCTTTCCTTTATATTTTTCTTCCACACATCTCTCCTTTTGCTCGGCTATTACACCTTTTTCACTCTTTTTTTAGCCGACCTTTCACTCAATTGTTCTCTCAAACTCTCCTTTTCATAGGGCTTCTTTATATTCTTGTTCTCACTAGTCCTTCTCTTTGTTATCACTCTCAATTGATCCTCATACACTTGCCTTGGTGTTAGTGGTGCAAGTGTTATGTTTTGTTGCTTGAAAATGAATGAATATTTATTTGCGTACGCATCATGAGTCACACGCCTATCGAATTGCCATGGTCTTCCAAGCAAGATATGGGTAGCATGCATAGGAACCACGTCACACAGAATCTCATCCTCATACTTTCCAACCTTGAAGCTAATGAGAGCTTGTTTGTCCACCTTTAATTCCCCTGTGTCATTAAGCCATTGAAGCTTGATATGGTTTGTTCTCCTCTCAAATTTCCTCTCATTCTTTTGCCCATAATTAGATTTCCAATTGTTTACTCCCCTCAATCCTCCTTTTCTACCATTCTTTCTCTTTTATTGTTGTTCTACTTTAACAAGCACTTGTAACAACTCGTCAACATCCATGTATAAGTGTATCTCCACTTGATCGGCAATTTTCAATCTAAGCCCTTTCAAGAATCTCGACATGACAGCCTCATTAGACTCCTTTAAACCCGCTCTAATCTTGCAAATCTCCAACTCTTTGTGAAACTCCTCCACACTCTTACTACCTTGTCTAAGGGTTTGAATTATGTCATCCCTATTATTGTAACTAGGGATATATATATATATGCCTCATCACTCTCTTCATTCCCTCCCAAGTAGTAATTTGAGGTAGCCCTAAACGCCGATTATGCACCCTTAAATTTTCTCACCAAATAGCGACATAATCTGTGAATTCTATGGCACCAAATTGGACCTTTTTTAATTCGGCAAGTAGTAATTTGAGGCAGCCCTAAACGCCGATTATGCACCCTCAAGTTTTCTCACCAAACAGCGGCATAGTCTGTGAATTCTATGGCACCTAATTGGACCTTTTTTTAATTCGGTGAACTCATGCAACCCAAAAATCCTCTCTAACTTCATCTTCCACTCTAGGTAAGACTCGGGGTCATTTTTACCAACAAAAGGTGGTACAGTGATTTTAATGTTTCTCCTCCATTAGATCCTCCTTTTGCTCCCTCATAATTTTGTTCAAATCTCTCACTAAAGCTTCTATATAAACCCTCATATCAAAATTAGGAACATCATTCTCACTTGTATTAGACATGGTGTACCTGCAAAAAATTGTTCGAAATAAAATATCTCACACTCTTTTACGTGTATCACTCAATTAATATCACTTCTCTCGTATTTACCTACTCCCTCTTACCTTTAATTCTTCCAAGTTCTAAAAGAACTAGGCAATTAATTTGATTAACAGAAGTAAACAAAACCAAATTCAATCAACCAGAATCAACATGTAGAAAACAAGAAATTAAGAGTGGAGTTTCAAGGACGAAAGACTCAACAATTGAAAAACTCCTCTCTCTTTTTTATAATCTTGCTTGGACGAAATTTTTAAGCTTCAATCAAACAGATTTCTTTTTTTTTTTTTTTTTTTTTGCAAAACTAGGGCTGTCACAAATTCCTTGGGAACAATAGGCTGTTCGTAATAATTAGAAACAACTGTAGGTTTTTTTTTATTTATTTATAACCCTAGAAGTTTAGGGTTTGAAATAACAAACAAAAAATGATTTTTAATAAAAGAACAAATTATAATTTATGATCCTAGTTTGAAGGAAGAAGAGAAGCAAATTGATAATCAAAATAAGACCAACTAAAGTGAGATAGATTATAGAAATGAAAACTTAGTTCTGATACCAAATGATACGATCCAAGTCATGTACTCGTGAACACGAACCGTAGTGCACGCGGCAAGAGAAGTGAAGAACATAATGTTGAATATGGAAGATGATCACACCTTGACTCAATGGAACAATCCAAACGCAATCCTCGGTATATTGACCTTGAAATAACGCTTGAGACGGCTATAACCCTTGGTATAATGAAGAACGCCACAATAGGAATCAAAGATCCTATTACTAAGTTCATATTCGATTGCTTAGCTTCTCGTCAAATAATCACAAGTTCTAAGAGAACAAGGAGGTTTTGAAAACTCTTAAAAACTAAATTCAATAATCAAGTTGTGTAACCAAAAATAATAAGTCACGACCCTTATTTATATGGGTTGTAAATCCTAAACCTAGAAGAAAAACAAAGGTCTAACACCTTGACATAATTTAATCAAATAAGGAAACTAGATAACAATCATTAACAATTAGGATTTTAGAAAACCCTAACTCTAAAGCAAAGAAGGGGGCAGCCGAATCCCTAACCGAGGGAAGGGGTGGCATTTGCTTGCTTAACTTGCAAGTTAAGCTTGTCTTCCTTCCTTGGGCCTTCCTTGGTGTCTCATGCACTTGGGCTTGAACAAACTAGCATATGTATCATTTTTTCCGTAGCCCTAGGCCTCTCTCCATAAGCTCCCAAGCCTTTGTCTCGATTTCCATAAACTCACGAACCATCAACATAGTCTCCTTACGAACCTTCTTTGCATGACCTCTTCTTGTCATCGACCTTGTGAACTCTTGAGTTGATTTGTGTCTTGCGTAGTGATAGGAATCACATCAAAACGGGTGCGTTGGCGGGTATGGACAAGATTCATGTGGATGACGGGCACAAAGAGGCACATGAGTAAGTATCCATTAGATAATATGAACATCAATGAGAGGGCAAAAATAGGCTTGGGCGCCAATTCACCCATGAGTATGGGAAATACTGTTGAATTACTTGTATTTGGGCTGGCTTGAGTATGCTCTAATAGACTAATATGGATTCTACATGTGCATAATATCTACATGGGAGTTAAATGGTAAAGATGGGAGGAAATTGGTCAAGTATGATCATTACACCTGACCAATTGTTTACCCCGACATAGAAAATCTAGTTGTTTGTCTCTTTTGTGGTCTTAAAAGAGGCTTCAGCAAGCTCTTTGAAATTTCTTACTACCTTTAGCCTACTGATACCCTTCTTTTCTTTGAAAATAACCTCATTCTTCTTTAATTTACCTTAAAAAGTGTTATATTTTTAGAATTAGTAATAATTTAAGTGTAATTTAAAGGAGGTACAAACATTTAAAACTATAATATTAAAATGCTCATCTTGTCAAATGAAATTAGTTTTTTGGGACGGAAAAATATATATTTTATTCTCTCCAAAATTACCGTTAATCATCGACTTTTTACATGAATCATGTAATTTTTCTTAATGCTCTCAAGTATCATTTAGTGATATCAAATCAACAAATTTTTTAATCCTTTCGTTCTGGGTAAAGAGTCCCCATTTGAAAGTTTAACTTTTAAGAAAATAACATTTTTAGTAATTCATTAGTAATAAAATGATACTTTTATGCCTTAATTTTTTAAAGTAGACTCTTCAAGTTAAACATCCCAAAATAGAATAGTGGACTCTTTATCCGGATCGAATGGAGTATTATTTTTCTCTCACTAATAATAAGGGTATTATAGACAAATTACTTGAGGATTCTTCTAAAAATATAAAAAAGACGCTCAAGGTATATTGAAACGCCCCCAGATAAAAAAATAATATAAAGTAGGTCTGACAATTATAATCAAAACCCGCTAACCCATCTGATCAGACCCGTTATTTTTTTTGGGTCCGAATGAGTATTTTGACCCAAAAGAGTAACGTATCTATTTAAGTTGGGTTAAAGCGGATCGAACCTGTTAACCATTTCGACTCGTTATTTTTTCCATATAAATGTAAGTTTCTTATGGAAAAGCACGGGTTGAAAGGGGTCGACCCAGTCTGATTCATGCCCATTTCGATCCAGTTCGTTCCGACCCAACTTATTTTGACCCGTTTAATTTTAGGTTATAATGGATCATGACCTATTTTGACATGTTATCTATTTCGATCCAACTCATACCCGATCTGATCCATCTAATCGTCAGCCCTAAAGTATAAACGTTGTTTTTGAGGGAAAATATTAGAAACTTGAGTAATAATAATTCGTACTAGAAGGATAAAACTGTAAATTCTCTCAACAAAAGACTAAGATAATAACTAAAACTTGACTAAAAATAACTCGAAAAATTTAAATATTCAGTTTTGAAAAAAATTGAAAACAAAAGACAAGAAGAGAAACTTTTCAAAGCTTTTTATGCAACAAAACAAAAAAGGATGATATATGAAATAGTAACTTTTGTTGCGCACACCAAGCAAATCAGCACCGCAGCACAGCTAATCAGCATAGGGTTAGTGAGTTGAGTCGGTCGAAATAAAGCGTGATCCATTATAACCCAAATATAAAATAGGTCAAAACGGACTGACCCATTTAAACCCATATTTTTCGGAAAAAACATACATTTATATAGCAAAAATTTAACGAAACAAAATGGATAACGAATCCGACCTGTTTTAACGTGATCCAATTCGACCCTTTATTTATTTTTTTTGGTTGAAACTAGTTACTCGTTTCAACCCCAAAAAATAATGAAACAAATAATTTTCAAAACTCGTTTCAACCCCAAAAAATAATGAAACAAATAATTTTCAAGTCGGATTGGGTGAGTTAACGAGGCTTGAGTTGTGATTGTTAGGCCTATTACTGTATCACCTTTATTGGGCTAAGTGACATATATCTATGTTATTTAGGAAATATTTTTGTCTTTTCTAGTCTATAGAGTAGAGTTTAGTACATTAGACCTATCTCCAACAAAGAACTTAAAATTTGATCAGATTTTAACTTAAATGTGGTTCATTTCAGCATCAAATACTATTCCAACTCCAACCCACAATCCAAAATCTCACCCCAAATAGAATATTTCTTAGCATATTCTATTTTTATTTCTTTTACTTTATTTATCAACATGTATATTAATTTGTTATTAACCTTTTAAATAATAATTATTCAGATTACATAATTAATAATTTTAGTATATTTAATTGTTATATGCTTGTAATATTATTTACGTCATTAATAATATTTAAAAATTAGTAATTTTTTTAACTAAATTGAAGAAATATTAATTTTATAAACATACAAGCACTTGAAAAATATCAGTGTCATATTTTTAAGTTGTATGCATTTTTAAGTTATTTGTTAGTATTTTTTTTAGTTATGTCTTTTTTATTTTATTTTTAAGTTATATGCAAGTTGTATGTCATTTTATTTGTGTTGTGTTATATGTATGCACTTTTAAGTTTATAATAAATTTTCTAATAATTTTAATATGTATGCATTTTTTTAGTTTAAATATGAAATTGGTGTTCACTAATATAATAATAATTTATTTATTTATTTGTATATAATATATACAAATAATTGAAATTTTTAAATAATTATAAATTATTGAATTAATAATGCTCAATAATTTAAAATACTTAATAATATTATTATTTATTTCTTAATTATTTATACTATCTAATATTAGATATTTATTAGTATTTAATACATTTAAATAAAGAATATCATATTATAAATAATTTTAACAATTACAAAATCATTAAAAAAATAATTTATCCATAGGTCCCCACCAATACCAAATTTGGGGGTTTGTACAGTGGAACCCCAAATTTGGTAAAAGGTTTGGGGTTCGGTTGGATTCAAATTGCCACTACTAGTTCTAAAACATATAAGAGTTCTTATTTAGTTTTTATGACTTATCTTACCATAAGTGAGATCAAACGTTTTAAAAACAATTATGATAAGTCATAAATTATAAGCACTTTCAAATAAATCAAATCAAATCGGCCCATGTTTTACAGTATCCGAAAAAAAAAAGTTAGTTCTTGCTGAATTGTGGGTTAAAAGCTTCAATTCAAAAGATTTAGAAGTCGGAGGGCGAGGGGCCACCAAGTGAGGTTTCTATGGGAGTTGTTAGATACGAAATAGGAGACAACAACTTAATTCAATTAGTTGAAATATTGATTGGAAACTGGGGTCTGTCTGTCACATAATCACATTTCAAATAAAATCTAAATAAATTGAGATGAGATCTTTATATAATGTCTAAACAAATTTCGGCTTGCTTAGGTTGGTGCCAATATTTCAGTTCACATCCAACTTCCAACTGCACTGCCATTATTCGAATGGTTTTGAATTTTGAATACTTAAGTGAATATAAAAGCATCGCTTAAAAAAGTTGCATCTTTTTAGTGTCAATAAACCAATCAATATACTCTTAGATATTAATAATATTATCGTCATTCTTTCCTTTTTCGTCTGTTATTAAATAATTATATTATTTCAAAAAATTTCCATTTAAGAAAATATTTTTATCACTTTATTCTTATTTTTTGACCTACTTTAATTATGGACATATACTTAAGGACATTAAAGAAAATCACACATTTCATCAATATTTATAATAAAGTTAATTATTTTTTTAAACGATGTCTTCGATATGTCAAGTTAAAAATAACAATATTTTAAAAACGGAGGGAGTAGTATGTAGACTCTAGTATTTCTCATCCATAAATATTAGACAAAGCTACACAAATACTCCCTGTACTTCATCCTTTTTTTTTGGGGGGGGGGGGGCTTTTTGTCCCTGTACAATATTTTTTTTCCTAGTGGTGCTTGTAGCAACTTGATCATTCCGTCTTAGTTTGTTATTTTTTTCCGTTAAATTAATAGACATGCGTCTCAGGTGCATTTTAGGTAAGGGATAAATAGTCATTTGTATTTGAAAGTACAAGGTCAACGGTATAGGCTGAAAAATTTATTGTTATAGGTTTTATTCATTAAGGATTAAGGATTATTTATAAAGTATCAAACTATTAAAATACGTATTCATTACTTAAAGGTTAACAAAAAATTAAAAATAATTTAATACCAAACTATTAAAATACTAAAAGGATATTAATTTGTGTAGTTAATCAAAAGCTACTAAATTGTTCTAATACTAGACTGTTTATAAGGTTATTTAAATTCTAACAAGCATGTGCTTAAAATTAAGTATGCAATCAAATAAAGTATTAACCTTATACCATTTAAACGAACTTTAGTTATTAAGTTAAAAGTTGGGTAAAAATAATTAAGTAAAATTTTTCATCAATCGGTGGTGTAAAATCTTTGTTATAGAAGTGGTATTTGGAACATGACACGTGTTAATCACAATCTTTGTCTTGATTATCTTCGATTTTGATTGACCATATGTCATGATATAATGGTCGCATGTGTAAAAATAATTCTATAACGCTGCTGGATAAAAATTAATTTAAAATAATAATAGTTTTATCAGATTATTTTTAAGCATGTCTACCTCAACCTTTACTTGGACACTTTCTTTAAAAAAATTATTATTTTTAAACCTTACTTTATATAACAGGATAACTTGAAACTTTTAAATTTACTAGCTATAATATAAATTAACAATCCTATTTAATTAAAATAAATATTTCAACAGTCTTTATAATATATAACTTAACAATTCTATATGAGTTCTATGTTAAACGCACGGTCATATAATTTTTTTCAATTAGCTTATACTCAAGCGAAAGAAAGAAGAAAAACAAAATTTCTAAAAAAAAATAAAAAATAATGTTGGAGGCAACTACTTTCGATTAAAAAAATATATGCTTTATTTTCATTTAAAAATTAGATACTTGTATATTTCAGATCTGAGAAAATAAAGACAACTTTGTCTTTCACAAAATCTTAATTGTAGCAATAATTTTAAAAATAGTTGTAAACCTAGCATTGTTATTGATGCGTCCAAAGAATTCTGGATGCACTAGAAGCCCAATCTGAACACCTTGCTTTCAACGTGTCCGTGAACCCTCGAAGCCCAACTCTGCAATTGGAAAGAATAAACGTAAACTAGGCAGGGGGCACTCCCTGCAAAGGCCCTCCGGCGTGAGAATCAGTACACGATTCAATAAGTAAGCAATTTGGCAGAGTTTCAACTAGAGAATTAGATTGCGCATACCTTTTCCCTTCATTTTCCGAGGTTTTTATACTTTCCGAAGGGCATAACCGCCGATAACCATAGGTAACCGCCCATCACTGACATTAACTGCCCATGATCACCATTTACTGCCCATGATCTTCATTAACCGCCCATAAATGTCATTAACTGCCCCATAAACGGTCATGACCTTTAATGGGAGACACATTAACGAGCCCACTAATGACAACGGTTTGACTAGAGAATTTCCCGATCATTATTGCTGGCTAGAACTCTTGCTCGGGCATGACCGCCCTCAACTAACACCTTGACCTTTCCCGGACATGGATGTCCTCAACTGATGGCGACTCACATTGGCGAGCACAAGTAACCATGCTCGCGTACCGGTTTTGTTCGTTAGCGGAGCCCCCAGCTCGCAGGCAACTCACCTGACAGAAACCAAAGTTTTTCCCGATTGCTCGCATGAAACCTTTGCTCGCTTGTTCGGACGAAACACATATGCTTGGCACGTGACTCATGGCTTGGGCCTATTGGGCCGAGCAGTTCAGTAGCCCCCTGCTCCTTGTTTCTCCGAGCATTCATGTTGGTAACGAGGAGGAGCCCAAAAATTTCGAAGAACATTTTCCAGAATAATCAAATCTTTCAAATACGCTACCCAAATAATCTTGGAGCCAAAAATCTGAATAGGCGGCAACCCAAAAGACAATCAAAGAGGCGTTTCTTGAAAGATTAAAGCTGTCGGCCGCCGACCACGAGAGGACAGGTCCAATTTCTTACGCTACATTAAATGCTGCCTCGTTCATAGCGCCTCGTGCTCCGAGCCTAATGATTTGTACCCTCAACCGACGGTTTTATTGAGTATAAAAGGCAAAATTCGTCTTCCTTCCAACACTTTACCATCTACAAATTCCTGAAGAAGCGTAAAACAGAGCGAATCGATTTGAGCACTCTGCAACCTCCAATCGAAATCAAAATTCCCAGTTCACTCTTCTCAGGCAACACCTCCAAAATCGAGATCAAGACCCTCTGAAACTACCAGGTATTTCTTTATTTCCTCTTCAATCTTCGATTGTATTTTCTCTTTCCAATTTTTGAACTAGGGTTTATGTTGTTTAAACCCTTTTTTACTTCTCTACGAAGTGTTCAACCATTTGATGTGATAAACCAATATCCAATCCACTTAGCTCTTCACTATCTATCAGCCATTTCAATCCAAACCGAGGGAATCGAGAAATCCGTGATCAGTACCCTGTTTACTGATCTCACAACCTGTTTACCACAGTCAATTTCACTTTTGTCGTACCTCACCCAATCAATGTCTAACCTGCACTTCTCGATTCCTCTTCCTGTAGGATGTCTAGCGAAGAAACTGTTTCCGAAATTGAAGGCCAGAGTTATGACCATGGAGCTCTAGAAGAAATCCCTCCATCCTCGACCTCATCTTTCGAAGAGAGCGAGCAAGAAGTGGTTCCCCTTATTACTCGCCGACGAAAACCCGTACAATCAAGCGAGCAAAAAGTAAACAGTAGCCCCCAGATTCCTTATGAAACCGTGCGAGCAGATAATCCTCCTTGTTTAAACGATCAACCACCTGGACCGAGCCAGACTTTGTTTGTTCCTGTCTCTTCATATTCTTCCCCTTCAATCAGGTGGGAGGATTTGAATTCTGAGGAAAAGGTTAGTACCTGGTTCTACTCTCTAGGAATGGACCCCAAGCTTTACCGAGTTCGTGCTTTCGACTTAGACATAGACACCGAAGGCCACAATTTTCAAGGAGACAAGATGGTGTTCTATTTTGACTTCTTTCAGGTCGGGCTTCGCCTTCCTCTCGACCCGTTTATTGTTGAGTTATTAAATGCTTCCAACACTCTCCCATGCGACTTGACCTTAACCACTGTTAGATTCCTAGTATCTTTCACTGTTGCCTGCCGGTCACTCGGGTTTGAACCCGATATGACTTTATTTCGGAAATTCTTCCTTATTTCCCTCGACAAGAAGTCCGGTCGCATCAGAGTCGTTCGAACCACGGTTTCTTCAAACTTCTTAATGATAGTCCCAATAAAGTCGATGGTTGGGACTCGAAGGCTTTGCTCGTTGAATCAAGCATTGGCTGGCCCTTTGCACCCTACCTCAGTGACTATGGACTTCCCGAGCACGACAAAAACGCCTACCGAGCTGGAGAACCTCGAATAGCTAAAGCTTTCAGGGCTCTTGGAGAGGCCGGCTTAGCGACAGATTTCGTGCTTGACTGGCGGATTCTTACTTCTGATCTCGGTCTTTTACGATTAGCTGGGATTTCCTACCTACCCATTGAAGGAGTTGAACCTCGAATTGCTCTTGATCCGGAAACTCCCCATCCATATTGGGGCTCTTGCCATGGGAAAAAATTTCCTAGCGAGTGCGAGGAATGTGCTCGCACCGGAGCTCTCTGCCGACCTTCCTTCTCGCTAACTGGTTTACACTTCAACTGCATCTTACTTTATTATCCTTTTTCGATAACTTTACAAATCTGTGCTTTCCCCTTGTTAATCATTCACTTTATCTTATGCAGACATGAGACAATTAACGGACGTTAGTAAATTCATGCAAGCCGCAAAGAAAAGCTCCAACAAGCGAGCTAAGCATTTGTCAACCCAACCAGCTGTCAATCTTCCAACTATCCCCGCCAACACTTCCAGTCGCGGGACAAAACGCAACCAACCTGAGCCCAGCCGACCCGCAACAGCTACTATCCCAACTCCCACTGTGCGAGAAGCCGTCAACATCTCTCCTCCTATCATTAATATCGAGCCAAGTGAAAGCCCAAGGAGGACAAAACGCCGAGCAGACAAGGCTATAATCGAGGAAAGTACTCCCCAACTCCCCTCTTGGCAAAAGGAAAACTTCGTCATGCCCGACGACCAGCCAAAAGCAGCTGCTCTCATTAGGGAACTCGCCAACGTGCCTGATCTCCACAATATCAGTATAAACAAACGAAGTGGCTTCCAAGCTACCGCTGGTCTTGGATTGATGAAGCGACTACACCACAACGGAGTCCAGAAAAAATACGCTGATCAAGCAAGCTCTGTTCTGATCGGCGAAATGGGCATGTGTATGACCGAGGTAATGTTTTCTTCCTACCGCCCTGTTTTCCTTACCCGTTCTTTCTTTTAAACAACATCTTTTTTGACAGATTGCCAATAAGTCCATTTTGATGTATGAGCGCCTAATCACCAACCTCAACAACAACAACACACTCATTGCCGAGAAAAACACTCGACCAGAGAAGAGCAATTAGAAGAGAAAATTAACTACATCGGTGACCTCAAAAGCACTGAAGAATCCCTTACAAGCAAAGTAACCGAGCTCTCCAAAGTTGAAGCTGAGAAAAAATCTTTGGAATCCCAGCTAAGCCTTTCCAAGAAATCTGAAGCAACAGCCCTGAATAACATAAACGGGGTGCGTAGGGAACTTCGTGCTTGCCAGAATGATTTAGAAGCCGCTAACAACATGATCGCCAATCTCGAGCAAAAGTTAATGGAGTCGGTCTTTGGCAAACGAAGAGTTAAAGCAGAAGATTATTGAAGATTACAAGGGCTCCAACGACTTTGCTAACTGCGTTGAAGGTGAAGCTTACCCATTCTTTTTGCAGGGCATGAATCACATCTTGAGGCAAATTGCCTGCAGCGGGCTAGAAATTCGCCCCGAGCAACTCGCTGAGTGGGGTGCCAATCCTTTGTTCAGCTCTTCTGCCCGCCCCGGCCACGCTCTCGTGCCTTTCAACGAGGACGAATTGGAATCATTGGCCGAAGCCGATGTCGAGAAAGGCTTATCCCCATGGAATCCACCTCCTGTCACCAGCCCCACTGTCATCGAACTAATGACCCAAATCTGGGGGTCCCAAGCTCCCCCATCAACAACTGAAAATGCTCCAGATCAAGCCGATGATGAAGTTACAATCCTAGAGACAGCAACTGAAGGGACCGAGGAACCCGCTCCCACAACAAACGACAACAATGCTGCCCCATGTGCATGAAATCACCACTATGGCCTGCGTGCCTTTCTGGCCTCCGTGCCTTGTACCACAAACAATTTACTTTTCAGTCTGTAATATTCTGCTACTATTTACTTTGTTCGCTAGCTGAATGCTTTTACTTCCCCGTTCATACTGGCTTAACCTGAAGAATACTACCTTTGTATATCCTACTTTTTTCCGGGCAAAGATATCTCTTACCCGAGCAAAAGAATTTACTAGTAGCCACTATCCCACTCGAACACCAACTCCTCTTACGAGCATAAAGCTCTCTATGCTCGTAAAAAGAGAATAGTCGAGTACCGGGAAAACATCACCCCTCAAGACCTCTTCTCGAGCATAAAGCCTTTTATGCTCACAGAAGACAGAATCGAGGAAATATTTAACTCGAACACCAACTCATTAAACGAGGATGAATCAACTCATGCTCGATAAAGAGAATAATCGAGAAAAAACCAACTCGAAGACCATCTTCCAAACATAAGGTTGAAAAGACAATCGAGTTTCACCATTACTAATTGCCATAAAAAAGATCAAAGAATTACATATTGCAAATCAATTACCAATAGTATTTCTTCAAATGATCCGCATGCCATGGATGTTTCAACTCGTCACCATCCTCTGTTCGCAACATGTAAGTGCCTTCCTTAATAATCCTTGAAATCTGGAAAGGCCCTTCCCAATTTGGTGACAACTTTCCCCACTCAGCTCGATGGCCCGTTGCCTCAATCTTGCGAAGGACCCAATCCCCCACAGCAAATGATCGACCACGAACCCTTTTATCGTGGTGGGCTTTTGCTCGCTGCTTATAATTTGCCATTCTCATCTTAGCTTCCAGTCGTTTTTCCTCCAACAAATCCAAATCAGTTGCCCGAGCTGCCTCATTGGACTCGATGTCGTAATGCAAAACCCTATGAGTAGGTAAATACATTTCCACCGGAGCCATAGCATCAGAACCATAGGCTAGAGAAAAAGCTGTTTCTCCTGTTGGTCCCCTGACTGTCGTTCTCACCGCCCACAAAGCTGAAGGAAGCTCGTCTACCCATCTTCCTGCCTTATCTTCCAAATTCCGTTTTAGAACGTGCAGGATTTGTTTATTCGCAGCTTCGGCTTGCCCATTGCCCTGGGGATATGCTATTGACGATTGCCAATGCTTCACCCGCATCTGCTCACACGCTTTAGTAAACTTTTCCGAAAACTGAGTCCCATGATCAGACACAATTGCTCGCGGGACCCCAAACCGACACCATATGTGCTCATGTACAAAGTCGATGACATTAACCTCACTTATGGTCGCCAAGGGCTTTGCTTCCACCCACTTAGTAAAGTAATCAACAGCCACTACTGCATACTTAAATTTTGACCGAGCGATAGGAAAAGGACCAATCAAGTCTATCCCCCACATATCAAAAGGCCATGAGGCTATAACAGGGGTTTGCTCGGTAGATGGCAAGCGTGGAATATCCGCGTAACGCTGACACTTGTCACATCGACGAACATACATTTCAGCATCTCGTCGCAGTGTTATCCAATAGAACCCAGCTGCCAAGACTTTCTCGGCTAATGACCGCTGACCAGGGTGACCTCCACATTTGCCTTCGTGCACTTCCCCTAAAATTCCTTCTGTCATCTCTGGTCTCACACACCTCAACAGAGGTCGGGTGTAAGATCTCCGGTATAAAATTTTATCCAAAACAATGTAGCGACATGATCGCTTCTGGATGGTTCTAGCTTCCTTTTTATCCTCGGGTAACAGCCCCTGCTCGATGTAAGCCCGAAGATCATCTATCCAACATTTTGTAGCCGGCTCAATATCCATAATCGCCCCCTTTTCGATAACAGGAACCTCCAAATGCTCGATCATGACTCCAGGATGCAAGAATTGAATTTCATCCTCAGCCATCTTCGACAGATAATCAGCTCGCATGTTATCTTCCCGAGCGATTCTCACCAGCTCCCAGTAGTCAAAGTCCTTTAAAATTTCCTTCACCATCGCACAATAACGGACCAAGATCGGATGGTGGACCGCATAATCGCCCTTGACTTGATTCACCACCAACTGAGAATCACAATATACAATCAATGCACGCACTCCAATGTCCTGTGCGAGCTCGAGCCCTGCAATTAAAGCTTCATATTCAGCCTGATTGTTAGAGGCTGGAAACTTGAAGCGCAATGCTTTCTCAAATTCTACATCTTGCTCTGGTGGGACTAAAACCAACCCGGCGCCACTCCCAAATCGGCTAGCTGAGCCATCAACATGGAGTTCCCAACAATATTCTGGTCTTGGCGTTGGACTTACGCTGCTCGCCGTTACTGTTTTACCCGCTACTTCTTCCTCGTCAAATTCCTTGAAGCTTGTCTCAGCCACGAAATCTGCTAAAGCTTGCGCCTTGATTGCTCGCCGAGGCTGATAGTCAATATCAAACTCGGTTAACTCGATCGACCAAGTGAGTAAACGACCAGAAGTGTCTGGCTTGTGCAAAATCTTTCTCAAAGGCAAGTCAGTGTACACAACAATCGAGTCTTGTGAGAAAAATAAGCTCGAAGTTTCCGGCGAGCAAAGAACAACAAGCGAGTAAGCCAACTTTTCTGCATTAAAATATCGTCCCTCTACATCAGTGAGGGCCTTTGAAACATAATAGACAGGCTTTTGTACATTGCATTCCTCCCTAACCAGAACAGCGGCTACCGCCTGCTCGGTAGCTGCTAAATAAACAAATAACTTTTCTCCGAAGACCGGGCTGCTCAGCAAAGGTGGACTTCCCAAATACTTCACCAAGTCCTCGAAGGCTTTCTGGCACTCAGGAGTCCATTCAAACCCTTTGTTACCTCGAAGAACTTTGAAAAAAGGCAGGCACCGCTCTGCCGATCTTGAGATAAACCGTCCCAGAGCGATCACCCTACCATTAAGCCTCTGTATATCCTTAATGCAGCGGGGAAGCTTCATAGTGACCAATGCCTTGATTTTCTCAGGATTAGCCTCAATTCCTCTCTCAGTCACCATGAAACCGAGGAACTTGCCTGCCTTTACCTCGAACACACATTTGCTCGGGTTCAGCTTCATACTATTCCTCCTGAGATTGGCAAAGGTCTCGCCCAAGTCTTCTATGTGCTCGCGCCCTTTAGTTTTGACCACCATGTCATCAATATAGGCTTCCACATTTCTGCCGAGCTGCGAGCTAAACACCTTGTTCACCATCCTTTGGTAGGTAGCTCCAGCATTCTTCAAGCCGAAAGGCATCATCTTGTAACAATATAACCCCCCTGCTGCTCGGAAAGCTGTTAGAGCCTTATCCTTCTCATTCATCTTCACCTGGTGATACCCAGAATAAGCATCTATAAAACTGAGAAGCTCGAACCCCGCAATGGCGTCCACCAACTTGTCAATTCTCGGCAGAGGATAGCAGTCCTTCGGGCAAGCTTTATTTAAATCCGTGAAATCTACACACATCCGCCACTTTCCATTGGACTTTTTTACCATGACTACATTAGCCAACCATGTCGGGTAATGTATCTCCTCGATTATGTCAGCTTTGAGCAATTTCTCGACCTCTTCCCTGATCGCTTGATCCTTCTCCACCGAGTAAACTCGAGGTCGTTGCTGGATTGGTCGAAAAGCTGGATCAACATTCAGCTGGTGCAAATCTACGCCTTACCCTGCATGTCCTCGGCCGCCAAGCAAAACATCGGACTATCTAATCGCTTAATCAAATTCACTCTTGCCTCCGCTGTTAAGGCCCTGCCAATTTTTATCTTTTGCTCGAGATAGGCAGAATTAATGATCACCTCCTCGAGCTCATCCTGAGCCGTGAACTCTGGCTCATCCCGCATTTGGAGCGTGTCACACTCCACCTTCTCATCCTCTTCAGCTCGATCCTCTACCTTATCAAGCTGATCTACTTCCATGGCCTCAGCTGGCTCTTCCAATCCCTCCGACGTCAATACTGGCAAAGGATCATCCACAGGCTCAACGACCTCAGTCAATGTCGGCAAAGGATTACTAATGGCTTGCACGGCCACCTCTTCTCGTTCAACTTGCTCCACTAACTGTAATGTTGGCAAAGATGGACTAGTCTCAACATCAGTCTGGCTCACAGTCATTTCTGTATCTGCTTCATTTTGACTCTGCTCCCCCGACTTCAATGTCGGCATAGAGCTTGCAACCATCTCTAAATCCTCTTGTACCATCGCAACTACTGATGGTCCCACAGTCACATGTGAAGTTTCCTTAGTACTGACAGTAATCTTCTGCTCGCCATCCTCTAAGGTCAACTTCTGCTTCTTCCTCTGAGTATCGCGCACATATTCGAGCACTGCTCTCGGCTGGCTTCGCAGCGTCCCAACTCCTTGGTCGGTGTAGAACTTAGCTCGCTGATGCGGGATTGATGCCACCATTTGAAATTTGGCCATACTTGGCACACCCAAAATTATGTTATAAGGAGATTTCAGGTCAATTACCATGAAGGTAATCTTTTCAGCTCTGGTCTTGCTTCCCTCACCGATGAACACTTCTAGCTCGACAGTGCCTTTGACTGGGACCTTATGATTTGTAAAACCCTCTAATGCCCCTGCATACGGTTTCAACCGGTCATCACTTAGTTCAAGCCCCTGAAAACAAGAATAATACATCACATCTTGGCATGCCCCTGTGTCCACTAAGATCCTGTGGACAACCCGATACATCCACTAATCTTTGAGACTATCAAGGGCTGCTTTCTTTCTTCAACGCTTCGCTTGACACTGCTGCGAGTAAAGCGAATGGCTTTGCTCTCCATCTGCAAAGTAGTAGGTCGATCCACCGGCTTTGGACAAGGAATATATTTGTTTCGAGCGAGTTGGTGTAAGCTCTTCATCCATTATCACGTTGATCACCCCTACAATCGGCGGGGCCGGCGCCTAGGAGCATTCCCTGCATTGCAGCCATCCCGCTTGAGCGATCTAGCCGCCCCAGGTGATCAACTTCGAAT
>CM028379.1:148143338-148180698 GCA_013146195.2 Codonopsis lanceolata | reverse complement strand
GCCCCTCAAATTCAAGCGGATTTAAACATGATCCGCAAGAGCTCCCAACACTTAGAGCATTTACCCGCAGCTTAACCTGCAAGTACTTTTGGCATCCGAGCAACCACCGGGTCATTTCCCTCGCTCAAAAACACCAAGTGCATGGTGATGCTTTGACACGGGGCGCCTGACATCATGTATTATTCATGCTTCAAAGTGGCTGTGAGCCATCGATACTCCGGCCAAGCCTTACTGGGAAGCTTGAAGGATTCACCAACCATCAAGGAGGCCAAGTGGCATCATACAGCTCGAAGTCTTCATGGAGATGGGCACAACCCTGACAGATGATCACCTTCCCGGTAATCGATCTCAAACCGCCTACAACCGCATCCCTGTGCCAAGTTTCGATGGTCACCTCCATCCCCGACCAAAAGGCTAAGTTCTACATAGAAGAGTGAGTGGTATCCTAGAAGTCACGGCAATGTAGGAGTATGTTCGGGATTCCCAACGGAAGAAGCGTAAACCGATCGTGACATTCCCCACTGCATGCTGGTAGCCCCCGAAAAGCAATGTTCCACCGATACCTCTGCCTGTCCCCATAAACAATATCGAGTTTTGAACCCTTCCAAACAAATGACCCTTACGGAACAAAGGAGGTCGAGAAAGCCCCGTCACCATTGCCCTCCAAGCGCAAGGATCGGCGTCTCACGACACAAGACATCGAGATGGACACTTACAAGTTCCTGACGAACTCGACCCAGAGGGCTAGCCGGAAGAGATCATTAATCCTCGCATACCCCGAGAAATCAAAATCGGAAGGCCACGCCTGCCTGGGAGAGGTTGATCAAGCTACTTAAGAGCAGCCTGATGAATTCGCATGGACAAATAAGACACGCAGGAATCAAAAAAAGAGTGTTGCCCGCCATGACCGAACGTGATCCAACTTTTCGCCTATTCAATAACGGCCAAGGCAAGATTCTGCAGAAGAGTACAATGATCAAACAGAGGTCAAGAAACTTTTGAAAGCTGACATCATCGAGGAAATCCAGTATCCAACCTGGCTGGCAAACGTGGTAATGGTTAAGAAGGCCAATAACAAATGGCAGATGTGCATCGACTTCACGAGCCTCAACAAAGCCTCGCCTAAAGATCGCACTGCCGCCATTGATGTGCTTCAGAGACGCCATACGGGTTTTGAGATGCTCACTCTTGATACGTATTCGTGGTACCACCAAGTAAGGATGAACGAAGCAGACAAAGCGAAGACAAGTTTCAGCAAATGGGGTCTTTAATGCTACAAAATGATGCCCTTCGATCAAGAACGCAGGGCCACTTATCAAGCACGGTTAACAAGGTTTTTGGTTCACCGAGAGAAACATGGAAGCTCAACATCGATGACATGGTCATCAAAACCAAAGGCCGCGACCACACCCTGCACTCCAGCAGTAAACGCTTTCAATCAATCGCAAACATAATATGAAGTCAATCTGACAAGCGCGCATTCGAGGTTCGAGTGGAAATTTCGGTTTATGGTCAACCAAATATGGATAGAAGGACGCGAGAAAATTCAAAGCTTTGCTCGAGATGGAACACTTTATTGTATCAAGCACGCTCACAGCCTAAATGGCAGAAGTCATCGCTCGGGTCGCTTTATCTCGACAATGGAAAATGCCTTCCATTTTTCAAGGTCCCTGGTAACAAAGGTTTCAAATGGAATGCACGCGCCAAAGCCCTCGAAAGCACCAAGGAATGTCTTGGCAAACCACCCTCCTTAGTAGCCTCCGTGCCTCAGAGCCCTTATATTTGCAGCTTAACGGCCACGCATCAGCCGCGACTGGCCTGCTTTAGTTAAGGAGGGGTAGGAATTAAAAACCTATGTACTATGTATCAAAGGCCCTCAGTCCTGTTGAGGGTCATTATTTTAATGTAGAAAAATTGGCCTACTCGCTTGTAATAGCCGCCCGAAAACTAAGGGCTTATTTTTCTCAAGACATGTAATTATAGATACGCACGCCTCCATCAAGAAAGTCCTCCACAAGCCTGATTCATCGGAAAGGCTCCTCAACTGGTCGATCGAGCTAACTGAATTCCACATCGGCTGCCTGCTTAGGCGGGCAGTTAAAGCCCAAGCCTTGGCTGACTTCTCAGTGGAAACAAGCTTTACTCAACAAGAAGAGTCTGAAGCCCAACAACCATCGAGGTCCGAGCACGAGCAACTCCCACGGCCTCGTCCGGCCTATTGTTGGGATCTTTATGTCGACGGGGTAGCGAGCAAGGTTGGGAGCGGAGCTGGCATCATTCTCATAGCTCCCGACCAGACCACAGAGTTTGAATTGGCACTACGATTCAAGTTCCCTGCCTCCAATAATGTGGCCGAGCACGAAGAATGATCGCCGGTTGATGCGAAACTCGCGGCCGACATAAGGCGTAGAAGCAAGCATAAGGTGTACTCGTATTCACGCCTAGTAGTGAACCAAGTCCAGGGGGAATATATGGTGCATCATCCCTCCCTGGTCAAATACTGTGAGTTTGTCAAGGAAATCTTGAAGAATTCAAATTCTGAGAGATCATCAGAATTGCTCGAGCTGACAACATGCGAGCAGACTACTTGTCCAAGATCACTGAAGCAAGTCTAGCATTGCTGAATCCGTCAGTAATGATCGAGCATTTGGAAACTTCGGCTATTGATAGACCAGTAATCATGGACATCGAGCCAGCGGCCAAAAGCTGGATTGATGACTACAAGGACTACATCGAGCAAGGAGTCCTCCCAGCGGATAAGGTCAAAGCCACCACAATCAGAAGCTAAGCTTGAAGATACTCGGTAGTCGAGGGAATCTTATACAAGCGATCTAAGGTCAGACATATGCTTCGTTGCGTTCCCCCGGAGCTAACGAATGGTGTTTTATACGAAGTGCACGAATGAGAATGTGGTGGCCATCCGGGCACCCGAGCTCTGGTAGAGAGGGTTCTGCACGCATGATACTACTGGATTACTCTCAGAAAAGATGCTGAGAGATACGTCCGCGAATGTGACAAATGCCAGCAGTACGCGGACATACCAAGGTTGCCCTCCATTATGCAAACCCCGGTAGTTGCTGCCTGGCCGTTTGATATGTGGGGAATCGATCTGATCGGTCTTTTTCCTTTGGCACAATACAAATACAAGTCGTCACCATCGACTATTTCATAAAGTGGATCGAAGCAAAGCCACTGGCCACCATCTCAGAGGCAAACGTCATCAAATTTGTCCATGACCAAGTGTGGTGTCGGTTCGGTCTTCCCTGGGCAATCATTTCTGACCATGGCAATCAATTTTCAGACAAGTTCACAGCTGAGTGTGCTCGCTTGGGCGTCAAGCATTGGTAATCCTCCGTCGCTTACCCACAAGGCAACGACCAAGCAGAGGCTGGGAACAAACAAGTATTTCATGCACTCAAAAGAAACCTAGAAGGGCGAGCTGGGGGATGGGCAAAAGAGCTACAGTCGGCCTTGTGGCCTTGTGGGCGATCAAAACTACTGTCCAGGGTCTAACTAGGGAGACTTCGTTTACGCTTACCTACAGATCTGAAGCAATGATCCCCGTAGATATGGCTCTGCGCTTAGCTCTAGAGTTTCCCTACTGATTGAGCGAATAATCGACTTGCAGAGCAATAGACCTTGATCTGCTCGAAGAAAGGAGGCTAGATGCGCGACTAAGGATGGTCAATTACAAACAGCGAGCAAAGACTCACCACGACAAAAGAGTCCGGGGAAGATCATTCATGGTCGGAGACTGGGTACTTAGAAAAATTGAGGTAACGGGTCATCGGGCAGAATGGGGAAAGCTCTCACCTAACTGGGAAGGGCCTTTTCAAGTTACTGGCATAGTCAGAAAGGGTACCTACACACTACGGAACCAAGAAGGCAAGGACTTTAAACATCCCTGGCATGCAGATCACCTGAAGAAATACTATCCTTAGGCCCATCCTCAATACACAAATAGGCAAGACCCTCAGCCCTGTTGAGGGTCACCATCATTCTATCAATAAAAGGCAAGTTATTTGTGTTTATTAGTTCAATTGATTTCTTGTCGCTTATCAACTATCATAGGATTGCTTGACAAAATTTGCTCGCCAACTGAGCTGAGAGGGCCACGCCCGGTTAACCTTCCTCTGTACCCGAGTATTTGTGAACGTATCTTATCCTCTCCGTGAGTAAGTGTAGACACCCCAATTTTGTACCCCTGGTACGTAACATTGACATGCGATATCAAGACCTGTTAAAACTTAACAAATGTCAAGTTACATGGTTTAAAAATACAAAAGACAAAACATGATGCGCAAAACAGTAAAATGCAAGGGTTAGAGTGTCAAAAAAAGGCTAAAGTTTGAGTGGCCGGCCATTAAGGCCATTGGCGCGGCACCAAAAATTGGTGGCGCGCGGATGTTCTACAGTGCACTCAAAAGTTAACGCATTACACAAATTCTCAAGCACGCGGTACAAGCTAGTCAAGCACAAAGTGAAATTCGCAAATACCAGCAATGTCCCTCTCTCAGCCTATAAATAGGAGTCCCGGGTTCACTTTCAGTAATCAAAAAACGTAACAGAAAAACGCCTAAAGCTTTCAGCGTTGTTGTTACGCTGTAAAAACAGTGAGCGATCGTGAGATAGTGAGTTCCCCCTCCTATAAAGCCTCGAAGCTCTACCAAAACTCCTCCAAACTCAAAACCAACCAGTCAAACTGAGCCTTAGCCCCACAGCTAGGTTCCCACCCTATTTTCCCGATCCAAAAATCTCGAAAAGAGCAGTTGCTCTGACCGAGTAAAAAGGCCAAATCCGCTAGAAACAAGCAATTGTTCTGCCCGATTTCTGCCAGTAGCAAACACGCAGCAGCAAAAACGCAAGCAATTGCTCCGCCCATTTGACGGTGCCCAGAAGCAACCTTCGGAAGCAGTCACCCTGCCCGAATCGCAGCAGTAGCAGCAACAAAAAAAAAACTCCCTCTCCGAGAAAGACAGAGCGAGCACACCACGCCCTAAAAGGTGAGCCTTTAAGGGCGTTATTTTATAAAAAGCTATTTTCCATCCGGTCCAATGTAAAAATATAAGCCCTTGTGCTGCTCGGATTTATTTAGAAAGTAGCATTAAAAAGAATCATTATTATGGCCAAATATTTTTAAGTGTATTTGTAATTACTAAAAGGAAGCGGCTGCAGGTCCGTAAATAATGTAGACATAGATATATTTGTCTTTAATGCTTTATTTATTTGCTAGATAAATATAACAAAAAACATACTTTAGCCAAAAACTGTTTTTGAGACTGAAAGGGCGAGTTGGGTACCTAGCACCTTCCCAACTCGTAACTTAGCCTCCGAACCCGTTTTATTTTATCTCTGGTTTATTTTTGGTTTTTTCTTTATTTTCTCCTTAAAATAAAGATGACGACTCTGTCAAAACATTTTGGATCACAGTGAGGCATCGCAACATCCTATCTTGCACTTTTATGTTTTTCCCTACACAATGGAAAATGGGAATGAAAGGGTGATGTATTCCTATATCCTGGTATCCCCTAAACAAGGGATAACTTGATACAGAAAACCCAAAGCACTCATAGTGATCCGAAATAGGCCTTAAGACAATTTTTATGAAGTCTATAATGGGGCCCGCAACATCTTTTCTTACACTTTCTATTTTCCCCTAAACAAGGGAAGATGTGAATAAAAGGGTGATGCTTTCCTGCATCATGTTATCCCCTAAAAAAGGGATAACATGATATAGAAAACTCAAAGCTCCCATAACGGACCAAAAAATCACTGAAGATCGAGGCGTATTCAACGCGCTTAGACCATTTTGAATGGTGGATCCCGGTAAAAGTATAGGCCCTTCGCCTGGGATCAGCCCGATCTTGGGGAGTGGAAAGGCAGGTGGAATACGAGGGTCCTATACTCTGGAAAAAGAATCCACTGTTCCAGGAATAGTCCTGAGACTGTCAAAACAAAGCAGGTGTTTGTCCGGTCAATTGTAGAAAAAAAAAGTTATTAAAAATACTAATAAAGACACACTGTACTCCGATCCCAGAAAGCCTTCAGCCAACCCTTCTGATACCTTCAAACCCCATTTTCCTCATAAACCTGGCCCAAATTTGGAAAGGCATAGATAGTACTGGCCGGTTGATACGGGATACAGGCACATAAATTAGATCAGAAAAGGACAGAATCAGTTAAGAGGGTACAGATCCGAGCAGTATGGCAGCGAAAAGTGAGCAATCCGCTATGGGTACAGATACAGGGACTCCAGGGTATGCTCCAACTTCGGCTATGCAACAATGGCTAGATCAAAATTTGGGTGCACAGGCTGATCGTATAATGAGACAGATGTCTAATCTGGTGCAAAGTTTAAAATCCAGTGGTGAAGGAACCTCTGTTACTGCAGTCCCTCAAAAAGCATTAACCTCCCATGTTCCTCCAAACTCAAACTCTTAGCCAAACACCAACCCACCAAATACCACCATTACCTCAAATCTAAATCCCTCGCCCAATCCTTACTACACAAATATCCCTCCATATCCTTTCCCAAGCACCAATATCCCCCAGAATCCAAATGATCTCCCTTTTCCCATCACCAATCCACTCCAAAATAGCCCGCATATGGACCTAAGAAGCTATAACCAGCCAGGCCAAGTCACAACCTATCTACCTCCTAATGATCCTGGCCGCCAAACTGAAACCGCCAATAACCCACCTGTCCAAAATCCTTATCCTACCCAAAATCCATATCCTAACCAAAATCCTTATCCTGACCAAAATCTTTATCCTGCCCAAAATTCTTACCAAATACCACAGCCAGAAATGAACCCAGCCGCTCTCAATCCTTCCAACATATACCAAAACCTAGCACCTCCTCCCACAAAATTTGAGGCAGATATGGAGAACCTAAAAAGTATGATGCACAAGGTCTTGAACAAAGAGAAATTTTCTACGCGGGCATTAACGCTAAAACCTTCAGCCATACTATCCTCAAGTTTCAAAATGCCCGACATAGAGAAATTCGATGGGACTGGATGCCCTATCTCTCACTTAAAATCCTATTCCACCGGCATGCAGTCAATAGGGGCTAGCTTTGAAGTTATGGCCTCCAATTTTCATCTTACCTTAATAGGGGCTGCCAAGCAGTGGTTAATGCTAGCTGACAATAGCACCATGGGTACTTGGGACCAAATAGTTGAAGGGTTCCTAAAGAGGTACAAAGACAATACCACCTCCGAAAACAAAAGAGATCTTGAATCGTGCACCCAAAGGGAAAAAGAAACATGTGCTGAGTTTGCAACAAGGTGGAAAAGAAAATTAGCCCAGACACTCGACAGACCTTATCTGACTGAGTCATGCAGAATGTTCATCAAAAACCTCCAGCCCATTTACCTGGAGCACATGCGGTATCTCCCCTATAGCAATTTCAAAGAAATAGTGGGGATAGGAGTCCGTATTGATGAAGATATACGCAAAGGTTCCCTAGAAATTGGTACACCTCCAAATTCGTTCTGCTATTCCGAATCATAGGAAGAATCTACAAAAGAAGTCAACATTGTAGAAAAAATCTCGGGTGAAAAATACAGTAATGTGCCATGGTCATATGGGACAAACAAGTCTGACAATTCTGTTGAAGGAAGCAGTAATATCAACAAGAGTCTCATAGGACCTTACAAAGGAAACAAAAGGCACTTCGATGAATTGAATGCCCCAATGTCACAGATCCTACAAGGGTTAATAGCACAAGAAGTCCTTAAGCCCCTTGAGAACTACAAACCTCCAAACCCATTACCTGCCAAATTGAGCCGTAACAAGTATTGTGAATATCACCAATCCAGTGGTCATATCACCGATAAATGTTTCTCACTCAGGAATGATATCCAAGACCTTATCAATGATAAAATCATATGAGAAGCCGCACCCTTGATTGTTACTAATCAAGCATCGCCCAAGGAACAACATAGAGAAAAAATTCGGATTGGGCAGAACTCAGTACAAGAAGTTGTTGGCCACTCAGGAAAGGACAAAGAAAAGCCATTAAGACTCGTCAAACCCTATAATACCCTTGTGTATACGCCTCCAAAAACACTTTTTACCTTTAAATTTCCTTTTGTCAAATAAAATTTCCAGGAAACAACTCTTTTTCAACTCAGCGTCAGTTTACGTAGATATTGGGATCTTTGTTGTTTTTCTTTGGTACCACTAACAATTTTGCAAGGGCTGAAAAATAGAAAAATTTACTATTGTCATTTGCTCTCCTGAGAGGATTGTCCAGAGGTACGTAATCATCACATCTCATTTCAAAGATTGCAAAAAAAAAATCATCATTTTCCGGAAAAAAAAAAAAAAGATTGTTCAAAAAAGAAAAAAAGTGAGGTTTTTCTATGTGTTTTCTTTTGTTTCCAAACACATGTAAAGACAAGACAAAACCCTCTCACCCTTATTGTTAATCTTCAAATTCATCTTCTCTCTTAACCTCTCATAAGTGCATCACTAGTTGATAAGTGCATCGTTCACTCTCGATTTAAAAAAAAAATTCAGTAAGTCCTATTTCGAGATGTCAAGGTCTACCACTTCAAAAAAAAAAAAAGAGGAGAATAAAAATAATAATAATAAAATAAAAATGATAAAAACAAGAAGAAGAAAAAAAGAGACCGATAGGGAGCCAGGGAAGAAAGGAAAGCTCGAAAAGCCAAGAGGCGAAGAAAGCAGAAAAGTCTGGAAAGCCAGGAAATCCAGAAAAGCCGGGCAACTCAAGGATCACACGCAATAATTCAGGGCTAGGGGCTTTCAAACCCCAAGGGTGTCTTTTTTGTCCATGTTGATGCCTACAGCCCATCATTGCAAGAGTATGCTCACAAATCTATTTGGTCTCCGTTATTTCAAAAGTCCAACCAAGTTCTCAAATTGAGCTTTCCAAATGTATTTTATCTATATTCGAGTCTGGTAAAATTCTTACTAGCTTGTCGAGTCTCTTCTTGATCTTTGAGCACCATTTATCGCCGAAATATCTGTTATATATTAAAAAAAATGATGACGAGTCGACTCATGTAAAAACATGATAAAACTACACTGGTTGATAATGAGTCATTTCAAAATATGGACCCACAAACCATTAAAAATATAAGTTCGATAAATCAACCTTCTGTCTTGGTAAAAGGTCATCTTCGACCCATTGTGACCGAGCTATTTAATGACATACTAGGGGCTTCCAACCATACACCAAAAAACCCTTCCAAATACCTGAAAAACCATATACCAAAGCCTAACCATTCCTAAGATCCAGCTTCTCAAAACTGGGGCTGCTCCACCCTTATATATACATCCATCAAGAGTGACCACCTTTTTATCCCAAGAGAGAGAAGACAGATATCACTTCAAGCACTCTCTCAAATTTCTCCGAAAGATCAACAAAAAGAAAGAGAGAGGGGAAAAAAACGCAAGGTTGAAAATTCAAAAAGAAAAAAAAGAAGAGGAGGCCTATGCATAAGAAAAAAAAAAGATGCCTCTCCTGAGCAATTTTCCTCAAAATCTCTCTCTAGAAAAAAAAAAGAGAAAAAACAAGAGAAAGAAAGAACAAGGTTGGAAATAAAAAAAAAGAAAAATAAAAAGAAAGGAAGCCTCTCCTGAGCAACTTCCTCAAAATCTCTCTCACAAAAAAAAAGAGAGAAAGAGACCAATCACTCTTGGACAACCACACAACCCATAACCAAATCCAAAAGCCGATCTCCCAACCAGATCCAGAAACCAAATTTTCATCCAAACCTACAGCTTAAAAGGCCTGTCAATGATCGCTTTGCGATCGCCTTTCCGAAAATAACCAAATCCACAGCCCAAAATCCCTTTGAGCAAAAGGCCAATCAAATCTTCAACCCTAAAGCTAATCCATCCCAAATACTAACACTATACCCCAACCTAGTTGCCTCCTATAGCTTTGTTTCAATCGACTATAACATGATCTAGGTCCAGGACAGAACTTCTTGCTAAAGACACATAAAATTATAAAAATATAAACATTAAATAGGGTCCATGAAACTTGTGATACTCGGCAATAAGCTCAGGATCATGAGTCTTCTTTTGTCCATTAGAGTCATCCTTTTTCTTTGAGCATACTCATTTCTGTCTCCCACAAAAAGTCTCTCCAAATCGAGTCTTTCTGGGGCTATCTCCAATTAATCTCTTCAGGAACTTGCCCGTCCCATCTTACAAAATATGTTTCATCAAGTCATCCTGGGGCTTCTCCCGCCAAACTCATTGGATAGATAAAGGTTCATCATCTCTAGAAACAGTTGTCCTTTTCATCTCGCCTGAAGAAATGAAGGAGCAACAAAACTGTGATCGTTCAAGGATAAGCGGGTTATCATCGCATGCATTGAAAGACCGGCTCCCTATGAGGTAAAAGCTCGCTAGGTTGAAACCCGAAAGGGCGGCCTAGGCAAAAGTTAGAGCAAAAAAAAAAACAAGAAAAAAAAATGGTCCCTCCGAGGCATCGATTAGTAGGATTTACTGATCTTCTGATTGAATCCTTTTCTTGAATGATGCACTAGTCAAAAGACTGAAAAGCAACCCTAAACTTCACCCACCTCCATCTCAAATATCACAATCTGCTCCTATACTCATAACCCTTCAAAGCCAACCAAAAGCCACATCTCAAGCTCTTATATTACATTTCCATCACTTTGACTTATCTTGTCTTAACATGTTTAAGAAACGGATGACACACATGCACATTCAAAAGTCTTTTTCTTAAGAGGAAAAGAAATTTTCATTCGCATACTTGCATCTTTTGTTTGCATCCTTTTGCTGCATCTTATCAGGTCTTCTGTCGCATCGGCCCTTGGAAAAATATAAATGTTCTACCAGCATTTCGCCAAGGACCTCCTCCCAAAGATCCTCAGCAGCATCATCAAAAGCCACACAAGCCGATCATTGACAGCATTTTGCCCCAACGCTTCATAAGTCAGCACTTCTCCTATGCTGGGATAAGCACATTTTAAAAAATAAGTCATCGCTTCTCCTATGCTAGGATAAGCACATTTTAAAAAAAAACCTGCATCGCTTCTCCTATGATGGGATAAGCACATTTTAAAAAAAATATGCATTGTTTCTCCTATACTGGGATAAGCACATTTTAAAAATCTGCATCGCCTCTCCTATGCTGGGATAAGCACATTCTTTAAAAAAAACCTGCATCACTTCTCCTATGCTGGGATAAACACATTTTAAAAAATCTACATCGCTTCTCTTTTGCTGGGATAAACACATTTTTAAAAAATCTGCATCGCTTTCCCTATGCTGGGGAAAGCACGTTTTCAAAAGCTTCATCGGTTTCCTTATGCTGGGGAAAGCTCATTTTAAAAAAAAAGAAGCAGCATCGCTTTCTCTATGCTGGGAAAAGTCCGTTTAAAAAAAATGGCATCGCTTTCCCTATGCTGGGGAAAGCACATTTTGAAAAAAAGGTTCTATCGCTTTCCCTATGTTGGGGAAAGCTCGTTTTAAAAGATTGTATCGCTTTCCCTATGCTGGGGAAAGCTCGTTTTGAAAAGTAGCATCACTTTCTCTATGCTGAGGAAAGCTCGTTTTGAAAAGCAGCATCACTTTCCCTATGTTGGGGAAACCTCATTTTAAAAGATTGCATCGCTTTCCCTATGCTGGGGAAAACGTGTTTTAAAAAAAGGTTCCATCGTTTTCCCTATGCTGTGGAAAGCCTGTTTTGAAAAGCAGCATCGCTTTCTCTATGCTGGGGAAAGCGCTTTTTGAACAGTGGCATCGCTTTCCCTATGCTGGAGAAAGCTTGTTTTAAAAAAGCAGCATCGCTTTCCCTATGTTGGGGAAAGCACGTTTTTAAAAGGTCCCGCCAGCTTTGCATATGCTGGGTAAAACGCACCATCCAGTATTGTTGTTTGTTTGCATCGGGGAACTACGTTTGGTCTGATTCCTTTGATAGGGATACGTAGACAGCCTACTTCGGTAGGTCCGACCATCAGAGCATTTATTTGCATATCAGCTTAAGGACAATCAAGGCACGACCATCGCAGCATGCTTGTTTCGGTTTTGGCCGAACTACGTTTGGCCTAATTCCTTTTATTAAGGGATACGTAGGCAGCCTACTTCAGTAGGTCCGACCATTAGAGCATTTAATTTGCATATCTGCTTAAAAACTACGATAACCTGTTATAACCGACTAAATATGTCTAGGATATGTGAGTTTTGGTTAGCATTATAAACTGTTGCACTATAACCGCTACCTGTTGCATTTCTCCCCATTATAATTGCACGAAATTTGGGAGTCTATCTCTTATCAACGATGTTCGTCTACTCAGTAAGCCGCGGGTTACCCGTAGACTCCATCGTTGAGGGGCTCTGTAGACACCCCAATTTCGTACACCTGGTACGTAACATTGACATGCGATATCAAGACCTGTTAAAACTTAACAAATGTCAAGTTACATGGTTTAAAAATGAAAAAGACAAAACAGGATGCGCAAAACAGTAAAATGCAAGGGCTAAAGTGACAAAAAGAGGCTGAAGTTTGAGGGTTGGCACTGCCACATCAGGCCCTTGGCGCGGCACCCAAAAAGGGTGGTTCCGGCGCCAGATGTGCTATAGTGCACTTAGAAGTTAACGCATTGCACAAATTCTCAAGCACGCAGTATAAGTTGGTCAAGCACAAAGTGAAATTCGCAAATACCAGCGATGTCCCTCTCTCAGCCTATAAATAGGAGTCCCGGGTTCACTTTCAGTAATCGAAAAACGCAACAGAAAAATGCCCAAAGCTTTCAGCGTTGTTGTTACGCTGTAAAAACAGTGAGCGATCGTGAGATAGTGAGGGCCCCCACCTATAAAGCCTTGAAACTCTGCCAAAACTCCTCCAAACTCAAAACCAACTGATCAAAGTGAGCCTTAGTCCCCCCAGCTAGGTTTCCATCCTATTTCCCCAATCCAAAAATCTCGAAAAGAGCAGTTGCTCTGCCCAAGTAAAAAGGTCAAATCTGTCAGAAACAAACAGTTGTTCTGCCCGATTTCCGCCAGCAGCAAGCACGTAGGAGCAAAAACGCAAGCAGTTGTTCGGCCTGTTTGACGGTGCCCAAAAGCAACCTTCGGAAGCAGTCACCCTGCACGAACCGCAGGAGCAGGAGCAACAACAAAAAAAACTTCCTCTCCCGGAAGGACAGAGCGAGCACACCACGCTCTAAAAGGTAAGCCTTTAAGGGCATTATTTTATAAAAAGCTATTTTCCATCCGACCCAACGTAAAAATATAAGTCGTTGTGCTGCCCGAATTTATTTAGAAAGATTTTAAAAGTCATTAATCTAAAGACTTTTACTTTTATTATCAATATAATCGAAAAGATGTATCTCACATTATTTATGAAGAGATGTTGGTTATAAATTTTTAAGATAAAAGACTTCTACTATTATTACCAAATGAGGATATGTATTCCACATTGGTTAGAGAGTGATGTTGATTTTAAAAGTTTACCATTATTAACGATAGAATATAAGTATTTTACATTGATTTGAAAAGTGATATTGATTTTAAAAGTTTTTAGATGATGGATCTCACATTGGTTATAAAATGTATCTCACATTATTTAGAAATAAGTATTGGTTATAAAAGTCATTAGATAAATACATTATTATGTTATTACCAATAAAAAAATATATATCTCACGTTGTTTAGAAATGAATGTTGATTAAAAAGTCTTTTATCTACTACTATTATTACTAATAGAAAATATGTATACCACTTGGTTAGAATGTTGTGTTGGTTTTTAAAGTCTTTAGATAAAAGATTTAAACTTTCATTACCAATAGAAATAGAAAATACGTATCCCACATTATTTAAAAATGAATTATGATTTTAAAAGTTTTTAACAAAAAGACTTCTAATATTATTATCAAGTTAGATGTTAATTTTAAAAATCTTTAGATCAAATATTTTTACTATTATTACTAATACAAAATATATATCTCACGTTAGTTAGAAACTTATGTTAATTTTAAAAGTATTTTGGTAAAAAAATCGTTTAATATTAGTAACAATAAAAAAAATATTATAACCATAGAAGAGATTAACAATCTAATTATAATGTCCAAAAGTTATATTATTATTACAAAAAATATATTTCACATTGTACTCGTGCGGAACTCGGGCTAAATAACTAGTTATGTGAACATTTTCAATCAATCAAAATGATTGTGACCTTCTTCTTAGAGCATGGCTAACGGTGGATCAAATACCGAATCAAACCAAATCTTAATTTTCAACGGTGTATCTAAATAAAATTTAATTTAACTCTTATTTGATTTGGATCAATATAGGCTAATCAAAACCAAATTAAAAAATCAAAGTAACCGGCTAAATTATAAAACTACCGCGTTTTGGCCTTTAACGGTATGAAATGACGTTGTTTCATACAGAAATAGCGTTGTTTCATACCCAAAAATTCAAACAAAAAAAAAGAACGTGGCCGGCAGCCCTTCTACGCGCACTAACAGGGGCGTTGGCACGCTTTTCCACGTGTCACTTCCTGGATGGTCATCCAAATTTCATAATTATCCATTGTTTTGGGCATTTTAGATAATCAAAAAATGTTTTTTTAAAGAAAAAGTTTACATTTTTATTTATAAATAGAGACTAGATTTGCATAATTTTGACATCAAGCGAATTTTACGGGAAATTTGATATTTCTCTCATTTCTCTCTTCAAATTTCATATAAGTAACCTTTTTTTAATTTGTTTTTATTGACTAAATTATAACTAAATTGCTACTTAAATATTTTAATTTTTAGTATTACAAATTATTAATATTATTTTCAATATTGTTAATTGTATATTATTGTAATTATTTATTATTAAATTTCGTATTATTATTGTTAATTAGTTGTTTATTATTGTTAATATTATTACTAAGTAATATTATAATTGTCAATGGTTTCATGTATTCCTTCTCGTAAAACCAAAAAAACTCAAAATATTGAATCTTCACCAAATGAACCATCTTCCCGTCAAATTCCAAACTCCACTCCACAAAACCAAATTCTTGAACCCACTCCACAATAATTTCGAATTATAAAAAAATATTATTATAATCATAAATAATTAATTGTTTCAGATTTAATAATTTCAGCAATATTATTATTAATTGTTAATATAAATTGAAAGAATATATTAAATTAATATAGATAAAGATAGTGAGGTATGTAAAGTTGTTGGAAATAAAGATAATGAATAATGAAAAGGAATTGGATTCTAGTAAAAGTTTTTTTTGATTTAAATCGAATGGATGTTAAATAAATTATTTTATTAGCTTTTAATAAATTATATTTGATTTGAATTTTTTTTATTTCATTGTTAACTATTCTCTTACTATGTGGTTCAAGAAAATTACTTTTTATGTATCAAAATGTATTTTATTTTTACTTATTACGAATAACGGAATAAGAAAAAAACATTTTGCTGTCGGGGTGTGTAACGTGTCTTACAATGTTTGGTATGGGATTTTATGAATTTTAGATTTTAATTTTGCAAGGAAGGAAAAAAAAAAAAAAAAAGTAAGAAAAACGGGTTGGGTATCAAGTGGGATAAAATCATAAAAAAAGAATCTTCCTGGCCCCAACAAAATCGAAGACGAGATCTGGAGTGGGCCCCAAGACTTCCAAGTTGCAGTTTGCCAGTACTCCACTTTGCCATTTGAAATCTGCCACGTGGAGATGTACCTGCACGTACACGTGTCAAATGATACGTTACAGATAACCCAGCTAAGCATGAACCTTTTGAAAGCGTATACATGTTTACTTGTCGGAGCATGAACGGATAGTTATTGCGCCATAGGCCCTTAACTTAACATGGCCCCGCCCAACACGTAGTCTACATACATATCAGGGTAAATTTGGGCCTATGGCCAAGTTATAAGACGATAATCGGGCGGTCCTATAAGATGAAATTATAAAGGGATCGACATACGATAGATTTGTGCTGGGTTAAAAACTTTTTCAGTTGGACGAAAGCGGAAAATAAAAGCTTACGAAGGAGAAGATGGTAAAAGATGGTGGATGACATGGTCTGATTGATTATCATTGTGTATCGCTATACAAAAAGAATTAGATAATCAATTATGTATCGCAGTTTAAAAATTAATTCATCGCATTACAAATTTGGATTAGGTAATTAAGACTTATGTATCGCGGTTCAAAAATTGTTTCATTGTGGTTCAAAAATTGTTTCATCACAGTTTAAAAGTAGTTTCATCACGGTGCAAAAAAAAAAAAAAAGACCTCTGTAGCGCGCCTACGGTTTATTAAGGTTATCGTAGTCATTTTGTCACCAAAAGTGACTTTTTTCAGTTGCAAAAAAAGAGGGTATGAGAAGGGATCGAACATGAAACCTCACATTTTGTAATGCCTTAATTTTACCACTAGGCCATCCCTTAGGATCGTGATTAGAAATTTCAAAAAGTGGATCAGCCTGTAATCTTACCTTTATTAAATCGGTAAAATACACTTTTGAGAGTAAAATGCCGAAGATACCCTTAATGAATAAAAGACAAGCGTACGAAGTCCTCGCCCAAATCAAGGCATCGCAACAATTGAAGTCTATCCAAATTTGAACATCACAATGCAAAAATCCTCACTTAAATTTGGGCATCGCAATGCATGATTAAAGTTTGTCCAAACTCAGAATCAATTAATATTTTGTCTCTCACATCCTACTCTTTTATCTATACCTATTAATTAATTAATTACTTCATCCGTTTCGGGTAAAAAGTTTACTATTTCATTTTGAGATGCTTCACTCAAAGAGTCCACTTTAAAAAATTAAGACATACAAAATTCATTTTATTACTAAGGAACTACTTAAAATGTCATTTTTTTTAAAAAAAATTGCCTTTCAAATGGAGACTCTTTACCCAAAACGAAAAAAGTAATTAATTAATATTGCTATGTTTTTGTACCCACCCTCCTGCATATTGCACAAACTACGGGTCATCACGTACATTGGATTGGAAACGAAAATAAGGAGACAAGAAACAAAATCCTTAAAACCCCTCCCAAACAATGCAAAAGAAAATCAAATGAGAAAAGATAACATACTATTCTCAAAGTACAAAACAAACATCATCCTTTTACTGCCAAGCTCAAAGCAACCACTAGCTCTTCTCATGAAGAAAATGAATCAAAAATCATTCTATATCCACCTTCTATTTTTCTTCTCGAGACCAACATCCAATGCCCGCATCGAAACATCCAATGCCTGCATCAAAACATCTGATGTCCGCATCGCGGACAAATCGAGGTCGAATCTATGCACGCATCCATCCTGGAATTGCAAATGCTTGAGGGGAAAGACCCATGAGTTTGTCGAATAGAAGTAAGATGACCATGTTGGATTTTAATCGAAATTAATAAGGCGGAAAAACAAAATTTAAGTTCAAAATCATCCCATGATCCATGTGAATCATATAAATTATATTTAGAACACTTATCCGAATATTGTAATAAACAATCTTTTTTAGAATCACGTTTGAATCACGATCACCGCAACGAACGATTTGCACGGCTTCATGTATCTCACACTATTTAGAAAAGGATGTTGGTTAAAAAGTCTTTAGATAAAAGACTACTATTATTACTAATAGAAAGTATGTACACCACTTTGTTAGAAAGTGATGTTGGTTTTAAAAGTTTTTATGCGTATCACTAGAATACTAGTTCTAGACTCTTGAATTGGATTGACCACCATGCTTGATTTTAAACGTCATATAATAGAATGTCTATTTGACATGTTGAGTTCGCTCTTGTCGAGCTCAACCCTACTTGGATTATTGATGAGAATATCTACTTGTCATGAACGAGATCGCTCTTGCCGAGCTCGTTCTCTACTTGAGATTTTGTTGGGTAAACAACTACTTGGCATTTGCATGAGTCCAGCTGGCATACTTGCTCTCCTTCACACACACCTCCACTGTGGCCGCAGTGGGGAAGTAGCCCCTTTGTTGTAAGTTGTAACCAATAGAGCGCATTGGTGTGTCTATCCCGAGCATCTCCTCGGAAGGTCGATGTATTCACAACCATCTAACACCTCACATTCCAGATAATGCTCGTATACAGGAACTACGTAGCGGCACCGGTTCTCTATATATCCTTATATTATGTGATTTACTTTCGAGCACTAATGTGAAAACAATGTGCATCTTGGATATATGATCTCTATGCTTATATGATGATATCTACCTTTTATGTTGCATATTGTCATGACATGCATGATTGATAGCTTACAAGTCTTTATGACTTACCCATTCCCCTTTTACTGTTTTAGATCCTAGCAGATCAGGTCCTCCTCATTAAGGCTTGCGGTGTTCGCACTTCCTTAGCTCTCTTTTGGTCCGACATTGCTTTTGAAGAGGTGGTTTAGATGTCCTCTTCTATTCTTTTGTATTTTTGCAAAGACAGTGGGTTTTAGAAGCAAGTCAACTAGATTGTGCTTGGGAATGTGTTTAGAACTTATGTTTTTTTGTTAGCTACTTGTAGTTCTAACTCTTTTAGTACTTATCCCCTTTTGATGCCGGTGTTTGTGTAAGCCGAGCTTTGTACATCTTGGTAATGTTCACTACGTATAGTCTTCCGCTGAGCATCCCATTAGCTCTTATTTACTTTATTGTTCGATCAACTGTTTAGCTTGGGTTCCGGCTTGTAGTGTCACCGAAGACTTGGTTTAATTGCTTAATTGTTTATCAGGTGAAAGGATTTTTAAAATACCGACCTTTAGTGTCGTGTTGTGTTACGCCTGAAATGTTGCGTCACGTCAGTTTTAAATTAATTGAGTCCTTGCATGTTTCTAGTCCCTCATATTTGGACGGTCCGACCCGCGATTCCACCTCGGGTCCGGGTAGAGTCGTCACAGTTGGTATCAGAGCAGTTTTTATAGGTTAGCTATTAGTCAGGATAGGTTCCATGACCTAGGTGGGTTGGTTTTTTGTGTGTTGTTCTAACGCTGAGTGAATTCTTATAGGTGTTTTATGGTGGTTCCTAGAGAAGCGGGTGTAGGCCGAGGTAGAGGCAGACCCAGGAGAGTTCCTGATGAGCCTGAGGCAGAGTTGCCCCCACCACAGAATCCAGTTGATATGAATACTCAAATGGCAGATGTGTATCGCCGTATGATGGAGTTTATGACCGAGATGGCTCAGTTAGGCCAGGGTCTGAATGTACCTCCACCACCACCAGTGAATGAGGAGAGGCGGTCGCCACCTCGGAATGATGTTGTACCACCAAAAGCTAGAGCTCGAAATAATGCTATCTTGGAGAGGTTCTTGAAGATGAAGCCTCCATCTTTTGAAGGAGAGGCGAATGCTAGTATGGCCAAGTTATGGCTAGAGGATTTAAAGAAAATCTTTGCAGCTCTGGACTGCATGGATGAAGAGAAAGTGGTTTTAGCTGTGTACAAGCTGAGGGGAGCCGCCAATCATTGGTGGGAAGTTTTACTTGCTAGTTGGGAAATGAACTGTGTGGCACGAGTGTGGCCTAACTTTGAGGTAGAGTTTAGGGCTTCTTATGTGCCTAATGTGGTTAGACAGCGGAGAGAGAAAGAGTTCCAGGATCTAGAGCAGGGAATTATGTTTGTGGCTCAATATTCTTCTAAATTCACCGAGTTGTCCCGTTATTGTTCACATCTTGTGCTGGATGAGAGACATACGACCTACAGGTTCGTGAAGGGTTTGAGAACCGAGTATCGGAAACAGTTGTTGTCTCTTCAGTTGGCAGATTACTGGAGTGCGGTGGATCGTGCCTACGAGATTGAAAGGGACATTGAGGAGCACAGGCAGAAGCCTTTTGTGCATTCTTCTCAGCAGCAGTCTTCGCAGGTGACCTCACAGCATTCGGGGAGAGATCAGTCTTCTAGGAATCGGTCTGGCTATCGAGGCAACTGTTGCAATGGTGGTCATAACAGGCATCCGTCTGAGAGTCGTGGTAGTGTTGCTCCTCCTCCTCAGGGGCAGCAGACCCAAGGGAACGGACCATTGATTTGTTCATACTGTAACAAGATTGGACATTCTAGTGAGAAGTGTAGGACCAGGCTTGGTACGTGTCTTAGTTGTGGAGATCCTAGCCATGAGCTCAAAGACTGTCCTAAGTCTCGAGCTGCTCTGTCCATGGGTTCAGTTCAGCAATCTGGGTCCAAGCGGGACAATGATGGGTGTCCTAAGGCGCAGGCTCATGTTTTCGCGCTTGATCAGCGTGGTGTTCCAGAATCTACCTCTGTGATTGGAGGTATTCTCTCAGTTTTTGGTCATAGGGCTCAAGTTCTTATAGATCCGGGGTCTACTCATTCTTATGTCGCATCGCATTTCTTAGAACATTTATGTGTATTGCCTGCTCAGTTGCCTTATGTGCTTGAGGTGTCTACATCGTTGGGTGATTGCTTATTGGCGTCTAAGGTTTATAGGGATTGTGATGTGCTTGTTAATGATCGAGTCTTACATGTTGATTTGGTTGTATTGCCTATTCGAGACTTTGATGTGATTCTTGGTATGGATTGGCTTTGTGTGCATCATGCTTTAGTAGATTGTCGTCGTAAAATAGTCACTTTTGCCATGCCCGGTATTCCAGAATTTATGTTTACGAGTGATCATGCTATGAATGGTATATATGTTATTTCTACTTTGCGGGCTAGACAACTCTTATCTCGGGGCTGTACGGGGTATTTAGCTTGTGTGCTTGATACTAGTATATCGACTACTAAATTAGAAGATGTTCCGGTAGTTAATGAGTTTTCGGATGTCTTTTCTACCGATTATGCTTTACCTCCCGACCGAGAGTTAGAGTTTTGCATTAAGCTATTGCCAGGGACTTCGCCTATTTCTAGAGCACCTTATAGAATGGCTCCAGCGGAGTTGAAAGAGTTGAAAGAACAGTTGCAGGAACTTCTTGATAGAGAGTTCATTAAACTGAGTGTGTCTCCGTGGGGTGCACCGGTGTTATTTGAGAGAAAGAAAGATGGTAGTTTACGGCTTTGTATAGACTATCGACAGTTGAACCAGGTTACTATCAAAAATAGGTATCCCTTACCACACATTGATGATCGCTTTGATCAACTTCGGGGTTCAGTTGTCTATTCTAAGTTTGACTTGAGGAGTGGCTACCACTAGTTGAGAGTTCGGGCGAAGCATGTCCCGAAAACAGCTTTTCGTACGCGTTATGGCCATTATGAGTTTGTTGTGATGTCGTTTGGTTTGACAAACGCACCTGCAATTTTTATGGACTTGATGAATCGGGTTTTTCATGACTATCTTGATTGCTTTGTGGCTGTGTTTATTGATGATATCCTCGTGTACTCGAAGTCACGAGAGGAGCATGGGAATCATTTGAGAGAGGTTCTTTCCATCTTGCGTAAGAAGAAACTTTATGCGAAGTTCAGTAAGTGTGCCTTCTGGCTTGAACAGGTTACTTTTCTAGGGCACGTGGTGTCTAGTGACGGTATCGCAGTGGATCCATCCAAGGTTGAGGCAGTTACAAAGAGGAAGACGCCTAGTACGGTGACCGAAGTCCGTAGTTTCTTGGGCTTGGCAGGGTATTACCGTAGGTTTATCGAAGGATTCTCGAAGATTGCTACTCCGATGACTAATTTAACACAGAAGAAGTCTGCTTTTATATGGAGTGATAAGTGCGAGGCTAGTTTCCAGGAGTTGAAGATAAGGGTGTGCAGGATTTTTTTGGAACTGGATCGAACCAATAGAACCGGACCAAACCAATCAAAACTGGACCGGACCAATACTTTGGTTTGGTCCTGGATCTGAATTTTCATAAAATTTGACATTTGGGTTGGTCCCGGTTCTCGAACTAAAAAAACACGGAACCGGACCGAACCAACCCAATATGTTTTTTATTTATTTATTTTATTATTATTATTATTATTATTATTATTATTATTATTATTATTATTATATATATATATTAATTTCTAATACTTTCTTTGTTCTACTTTTTAATTGGTACTCTTTTATTATTTTGTTTCTACCGGTTTATTATGCTATGAGTTTATGAGTTCCACATTTTTAATTGTTGAATGTACTTTTATCGAAGGTTTTTTATTTTTTTATGAAGTTTCAGTCTTAAAATTGTTATTATGTATTTGTATTAAACAGTTAAAAAGTAAAAAATCGTAGTATTGGTCCGGTCCTGGTTCTCATACATCTTTGATTGATTCTGGACCAAACCAATGTTTTGGTTCTCATATATATTGGGTTGGTTCCGGTTCTAAATTTTTTGAGAACCAAACTATTGGTCTGGTTCTGGTTTTCTCTTTTTTTCCAAAAAATTGGACCGAACCGGACCAAGCTCACCCCTAGTTGAAGATGAGGTTGACTACGGCTCCTATCTTAGCATTACCTAGTGGTTCGGAGAACTTCATCATCTATAGTGACGCTTCATTAGAAGGCTTGGGTTGCGTACTTATGCAGAATGGGAGAGTCATTGCCTATGCTTCAAGGAAGTTATCACCTTATGAGCAGAACTATCTGATGCATGATCTTGAGTTGGCAGCTATTATATTTACACTTCACAAGTGGAAACATTATCTGTATGGGGCAAAGTTCGAGATATTCACCGATCACAAGAGTTTGAAGTATCTCTTTTCACAGAAGGAGTTGAACATGCAACAGAGACGATGGATGGAGAAGCTTAAGAATCACGACTGTACTATCTTATACCATCCGGGGAAAGCCAACATTGTTGCTGATGCCTTGAGTAGGAAGGCGTATATGTCTTGCTTGATGATGAGAGAGTGGAAGATGCTCGAGGATGTCTGTGAATGGGGCCCAGCTTTGAATGAGCATAGGGTTATCTTTGCAGCGCAGTGCTACGCCTACGCTGCTTTGTTTGAGTTGATTAAGAAGGCTCAAGCTACGCATTCGATCCGAGGAAGATTATTGATGGATTGGATGATAGTAAGACACCCGAAGTTTGCGATTAATAGTGATGGTGTTTTAACCTTTCGAGGTAGAGTTTCATGCTCCTACCACCGATGGAGTCAAACGTATAGTTCTTGATTAGCAAAGTGCCAAGTACACTATACATCCGTGGGAGTACCAAAATGTATAGGGACTTGAAGAGACAGTTTTAGTGGAACGGAATGAAGAGAGAGATTGCAGAGTATGTATCTAGATGTTTGACATGTCAACGGGTTAAAGCTGAACACCAAAGACCTGCCGGTTTACTACAGCCACTTGAAATACCGGAGTGGAAATGGGAGCATATCACCATGGATTTTGTGACAGATTGCCACGCACTCGCCGAGGTTTTGATGCAGGTATGGGTTGTTGAGATAGCTGACTAAATCTTCACATTTTATTCCTATTGCGATGACTTATAATTTGAGTCGATTAGCGGCATTGTATGTTCGGGATATCGTGAGACTACATGGTATTCCTAAGTTAGCATTGATTCCGATAGAGATCCCGTGTTCACTTCTAGATTTTGGCATTCGCTGCAGAGGCTTTGGAGTGCAAGTTGAACTTCAGTACGGCTTTTCACCCACAGTCCGATGGTCAGTCTGAGAGATTGATACAGGTATTAGAAGATATATTGCGTGCTTGTGCTATGGATTTCAAGGGTAGTTGGGATTCTCATTTGCCATTAGCCGAATTTGCGTATAACAACAAGCACCCAAGATTGAGATGGCGCGCATTGAAGCTTTATATGGGTGTAAGTGTTGCTCACCGATTTGCTTTGGGATGAAGTTGGTGAAGCTAAGCCATGGGTTCGGAGATGGTTCACAAATACCGAGAGTGTGAAACCGATCGAGATTGCATTAAGCTACATAGTAGAAAAGCTACGCAGACAACCCGAGACGCAACTTTGAGTTTCGTGTCGGTGATTATGTATTCTTGAAAGTATCGCCTTACCTGGCGGTACTAAGCGATTTGGGAAGAAAGGTAAGCTTTCACCTAGATTTATTGGGCCATTTGAGATCTTAAAGAGGATTGGATCCTTGGCGTATCGGTTAGCATTGCCACCTTCGATATCGGATGTTCATGATGTATTCCATGTCTCGATGCTACGCAAGCACTTGAAGGATGAATCGCATGTCCTTGTTTACGATGAGATTACATTCGAACCTGACCTTTTCTTATGATGAGAGACCGGTGAGGATTCTTGATACTAAGGAGCAAGTCTTGAGAACAAAGAGGATTCAGTTAGTCAAAGTCTTGTGGAAGAACCATGACATCGAGGAAGCTACTTGGGAAACTGAACTTGATATGAAAGAGAGATACCCTTTCCTATTTGATGATTCCTGTATGAATTTAGGGACTAAATTCCTTTTAGTGGGGGAGGATGTGAGAACCCAAAACCTACTTGTGTAACATGTCTTCTATACTTGTTTAACATGATTAGAATGTGTATTTAAACATGCTAGTAATATCCCTAACATGTTTGACTTGATTGTTTTCCTTGGTTGAGTCATAATTGTCGTATCGAACTCTTATGCCTTGCATGTTCTAGTTTGGCTTGTTTTTGCTCGGGCCTTGATCTTTTTGGACTTAGCCAAGTCCATGAGAGTCTTTTATCATTGTTAAATGACCCTTAGTACTCATTCTTATACCTCTTCAAGTTGTGTTGCCTTGTGTGTGCTGTAACTTCAATTCTGGACCTGTTTTGAACCAGTATTGGCCTGAGAACTTGTTCCATCTTGCCAACCGAACAACCTAGCTAATGTTCGGCCCCATGAACCGAACACTTTGAGAGGAGTTCGGCCACCTCAGCCGAATTGTGTGGTTCCAGCATGACGGGATTTTCTGCAATTTTGGTTGATTACTCTTGTACCCTTACTAAACCTCTACCATTAGTGATCTTAATCATTTGTGTTAGAACCTTATTAGTCTAACCTAAGTCTAATCAAGATTTTTTTAACCCTGAGTCCCTCACTCTCCATGCGCCATGTGTACTCCACTCACTCTAATTAAGCTGATTTCTACTATTTCAGTTTTAGACATCCCCTCTTCCATTCATTTCTTTTCTTCTTTCATTCATTGTTCTTGAGAGAGTTGTACGTGAAAGTCTTGGTGAGATAGTGTGTGAGGGTTTGGCTTCCAAGAGATTTCAAGACCCGTTTCCGATTTCCGAGATAGCCGTTTCGAAGCCGCCGTCGAGGAGATCGATTATCTCCGATTGGTTTTCTTTTCTTTCATCTTTTGCTTGGCTTGTGGTAAGCTATTGATTCCCCTTAGGGTTTTGTATGCTAGATATAACATGATATCCCCCTTCTTCCATGTCTAATTCATGCTCTTCTTGGCTTCTACTATGTTAATAACATGCTTTAGAGTGTTACAAAATCTGGGAATTGTTGGGTATGAACTCAATTGACTTGTTTTGATACTAAGCCTAGAGTTAAAAGTGTTCTATGCTATATTTGAAATAACTATTGTTCTTGGATCATAGGCTTTCAACAATTACTTGGAAATCATGATTCTAGGGTTCCATAATTTAGGAACTTATGATAATTCTTAGCTATGGTTATTATATGGATTAATGACCTAGTCTAACCGATTCGATAACTTAGAAAAGAGTTGGAATACAATTAGTGTTTAAACTCTACTTGGATGAATTTATAGAAATGACTCAACGGAGTCAATATTAGTGAGTCATTGAACAATACCGACTCAATGATCAATCCCTACGACGTTCTTAAATGCGTATCACTAGAATACTAGTTCTAGACTCTTGAATTGGATTGACCACCATACTTGATTTTAAACGTCATATAATAGAATGCCTATTTGACATGTTGAGTTCGCTCTTGTCGAGCTCAACCCTACTTGGATTATTGATGAGAATATCTACTTGTCATGAACGAGATCGCTCTTGTCGAGCTCGTTCTCTACTTGAGATTTTGTTGGGTAAACAACTACTTGGCATTTTCATGAGTCCAGCTGGCATACTTGCTCTCCTTCACATACACCTCCACTGTGGCCGCAGTGAGGAAGTAGCCCCTTTGTTGTATGTTGTAAGTTGTAACCAATAGAGCGCATTGGTGTGTCTATCCCGAGCATCTCCTCGGAAGGTCGATGTATTCACAACCATCTAACACCTCACATTCCAGATAACGCTCGTAAACAGGAACTATGTAGCGACAACGGTTCTCTATATATCCTTATATTATGTGATTTACTTTCAAGCACTAATGTGAAAACAATGTGCATCTTGGATATATGATTTCTATGCTTATATGATGATATCTACCTTTTATGTTGCATATTGCCATGACATGCATGATTGATAGCTTACAAGTCTTTATGACTTACCCATTCCCCTTTTACTGTTTTAGATCCTAGCAGATCAGGTCCTCCTCATTGAGGCTTGCGGTGTTCGCACTTCCTTAGCTATCTTTTGGTCGGGCGTTGCTTTTGAAGAGGTGGTTTAGATGTCCTCTTCTATTCTATTGTATTTTTGCAAGGACGATGGGTTTTAGAAGCAAGTCAACTAGACTGTGCTTGGGAATGTGTTTAGAACTTGTGTTCTTTTGTTAGCTACTTGTAGTTCTAACTCTTTTAGTACTTATCCCCCTTTTGATGTCGGTGTTTGTGTAAGCTGAGCTTTGTACATCTTGTTAATGTTCACTACGTATAGTCTTCCGCTGAGCATCCCATTAGCTCTTATTTACTTTCTTGTTCTATCAACTGTTTAGCTTGGGTTTCGGCTTGTAGTGTCGCCGAAGACTTGGTTTAATTGCTTAATTGTTTATCAGGTGAAAGGATTTTTAAAATACCGACCTTTAGTGTCGTGTTATGTTACGCCTGGAATGTTGCATCACGTCAGTTTTAAATTAATTGAGTCCTTGCATGTTTCTAGTCCCTCCTATTTGGACGGTCCGACCCGCGATTCCACCTCGGGTCCGGGTAGGGTCGTCACACAAAATTATTACACACGTAATACAATTAAATAATACGCATTTAAATAAACCAAATAGTCGAAGTGTTACAGGTGGCCTACCAAACCCAATTCAATTTGATTCCAACACAAAAGAAAACTCAATAACAATATTAATAAATCCCAAAATTCTATTACGGTGGCCTCTTTCCTTCTCGATTTCAAATACCCATTAACAAATCAACAACAACCCACCACTGTTACTACTCTTGTTACAGTACTGCACTACACGTATATCAATCAAAAGAAAATAAAACAGACTTACCAAACCTACTTGATTACTCTGCACCCCCACCTCAATTGACTCCTCCATGATTTCCTGCACCCCGAGCTACTTCCTTGTGCCGTCTCTCTTTTTCTCAATTTTGATCCAAAGTCGGATATTAGGTTTCACTATATTATTATCATAACAGAGCGATTATTAAAGAATAAAAGCGTACCGTTTCTGGTGGAGAGGACGACGAGCTTCGAAAACTCTTGGAAGAAAGAGACGAAGAAAAACAATAGAAACAGCGGCGGCTAGGAGCTTTTTGTGAAAAACCACTGTAAAGAAAAAGGGGGGGGGGAGGAAAAAGGGTTTGAGAATAAAAGGGGGTACAAACCAAATTCTAACAGTATAAGGAAATACAAATAAATCAAAAGGAAGAGGAGGTTGTTCGCACGCTTGAAAACCCAAATAAATCACAGCCAAAAGATTTCGTTAAAGAATAAAAGCATACCGTTTCCGGCGGAGAGGACGCCGAGCTTCGAAAACCCTTGGAAGAAAGAGACGAAGAAAAGCGGTAGAAACAGTGGCGGCTAAGAGCTTTCTGTGAAAACCCACGGTAGAGAGAGAGGGTGGAAGGAAAAAGGGTTTGAGTCTTTGAGAATAAAAGGGGATCCAAACTTAATTCTAACAATATAAGGAAACTCAAATAAATCAGAGGGAAGAGGAGGTTGTTTGTACGCTTGAAAACCCAAATAAATCACAGCCGTAAGATATAGTTAAAAATTAAATTCTGACCTCTGGATAGCTCTAGTCAATTGCACATGTGCGAACCTAGCTCTTTTATAATATAGATTCTCATTTCCTAATTCTAGTTTATCCCCCAATAATCGTTCATTCCCCACTGGATAATCAATTTGCCTCATCTAGTAGAGTTTGAACATTCGACCTCTCCGTTAAGATAAGCGAGCAGCTAAATGGGACCTTTGGGTAAGGCTTGAACAACAACGTTGCCTATGAAGAGGCTTAAACACCTGACCTTTCTATTGAAAGTTATAAGTCCAAGGTGTCTAGTGGGACTTGAACTCCCGACCTCTTCGTTAGGAAAAGTGAGCAGTACCAGTTGAGTTAAAACTCGTTGGTCTCCACGGGTAATGGTTAATCGGGAAAATCCACATAAAAATTTGTTAAGCTAACACTTTTAGTTTAAAACACTTTAATGATTAAAAAAAACACTCAAATAGAAATTTTCAAATACCATATGAGTACTAATGAATCAAGTTCATATGGCATGAAAAGAAATAATACTTCTACTTAAAACTCACCATAATCTTATTCATAAAAACCAAAAAGTATAATTAAGTATTAAAAATATTTTATTGAGTTACAATAATAAAAAATCTAACGTCTAAAATAGTCCAAAGTGGAAACAATTCTATGATGTTAGGGTTTTAGAGTTTTATATCCAACATATATATACCTATGTTATATGGTAAATACATGTACGAATAGGGGTAAATCAAACAATTTCTCTTCTTCTTTTTTTTCCTTACTTTGGTTATTTCCCATTACCCACACTATATTCAATCAAACCAGTTAATAACCATCGGTTCAGTTTAATTCGGGAATTTAAAGTTTGGTTTGAAATTGTAATCCCTAACTTAATAAGTGCATGTACCAATACTCTTTTCACATGAATAATGCGAGAGCCACATAATTAAAATGAGATATCAATTTGTACAATTAAGTATTTATCAAGTGACTCTAGCATTATTTAAGTGAAAAGAATAATGGTATTTGTTGTTGGCTTAATTTTTTCTTGCTTCAAGCATTTGATTAGGTGACACATCTGTTCGGCTTTCAAGTAGAAAAAAGTGGTGAGTTCTTTCCCCTCATGTAGTACGCCGGCCCAATCCATGCTTGATTCTTCATCTGCCTTGTGAGTTGGGAGGGATTGCCTTTCTAGATTTTCTTGCTGAGTTTATTTAATATTTTCTCCGTTCCGAGCAAATAGTCTACTATTCTATTTTGAGATATATCACTTAAATAATTCACTTTTAAAAATTAAGACATAAAAGTATCTTTTTATTGCTAATTAGCTACTAAAATTTTTATTTTCTTAAAAAGTTTTGACTTTGAAACGAAAACTCTTTACTCGGAAGAGGAATATCAATTTCTTTGGCAACCCCTACCTCGTCCACACCCATGACCTCTTTTTCCAAAACAACAGTTTATTTAACCAATAACTCTTGTTCTTGGTCAGACCTCAGAGCGAAGCCCTCCCCAAGAGGTTGGTTAGGTGTTCCTTTTCTTACCGAAAGAGATGCATTGATAATCGGATAAATTTGAGCTTTCAGCTTCTCATAGATTGCCAGTTTTCCTTCGTTTTGAAAGATGATGAGGAGGGTAAGTTAATGGACTTTGTTATTAAAGAAGCTTTTTTGAGAGCTCAAGTAAAGGTAACTCTTCTTTTTGCAAACTCAAATATGAGAAGGATGTCTGAAATTATTCATTGCTGACTACCAGCCTTAACCACAATTCTTGTCTATTTTGCATCCCTTGGATGCAAACTCTTTCACGGTACGGTCAATGGAGGAATCTTACAACATGGCAACCAGAGCTTCCAATGGTTTCAGACAAGTATTTTTAGCCTTGGGAGCTGGGGAGGCTAAGATAAAAGGCACACCCCATGGCCCATGGGGCCTGGGAAGGCTAGACGTTTACCAGCAATATAGGGAAACATTTCATTTTAGTGAAGATAAGTCTTCATCATTTTTTTATCAAATAAATTACAATAGTAAGATATCCGTTCAGAATAATTATATAAAGTTCCTCAAAATTTCAAATAATAGTTCTCACTATTCTGAATTTTGATGTAATTTGTTATTGCTGAAATATACAGTAGAGATCTAGGATTTGATTGGTTAGTGAAAATATCGCCATCCAAGAACGAACAACTAAATCTACAAGGTATTTGTCCCACCGTCCATTCCATGCCTCGGAAGCATTGAAACCCCACAACACTTGTCAGACGGATTTAGAATATGATGAAACTATCCAAATATTTCTACTAAAACTAGAAATTAACAGAAATTTCTGCAAAATTACACTCTACCCTGTGAGGTAGAGCCACCTAAACAGAATCTGTTAGAAAGAATACCTGAAACTACAGCCGATGCCATTTCATATTAGGCAACCAGAGCAAGAGTTCTTATGATTTCTAACCAAATTAGTATGACTAAATCACTAACCTCCCTCTATTTGAAGTGCTTGATACTGGCAGCAAATATTGTCAGAAAATTGCCGCCAAACAGATGCGACCATGGTTTCATGCAGCAATAGCATTCTGGCTTGGGCCACCTCCTCTGCCACCTCTTCCTCTTCCTTGCTGACGGAAGCTCTCGCCACCTCGTCCACCTGGACCCCTTCCTCGCCCTGAATACTCACCACGGCCCCCATAGTCACTTCTCCCATATCCCCTACCCCCACTAAAGTTCCCACGGCCCCTGAAGCTGTCATTTCGGAAGAGTCCTCGTCCTGAGGGAAAACGACCCCGTGCACTAACAACTGCAAGAAATAGCAAAAACTTTATCCAAATTATATAATGACCGATTTTGATCCAGAAACTATGCAATTTGATTCAAAGCTAATAAGGAAAGGTTCCCCTTTGATGCTTTTGAATTTGACCCTGTAAATTTCTTTATACCAGATTCAAATGAAGGGTAATAACCAACAGCTGAAGCGCTTTCACTCACCTCGCGTTGTAGTTCTCTTCATCTCAACAGCAACCTCCTTCCCCCCAATAATAACAGGTGAAGCCTAGAAAAGTCAGGTTTTCATCAATACCAAATAAACTTGGTCAGAAATTCAAATTTGATCCCTAAAGCAAAACCATATCACGTTTGACAAGTGAGTACAACACTGAAAAAGTTTGCATGACACTGAAATCTTGGTGCTAAGTAGAGGCACACTGAACTTTTTCATGCACGTTATACAGATACAAGGAAAGGAGTTTCAAAAAAGAGACTGTGAACTTGTTCCAATATGATCCCAAATGGATACCTATGAAACTAGGTTCTGATAGACTACCCAGTATGAAGGTAGCAAAAAACAAATAAACAAACAAAATGTACACAGTTTACTGAAAGATTGTAAGCATATAACAGCACAAGCGTTTCAACTCATGGCTAAACTGTTATCATAGAAATCACAGCACAAATTAAAACCGGTCAACTAATTTCAACTAATTCATGGTACTCCACTACTTAATGTGGCAACATAAATCCATATCGTAAGCAAAATTATACAGAAGAATCCAGAGTATCTGTAAGGTGAAAAGAAAAGCCCTGGACATGGATGAAATAGCCAGGCAAAACCATGAGCGTTTGGAATTCATTATGTGCTTTATGCCTGAAATAAGAACCATGTAGACTTGGCTAAACATCATAACAAATTCACAGCACAACATGAGAACGAAGGGAAATGTCGATGAAATCTAGAAAAATTGGGGAAATTTCTGGACTAGAGAAAAAATATATATAAAAACTAGGAAGAACTAAGTACTAAGCTTAAACGTGGTTTGACCAATGATACATATGGAGATGTAAGATCGACAAAAAGGATTCATGTGGCCAACTTCATGTAATTGGAACAAAGGCTAGGATTATGGAGTCGGAAAGAACTTAGATCTTCTTGAAATTAGAATACATCTAGGTCATTCCCACTAAAAAACTAAATGCCTCCTTCCCCCAACAGTAAAGACTTCAAGACAATTTTTACATGCTAAAGTGACACCACAGTCACGTTGCTGAAGCTCAAAATAGATGAAATGGTGAAAGCTCAGGCTGTAAACTAAAGCGTCAATCCATAGGAAACCCAGGACGTGCATTTGCTGCTATGCCTGCAAACCAATCCTCAATCTGTAGGCATCTAAGAGCATTCATGTGCTGTTATGTCAGTACGCCAGGCTCATTAGCTATCAAAAAAAAGAAAGAACAAAGCTCGTCAGGCTTGTCTTGAAATTACGACTAGGTCATGCTTGCTAAACTCTTCCGACAATTTTTTAAGGCAACCACAACACACGTATGTTATGTACATACAAATCTACAATTTTAAACAGCCCATATCTGATCAGGGACAATTGAAACTCAACCAGTGGCTAAATTCATAAGAGATCTGCAGAGGTGGCATGTGAATCTGACTGCCAAGTACATCGTGTGTCGTTTTGACATGAGATCCAAGCTAAAATGGAGAGAACAGATACAATAGGTAAAGGTGTCCAGAGAGTAGATCAAGGGGACTCAACTGAAAGGTGTTGGAAAGTTTAACATGTAGCCAATCAAATTTCAAGTTGAAAACTTTTGGCAAATGCTTACCATGTGATTATCCTAATGTCCAGCATCCAAGCTGGAATCAAGACCAGCTAGGAGCACCAGTCATTTACTAATATAATCAGGCGATAGATCTGACAGAGAAAGCCCCTGCCTGATCTTCAACTGGACAAGGTCGTTGACGATAGAAAGAGGTCTTTAGCACTTTTGATCTACATCTAGATATCCCGAGAGGCGGGAATGCTTCTGATCCTAGTCATTGTAGAGAACAGAGGCATGCTTCAATTTCTTATTCTATTTCTTTGTTCTTCTTCCATCCTCCTTTTCTATTCTCATCTTCACTTGCGAATAAGCCGGGTCACCTTATATGCTGTGAGTCTGACTTGGATGTCATATCTATCCTGTCAATGTCGGGTCAAAAGCGAGCATTCTGGGAGAAATAGCTTGATTCCATCAAACACAGGACGTGAATAATATACCTTACCAGTAAAAGTACTACTATACAAATATTGATTTCTTCCAGTTTACTGAAACGCCTGTAGTGAAACTTATTGTGCAAAATATTGTTGGTAGATACAGATTACTGAATATATGGCAGCTAAGGCATAGAAACTACAGCCAAATCCACTAAAATGTAAAATTTAGAGAAACACTGCAAGCATGGGCAGAACCGGCTACAGGTGAGATAGACCTATCCCAACCCCTCAAACTTGGGGAGATAGTTTTTTGTTGGAATTGGTTCTTACATATTTAGAGCCTTTGATTACTGCCTACCTTCAGGGGTCCAAATGTAGTGCTTTGTCAAGCAGTTGAAAAGCCATTGTGGCCGCCTGCTTATGTGACTAAAACACGTTATGTACCATAGTTCGTACATTGCACTTATGGTGCAAAGTATTGTTGGTAGATACAGATTACGTACATTACTGGATATGTTGAATATATAGCAACAAAAGGCGTAGAAACTACAGCCAAAATCAAGCTAAATCCACTAGAATGTAAAGCTTGGAGGGCCAATGCAAGCATGGGCTGAACCAGCTACAGGTGAGGAATGAGGATAGACCTATCTCGGCCAGACCCTCAACTTTGGGAAACAGTTTTTAGTTGAAATTGTTTCTTACAAATTTAGGGCCTTTGACTACTGCCTACCTTCAGGGGTCCACATATAGTGCTTTGTCAAGCAGTCGAAAGCCATTGTGGCAGCCTGCTTGTAACTAAAAAACGTTATTTACCATAGTTCCTACATTGCAATATATAGCAATTTAAATCTTATTTGGAGCAAATTTTAAAGTGTGTTTGAAGACTCATATTGATAGAGAAATTTTGAATCAGTTTCTATTTATAAAAATACGATATTTTAATACATTCGTAATTTACTATATTTTCCTCTTCAATGGATATATTATTTGACTTTACATTTAGACTAAGGAGGTTAACTAATAATAAAACATGCAATCTCACATATTCTACAGTTTTTTGCTTCCATATATTCTGTAAATTGCAATAGAAATAAATCATTTCTGAAATAAGTCAATGACACGTAAGAACAACTAGATAAGGCTCCTCCCCATTACACTTTCCCACAGTTCCCTCAATCCACCGTTAGATTGCCATGGAGTCCCTCTTCGTTCAGGCGAACGGAGTAGGAGTCGCTCTCCGATCAGGGCTCCTTTCATTCTTCATCTAACCATTTTTATTCAGGGTGAAAGCTCAGTTTTTGGAAGCCTAACTTTAAATGGGCTTGATTTTTATTTGATTTATGCTTGATAAGATTTATGCATTATGCTTGATTAGTTCATTTGTGAACTTATATTTGATAAATGATTGATTTTTTCACTTCTGTTATATTTATGTACTGATAAAAAAAGTGTTATTATTTATGCACCTATTTTCCATTTTTTTGTAATGCCCCTCCCTCATCAAACTAGTTTCGTCACTGAGTGCAATGGAATGTCTATACCATATACATTTCATGAAAATTTTATTAGCGATTCATGCAGGGAATGGCAGTGCAAGTATTCCATAACAACACTAATGAATGGAAGCCTGGAAGAAGCTGTGGTAATAAGAAAATAAGGAGCAGGATTCCAGTGCCAACAAGGCTACATAGCACTGCATTATTGTGTTCTTCCAGTTCCCAGATGAGTAGGCATTTGACCTATCATGTGACATTTCTGAATTATTTACCTCAATAGTACTTAAGTCATCAAGAACCACAACAGCTTTATATCATGTACGAGCCAGAGCATAAAGGTAAAAGGTTACATCAGAATCAGATCCAAACTGAGCTAGAACTCACCTGAATTGCATTGTGCATGGAGCTCAAATCTTGAAACTCAACGAAGCCAAAACAGAACCCCTGCTGCTGGTCAGTTGGGTAATGAAAAGACCCATTAAAAGAGCACAAAAAAAGAATCAAAATCCAGAGAAAGAGAATGTTGTAGATGCGAAGTACATAAAACCAACCTTGTTACTTCTGACTTGGACACCTCCTTCTTTAATAGGTCCAAATTTTTTGAACTCCACCTCAAGCTGAGAAACTGTTGCATTTAGAGGCAAATTACGGATATATATGGAATGACCCTCACCTATAAGGAGTCAAAGAAAGTCATAAGAATGGAATATATGTACATATAAATATATATCCAGAGAATACAAATTGTTGCATGTCTCTGATATCAACAATCCTGAGCCAAATGGTTCAAATGAAGAACTTATTATGTTTAATTTGGCATGTTAGGGGCCAGGTTACATTATAGTGAGAAGGACAAACAATTACCCTACACGTAATAAATATGCCTTTCTAGAACAATAAGTGCAGAAAACTCTTTCAGCTCCGTACAAAAGCAAACATAAGCATATACAACTGTCTTTTTTCATTTAAAATACTATATACTGTAAACTTCAAAAAGTAAAAAGAATAAAATAATAATAATAATGATAATAATAATAATAGTTAAATAATAATGACAAGTACCATTATCTTCAAAATACATTTTTAAGCAAGGAAGTTCACCCTTTAAAGCAAAATTCATAAAGTACTAGTATCAGAAAGAGCGTATACATACCTTCATCATTACCAACGCTACTTTCAGGAGATATAGGAACTGCCACTTCTCTTGCTAGAGGCTGTGAGACAGAACTAACAGATGGTTTTTCTGTCTTTAAAGGAACCACTCTAGAAGCATTTGCGGGCACATACACCTTAGTAGGCCCTGTAATCCCCTTCTTTGTTTGTGAACTAACAATTGACGCATATGACATCTTTGGAGCATCCTCCTGGACAGCTGAGGATGATTCTGTAACAGCCGACATGTGATTCTCACTTAAATGGTGTTCGGGAACTGCTGCATCGTTTTCATTTGCTGATTGCCTCTCATTTTCCAATGGTACTTGGGCTTCTTCCTCGACGTTCTGAACTTCCTCTTCATGAAAAGCTGCCTTGTCTCGGATTGGAGGATCGAGCACCTGAGAAGGATCTGAGAACAACAGAAATAATAACAACACACAGAAACAGACAGACACAAAGAGGAGAAGAATGTTAAAAGCTTGCTCAAGTGAGTGTAAAGATATATGAATAGGAAAATACCAAAAAAGAGTCGATTAAGAATAGCCAACCTGGTTCAGGGATCAATGATGCTGATTGGATATCATCTACTCCGTCAACAGTCATGTTACTGATCTCCAACGGTTCACTTTCATCTACATACCTAAAAACATCATTATAAACGAAGTAGCCCTTGTCTTGTGGAGCAAGGAAAAAACTTTGTGTGAATTTTCTTTGGACATTGTCCTTCCCTGTTAAGCATCCAGTTACCAAAACAACCACCCCGTCCTTGTAAGATTCCTGAGCATCTGCCGTCTTTATCTCTGCCTTGTAGTTCGTGTAATCCCAGGAACAAATTTGGTAATTGATACCCTGATCCACGGTATAAACAGAGCAAATGATTATCTCCAAGAGAACAGAAGATCATACTCAAACAACTTGGTCACTTAATTTATTAGGTTTTAAGTATTACGAAACAAATACAAGACTCGTCCCACTTGACATTGTAGAAATGTTTATCATGTGAGGTTTATTGGTAATCAAGTTCAAACGATTTCCACTCATTGACCAGGCAAAACGGTCCCTCACTTAATTGGATGTCCAAACAACAAGATAAACTTCCCCCTAAATAACTCTTTTCAGAGTAGGATATGCTACTTACCTCTTCAATAACTACTTGACAAGATTGTTAGATAATCAATTGGCTAACACAGAAACCTGGTCCAAAAAATATATATATATCAACTAAACTCAACCTTTGTCCCAATCACTTGGGTTCGGCTAATGAATAATTTTCCGTCATTTGGTTTGGTCCAATGCAAGGTCATCACACAAGCCACGCTCATTCATATCCTTCTTTTATGGTTGTCCATGTTAGTTTTGGTCTCTCTCTCTCTCTCACACACACACAAAGGCAATACAATATTCTTAAAACAAACAACAAAGTGAACAAGCTATTATGTTTTCATAACACAATAGTCACTCTCTGCAGGATAGGATATCTGGATTGGGAATGACCATTTTATCAGCACACATAGTTTGCATGCCATAGATTATACATGACACTATACCTCAAGACAAAGTTTCTCAAATATATATTTACTACTGGATTTTTGGCATATTCCATGAAACTGATCTGTACTTTCCAACGCCTAATGGACAGCTTGTGACACCAAGTCATGCTTTAAGGAAGGGAAATACTAGGATGTTAGTCTGGGTTGTAGACAGCTGCCACTTGGGGATTTATACATTCATATTGATTTATTTCAGTGATTAGCGCCATTCTACACTGACATGAGGTTATCCACCGGTGCAAATCGTATTACTCCCTCCGTTTCAAAATATTGTCGTGGTTGACCCGCACACCATTTAA
>CM028379.1:148095096-148143238 GCA_013146195.2 Codonopsis lanceolata | reverse complement strand
TTACGAGGATCATTACCGAAGAGAAAGACGACTATCCAAAGTATATATAGCAAATATACTAATCTTTGATTGTCCTCGGTATGCGAGAACAGCTAGAAATAAAGCAAAAATAAAAACAAGTATACAAAAATTGAAATACATTCAAAAAGCTCGCATAAATTCGCTCAAACTGTAAAACGACCAGGATAGATAACAACAAACAAAAATTGTTAAGGAAAAAACAAAAATTGTTTTGAAATTAGGCACACATGCCTGGTACTACTCGACGCAGCGAGGAAGAATAAACAGCTACTCGGGAAGATTGACGACTTTGGCCTCGCGGCGGGGAGAACCATGTTGTTCGGCTATTGATGCGGTTCAAACTCGGACGGTTGGAGTGTTCGCCTCACCCATGAATTGCCTCAATTTCAACTCAGGGTCAAAGTCCACTTCCTCGCCCTGTTCCACGGCCTTCGTCAGGGCCATAACGTCCAGAGACCAAGGGGTGGGTGGCACCCATTCCTCCAAGTTGTATTTGGCATCCTTCTCATGCAACATCTCCAGCTCGTCTTCTTCGAAGGGAATCATCTCATGGCCTTCCCGAGCAGCCTTGCCGATAAAAATTTTGGACCACACTCGATAATAGTGTCGAGGCTCATCCCTGAAGCAGCGGCCACTCGAAGCATATGGCGCACTCTTCGTTCATAATAAAGGACGATCTCCTTGTTGAAAACTTCACCCCTCAAGGATTCGAAAGTTGCGCCTCGCCTCTCGACTTGTCCTTCTAAGCCAAGAACCTTACCAACCGGCACTCGCCACTGGGCAGCCCTCGCCTCAATCTGGCCTTTTCTTCGGCTTCCCAGCCTCTCTCTCTCGCAACACTAGCACGAGCCTCGGCCAAATCCTTTTCTTCATTCAAACGAGCCATCTTGGCCGAGGACTCTTCAAGCTGGGCTTTTCCCTTGGCATGTTCGCTCTCCAGGGAGGCCACCTGACCTTGTAGAAGCTCGATCTCATCTTGATCGGCCTGGCTCTTGAGTCTTCGCTTTCGCTTCGACAGACTGGCTCGGCCGAGTGGTCAATGAGGACACAAAAACAAAGCTACGTAAAAAAAATGTGTATTAATAACAAGCACATCCAAGATGAAAAAGCAAAGGAAAAAAGGCGAAGAGTTTACCTCGCTCACGCATAGCCCAATGCGTCCCATGGCCTCACCGGGAGGCAAGGAATTGGCAACACCGACCATATCCCTTACTTGAGCTCGAACAATCAACTTTCACTCGCCAGGCCATAGAGAATCCCGACGAGAAACGCCAAAATTTTGTAGAGCTGGGATATTCCAAAGTCTGGGCGAGCTTGATCCCAGAAATGGGTGGCTGGGGCCACAAAATCATCCCCGAGCCACTGGACTGCCTCTTCGCTGGCCGATGAAGACACAGCCTACCCTTCACTTTTCTAGGGGGACGAGGCACTCTTCCTCCACACTTTGCTCTTCCTCCCCGGAAGCATCCTCAATTAACCGCCTTTTTGGGGGGGGCTGAGCACTCTCGCAGAGGCTGGCCGAACAATGAACAGAACGACGGCTCAGAATCTTCTACCGGGGCCGAGGGTTTGCTTCTTCCTGGGATGGGATCCCGCAGTGCCTCGGCGAGGAGCCTGTGAAGGAGCGGTCGAAGACCCGATCCCTCGCTCGGGCCTGGCAATGGGTAAGACTTCTAGGATCTGCCTGATCTTTCAAAATTTTCGACGAGCCACCCATCGTCTCGCCTCGGCCGACTTGCCCGTAAGTTCGTCTATGTCGATCATATCTTAAACAATGAAGGAATAAGTTAGAACGAGTACAGATCTAATCGAGAATAAGAAGAAAATAAAAGCAGACAAAAAGCGAGGAAGCAATAGTGTATACTTCCACAGCCTTCAAGGTCGAATGTTTTGTCTTTGCATCAGGCGCCCACCAAACTTGTTACCCTCGCATCGATTCATCCAGATATTGAATATACTCCGGGACCTCGCATCGCACGCTCAAACCCTCAAATTTCTTGGTCGTCATTCCGACCATCCTCAAAAGGGCTTCGCCCTCGCTAATGGAACTCCAACAAAATACTCTGAGTGTCCAGTCCCGCCCCTCTAACTCCAAGAAAGTCCTCGATAGTTTCGAGCGCACTCTCGTACTCATCCAAAATCCCAACCGAGAGAGTGACTTAATTTTCGTGAAAGCGTAAGCGGAGTAACCTGGTACTCGAAATTCCACCCATACTTACTCTCCACCAAAAGGCTTTCGTCCCAAAGGCCCCTGCTTTTCCTGAGGCTTGGCGAACAGATTGATCCCTCGGTTGTGGTGTTTGCACTGAAGACGTTTTAAAGACTTTGTCACTACAAAATATGTCTTGAAAAGGGGCAAGGTCGGCTCGAAGCCGAGCATCCGAACGCAAGCGGCAAAAGAAATCAAATATTGAACCAGATTTAGGGAAAGGTCGAGGGGGTGAGCACCTGCCTCTTCCAGAAGCTCGCATAGAAGAGGGTCGAGGGCGCCTGAGACCACCTCAAAAAATGAAATATAAAAACCTACCCTATCTGTCCTAGCCCTCAACTCGTCCATACCAATTGAATTGTGGGGGGCGGATCCCCGGAATCTTTTCCGACTATGATTATACTGCTCGTCCCAGCTGTCTACATCGATTGGCCATACATTATTCCTCTACTCCTTTAATATTCTATTTAGCAGAGCATCGTCTGGCCTCCATTGAAACCTCTTCGACCCGGCAAGCTCGAAGAACTCTCCCCCTCGCCGACAAGAAGGGCCTTGTTCGACTCAACTACATCCTGGGCGACAATTTCTCTATAATATTGATTAAAAAGATACCGGAGGGCCTTGGTCGTGTCCGGGCATACAAGCATAGGCGCCCCAGCTGGAATATCTTCGCTGGCATACTTTTCATCAGAAAGGACGGGTAGACCCTCCATGTGATAACCGCCACCGCCCAATAATGTCATCGCTTGGCTCGGCTTTCACCAAATGACTGCCACCGCTTGGCCATGCGAGTATAACCTTTTCGCCTTCTGAGATCGAGCATACGCCGGTTCCGGCTAACGTGCTTCGGCCCTCATGCTTGCTGAAAGGCGCCGAGAGCTTGCCGAGGATGAAGAAGAAGTTTCGCTCGAGGGTAAAGGCGGGATAACAGAGACTGGGTTCATAAAACCTAGCCCTAGAAACCTAACAGATCGAAAAGCGACTTAAAACGAAGGAAAAGGAACGAGTACCTGTGAACGGATTAAAAGCAGGAGCGAGCAAAAAACAGGAAACTGAGCGAGGATCTGGAAAACTGACAGATACCAAAAAATGAGCTCTGGTGTACCGGAAGATGCAGAGGTCACCTAAAAGCCGCAAAACCGTAAAAACACTAAAATGGACTCAAAAAACCCACGAAATTTGTATCAACTGGAAGAGGAGAAGAAGGCGAACCTGGATACTAAGATTAAAGAGCAAAGAAACTACTGGAAATGACAAATGAGGGAGGTAAGCAAAGAAGAGGATTTTCGCCCAGACATAACTCTCAAGGAAAATGAAGAAAATTGTGGAAGAAGAGTGAAGTGAAAAGCCGGGAAAAATTCGTGCTTTTATACCAACCCGGTTACGTCGGTCGACCCTACCAAAAACACGCGGATCCTACCCAAACCATTCGCTGATCGACACGTGGCGAGCACTGTGCACAAAATGGCTGCGAACTGACGACGTTTCGATAATTGGACGCCGTCATTTTTCGTGAAAATTAATTATAAATGATTACTTATGACTCCTCGAATACCGTGCATTTAATGCATGCGGCGGACCAATTTCCTAGGAAAATTCCACTAATTACTCTACATACATCCTCGACACCAAAGTGATAGGCTACGCCAAAACGAACAGCCAATCGAGCAAATCGAGATAGCGGCCACAAGCAGAAATTAACGAGAAACCGAGGAAGCACAGCGAGGATCAGTAACACGCAAATCGAGCATAAAAATTTGACTATACTTTCCAAGCTAAGGATAAATCCTCGCACTTGGAAACTCGGGGGCTATTGAAGGGACCCGACCTGGGTCCCCCTACGTAGGGCGACCACGTGAGTCCGGCCGACTCTGGCCAGTCCCACCAACTACGAGGACCATTAACCTGGTCATCGTCAAGAAATCCGACCAACCGATCATTAACTGGCGACCATCCACAACACCCGACCACATGGGCGAGGATCCCCTGTGCTCGGCCGACAACTCTCCTGAGACAAGACAGTTTTAGCCCCTAGCCTGTACATAGTATCCAGATGCCTTCCCCACAAGAGCTGGGCAAACCATGCAAGCCGCTATATCTTATCGGCTCTTTGGACCGCCTACAATTGGCACATCACACGCAATCTGTTAACCACTCAGGAACTGCCAGCAAATCGACCAGGGAACAAGTCCTACCATCAGGGACCCTCATACCAATCATGATCTCAAATCTAAGCTACTATAAAAGGAAACCTTTCCCTTGAAGAAAGGTAAGATTTACTTTGCATTAAAAGACTAACAAAGAGCCTTCAGCATTCAAATACATACAAATAGATCACTCTCAGAATACTCACCGGAAGCGTAACGCCCCCAGAGCACACATAATACCCCCGACATCGACTCTCACACCGGAGGGTTGTAGCTGGGAAACCCCCCAGCACCCTAACGGTAGTTCTCCTTTCAGGTACCCATCAACCAAGAGCAACCACGAAGCCCAGATATCCTAACAAACTTGGTACCTCCGGTACCCACATACACCGACGTGACCATCAAGAGCCGGACACGTCAGCTCCGGTCCATTACGTGGACAACCAGCTTAGTCACCCCATCCTTGTGGCGTGATCAGAAGAGGAGGTTGTTCGTACGCTTAAAAACCCAAATAAATCACAGCCATAAGATATCGTTAAAGAATAAAAACATACCGTTTCCGGCGGAGAGGACGCCAAGCTTCGAAAACCCTTGGAAGAAAGAGACGAAGAAAAGTGGTAGAAACAGTGGCGGTTAAGAGCTTTCTGTGAAAACACACGGTAGAGAGAGAGGGTGGAAGGAAAAAAGGTTTGAGTTTTTGAGAATAAAAGGGGATTCAAACTCAATTCTAACAGTATAAGGAAACTCAAATAAATCAGAGGGAAGAGGAGGTTGTTCGCACGCTTGAAAACCCAAATAAATCACAGCCGTAAGATATAGTTAGAAATTAAATCCTGACCTCTGGATAGCTCTAATCAATTGCACATGTGCGAACCTAGCTCTTTTATAATATAAACTAGATCTTTGTGCCCGTGCCTTTGGCACGATGCCAGTATATCTGATTTCGTCAATTGAAACGCCAACGCCTAAATAGAAGGTACGATTTTAAAAAAATAGTATAGTTGAGGAGTACATTACTTCAAGTGGTAGTTGAGGGGCGCTATTCGAACTTAACCCATAGTTGAGGGGGTTATTTGTAACCGACCTATGAACGTCTGATATTGCGGCGGAATTAACCCCTTTGCCCAGGTAGTCTCAGTCAATTAATTGAGCTCTATTGTGAGATTATATTAATGTAAAGTTGATGTTTTGTAAGGGGTAATGGTTTAAAAGATTAATCTCAGGGTGTGACTGCTCATAATATTAATTGTAGGGGGTGACTTTGTAACAGGGTGAGAGAAAATAAAGATTCAAAAGTGGATAACTACTCTCACACATGTGAATGTGAGAGTGAATCTCAACCATTAATTTTTTAAAAATAATTTAATCTCAACCTCTAAATAGTTTTAGTCAATTGCACATGTGTGAGAGTGAGCTCTATTATAATATAGATTCTCATTTCCTAATTCTAGTTTATCCCCAATAACCACTCATTCCCCATCGGATAATCAATTTGCCTCCTCATATCAATTCTCCACGGGTAATGTTTTTTTTCTTCCTAAAAGGTTGGAGGGGACATAAACCTTACCTCAACCCTTATTGACCTCTTGGTTGAGAGTAGTGACGTATTAAGGTGCTTCTAGTAGAGTTTGAACACTCGACCGTTCTTTAAGATAAGCGAGCAGCTAAATGGGACCTTTGGGTAAGGCTTAAACAACAACGTTGCCTATGAAGAGGTTTGAACACCCGACCTTTCTATTGAAAGTTATAAGTCCAGGGTGTTTCTAATGGGACTTGAACACCCGACCTTTCCGTTAGGAGAAGTGAGCAGTACCAGTTGAGCTAGAGCTCGTTGGTCTCCATGGGTAATGGTTAATCGGGAAAATCCACAGAAAAATTTGTCAAGCTAACACTTTTAGTTTAAAACACTTTAATGATTAAAAAAAATACTCAAATAGAAATTTTCAAATACCATATGAGTACTAATTAATCAAGTTCATATGGCATGATAAGAAATAATACTTCTACTTAAAACTCACCATAATCTTATTCATAAAAACCAAAAAGTATAATCAAGTATTAAAAATATTTTATTGAGTTACAATAATAAAAAATCTAACGTCTAAAATAGTCCAAAGTGGAAACAATTCCATGATGTTAGGGTTTTAGAGTTTTATATCCAACATATATATACCTATGTTATATGGTAAATACATGTACGAATAGGGGTAAATCAAACAATTTCTCTTCTTCTTCTTTTTTCCTTACTTTGGTTATTTCTCATTACCCGCACCATATTCAATCAAACCAGTTAATAACCATCGGTTCAGTTTAATTCTGGAATTTAAAGTTTGGTTTGAAATTGTAATCCCTAACTTAATAAGTGCATGTACCAATACTCTTTTCACATGAATAATGCGAGAGCCACATAATTAAAATGAGATATCAATTTGTGCAATTAAGTATTTATCAAGTGACTCTAGCATTATTTAAGTGAAAAGAATAATGGTATTTGTTGTTGGCTTAATTTTTTCTTGCTTCAAGCATTTGATTAGGTGACACATCTGTTTGGCTTTCAAGTAGAAAAAAGTGGTGAGTTATTTCCCCTCATGTAGTACGCCGGCCCAATCCATGCTTGATTCTTCATCTGCCTTGTGAGTTGGGAGGGATTGCCTTTCTACATTTTCTTGCTGAGTTTATTTAATATTATTTCCATTCTGAGCAAATAGTCTACTATTCCATTTTGAGATATATCACTTAAATAATTCACTTTTAAAAATTAAGACATAAAAGTATTATTTTATTGCTAATTAGCTACTAAAATTTTTATTTTCTTAAGAAGTTTTGACTTTGAAACGAAAACTCTTTACTCGGAACAGGAGTATCAATTTCTTTGGCAACCCCTACCTCGTCCACACTCATGACCTCTTTTTCCAAAACACAGTTTATTTAACCAATAACTCCTGTTCTTGGTCAGACCTCAGAGCGAAGCCCTCCCCAAGAGGTTGGTTAGGTGTTCCTTTTCTTACCGAAAGAGATGCATTGATAATCGGATAAATTTGAGTTTTCAGCTTCTCATAGATTGCCAGTTTTCCTTCGTTCTGAAAGATGATGAGGAGGGTAAGTTAATGGACTTTGTTATTAAAGAAGCTTTTTTGAGAGCTTCAAGTAAAGGTAACTCTTCTTTTTGCAAACTCAAATATGAGAAGGATGTGTGAAATTATTCATTGCTGACTACCAGCCTTAACCACAATTCTTGTCTATTTTGCATCCCTTGGATGCAAACTCTTTCACAGTACGGTCAATGGAGGAATCTTACAACATGGCAACCAGAGCTTCCAATGGTTTCAGACAAGTATTTTTAGCCTTGGGAGCTGGGGAGGCTACGATAAAGGCACACCCCATGGCCCATGGGGCCTGGGAAGGCTAGACGTTTACAAGCAATATAGGGAAACATTTCATTTTAGTGAAGATAAGTCTTCATCATTTTTTTATCAAATAAATTACATTAGTAAGATATCCGTTCAGAATAATTATATAAAGTTCCTCAAAATTTCAAATAATAGTTCTCACTATTCTGAATTTTGATGTAATTTGTTATTGCTGAAATATACAGTAGAGATCTAAGATTTGATTGGTTAGTGAAAATATCGCCATCCAAAAACGAACAACTAAATCTACAAGGTATTTGTCCCACCGTCCATTCCATGCCTCGGAAGCATTAACACTTGTCAGACGGATTTAGAATATGATGAAACTATCCAAATATTTCTACTAAAACTAGAAATTAACAGAAATTTCTGCAAAATTACACTCTACCCTGTGAGGTAGAGCCATCCTAAACAGAATCTGTTAGAAAGAATACCTGAAACTACAGCCGATGCCATTTCATATTAGGCAACCAGAGCAAGAGTTCTTATGATTTCTAACCAAATTAGTATGACTAAATCACTAACCTCCCTCTATTTGAAGTGCTTGATACTGGCAGCAAATATTGTCAGAAAATTGCCGCCAAACAGATGCGACCATGGTTTCATGCAGCAATAGCATTCTGGCTTGGGCCACCTCCTCTGCCACCTCTTCCTCTTCCTTGCTGACGGAAGCTCTCGCCACCTCGTCCACCTGGACCCCTTCCTCGCCCTGAATACTCACCACGGCCCCCATAGTCACTTCTCCCATATCCCCTACCCCCACTAAAGTTCCCACGGCCCCTGAAGCTGTCATTTCGAAGAGTCCTCGTCCTGAGGGAAAACGACCCTGCACTAACAACTGCAAGAAATAGCAAAAACTTTATCCAAATTATATAATGACCGATTTTGATCCAGAAACTATGCAATTTGATTCAAAGCTAATAAGGAAAGGTTCCCTTTGATGCTTTTGAATTTGACCCTGTAAATTTCTTTATACCAGATTCAAATGAAGGGTAATAACCAACAGCTGAAGCGCTTTCACTCACCTCGCGTTGTAGTTCTCTTCATCTCAACAGCAACCTCCTTCCCCCCAATAATAACAGGTGAAGCCTAGAAAAGTCAGGTTTTCATCAATACCAAATAAACTTGGTCAGAAATTCAAATTTGATCCCTAAAGCAAAACCATTTCACGTTTGACAAGTGAGTACAACACTGAAAAAGTTTGCATGACACTGAAATCTTGGTGCTAAGTAGAGGCACACTGAACTTTTTCATGCACGTTATACAGATACAAGGAAAAGAGTTTCAAAAAAGAGACTGTGAACTTGTTCCAATATGATCCCAAATGGATACCTATGAAACTAGGTTCTGATAGACTACCCAGTATGAAGGTAGCAAAAAACAAATAAACAAACAAAATGTACACAGTTTACTGAAAGATTGTAAGCATATAACAGCACAAGCGTTTCAACTCATGGCTAAACTGTTATCATAGAAATCACAGCACAAATTAAAACCGGTCAACTAATTTCAACTAATTCATGGTACTCCACTACTTAATGTGGCAACATAAATCCATATCGTAAGCTCAAAATTATACAGAAGAATCCAGAGTATCTGTAAGGTGAAAAGAAAAGCCCTGGACATGGATGAAATAGCCAGGCAAAACCATGAGCGTTTGGAATTCATTATGTGCTTTATGCCTGAAATAAGAACCATGTAGACTTGGCTAAACATCATAACAAATTCACAGCACAACATGAGAACAAAAGGAAATGTCGATGAAATCTAGAAAAATTGGGGAAATTTCTGGACTAGAGAAAAAAAAATCTAAAAACTAGGAAGAACTAAGTACTAAGCTTAAACGTGGTTTGACCAATGATACATAAAGAGATGTAAGATCGACAAAAAGGATTCATGTGGCCAACTTCGTGTAATTGGAACAAAGGCTAGGATTATGGAGTCGGAAAGAACTTAGATCTTCTTGAAATTAGAATACATCTAGGTCATTCCCACTAAAAAACTAAATGCCTCCTTCCCCCAACAGTAAAGACTTCAAGACAATTTTTACATGCTAAAGTGACACCACAGTCACGTTGCTGAAGCTCAAAATAGATGAAATGGTGAAAGCTCAGGCTGTAAACTAAAGCGTCAATCCATAGGAAACCCAGGACGTGCATTTGCTGCTATGCCTGCAAACCAATCCTCAATCTGTAGGCATCTAGCATTCATGTGCTGTTATGTCAGTACACCAGGCTCATTAGCTATCAAAAAAAAAAAAAAGAACAAAGCTCGTCAGGCTTGTCTTGAAATGACGACTAGGTCATGCTTGCTAAACTCTTCCGACAATTGTTTAAGGCAACCACAACACACGTATGTTATGTACATACAAATCTACAATTTTAAACAGCCCATATCGATGCCCATATCTGATCAGGGACAATTGAAACTCAACCAGTGGCTAAAATCATAAGAGATCTGCAGAGGTGGCATGTGAATCTGACTGCCAAGCACATCGTGTGTCGTTTTGACATGAGATCCAAGCTAAAATGGAGAGAACAGATACAATAGGTAAAGGTGTCCAGAGAGTAGATCAAGGGGACTCAACTGAAAGGTGTTGGAAAGTTTAACATGTAGCCAATCAAATTTCAAGTTGAAAACTTTTGGCAAATGCTTACCATGTGATTATCCTAATGTCCAGCATCCAAGCTGGAATCATGACCAGCTAGGAGCACCAGTCATTTACTAATATAATCAGGCGATAGATCTGACAGAGAAAGCCCCTGCCTGATCTTCAACTGGACAAGGTCGTTGACGATAGAAAGAGGTCTTTAGCACTTTTGATCTACATCTAGATATCCCGAGAGGCGGGAATGCTTCTGATCCTAGTCATTGTAGAGAACAGTGGCATGCTTCAATTTCTTATTCTATTTCTTTGTTCTTCTTCCATCCTCCTTTTCTATTCTCATCTTCACTTGCGAATAAGCCGGGTCACCTTATATGCTGTGAGTCTGACTTGGATGTCATATCTATCCTGTCAATGTCGGGTCAAAAGCGAGCATTCTGGGAGAAATAGCTTAATTCCATCAAACACAGGACGTGAATAATATACCTTACCAGTAAAAGTACTACTATACAAATATTGATTTCTTCCAGTTTTACTGAAACGCCTGTAGTGAAACTTATTGTGCAAAATATTGTTGGTAGATACAGATTACTGAATATATGGCAGCTAAGGCATAGAAACTACAGCCAAATCCACTAAAATGTAAAATTTAGAGAAACACTGCAAGCATGGGCAGAACCGGCTACAGGTGAGATAGACCTATCCCAACCCCTCAAACTTGGGGAGATAGTTTTTTGTTGGAATTGGTTCTTACATATTTAGAGCCTTTGATTACTGCCTACCTTCAGGGGTCCAAATGTAGTGCTTTGTCAAGCAGTTGAAAAGCCATTGTGGCCGCCTGCTTATGTGACTAAAACACGTTATGTACCATAGTTCGTACATTGCACTTATGGTGCAAAGTATTGTTGGTAGATACAGATTACGTACATTACTGGATATGTTGAATATATGGCAACAAAAGGCGTAGAAACTACAGCCAAAATCAAGCTAAATCCACTAGAATGTAAAGCTTGGAGGGCCAATGCAAGCATGGGCTGAACCAGCTACAGGTGAGGAATGAGGATAGACCTATCTCGACCCAGACCCTCAACTTTGGGAAACAGTTTTTAGTTGAAATTGTTTCTTACAAATTTAGGGCCTTTGACTACTGCCTACCTTCAGGGGTCCACATATAGTGCTTTGTCAAGCAGTCGAAAGCCATTGTGGCAGCCTGCTTGTAACTAAAAAACGTTATTTACCATAGTTCCTACATTGCAATATACAGCAATTTAAATCTTATTTGGAGCAAATTTTAAAGTGTGTTTGAAGACTCATATTGATAGAGAAATTTTGAATCAGTTTCTATTTATAAAAATACGATATTTTAATACATTCGTAATTTACTATATTTTCCTCTTCAATGGATATATTATTTGACTTTACATCTAGACCAAGGAGGTTAACTAATAATAAAACATGCAATCTCACATATTCTACAGTTTTTGCTTCCATGTATTCTGTAAATTGCAATAGAAATAAATCATTTCTGAAATAAGTCAATGACACGTAAGAACAACTAGATAAGGCTCCTCCCCATTACACTTTCCCACAGTTCCCTCAATCCACCGTTAGATTGCCATGGAGTCCCTCTTCGTTCAGGCGAACGGAGTAGGAGTCGCTCTCCGATCAGGGCTCCTTTCATTCTTCATCTAACCATTTTTATTCAGGGTGAAAGCTCAGTTTTTGGAAGCCTAACTTTAAATGGGCTTGATTTTTATTTGATTTATGCTTGATAAGATTTATGCATTATGCTTGATTAGTTCATTTGTGAACTTATATTTGATAAATGATTGATTTTTTCACTTCTGTTATATTTATGTACTGATAAAAAAAGTGTTATTATTTATGCACCTATTTTCCATTTTTTTGTAATGCCCCTCCCTCATCAAACTAGTTTCGTCACTGAGTGCAATGGAATGTCTATACCATATACATTTCATGAAAATTTTATTAGAGATTCATGCAGGGAATGGCAGTGCAAGTATTCCATAACAACACTAATGAATGGAAGCCTGGAAGAAGCTGTGGTAATAAGAAAATAAGGAGCAGGATTCCAGTGCCAACAAGGCAACATAGTACTGCATTATTGTGTTCTTCCAGTTCCCAGATGAGTAGGCATTTGACCTATGATGTGACATTTCTGAATTATTTACCTCAATAGTACTTAAGTCATCAAGAACCACAACAGCTTTATATCATGTACGAGCCAGAGCATAAAGGTAAAAGGTTACATCAGAATCAGATCCAAACTGAGCTAGAACTCACCTGAATTGCATTGTGCATGGAGCTCAAATCTTGAAACTCAACGAAGCCAAAACAGAACCCCTGCTGCTGGTCAGTTGGGTAATGAAAAGACCCATTAAAAGAGCACAAAAAAAGAATCAAAATCCAGAGAAAGAGAATGTTGTAGATGCGAAGTACATAAAACCAACCTTGTTACTTCTGACTTGGACACCTCCTTCTTTAATAGGTCCAAATTTTTTGAACTCCACCTCAAGCTGAGAAACTGTTGCATTTAGAGGCAAATTACGGATATATATGGAATGACCCTCACCTATAAGGAGTCAAAGAAAGTCATAAGAATGGAATATATGTACATATAAATATATATCCAGAGAATACAAATTGTTGCATGTCTCTGATATCAACAATCCTGAGCCAAATGGTTCAAATGAAGAACTTATTATGTTTAATTTGGCATGTTAGGGGCCAGGTTACATTATAGTGAGAAGGACAAACAATTACCCTACACGTAATAAATATGCCTTTCTAGAACAATAAGTGCAGAAAACTCTTTCAGCTCCGTACAAAAGCAAACATAAGCATATACAACTGTCTTTTTTCATTTAAAATACTATATACTGTTAACTTCAAAAAGTAAAAAGAATAAAATAATAATAATAATAATGATAATAATAATAATAGTAAAATAATAATGACAAGTACCATTATCTTCAAAATACATTTTTAAGCAAGGAAGTTCACCCTTTAAAGCAAAATTCATAAAGTACTAGTATCAGAAAGAGCGTATACATACCTTCATCATTACCAACGCTACTTTCAGGAGATATAGGAACTGCCACTTCTCTTGCTAGAGGCTGTGAGACAGAACTAACAGATGGTTTTTCTGTCTTTAAAGGAACCACTCTAGAAGCATTTGCGGGCACATACACCTTAGTAGGCCCTGTAATCCCCTTCTTTGTTTGTGAACTAACAATTGACGCATATGACATCTTTGGAGCATCCTCCTGGACAGCTGAGGATGATTCTGTAACAGCCGACATGTGATTCTCACTTAAATGGTGTTCGGGAACTGCTGCATCATTTTCATTTGCTGATTGCCTCTCATTTTCCAATGGTACTTGGGCTTCTTCCTCGACGTTCTGAACTTCCTCTTCATGAAAAGCTGCCTTGTCTCGGATTGGAGGATCGAGCACCTGAGAAGGATCTGAGAACAACAGAAATAATAACAACACACAGAAACAGACAGAGACACAAAGAGGAGAAGAATGTTAAAAGCTTGCTCAAGTGAGTGTAAAGATATATGAATAGGAAAATACCAAAAAAGAGCCGATTAAGAATAGCCAACCTGGTTCAGGGATCAATGATGCTGATTGGATATCATCTACTCCATCAACAGTCATGTTACTGATCTCCAACGGTTCACTTTCATCTACATACCTAAAAACATCATTATAAACGAAGTAGCCCTTGTCTTGTGGAGCAAGGAAAAAACTTTGTGTGAATTTTCTTTGGACATTGTCCTTCCCTGTTAAGCATCCAGTTACCAAAACAACCACCCCGTCCTTGTAAGATTCCTGAGCATCTGCCGTCTTTATCTCTGCCTTGTAGTTCGTGTAATCCCAGGAACAAATTTGGTAATTGATACCCTGATCCACGGTATAAACAGAGCAAATGATTATCTCCAAGAGAACAGAAGATCATACTCAAACAACTTGGTCACTTAATTTATTAGGTTTTAAGTATTACGAAACAAATACAAGACTCGTCCCACTTGACATTGTAGAAATGTTTATCATGTGAGGTTTATTGGTAATCAAGTTCAAACGATTTCCACTCATTGACCAGGCAAAACGGTCCCTCACTTAATTGGATGTCCAAACAACAAGATAAACTTCCCCCTAAATAACTCTTTTCAGAGTAGGATATGCTACTTACCTCTTCAATAACTACTTGACAAGATTGTTAGATAATAAATTGGCTAACACAGAAACCTGGTCCAAAAAAAAAATCAACTAAACTCAACCTTTGTCCCAATCACTTGGGTTCGGCTAATGAATAATTTTCCGTCATTTGGTTTGGTCCAATGCAAGGTCATCACACAAGCCACGCTCATTCATATCCTTCTTTTTATGGTTGTCCATGTTAGTTTTGGTCTCTCTCTCTCTCTCTCACACACACACAAAGGCAATACAATATTCTTAAAACAAACAACAAAGTGAACAAGCTATTATGTTTTCATAACACAATGGTCACTCTCTGCAAGATAGGATATCTGGATTGGGAATGACCATTTTATCAGCACACATAGTTTGCATGCCATAGATTATACATGACACTATACCTCAAGAGAAAGTTTCTCAAATATATATTTACTACTGGATTTTTGGCATATTCCATGAAACTGATCTGTACTTTCCAACCCTAATGGAATATGACAGCTTGTGACACCAAGTCATGCTTTAAGGAAGGGAAATACTAGGATGTTAGTCTGGGTTGTAGACAGCTGCCACTTGGGGATTTATACATTCATATTGATTTATTTCAGTGATTAGCGCCATTCTACACTGACATGAGGTTATCCACCGGTGCAAATCGTATTACTCCCTCCGTTTTCAAAATATTGTCAGGGTTGACCCGGCACACCATTTAAGAAAAACGTATTGACTGAATTATAAATATTGGTAAAAAGTGTAGTTTCCTTTAATGCCCTTGAGTATGTGGTCATAATTAAAGTCGGTAGAAAAAGTAAGGGTAAAGTGGTAAAAGTGTTTTCTTAAAAGGAAAATTTTAAAAGAGGCCAATTATTTAAGAACGGACGAAAAAGGAAAGATAGACAATAATTTGAAAACGGAGGGAGTATTTTATTATTATGGTTCAGGCATCAAGGGTATTTAGCCTTTTCTAGAGATAAGTTATAGTAAGTGCCCCATTTTGACATACTTATGTTTGGATCTTCATTTATGACTCTACTAAGAAATCTACTTCCTAATACTGAAAGCCGGGTACAATTATTATCAGATGGTAATAGTAAGTCTAATAGGTAATCTTTCAATTTCATGGAGAGTAAGATCGAAGCAAGACAAATTTCAGCCCAAGTGATACGTAACAACTAACAAGTAACAAATTCTAAAAGTGTGACAAGTGTCTGTTTCGTTTTCTGTCTTTAGGATTAAGTATCTACTTGTCATGCAGGGTTTACTAAGGACACCTGAAAGTTTTCAATTGGAACTGCCCCGGTGTTCATATTAGGATCTCATATTGGTAGTCATTTTTCTTAGGTGGATGGATGATATTCAGTTGACTTGTACAATATCCGCCACTTCCCTGTTTCCTTATGACTAACAAACACTAGAGATTCTGATTCTGCGAAAAACAAAAAGAGCCTTAACTACAAAAAAGTACGATAAACTGATAAGCAAGATCCAATAAGGGGAAAATCAACAGCTCAACTTAGTTCCAAGCTAACTTACTTGCATGGTTCTGACCGTAGTCATTACACCATACTGATCCGGTCGGCTTACCGCACTCCCTTCCTGGTAAAATTTGTATACAAGTTCTGGAGAGTGGTGAAGTATATGGTAATATTGCTCAACAAAGGCATTTCCAACTACGTCGACATCCGGAGTGCTAAATGGAGTTTCTGTCTGCATGGCCATTCTGCTAAAACCCAACAGATATGTATTACTACAAACTTCTGCAAATTGTTTATAAGAACACTTATCAGAAACTTATGAGTTGGTAATCCTATGAAAGCTGAATAAAATACTAGGAAAGAAACATACAAAGTAGCAAAACACATGGTATCATTACACAAAATATATATGATAATGCACGCTCCAACTGCATCCAATACCATGTAAACAGGAAGTAACAAAACAATATGGGGGTGGCATGGTTGTAAAAACTCAATGTGACGATAAAAGAAACAACAATTCAAAGATAGATGAGCCAGCAGTTTGAAAAATTATCATTCTTACTTCACATCTAAGCATAAGCGGATAAACCCGTAGATGGTGAAAGTGATTTGCAAATCAAAGGTAAAGGTTAAAACTATGTTGGTCCAACAAAAATGGGTCTGTTCCAGATCAACAGCCTAACGAGTATGTGTAGACCGGTTCATCAATGCAATATGTGAAGCCCTGAAAATATATCATTCTACTGAAACAAACAAAATTACACATGAGCTTATGTGTAGTACACAGTTGAAAATAGAGTAACTAAATGACTTGAAACTCTGAAGATCCACATTTCGGGAAAAACCTAGAAGCATGTTCACAAATTAAACAAAAACAAAGGAATGCCAAATGATATAATTCGTGGTTCAAGAGGCCAGAACATGCAAATAACCCCAATGCCAGACAAATTTACGATATGTTAGATCTCTTCATCAATTGCCAGAAATTAAAAATCATAAAAACAACAAACCCTAGAAATAAGTAGGACAAAATCCGAAACATTTAAGTAGATCCATCAATGATTTTAGACAGCAATAATTCGGAATTAAAGCAAAGTCTAACAAGAAAACACTTAACTGGCACATTAAACATTGCCGTAAAATGCTGATCACGCCATCAAAATTAAAAGCAACGTGTTGAGATGATTGGACGTAGCAATGTTAAGGCGAGGAAGCGGCGATTATAAAATGCATAAATTAACAAATACATACTAATAAACATTGATGGTACGTAAATGTTGACGAGTCTCAGATGAATTAAAATGGAGGAGCAAGTACCTGTAACGGAAATCTTTGATGATGTCGAATGTGGAGGTGTGTGCGTGTGTGTGTGTGAAGGTAGAGCACAGTGATCCGACTGCGTATAGCGAAGAGTTGTGTGAGAGTGTATGTGTGTGTGTGTGTGAGAGAGAGAGAGAGAGAGAGAGAGAGAGAAGGGTAGATATAGTTAGCACGAAAAGGAGAGCCTTGGAAAGCTACCTGAAAAACTGAAAGTGATATTGCAGCAGCGGGCAAATTAATTTAGTTAGGTTCTCTATTTACGGTTTGTTTGTTACTGTAATTTATTAATAGTACTCCTACCGATGAGAAGATACTTAAACAAGAGGGTCCAAAGCTTTTACCGTCTTGACGGAGTTTTAAGAACGTAGTTTTTCAAATGTAACTTTTTAAAAATGTAATATTTTTAAAATGTAGTTTTTTATAAACACGTTAAAAAGTTATTTAAAAATATTATTTTCATAAACAAAGTAGTTGTAAAAAATGACGTAGCGTTCTAAAATCTTCATCTTGCCTAAACAATCCAAATTTGAGCGTTTTTAAACGTAGCATAATTTTAAAAACCTTACATTTTAAAATGTTATATTGAAACACTTTAAAAGAGAAAACGTTGTATTTTTTGTCAGCATTTTGGTTTAAATGCTCCTCCAAACAAGCTATTCGTCATTTTAGTATAAAGATATTCTGGTAAATTTAAAATTACTATTACTACAATGTAGTTTAGCTACTTGAGCTCTCTTGATTAGTGGTTTGCTAATTTTTGATGAATTAAATTTTTATCCATTGGTGGTAATATTTTTTACACAAACGATTTTTAAAACATAACATATATTCAATCAAAATCTAAAAAATAGTACAAATTATGTTCCAATAGACGCTTGTGTAAAAAAAATTATACACCATTATTGAATGAAAAAAAAATCATTTTCAATAGTGTTTTGCTAGTGTTGGCTAGATGTATACAAAAAAAAAACTTATAACTCTGTTAGATAAAAAGTACTTGAGCTAACTAAGTAGAAAAATATTTTCTCAAAAAAGAAAGGTACAAAATGTGTGGGAGTTTTGAGGAGAACAGAAGAAAAAGGTTTTTAATAAAGATAACAGGGGAAGAGCTTACAAAATCTGTCCATTGCGCTTCGACACGATGAAAGAAACAAATATTGGTTTGGCTGTTTACAATTACTGCTCAATGAAAAGTCTTTAAAAACATTAGTTGAACTAGTTTAGGTGGTAGTTCTAGGCATCTCAACGGATCAGATTAGTCAAATTCATATTCGATTTGTTAAAAAATTATCAGACTTAAATCGGATCGGATTATTTTACGAATCTTTCAAAGCTCAATCCATATCTTAAATTTTCGATTCAAATTTTATTTGCACCTTATTAAAGTATTAAATAAAATTAATATTAAGGTATTTTAACTTAACCAGAAGATCGAATAAAATTAAAAATTCGTGTTTTCAGCTTACACAAATATAAATAACATATTATAGTGAGCAGAAAAATTTATATTTAGTCAAAATAATAATAATTAATGACTAAAAACTCAACATAAGTAACTTTTATATGTATAATATTAATATATTTTTTATACCTGAATGGATTGAGTTTTTAACGGATCGAAACACCTTAATTCATATCTGATTTGTTAAGCTTTTTGATTATCGGATTCAGATCAAAATAAGATTATTAAATTGAAAAACAAAATACATATCCTAAAAATAATGTCGAATTCAAATCAAATTCGAATCAAAATCGAATCTATTAACGGGTTAGGTGACACTCTTGTATAATGTCTTATGAAGTTTGGGTGACACTCTTGATATTAAAGAGTGCCCACAATTTGAGTGTCACTCTTGACTTTAAAAAAGTATACGGATTATTTTTATTTTTAAATGATTATTAATTTGTTTCAAAAAAATTAGTTATTAATTAAAAAACAAAAAATATCTATTTCTCATACGTTAAATAATTTGTAATGATGTGTTTATTTCTAACACGATAAGACTCGTTACATTATTTCCCCTCTCTCTAATTAATTATATACAAATTACACACTCTCTCTCTCTCTCTCTTTCATTGATTATTTAACTTCCCTAGTAGATAATATTAAAATTGTGGGGTATTAAGAAGAGTGGTAGAAAATTTGTATACCAAAAGACTTTAAAAATATTAGTTGAGACATCTAAAAATAGAAAGTAAGAACATTTAGGAATATTTAATTGCATTTATAGTAGGTTAAGTAAATTTTAATGGCATTTGTAATATGCTCAATGCTGTTTTTAATTGCATTTTTTATATGTTAAGGTAATTATTAATCCTATTTGTAATAGGTTAAAAAATATTAATAACATTAATATGTTAAGTAATTTTTTAACGCGTTCGTAATGGGTTAAATAACTTTTAGTCATATTTTTAATAGGTTAAATAAAATTTATTAGTCTTATAGTTGGAACTAGAGCTGTCAAGGTGGGTTGGCGAAACGAACCAATTCACAATCTACTTCAATCCGTCATTTGGCGGGGCGAGGCGACCCACCACAAAAAAGTTGCGGACTTAAAAAATATTAACTCAACCAACCTTCTTTTAGGTGGCGGGGCAGGCTAGCCCAATGAGTTCACCCTATTTTGATAGCTCTAAGGACGAACCAACCCACAAACCAGTTCAACCCGCTATTTCGCGATGCGGGGTGAGCTTACCCAAAAAAGTGTGAGCCTATAAAATATCAATTCAACCCACCTCTTTTAGGTAATAGGGCAAGCTACCCCAACCCATTTTGAAAACTCTAGTTGGAACGGTGAAGCTGATCCGAATTTTAATTATTATCGGATAAATAGTTATTACTCTCATTTCAAAAATCCCTATAAATGTAAGTGGTGAGAGTGAATTTTTTTAGTTTTTATAGACTGGGGGGACATTTTAGGCTTTTAGCCGGGACATCATTAGGTGGTTATATTGGTTTGCTTACTGGTATTTTTTTTAACTACAGTCCCGGTTACTTTTTTAAACAGTTAAAGTTCATTTTCAAAATATTGTCTTAAAATGCTCAGATTGTCTTCTTCCACAGGTCTGACTAACATTTTCGAGTTCAAAAATCACGATTTGTCGCACAATGAAACGAAGATCAATCTGTCCGATCAGGTTCCAGGGGTCGAGGGGCAACGCCTCTAAAAGGTAAACGATGTTTTTGATTTATTAAGTATGAAACTGTAATGGACATGTATTTGGTTGGAAGATTTTTCAGTAGGGACGAAAGCGAAAGATATTGAGGAAGAAGAATAAGAAAACTTACGGCTAAGAAGAAGAAAGAAGAAGGCATAGAAGATGAAAGTCATGTTTATTATGATTTTGTAGCACGATACATCAATTTTAAAGTGCGATGCAAAAATTGATTAGTTAATTAAAGTTGATGCATCACATTCCAAAATTAATACAGTGCGGTGTAAAATTGGAATAAGTAATAAAAGTTGATGCATTGAAGTACAAAAATTAATGCAATGCGATGCAAAATTGGCTTAGGTAATTAAATTGATGCATCGCGATGTAAAATTGATGCAATTTAAATTAATGCATCACGATGCAAAAATTGATGCAACGCGATGCATTTGAGTAAGTGATATGTAATGCGCCTCAAACTCATTAAGAGAATCGTAGTCTTTTTACCCAAAAGAATGAAATTTGGGTCGGTCCCATATATACCATATTTAATCACTACAATCCACTTTCTTTTTTTAACCGATAAAAGGAACTTGTGCAGCAAAACACAATTATGTCATTAATGAAAATAAAACATGCGCCAAGCGGTGCATTGGAATGATTATACTATTTCTTTATAGGAGGCTTCCTTTTTAAGTTTTGTCCATGGTATATTGATGAAGGTATCGAAATTCCGTCTTCCTCAAAGATTAGAATGAGACAAAGGGATGCTAGGGTGTCGCGATCATAGAAGGGGCGGAGCTGTCAAAACGGACTAACCTACAAAATGGCGGACCCCACCACTCGGCAGGGCGGGATGGACTAACCCGCTAAACTAACAGATCAGAAATACTCTGCCCCAACCCAACCCACCTTGGGTTGCGGAGCGAGGCGGACCAACCCGCCAAAAAAGAAAAATGTAACACATGTGATGGAATGCGAGGGAGAGCAAATCCAAAATCACAAATCACAAATTGGGAGTTATTATTGGGCAACAAAAGAGCTTAGAGGTCATGGTGGGCACTGGCAACGCTAGAAGCTTAGAAGTTTAGAATGAGGGTGGATCCGCTTCTTTTCTTTTTTTTTTTTCCTTTTTTGATTAAAAAATGAAGCCATTGTTGTCATGATCTTCCTGTCTTTTGAAATTGGTCGGCACCGAAAACCTTCACTCACAGTAATCGAAAGACAAAAGATGGGCTAATAAAGAAGAAAGTTGTTACAATGAAGTTGTGGTTATGGGTGGGTCGGTGTGTGTGTGTGTGAAAGAGATATAGAGATAGAGGCAATAAGGTAGAGAGTGGGATAATGAAAATGGGTGGATTAGAAAGTGGTTGACGGCTAGAAGAATTGAAGAAATAAGGACATAAATGATACTGATGGCAGTAAGTAAAAGAATAACAGAATACCTTAACGTAACACCCAAATCCCTAAACATAACACCGTTTAAGAGGTAAAATTACTTCACTACCCCTCTTCACATTTAAACTATATTACCCCCTCCCCCCCCCTCCCCTTTTCACGTAATTTGTTGGAAAAATTGTGTTTAAAGAATAAAATTGTGCATTTTTGTGGTACGAATTTCTTCATGTGTCATTTGTGTAATGACAAGGGGAATTGTGGAATCGTGTTCTACTCTGTGAGAACATTGAAATCATAAATTTATTTGTCTGATTTGGTGTTTGTATGAATAAGTTATGATTGATTAAAGTCTGGTTGTTGGAAGTGGGTCTATCTCACATTGAGAAATTAACAAAAGTTTGAGTGGTTTATATACAAGTGTCTTATGTGGTAAGGGTAAGCTTGTATAGAATAGAGGCTCTCCATCGCGCATGTCTACGCAGGGGGGTGCAAATCATGATCCAATTTAGCCTTTGGGGTACCGTACTCATATGCGAGCACGTCGCATGGACACGAATGTCGGACCAAATTTGCATGTTCAGACCAACCCAAGTTTTGTTAATTATTCTTTTGGGTTTTGTAACTCTAACATTTATAACAAACTTTATGTGCTGTTGTTATCAGCTTTAATAAAAGATATTATTTGCCTATTGATGATGGATATTTCATCATCAATATGGTCTTTAATCAGTCTCGATTTACACCTATATAATGGAGTTAACATCAACAAATGAAAAACATAGTTTAGGGCAATCTACATTTCTCTTCTGCATTCTGCAATTTTGTTGAGCGAAATTCCTTGGCCTCCTCTTTATATATTGGTGATAGAGTCAGTCATATCTTAAGTTCGCTGGAATCCTCAGTGCTGAAGGTTTCTCCGGTGTCTCTGTTGTATCCTGGGAGACAAACGTCCATTAAAGCTTCCAAGCACATACGAGAAGGCGCGAATCTGTTTTAAGGAAACTGTGTACAACACAGGCCTCGGACCAGCAAATTTCATTTTGTAGGAGTAGGCTTCAATCCACCAGCAGACATCGTTCTGTACAAGCAGACTTCAGTCCACCAGCAGACTTCAGTCCACCAACAAACTTTAGTCCACCAGCAGACTTCCAAAGCTTAGTTTACCAACAAAGTTTTCACAAGCCTTGTTACCAGCAGACTTAAGAAGACTTGCTAACAATAGTAACTATTTATGTTCTTTTCTTGTATTTCTGTATTGTTTTCCCCGTGTTGTATTTCTAACATAATTTTGACTACGTGTCATTGTGGAATTGTTTTCCATTGTTAAAGCATGTGGATTAGAATTGATTTTGATTTGGTTTGATTATTTTTTTTCCAATTACGAACAAAAAACAGTTGATTTGCATTTTTTTTCGATTTCGAACAAAACATCCGCTACTGTGTAGCAAATGTTTTATAAAACATCCGCAAATGTGTACTACAAGTGAGTATCTGTTAAATGTTAAAAGGGGTACTTAGGTCATTTTATGCATTAAATGGTATTACATTTAGGGATTTGAGTGTTACATTTAGGGTCTCTCAAAGAATAAATAAGATAGGTGATATGATTCCTAGACGCGTACTTGCGATGGAGGAATCAAAGAGCACGCAGCACGGCAAGCGAAGAACGTCAATGAATTGATGGATTGTGACACCTTGACCCAATGCTACGATCCGTTATTGAACGTGGTACTCCGCGATCCAATTACAAGATGAACACGAACCTTGGTATAATGAAGAACGCCACAATAGGGATGAATATCCTATTGATAAGTTCGGGTTTCGATTACTTAGCCTCTCACCAAATAATCACAAGTTCAATGAAGAACAAGGAGGTTTTGAAAAACACTCAAAAACTACATTAATCAACAATCAGAAAGTTGTGTCCAAAACAATAAGCAACCCTTATTTATATGAGTTGTGAATCATAAGACTAAAAGTAAAAAGAAAGGTCTAAGTTGAATCATCTTAGGAAACTACTTAGAATCAACTTAGGAAACTAAATAAAATCAACTTAGGAAACTATTCAACTTACCTAATCTATGTAGGCAACAATTAGGTAAGTTACCTAATCTATTTAAGAAACATAAGTCCTTCAAAATAAGGAAACTTTAACAATCCCGTTGTTTGTAAAGGCCTAATTTTCAAAGTTGCATTTTGGCCCCCCTAAAGTCTTCCTTTACGTGTTAAAAGCTTCCAAAGTCATTATATGACATTAACGAATATTTCTTGAGTCTTCAAGTCATCTTCCATGAAATTTAAGGCTTCACAAAACATGTTTGAATTTGTAGCCCTTGTTGTATCATCTCTTCTTGGTCTTCCTTGGTCTCTTGTGCACTTGGGCCTTCCTTGATGTCTTGTGTACTTGGGCTTGAATAAGCTAGCATATGCATTATCTTTGGTGAAGTCCTTTGGCCTTTGTCCATAAGCTTCCAAGCCTCGGTCTCTATTTCCATAAGCTCACGAACCATCAACATAGTCTCCTCACGAACCTTCTTTGCATGTCCTCTTGTCATTGGTCCTTGTGAACTTTTGAGTTGACTTGTGTCTTGTGTAGTGATAGGAATCACATCATTCCCTCCCTCTTGAAAAGTATTTGTCCTCAAATCATCACCTACATCATAAGGAAGAAGATAACTAACATTGAAAGTTGCACTAACATTATTCTCACCTGGAAGGTCCAACTTGTAAGCATTATCGTTGATTCGCTCAAGTACTTGGTAGGGTTCATCTCCTCTTGGCATTAACTTAGATTTCCTTTGGTTTGGAAACTTCTCCTTTCGCATGTGTAACCATACCTAATCACCGGGTTCAAAGATCACTTGCTTTCGATTCTTGTTGGCTTGTTTAACATATTGTTCGGTTATGCGTTCGATGTTAAGCCTTGTCTTTTCATGTAACTGTTTTACAAATTCGGCCTTTCGTTTTCCATCTACATTCACAAACTCATAATCTGGTAATGAAGATAAATCCAAAGGTGTTATCAAATTAAAACTAGAGATGTAAGTGGTTCGGTTTGGTTTGGTTTATGCCAAAACCACAAATTGAACCACCTCCTAGTGGTTCCAAAAATCTCAAACCGAATCGAACCGAGTAAGATTTGGAACCGAACCGAACCGAACCACTCGGTTTGGTTTGGTTCGATTTTGTGGTTTATATAAATTATTTTTAATGAAATTAATCAACATTAAAAATAACAATAAAAATACGATTTTAATTTGGAATTAACATCAAAATTAAGAAATAACCTACTAACAACAAATTATCATAAATAAAACAATACAAATTCTAAAATAAACACAAATAATTGAAGAAATAATAGTTTTCCAACAATCAAGACTTTGTTTGGTTTTGTATGCGTATATATATATATATATATATATATATATATATATATATATATATATATATATATATATATATATTATGAATAAATCAAAGGTTCAAAATAGTTAATAAATGTAATATAATATATATTATATAATAAATAAATAAAAATATATAGGCTGATTTGGTTCGGTTTGGTTTGGTTTGGTTTGATACAAAAAACCGTGAACCGAACCGAACCGCGTGGTTTTCCAATTTTTGAAACCAAAACTGAACCGTCTTCGACCAAAATCGAATGGTTTGGTTTGGTTTGGTGGTTTCGATTTACACCCCTAATTAAAACCATAAACAATTTCAAATGGTGAATATTTAGTAGTGGAATGAACAGTTCTATTATATGCAAATTCAATTTGAAGCAAACTGTCCTCCCAAGCTTTTAAGTTTTTGGAAAGAATAGATCTTAACAAAGCTGAAAGTGTCCTATTTACCACTTCTGTTTGACCATCGGTTTGGGGGTGGCAAGTAGTAGAAAATAACAATTTAGTTCCTAGCTTACCCCATAATGTTTTCCAAAAATAACTAAGAAACTTAGCATCCCTATCAGAAACTATCGTGCGTGGCATGCCATGGAGTCTAACAATCTCTTTAAAGAACAAATTTGCAACATGGGAAGCATCATCAGTTTTATGACGAGGTATAAAATGTGCCATTTTAGAAAACCTATCAACAACTACAAATATCGAATCTTGCCCTTGTTTTGTCCTAGGCAATCCCATCACAAAGTCCATGGATAAATCAATCAAAGGATGAGTATAAATTGGTAGAGGCACATATAACCCATGAGCATGAACTTTAGACTTTGCTTGCAAACACGTCACACACCTACCATAAATTCTCTCAACATCTCTCTTCATATGTGGCCAATGGAAGTGTTCAAACAATATTGCAAGAGTTTTGGCAACACCAAAGTGTCCCATCAAACCCCCACCATGGGCTTCTCTAACAACCAAGTCCCTAATAGAACATTGAGGTACACATAATTTATTTTCTCTAAATAAAAATCCCTCATGTCTATAAAATTTACCACATGTAATTTTTTCACAACTCTTAAAGTCTTCACAAAAGTCAAGGTCATGTTCATACAAATCTTTCATGGACTCAAATCCTAAGATTTTAGCATCTAAAGCATTAAGTAAAACATACCTTCCAGAAAGGGCATCGGCTACCACATTCTCCTTACCTTTTTTGTACCGAATAACATAAGGAAAAGTCTCGATGTATTCAACCCACTTTGCATGTCTTCGATTCAGTTTTTGTTGTCCCTTGAGATGCTTCAAGGATTCATGATCGGAATGAATAACAAACTCTCTTGGGTATAGATAATGGTTCGACACTTCTAGAGTTCTCACTAATGCGTACAACTCCTTGTCATAAGTAGGGTAATTTAATGTAGCCCCACTCAATTTTTCACTAAAATACGCAATGGGTCTTCCTTCTTGCATAAGGACGGCCCCAATACCAATACCTGAAGCATCACATTCTATCTCAAAATGCCTTGTCAAAATTTGGAAGAGCTAACAATGGTGCTTGTGTCAATTTTTGTTTTAGCAGTTGGAATGCCTTTTCTTGCTCTTCTCCCCACTTCAATCCCACATTTTTCTTGATGACCTCGGTCATAGGTGCAGCAATGGTACTAAAATCCTTTACAAACCTTTGATAGAAGCTTGCAAGACCATGAAAACTTCTTACCTCACTCACACTTGTTGGACTTTTCCATTCTTGAATGACTTTGATCTTTTCTTTGTTAACTTGTATCCCTTGAGTGCCTACAACAAAACCAAGAAAAACTACCTTGTCCTTGCAAAATGTACACTTTTTAAAGTTAACAAACAACCTCTCTTTTCGTAATACATCTGTTGGGAATATTAACCTGAATAATTATTTAAACCATTTTATGAATATTCCTTTAATATATTAGATTTGCTTGTAACCATTACTTAAGTCTTAGAAGATTGCTTATAAACTTATTTGTTAGTAGATTACGTGTTACACACTAGATGACAACTTTACTAGGACTTTAAAATGAATAGTAGTTGAATGAATAGTAACTGGATGAATAGTAGCTGAATGAATAGTAGCTGAATGAATAGTAATTGGATGAATAGTAATTGGATGAATAGTAGCTGAATGAATAGTAACTGAATGAATAGTAGCTGAATGAATAGTGACCGCTGATGAATAGTGTCTTCTTGCTTTGGTCAGTTGGAAGAAGCGACTGATATTTGTTTAGTAAATTGTTCGAGCAGACATTTGTTTTATCCTATAAGCTAACATTTGTCTTGTCCCAGAAGTTGACATTTTCTTTGTTCCAGAAGCAGCTGACATTTGCTTTATCAAAGGAGTTGATGTTTGCCTTAGTAAAATACAAGAGCTGATGTTTTGCCATACTTTTACCAGTTGTGCAAGTTACCAAAAACCAAGCACATGGTTTTGGAGCTCAATTCAACTCTATGCATTTAATGCATTGTTGCCTCCAGCTGTATCCACCAAATCAAAATCCAACGGCTACAATTTGTTGATTTGTGTTCTAAAGAGTTATCAGCAGCTTCTAAGCTGCTGATCCTATTTAAGTGTCAGCAATCTTACTTCTTTTGTTAAAACATTCCATTACTGACACTTACCTCATTTGTGCTTTGACAGATCTTAATATCTTATATCTCTCACACAGGATCCCTATGATCTTGTGAAGAGATACTCTTCTGAATTATTAGCACAATTCAAATTCAAATTTGCTTCTAACGGATTGGAATTCTCAACCTCTATATAAGGACATTGAAGCAAGGATTGAAGACACTGGAGCATTCTTTCATCTTCAAGCGATTATTTCTTCAAAGTGCTCCAGCCTCAAACATTTACTAGATGACCTTTCATTTCAATTCTCTTTCTAGTTCTTGTTTAGACAATCAATGTATTGTTGTTCCTTTCTTCTTCCAAATCTTTAAGGAACCTTTGATTGTCCCTCGAGTATGATTGTTTCTCAGTCATACTCCCAAACACTCGGTCAAAATAGTTTTTGTACACGATCCATTAGTGTTCAAGTTTGTTTTTGCACTCAAGTTTTCATTTGTGAAAACTTGTCAATAGTGTAGACTTTATACTTGTAATTGATGGAAAAAATAGTGCACAGTTTGAAATCCAAGGTTGACCACCTTGGTAGTGGATGTAGCACTATTTATAGTGTGAACCACTTCAAATATTTGTCTTCTTACTTAACTGCTTTTGGTATTGATTTTATTAAGTTATTGTGTATTTATCAATATTTGTAAAATCTATTGAAAACTTTGTTAGGCTTCAATCTTACACAATAACTTGAGAAAAGCCTACTAATACTTTTTATATATTATATATTTTATAATCAGTTAAGTACGTTACATTTTTTATTGCCAAATAGCTTGTTTGCCTAGCTGATGTGTCATTTATCAAAGTCTATTGATTTAGTAATAGTCTTTGTTGTACTTTACTTATTTGCATCAGCTAGCTGAAGCTTGTTCACTCTTTTATTTATTTATCTTTTGGCAATCTTTGTTAAAACCACAAATTGCATCTTCTCACAAAGTGTGCTGGTATAACCTTGCTTATTTTTACAAGCAACTTTGTGATACATACTTTCCAACTATTCCGCTGCCCCAACTAATTTAATAGTTGTTTACTTTATATGGAAAGTGAATCAATTTATTTTAAATTGGAAATGATTTAATTTTAATTGGTAAATAGGCTATTCACCCCCCCCCATCTAGCCTATTTCTGAGTCTCTATATGACTTACAATTGGTATCAGAGCTTGACTCTGTTGAAACCTTGATTTCCAAGTCTAATAACTTGAGAGTTGATCCAAGTCTCAGAAAATGATGCAAACATTGAATGTTCATTTCACTCTTATTTTTAGGAGAACATTTCGATATGTGGGAAGACATCTCAAAATAGTTTTTCAAAATTTTTAAAATTCTTGTTTCATTTGTTTCTTGAAAAACATTTTTATTGTGTGGGCTATTATTTTAAAAAAAAATTGCAAAAGATATGCTTGAAATTTATTCCTTTAAAAAAAAATCTTTTGTTGTTTTAGCTGTAAATGTTGGTAGACTTGCTAAAGAGAAATCTTTTATACCGACGGAAAGTATCTACAATTGGTATAAAGATTGATCACATAGAAATCATCAATACTCTGTCTTCAAAAATTTCACACTCATTAAAAAGAATTTATGATTTCCTTGACAAACATGTTTTTTCCAAGGGAGATGGCTGATATAATTACTAAAGGTCTTAAAAGTTGATTTGCTGAACATAAGTATGATATACATGAAGCCAATCAACAATGAGCAAGTTCTTAAATTCTATATTCCTTCCAAAGTTATTCTTGCCTATCTCAACTGCTCATCTCTCCCTTAGCTAGTTCACTCATTCCTTTGCTAAATTTCCTTTCCTTTTACATGAGTTGAATATCTGCTGAGAATCACACTTTGTCGGTACTCATCAACTAAGTTACTGTTTGAATGTATTCTTCCAAAAACTTTGCTTGAAAAACTTTATTCTATTTATATCTCATCTATGAACTTTATCTTTGTGATAAAAAACTTTTACCAAAATGATTATTTCTTTAAATTGGTTTCTATTTCCTAAGTGATTGAAGTAAATCTGTTGACTTATTGTGAGATCAATCACTAATTGCTAATGAAGGATATTATTTTGAAAAACTTTATATTTATCTTACCACATTCATTTGTTTTCTATGCTCTCAGTTCTACAAAACTCTGCGATCTTAAAACTATTGCTTTAGTGTCATATTTGCTAAGTCATATTACTTATATCTATATAGATAGACTTAACTAGAACTATTGAAATTGACATGTTAACACATACATTAAAGATATTCTTGAGATCTTGTTTCTTCGAAAAAGAGATTACATTCTTGGGTATGTACTAGAATTGTTATGCGGCATGTAGTCACGTAAATCTTGTGTAGTAGTGGTGGTGCTCGTATAACATTTCGTTGGTACTTATTTGAATTATTATGCGGCATGTAGTCACGTAAATCTTGTGTAGTAGTGGTGGTGCCCATTAAAAAAAATAATAATAATCTATAAACCCGGAGTACTTTATATTTAAGGAAAGTGAGTACACATTCCTAACTATCAGTATTTGTATGCTTAAATTCATAATTCTCTGTTATTACAATAATTAAAGAGCTCTCAAGATTTTCTTCAATGAACATGTATTCTCTTGTCAAATCAACACGTATCTTTTTATCTCTATCTAATCATTTATGACTTAACCATTTTCTTGTAAATTCATAATACGTGACATGCATTTCTTGACTTATTGGAAGACACTATGAAAGAATTAAACAAAGACAAATTAACTCTGCTAATGGCAAGGCAGAGTGACTCAAAGTTCAAACCAAGCACTACATGAAAAGATATATATTTATGAAAAGATATGCTCAAGCTGAAGAGGAGTTCTTGACTTTGAAGGAGACTATTATCAAAATACACATAAAGCCACCGATCGACGAAGACATTAGTCAGCCGTCAACTATTAGACATTCTTCAAAATGTTGACAAATCAAGATATGAATGTGCATAAAAAAAATCATCAAACATTGATGATACATTTATAATCTGTTGACATGCTATAATTCTATAAATCAGGTAAGTAATTTTATTACTTCCGGTATTGTCATTTTTAAATGGAATTTTTATTAAATCATTTGATATTTTTAAGTGACTACTTAAATTGTTTTACTCAAAATATCACCAACTTAAAATTTTAAATGCATCAATCACAAGGTCAACTGAAGAAGATAAGTCAACTAATAATATTAATTTTAATGACTGACTGATGCTCCTCAATTTTTTTTCATGATGACTAACCTATATTAAATAAATAATTTATGTATATGTATATATCAGCTTCAGCACTTTAAACATAAGTTTTTTTAATATATATATATATATATATATATATATATATATATATATATATATATATATATATATATGAGCAAGTCAGGTTCATACTAAATTCTTAATTATTTTAAGTTAAATTTTTATTAAGAATAGTTTTTGTACATAACTTTTAAACTTTTCAGCCTGTAAACTTTCAGCACCTAACTTTCAGCGTTTAACTTTGAGCATCTAACTTTCAGCTTTTAACTTTGAGCATCTAACTTTCAGCTTATAAATATTAGCTTTTGAATTTCTGCACTTTATTTATTAACCTTCAGCACTTTAAATATCTGCTTTCAAATTTCAACTTTTTAAATTTCAGTACTTTACATATTAGTTTTTTAATTTCAGCGCTTAACTTTCAGCTTCTAAATTTCGTCTTTTAAAATTCAGCATTTAAATTTCAACATCTAAATTTTAGTACCTACATTTTTTACATTTAATTTCATCAACAAACACCTCTTAACTGATTATATATATATATATATATGTTGGTTCCTCTCCCCTCTCTTCAATTGTCAACTTTAAATTCCAACATATTTTAAGATTTGCATGCCTTTACACTCTAACTATTTATACTTATTGCATGAAATCTAAACTTTTTGCTTAATTGATTATCACTCAAAAACATAAACATGCTCTTGTAAATACATTGTTTATAAATTCGTCAATTTACTTTTAAACACTTCGTTTAAATTGCATATCTTTATTTTGTATTAACATTAATAATAATCAACATGAAGTGAAAAATACAAAATTAAGAGAATAAATTAAAGAGAACTGTTGAAATATATATATATATATATATATATATATATATATATATATATATATATATTATTGTAAAACTAATATCATGATTAAAAACTTTAACGATAATAAATAAAATAAACAAATAATTGTAACGTAAATATTGTGAGTTCGATGTACATAACTGAAATTATTATAACACATCGATTAAGAAAAGATAAAATTATTAATAGATAATACAATAAATAAATAAAATATTTTATAAATTTTAGAATATTTTTTTAAATACAACATTTGTCATTAAATATGTGCAATTATGTACTACTACAATCACTATTATTAAATATGTACAATTGCTACTACTATCTATCACATAACAAAATGCACGTAATATGTATTAATCAATATTAATATAATTTTTTTATCTTTTAGTTAGTGTGTTATGAAAATTAAACACGTAATTAAAGTGTAAGGATAAAAATATAAGTGAATTTAATTATTGCTTATTACATGAATGAAAAATCTATATATATTTTTTAGAATACATCTTTAAACGAATATATATTTGTTAGATAATAAAAATTGCACAACAAATTCAAATGACGATAAACCAAAGAAAAACGACTCAAATTACATACTTCCTATGGTCATCCCTCCCCCGAAATGACCAAAATATCCCCGACTCAAAAACTCTTTCATTAATAGTGTCACCCAAATGAGGTGACACTGATAATATATGTACTTAATTATTACAATTATATATACAAATATGTAAGCTCAATTCAATAAACTATAAAATAGACATTTAAACTATGATTGCTCTCAATTCATTGTACATTTCACAGAGTATGATACTCGACTACTTGCCCATATACATAATCACACCCCTGTAGAGTTATTGTACATGTACCTAGAGCAATTAGATTACGATTTACTTGCTCATATTCATCCTCGCTTTTCTACAATGTCAATGAGCGAAAATGAAATCTGTTAATAATGATGTTGTCACATTTCACCAGGATCATGTTGATCTTTAAAAGTCCACTCATCCAACATGTCATAACTAATGCTACTACTTTTTCTAAAGTTTGGAAGGACGTAGACCTTACTCAAACCTTTACTTTTTAATATTTTAATGCGTTGAAAAGCTACAATTATAGATATATGATGCCTTTGGTGTAGCTAGAACAAATGGTGCCTCTGGTGAGGCTTTAAACACCCGACCTCTCGATTGAGAGTAGTGATGCACCAGGGTGCTTCTGGTGGGGCTTGAACACTCGACCTTTCCGTTAAGATAAGTGAAGCAGCTAAATGAGGGCTTTGGGTAAGGTTTGAACAACAACGTTGCTTCTGATGAGGCTTGAACACCCAACCTTTTTATTGAAAATTGTAAAGTCCAGGGTGTCTCTAGTAATACTTGAACACCCGACCTCTCCGTTAGGAGAAGTGAGCAGTACCAGTTGAGCTAGAGCTCGTTGGTTGATGCTACTAATTTTGCCGGTAAAATTACTTGGTTATATGCAACAAAAGTGGTCACATAGCATTTATGGCTGAGTAAGTAATGTTTGTTGAGTATAAAATTAGACATGTCAGACTTTAAAGATCCATAATTGTTCATCAAATTATATTTCTCTATGTACTTGTTCTTTAGCTTCTATGGATAGAATTTGTCTTAGCAAAACTCATAAGTAAATTAATATCAATATAGGAACATCTTATAGTATAATAAGTTTTTAAATTTTTATTCTTATTTCCCTTGCATTTTGGTAAAAAGAGAAAAGGCGTTGCCTTTTAGATTGATGGCATTTAATTTCTTAATAGTTTTTTATGTTTTTTTATTTACTCATCAATACTTGTATATGTGTTCATATATAAATATAATCATTATTTTATAATTAGTTACAATGGTTATCTAGTAATCTTGAGATAAACAAATTACATTTTTCATTATATATATCTTCCTATTTTTGGTAAGTGCATTTTGAAGGGATCTTGCTATATATGGATGTGTTAATTACATTTGTCATTATATATAGGAAATGTAACAAAACAAAGTGTTTCAATTTCCAATGTCATGTTAATTAAATGTTTATTATAAAAATTAAGAAAAAATGTAATAAAACAAAGTGTTTCAATTTCCAATGCATATTTGTGTTTACATTTATGGAAAACATTTAGGCGGAAAAATCACGGTTGTTATTATATATATATATATAGATAATAATCAACACACACACAAAAAAAATTATAATAAAAAATTTATATATATACATATATATATATATATATATATATATATATATATATATATATATATATATATATATATATACATAGACACACACACGCGCGCGCGCGCGCGCACACACATACAAGACTTTCAATTCATTCTTACTAGATAATAATAAATACATAAAATATATCATGTTGAATATAATATGGCCTCTTTGAAATTGTGTGTTGAGAATTAATCAAATGGATACTTACTAATACAATTTAACAAGTCTTAGCACCTAAACAAAGTTCCCAAGACTTTGTTTGCATAACCTTTCGTAGCTCAACTTAAGTTATTTAATGTTTATTGACTAAATCCTTTCACATGGCCGAACCCACCTCCATTTCAACCTTTTTGGTCTCACATGAAATGATGATATTTTGCTCTTCATTTTTTAAAAAACAACTGCTTGTGAAATTTTATTTTGGTTAAAAAAAAACATTAGTGATACATATCTCTCTTACACCAAAACATTAGGTAGCTAATATAAGCCATCAACAACAATTGGCATGTCAGCCAACATTTTTTCAAATAGTATCAACTGACAATATTCATTATAGTGTCAGCCAACATTTTTTTTAATAGTATTAGCTGACACTATTCATTCTTGTGTCAGCCAACATTTTCCAAAAATAAATAAATAAAATAATAATAAAATTAATAGATCAAAATTAAAAATAAACCAAATTAAAGTCAGCCAACAAACCCTCCCTTACACAAAAACATCAGCCGGCTAATATTCTTTTCAAATCCATCAGCTCATCTTCTTTTTATCAGTCACTCACTCCATTTTTTTCTTCACATTTTCATTTCCCTCTTTTCTTTTAAAACACATTAGTCAAACTCCCTCTAATCCATTCAGCTGACACACTTACTTTCTAGATCTCTCCTTCCATTCTTTTTAATTATTCTCTATCACAAAAAAAACATATATATATATATATATATATATATATATATATATATATATATATATATATATATATAATCAGCCAATGACTTTTATCAGCCAAAAAAATTTTATTAGCCAACAAATGACATCAGAATTAACTGACACAACGTCTCAAACACTCCATTGGTTGATTGATGTTTTTCATAATAATTGTTGTTCATTCAACCACCAATTAAACAAAGCCGATTTCCCTAAAAAGGTGGGAGTCTCGGATAATGTGGCTGAAGAAAGAACTTCAAATCAAATCACTCACTTTTTCGTAAGTCCACTCATATGAGCGAAGGTAAGTAACTCTATTAAAAAATGGCTCTTTGCTCAACTCAACCAAATTCATGTATGAACTTTATGAATCATTAAGGATTTCTGCTCTACAAAATTATAATCATACCTAAATACATGAATTGTCAATCAGTTACACATGCTCTACTTCGTTATAATCTGTTTGTGTAAACTGAATGCCTATATATATTATAAAACTGATGAATCTTCATCTTCTGTCTAAATTTGTATCTAATGATCATGTTTTCTCAAAATATTTCCAAGTATTTTCAAAAGCACTAACATCGATCAGCTAAATCGTTTATTTATGTATTTTTTTATAAATAAATTAGCTTGATGAAAAATTGGTTTTTAAACAAACCTCTTTGAAATACAAACTGATGAGCTCTTATTTTGAATTTCTTTTACTTAAAATATGATTGATGTTAAAATTTTGTATCTTGTATATCTTATAACGCTTTGCTAAATGATATTTGCTTTAAATCACAAAACATCTGATATATTATTTCTAAGAGAATATGGAAACACTCACCCTAGTAAATGTCTCACTAGTTGATCTCTATTACCTATTCCTTCCGACCTTAGACAATACTGTTAAAAAGATAAGATGTACCAATATTTAGCAGGCATGATATATTAAGAATTATATATTTATATCAATCTTAACCCGTGTTCTTTGATATTCAGAATACTCCATAGGTATTTTCTCAAAGAATCTATGAAACCAATCTTCAAAACCTTCGGTTAAGAGTTTCAATTGAAATTCAGTAAGATATTCAGTAGATTGTCTCCACATAACCAAATCAGATAGATTTATCAAATGTCCATAAACTGAAGATGTTGAAAAGAAGAAAAACTGAAGACAACAGTGGGATCTACACAAAATCATCAGTCAAAATCTACCACGTAGGACCCACTATAGTTTTAAAGGAAAATTGTTTTAAAAAAGGAAGATCGGTATGATATATCTTTAAAATTAAAAATAATAATAATAATAATAATTCCAGCATGGCACCATCTGTCCCTCCATCATCAGTCACCCCACAAGCTGATGTTCCACCAAGCTATACGTGAATTAAGAAAGCACTCAGTCAGGAACAAATTTGGCTAATCATTGGCAAAAGGATGATTACAACTGAAAAAAACTTCTCAAACCTTTGTAAGACCAGTCCATCATTCTTATCTTGATTATATATCTCAAAACAAGCATTGGACAAGGTAAGCCTTTTATCAGACATAAAGAACCCAGGTATGTCCTCTACTTATTATAAAATGATTTTTTTTTTGGCATTCTTGAGAAATTTCAAACTGATCTACTACACATAGGGATGATTTATTGGACTTATAAATTTGGTAAAATGTTTTACTAACCTTCCCCCATGAATGAATCTGCTCCAACAAAAACTTTTTAAATTCCTTAAATTTACGGAGACATTTTTAGATTTTAAAATGAGCAGCTTTATACCTCATCCTTAATTCTTATCAAAATGTTTTCAAATATCTCTATCTAAATGATCTGAATGAAAAACATATTCCTGAATTCCCTTATTGCTGAATCTAATGATATTCATCTCTCTATTCAAAATATCTCATCATATCAAGATTGATTACATGCTTCATAATACATTTTATCTTAATCAATCATGTTATATCCATCTCTTTAAAACTTCATAAAATCTGATATTTGAATGTTAAGCTCTTATCTAGTTTATCTCAAGTATTCTAATCTCTTATACCATGATAAATTCACTTATTCGATCAATCTCACTCATGGTAACTTTTGCTTGATCTTATCTTAGATTCAAACTGATGATAGATACTCCAAAAATTTGATTTCATGTTCTATCTTATCATCAATTGCAGTTTAACTCTTTGCTTCAAAAGTAGATTGCCACTTATCAATAACACTTTATATAAGTGTTGTAAGGGTAAAATAGGCATTTTTGTTTCTCCTTTCTTGGTAAAATACATATTTGTCAAGTGTGGCATTTTTGGTAACAAAATCTTTAATTAGATTTTGTTTTTCCTTTGTCCTTAAGGTTTTATCATTTTTGGAAACAAAATATTCCTAAAGATTTGTGGTTTCTTGGACCTAAATTCTAGGAGTTGTTTTTGGTAATAAAATCTTGGTCAAATCTTTCACCAAAACCGTGCCTTAATCCTAGTCTAACCATGATTGTTGACCACTTTCAAATTTGGTAACAAAATCTCATTAGTTTGGTAAGTTGTTGATTTTTTCCTTAAGTTCTAATCCTTTTCCTTGTAGTAGATGGACTGTTTTTGGGTGTGTGTAGGAGACGCATAACTATATATTCAGGAGCTAGGATTCGGGCTTCTGGTAGAGCTCCAGGAAGAGAATAAAAACCATAGAAGCTGTGAGCATAATCGAGGTGTTTCTCGAATCGTTTCCGAATCGAGCGCCAAGATGTTCCTCAATGCAGCTACATTGGCGGTAACATCGAGAAAGTTTTTGTCTTCCTGTTTTGTTTAAAGGAATCTGATTTTGTTTCTTCCCACGTTTTGTTTAACTTGTTTATGTGGGGTTTTTGTTCTCCAAGATTCATTATCTTGTGAGAATATTTTTTGTGTGATTTCACATAGTTTTTTTGTAAAACAATTCATCGTTTTTAGTGAAATCTTTTTGGCCATGAGGCTAGATCTACAAGTATAAGCTTGTAGATTGTTTGGTAAACTTTTGTGATTAATTTCGTGCTTTTGTATTAAGTCTTCCGCTGTTTTTGTTATTTTTCTATCTATTGTGGCTTCCATTGTAGCTTTATCACAAGCTACATTGGAAACTACATTAGGCAGTTTGGAGAATCCTAGCTACTCGCGTTCTTTCATTTGGTATCAGAGCCCTCTCTTGACATCACTAAGAGTTGATTCTGGTAGTAGCCGTGATGGATTCTCATTATGAGAATGTCGTTCGTCCTCCTATTTTGACTAGTGCAAATTATTCTATTTGGAAAGTCAAGATGCGTATCTTCATCAAATCAATTGATGAGAGAGCGTGGCTTGTTGTTCTAAATGGTTGGACTCCTCCCAAAACTACTGATGATAATGGTGATGTAAAAATCACCAAAGAAGCAGACTGGTCTAATAATGATAGAAACATTGCCTCTTTTAATTCTAAAGCCTTGCGTGCCATATACAAAGCTCTTGATGCTAACACCTTTAGGGTTATAGCCAACTATGAGTCTGCTAAAGATGTTTGGGAGGCCCTTCAAACCTTGTGTGAAGGACCTTCTAGTGTTCGTGCTTCTAAATTAAGATTGCTTACCACTCAATTTGAAAACACAAGGATGAATGAAGATGAAGATATTATGTCTTACTATGCTAGATTACTTGATATATCTAACTCTGCTCTTGCTTTGGGTGATCCTATCACCAATGATCGACTTGTTAGCAAGATGATGCGAACCTTGCCTGAAAGGTTTAATGTGAAAATTTGTGCTATTGAGGAAGCTCATGACATTGACAAAATTGGTTTTGAAAGACTAGCTGGTATTCTTTAAAATTTTGAGTTAAACCTCAATGAGCAAATTAAGAACAAAGGCAAAGGTGCATCATCTTCTACTCCTTTTGATGATAATATTGCTTTTCCTTCTGTTGTTGATATCTCTTCTGAATTTCTTGAATTGCATAAGGAGATTGAGGAATCTGATTTTGGTGAAGAGTCAATGGATTTTTAACAACAAAGTTTAAAAATATTTTGAAAGCAAAGGGGCAAAACAAATCTCCATCTTCTATCACCAAAACAGTTTTCAAAACTGAGCCTAGCAAATTTCCTCCCAAAGAAAGTTCTTTTCAAAACCCTGAAAAATCTTTTACCAATCCTTTTGCTAAGCAGTCTACATCTAGAAGTAAAAATATTGATTCTATTCAATGTAGGGCTTGTCAAGGGTTTGGGCATTATACTAATCAATGTGCTAATACTTTGAGAAAGAAGGGTTTGAATTTTTCTGCGACTTTGAGTGATAGTGATCATGAAGATCCAGGTGATCTCATCACTCTCACTGCTATATACAACTCTCCATCTGATTTTGCAAGATTTTCGGCCAATGTGACTCCCAATGTAGCTACATCGGAAGTCACATCAGAAGATGCAATGGACAGAAACAGTGATGATCTTTGCTGTTTTAACTCCTCTGTCACAGAAGATGATGGAGAACCTGAATCGACTGCTAGAAGGTTACAAAGAGCGTACAAAGATTGGGAAAAGAGAGCTCATCAAGTTATAGTGCTTGGAAAGGCAAAAAGCTGGCGAAAAAGGCTAATGAAGAACAAAAGGAGTGTCTTACAAGGTTGGAGAGTCTGTTGAGTAAGAAAGATGTGGAGATTGAAGATCTAAAAGAAAAGCTCATCCTAGCCAATGAAACCATGGCTAAATGGAACTCAAGCCAACAAAAAATGGATGAGATGTTGAATTCTGAAAATTCAGGTAAGTCAGGAATTGGTTTTATGCCCAAGACATTTGTGAAAGAGGGTGAAGGTACTTCTGAACCTAAACAGCCCACGCAAAATTTTCAAAATCCAAATTTCTTTGAAAAACCGAAATCAAGAAAGAAAAATTTTGTGTGCCATTTTTGCCATAAGCCTGGACATATACAACCTTTTTGTTTTATGAAAAAGGCTATATATGAGGATGATGTTAGGCAGGCTTTCTTGGCAAAAAATCAGATGCAACATCGAATGAAACATCCAATGCAACAGCCAATGCAGCAACATTGGAAGTCACATTGGAAGTCTCATTCGAAGTCGCATCAGAAATCTCATCCTCAGAAAAATCAAACTAAAGTTTTTAAACAGATGTGGGTTCCTAAGGGTAGTAATGACAAAGGCAAGTCCAAATACTATGAACCCTTTGATATATGTCCGGGTGCAAAGCGATTCTATGATGAATCTCCTCCAAAATCTTCAGAACCCGAAACCATAAATCACTGATCGATTTAACCCACGCATATTCTGAAATTTCAGCCAATGTGATTCACAATGTGTCACCCAATGTGATTCCCAATGTAGCTACATCGGCAGTCACATTGGACAGAAACTTGGCAAATTCAGAAACAGGTCCTGAACATTCAGAAATTCAGTCCAATTTGAATGATTGCAGCCATGACATTCCCAGCCGCATACAGAAAAACCATCCAATCTCTCAAGTGATAGGTAATATTCATGATGGCATATACACAAGGAGAAGAGGTAAGGTTGATTCTCAAAAATTTGCATGCTTATCAAAATATTTTTGAGAGAAGCCTTAAATCTTTTATGGATGCTCCAAATGATCAAAGATTATGTGCTACACATTGATGCGTTAACCTTGTATGTTGATAATACCTATGCATTTTGCTTAGCACAAAAATCTAGTTCATCATTCTCGAACAAAACACATTGATATAAGACACCACTTTATTAGAGATTTGGTTGAATATGTAAATTGTTTGCATTGAACATGTTGGGACTGAAAATCATCTTGCTGATATATTTGCCAAGTGTCTTGTTTTTGAGAGATTTTTCAATCTTTGGAAATCTCTTGTGTTTTGTGTGCCATATGATTTTACACTTGTTAATTATTAAAAAAAAATTAGGCATGCTTGCATTTTGTCTTTAGAGGGCACTCTAGATCAATTGACTCACATGTATGTGTCTTTTGTTGTTGCTTGAGAATTTCATTTAAAATCAATTGTGATTTTTTTGTTATGATTCTCTCTCTCTCCCAGTTCTTGAGTATGTTTGAAGACCACAAAGGAAAGAGCTACCTTTTGAAATTTTTGGGATGCAGCAATTTGTCAAAGTACTATGGAGCTTAGGCTCCCATGGGTTGATCTTGAGAAAATTGACTCCCTTTAATTGAAAAAGTGTGAAAGCTACCTAACGGAAAAGAGCTACCTATGAACAAGGTTGCGGCACCTTTCTTTTGGGACTATGAATCCTCGGATTTCATGGGTTGATCAAAATGCAAAATTTCTTCCCTTGGTAAATAGTGTGAAAGGTTCCAAGTGGCATAGCTTGAAATAAAGTAGAGCTATATTCCTAGGGAAATAAAGTACCTATGGATTTTTGTTGTGAAAAATTTATGATCTTGGGAGAGAAATTTGGTTGAGAAAACAAAAAAAAATGCAAAATTGAAAATAAAATCACAATTTTGGCGAATGCATCTCCTAATGCAACTACATTAGGAACTTCATCCTTTGATATGGTCTTTATCACTTGTGTGTGATTGCATATTTTTTTTTATTCTTTTGCCTAGCTTTTAGTTATCATGTTTTTAGGCATAAAATTTTAGGACATGCATTGTTGGCAATGATATCAGCTTGGTGAAATTTTGTCCTAATATAGACTGTGCAAATCAATTTCCAAAAATCTCCATGTTGAAAAATAATTAGTGGTTGTCTAATTTTTGTGTGGAACTAAGAGGTTTTGAATATGGATATGATGTGCTCAGTTATTGCTAGTGGTGTGATCAAATCTTGGTGAACACTTCATTGTGTTTTTCAAAATCTTGGATTTTTGAGAATTCCTAAAAGATTGTTTATCTCTCTTCCTTTTCCGGTCAAATATGGGGAGATTGATCAAGTGTTTATGGTGATGGTGATGAATCTCATAAACTGCTCATGTTTGTTTTGTATGTATGTGATTGCATCATTGGTATATTCTGATGTGTGCTTATAAATGATTTTTGATTGTATGCCTTGCACAAATTCAGAGGGAGATGAGATTTTCTAACCAATGCAGGTTAGATGATTTGATTGGTGTTGAATAAACACTTGTCATTTGATTTGACCAGAAAAGCTCAACAACGGGGGAGATTGTAAGGGTAAAATAGGCATGACCTATTTTATTTTTGTTTCTCCTTTCTTGGTAAAATACATATTTGTCAACTGTGGCATTTTTGGTAATAAAATATTTAATTAGATTTTGTTTTTCCTTGGTTCTTAAAGTTTTATCATTTTTGGAAATAAAATATTCCTAAAGATTTGTGGTTTTTTGGACCTAAATTCTAGGAGTTGTTTTTGGTAATAAAATATTGGTCAAATCTTTCACCAAAACCGTGCCTTAATCATAGTCTAACCATGATTGTTGACCACTTTCATATTTGATAACAAAATCTCATTAGTTTGGTAAGTTGATTTTTTCCTTAAGTTCTAATCATTTTCCTTGTAGTAGATGGACTGTTTTTGGGTGTGTGTAGGAGACGCATAACTATATATTCAGGAGCTGGGATTCGGGCTTCTGGCAGAGCTCCAGGAAGAGAATAAAAACCATAGAAGCTGTGAGCAAAATCGAGATGTTTTTGAAGCGCTTTTTGATCCCGAATGCATGCATGTTCTCAATGCGGCTACATTGGCGATAACATCGAAAACTGTTTTTGTCTTCCTGTTTTGTTTAAAGGAAGTTGATTTTGTTTCTTCCCACGTTTTGTTTAACTTGTTTATGTGGGGGTTTTTGTTCTCCAAGATTCATTATCTTGTGAGAATATTTTTTGTGTGATTTCACATAGTTTTTTTGTAAAACAATTCATCGTTTTTAGTGAAATCTTTTTGGCCATGAGGCTAGATCTACAAGTATAAGCTTGTAGATTGTTTGGTAAACTTTTGTGATTAATTTCGTGCTTTTGTATTAAGTCTTCCGTTGTTTTTGTTATTTTTCTGTCTATCGTGGCTTCCATTGTAGCTTTATCACAAGCTACATTGGAAACTGCATTAGGCAGTTTGGAGAATCCTAGCTACTCGCGTTCTTTCAAGTGCTTCAATTGACAAGTTGATTAAGTGCCTTTATTATCGTTTGCTTAAACTGTTGAATGTTCTTGGTTAAGATGTCAACCAAAATTCTACTCCTAGGAGGAGAATAGTGGAGGAACATTTTGTGATTGGGCTTGTGTCTATTAATGAAGAGAATAATGGAAACATGAAGGATTCATATATCAAAGGAGGAGAACAATGGATGCTGAGATTAATGAGAAGAGAAAGGATCAAAATCAAGAGGAGGTTGGAGATGGAAAATTAGCTCTTTTACATAGATAAAGGAGTAAAAGATTAAGGAGGAGCCACAAATAGGATAAAAGCTTTATTTCATAATATCTTGTTTTATCCGTATTGCTTGCTGCATTTTTTTAACAAGACTCTACTTGCTTAAACCTTTGGTTTAAACATATAGAGATCATTTCTTAAATCTCATGTACATGTTTTTTATACATATCATCATGCATGTAATTTAGATGCTTAGTTTAAACAACATATTAACCTTTGATTATTCTTCTATCTTATGTTATTTAAATTACACATTTTACTGCGTATTTGCTCTTTCAATTTTATAGTCTCTAAATACTCAGTATTAGGAAACTATACTAAGGCTACAAATATAAACTCTATTTTTACATAGCATATTTAAAATATTAGCCTTCATGTATAGTAGCAATGGCCACAAGCAAATAGGAGGAGATTGTTAGGAATATTAACATGATTAATTATTTAAAACCATTTTGTAAATATTCCTTCCATATATTAGATTTTCTTGTAACCATTACTTAAGCCGTAGAAGATTGTCTATAAACTTTTTTGTTAGTATACTACGTGCTACACGCTAGATGACAACTTTATTAGGGCTTTACAATAGCTTTCCTGATGAATAGTGCTGGTGAATAGTGTCAGCTGATGAATAATATCGATGAATAGTGACCACTGATGAATAGTATCTACTTACTTTGGTCAGTTAGAAGAAACGGCTGATATTTGTTTTAGTAAATTGTTCAAGCTGACATTTGCCTTGTCCCAGAAGTTGACATTTGTTTTGTTCCAGAAGCAGCTGACATTTGCTTTATCGAAGGAGCTGATGCTTGCCTTAGCAAAATACAAGAGCTGATGTTTTGTCATACTTTTACCAGTTACATAGGTTACCAAAAACCAAGCACATGGTTTTGTAGCTCAATCCAACTGTATCCACTAAGTCAAAATCCAACAACTATAATTTGTTGACTTGTGTTCTAAAGAGTAATCAGCAGCTTCTAGCTGCTGATCTTATTTAAGTGTTAGCAATCTTACTTCTTTTGTTAAAACATTCCATTACTGACACTTACCTCATTTGTGCTTTAACAGATCTTAATATCTTATATATCTCACACAGGATCCCTATGATCTTGTGAAGAGATACTCTTCTGAATTATCAACACAATTCAAATTCAAACTTGCTTATAACGGATTGGAATTTTCGACCTCTATATAAGGACATTGAAGCAAGGATTGAAGACACTGGAGCATTCATTCATCCTCAAGCGATTATATCTTTAAAGTGCTCCAGCCTTAAATATTTACTAGTTGGCGTTTCATTTCAATTCTCTTTCTAGTTCTTGTTTAGACAATCACTATATTGTTATTCCTTTCTTCTTCCAAATCTTTAAGGAACCTTTGATTATCCCTTGAGTGTGATTGTTTCTCAGTCATACTCCCAAACACTCGGTCAAAATAGTTTTTGTACACAATCCATTAATGTTCAAGTTTGTTTTTGCACTCAAGTTTTCATTTGTAAAAACTTGTCAATTGTGTAGATCTTATACTTGTAATTGATGGAAAAAATAGTGCACAGTTTGAAATCCAAGGTTGATCACATTGGTAGTGGATGTAGCACTATTTATAGTGTGAACCACTTCAAATACTTGTCTTCTTACTTAATTGTTTTTTTTCGTATTGCTTTTATTAAGTTATTGTGTATTTATCAAAGTTTGCAAAATCTATAGAAAACTTTATTAGGCTTCAATCTTACATAATAACTTGAGAAAAGCCTACTGATGTTTTTTATATATTATATCTTTTATAAATAGTTAAGTACTTTACAATTTTGCCAATTAACTTGCTTGCCAATTAAGTTGATGTGTCATTTATCAAAGTCTATTGATTTAGTAATAGTCTTTGCTGTACTTTACATTTTTGCATCGCCTAGTCAAGCTTGTTCACTCTTTCATTTGCTTATCTTTTGGCAATCTTTATTAAAGCCACAAATTGCATCTTCTTACATAGTGTGCTGGTACAACCTTGCCTATTTTTACAAGCAGCTTTGTGATACACACTTTCCAACCATTCCGCTGCCCCAACTAATTTAATAGTTGGTTACTTTATATGGAAAGTGAATCAATTTATTTTAAATTGGAAACGATTTAATTTTAATTGGTAAATATGCTATTCACCCCCCCCCCCTCTAGCCTATTTCTGAGCCTTTGTGGGACTTACACCCTCGGTTATAGTTTAGGGTAGGTCCCACTCGATAGATCCCATGATTTAAATAGTATACTTGTAATATACTTTAAATTTACTTAAAATCATTAAGGTTGAAACAATTAGTTTTAAAATAGTGTATTAAAATATCTTTAAATTGGTTTACTTAGACTTTAGCAAGTTTAATTCTTTATGCTGAAACCTTCAATAGATAGATATCTCTCAGACTTCGTTAAGCAATCTTCTTTAAATAAATTATCTCATCTGCTTAAACTTAGTCTTCAGAAGCTAGCAGCTGCTGATACCACAATGTCAGTGCCTACTCATCATTTTAAATTTTCTATCTGCAGAATACTATACACTATTGAAACATTTGACATTCACGCTCTTATATTTAATTATTATTTGGTCATTAGATTTCAAATAAAAGAACTATTCATAGAAGAGTTTTTTCTTTGTCTGTCTTGTCAATAGAAGACTTTCGTGTATGTGTTAAATGTTTTTCAATTATATCATATCTCCTAACTAATCACTCTTTTTATTATTTCATGCTAGGTGATATTCTTTGTCTCTAAACATTCTGCAAAGATCTCTATGCATTCAATTAAATATTTTTCATCATCATGTCTTCAAGAAATTCAAGTTTCAACATTGCTCTTTCAAATGGCTCCAAACTTGAAGATCTGTATAAAACGTCTGAAATAAGGATTGAAGAAGACACTCTTGCATAATTACGTGCACAATTTATAAATTTTACAAATCATCAAAGGACACTGACAGAGACAGTACATTAAAGCTTTCATTCGATTTAGAAGTTCAATATTTCTTTGAAAAGTTTTTTCTCTTAAACACCAACTAGATAGTCTCTCATATATTAATCTATTTCTAGTTTTTGTTTGAACGATCATTGTTTCGATTGTTCCTTTATTCTTTCGAATCTTTAAGGAACTTTTGATTGTTACACGTGTAATTGTTTCTCAATCATACTCTCTAAATCTTGGTTTCTTGTATTACACTAATCCGTTAGTGATCACTTAGAATATATATAATCTTAGTGCACTTTAAAATCCATGTTTGACAAACTTGGTAGTGGATGTAGCAGTTTTTACAAGTACCACGGTCTCCAAATAAATGTCTATATACGAAAGTTTTTTACGTTATGATTATATTTTAAAATTAGTGTTTCCAGTTTGTTACTCCCTCCGTCCCAAAATTATCGTCTGAGTTGACTTGGCGTATAGTTTAAAAAAAACACATTTGACTGAATTATTAATATTAGTCTGATGTGTAATTTACTTTAAAGTACATGTGTATGTGACTCATAATTAAAGTAAGATGTAAAAAGTAAGGATAAAGTGGTAAAAGGGTTGTCTTAAAAAGAAAAGTTTCAAACAAGACAATTATTTTGGAACAGACGAAAAATGAAAGCAAGACAATAGTTTTGGAACGGAAGGAGTATTATAAATGTCAAATTAAATGGAACGATTAATTTAGAATATGCCAAAATGTAATGAACATTTATTTTAAGGCTCCGTTTGTTTCACGAGAATGGCGTTTTCTCATTTTTTGATGTTTGATAACTTTAGGAAAATGTTGTCAACGTAAAAGTTTCGAATCAATGGAAAATGAAGCTTTCTTTTCAGAAATTTGATGAGCTAGTTTGTTTCACGGAAAATCATTTCAGAAAATGATTTACGGAAAATGATTTCGAAAAAACAAAAATTTCATTTCAGTGTTTGGTAAATCTTTAAAAATATGTCGAAAACATTTACGGGTGTTAAGCAAAAAATGTTACGAAACAATATATGAATAAATACAAAAAATAAAAATAGAAAATGAACAATGTTTAGGATGTCCCTAGAAAATCAATAAGACCATATTTTTTAATAAGGTCCAAATTTTTTTAATCTCATAATTACAAATAAATTTTTTGATAAATGATATGAAAAAAGTTTTAAAATAGAAAATAAACAATATTTAAGATGTCCCTAGAAAATGTTAGGAAAACTATATATGAATAAATACACAAAAAAAACATATTCTAATATTAATGCACATATTGAATATAAAAAGTGTTGAACTTTAAGTAATTTTTCTTTAGTAACCCTCAATTTATCATTAATCGTGTCAAATCAATATCTATCTTTTTTCAATCTCACAATTACAAATAAAATTTTGATAATTGATATGAAAAAAACGTTTTAAAATAGAAAATTGACAATGGTTAGATTCCCTAAATAATATAGTTGACACTAATTTTAGAAAGTATTAAGTATTTATTAAAATTATAATTTATAAAGCACAAACTTTATTTATATTTCTAAACACAGTTGTCGAGTTCAAAATAAAA
>CM028379.1:148025984-148094996 GCA_013146195.2 Codonopsis lanceolata | reverse complement strand
GCTGTGAAAAAACTAATGAAGAACAAAAGAGTGTCTTACAAGGTTGGAGGTCGTTGAGTAAGAAAGATGTGGAGATTGAAGATCTAAAAAGAAAAGCTCATCCTAGCCAATGAAACCATGGCTAAATGGAACTCAAGCCAACAAAAAATGGATGAGATGTTGAATTAAAAGTGGGTAAGTCGAGGTGGTTTTATGCCCAAGACATTTGTGAAAGAGGGTGAAGGTACTTGAACCTAAGCTTGACCCAAAAATTTTTCAAAATCCAAATTTCTTTGAAAAACCGAAATCAAGAAAGAAAAATTTTGTGTGCCATTTTTGCCATAAGCACGGACATATACAACCTTTTTGTTTTTACGAAAAGGCTATATATGAGGATGATGTTAGGCGGGCTTTCTTGGCAAAATCGGATCTGACATCGATGAAACATCCATGCAACGACCAATGCAACATTGGAAGTCACATCGAAGTCTCATTCGAAGTCGCATCGTAAATCTCATCCGAAAAATCAAACTAAAGTTTTTAAACGATGTGGGTTCCTAAGGGTAGTAATGACAAAGGCAAGTCCAAATACTATGAACCCTTTGATATATGTCCGGTGCAAAGCGATTCTATGATGAATCTCCTCCAAAATCTTCGTAACCAAAGATTCAAACCGAACCGCACTGATCGTATTGTAACCCGCATATTCCGAAATTTCAGCCAATGTGATTCACAATGTGTCACCCAATGTGATTCCCAATGTAGCTACATCGGCAATACATTGGGTAAACTTGGCAAATTCGAACGTGTCCCGAACATTCGTAAATTCAAATTCAATTTGAATGATTGCGCCATGACATTCCCAAAGATACGTAAAAACCATCCAATCTCTCAAGTGATAGGTAATATTCATGATGGCATATACACAAGGAGAAGAGGTAAGGTTGATTCTCAAAAATTTGCATGCTTATCAAAATATTTTTGAGAGAAGCCTTAAATCTTTTATGGATGCTCCAAATGATCAAAGATTATGCTACACATTGATGTTAACCTTGTATGTTGATAATACCTATGCATTTTGCTTAGCACAAAAATCTAGTTCATCATTCTCGAACAAAACACATTGATATAAGACACCACTTTATTAGAGATTTGGTTGAATATGTAAATTGTTTGCATTGAACATGTTGGGACCGAAAATCATCTTGCGATATATTTGCCAAGTGTCTTGTTTTTGAGAGATTTTTCAATCTTTGGAAATCTCTTGTGTTTTGTGTGCCATATGATTTTACACTTGTTAATTATTAAAAAATTAGGCATGCTTGCATTTTGTCTTTAGAGGGCACTCTAGATCAATTGACTCACATGTATGTCTTTGTTGTTGCTTGAGAATTTCATTTCAAAATCAATTGTGATTTTTTGTTATGATCTCTCTCTCTCCCAGCTTGAGTATGTTTGAAGTCCACAAAGGAAAGAGCTACCTTTTGAAATTTTTGGGATGCAGCAATTTCAAAGTACTATGGAGCTTAGGCTCCCATGGGTTGATCTTGAGAAAATTGACTCCCTTTAATTGAAAAAGTGTGAAAGCTACCTAACTAAAAGAGCTACCAAGGTTGGGCACCTTCTTTGGGACTATGAATCCTGGATTTCATGGGTTGAAATGCAAAAATTCTTCCCTTGGTAAATAGTGTGAAAGGTTCCAAGTGGCATAGCTTGAAATAAAGTAGAGCTATATTCCTAGGGAAATAAAGTACCTATGGATTTTGTTGTGAAAAATTTATGATCTTGGGAGAGAAATTTGTTGAGAAAACAAAAAAATGCAAAATTGAAAATAAAATCACAATTTTGGCGAATGCATCTCCTAATGCAACTACATTAGGAACTTCATCCTTTGATATGGTCTTTATCACTTGTGTGTGATTGCATATTTTTTTTTATTCTTTTGCCTAGCTTTTAGTTATCATGTTTTTAGGCATAAAATTTTAGGACATGCATTGTTGGCAATGATATCACTTGGTGAAATTTTTTGTCCTAATATAGATTTCAAAAATCTCCATGTTGAAAAATAATTAGTGGTTGTCTAATTTTTGTGTGGAACTAAGAGGTTTTGAATATGGATATGATGTGCTCAGTTATTGCTAGTGGTGTGATCAAATCTTGGTGAACACTTCATTGTGTTTTTCAAAATCTTGGATTTTTGAGAATTCCTAAAAGATTGTTTATCTCTCTTCCTTTTCCGGTCAAATATGGGGAGATTGATCAAGTGTTTATGGTGATGGTGATGAATCTCATAAACTGCTCATGTTTGTTTTGTATGTATGTGATTGCATCATTGGTATATTCTGATGTGTGCTTATAAATGATTTTTGATTGTATGCCTTGCACAAATTCAGAGGGAGATGAGATTTTCTAACCAATGCAGGTTAGATGATTTGATTGGTGTTGAATAAACACTTGTCATTTGATTTGACCAGAAAAGCTCAACAACGGGAGAGATTGTAAGGGTAAAATAGGCATGACCTATTTTATTTTTGTTTCTCCTTTCTTGGTAAAATACATATTTGTCAACTGTGGCATTTTTGGTAATAAAATATTTAATTAGATTTTGTTTTTCCTTGGTTCTTAAAGTTTTATCATTTTTGAAAATAAAATATTCCTAAAGATTTGTGGTTTTTTGGACCTAAATTCTATGAGTTGTTTTTGGTAATAAAATATTGGTCAAATCTTTCACCAAAACCGTGCCTTAATCATAGTCTAACCATGATTGTTGACCACTTTCATATTTGATAACAAAATCTCATTAGTTTGGTAAGTTGATTTTTTCCTTAAGTTCTAATCATTTTCCTTGTAGTAGATGGACTGTTTTTGGGTGTGTGTGTGTAGAGACGATAACTATATATTCAGAGCTGGGATTCGGGCTCAGAGCTCCAGAAGAGAATAAAAACCATAGAAGCCGCGGAGCATCGAGATGTTTTTGAAGCCAGGTTTCGAATCCCGAAAGCTTCGGCATGCGCATGTTCCCCGCTAATGCAGCCTACATTGGCAAGAATATCGCAATTCTCGAAACCGCTTTTGTCTTCCCTGCTTTTGTTTAAAGGAAGTTGATTTTGTTTCTTCCCACGTTTTGTTTAACTTGTTTATGTGGGGGTTTTTGTTCTCCAAGATTCATTATCTTGTGAGAATATTTTTTGTGTGATTTCACATAGTTTTTTTGTAAAACAATTCATCTTTTTAGTGAAATCTTTTTGGCCATGAGGCTAGATCTACAAGTATAAGCTTGTAGATTGTTTGGTAAACTTTTGTGATTAATTTCGTGCTTTTGTATTAAGTCTTCCGTTGTTTTTGTTATTTTTCTGTCTATTGTGGCTTCCATTGTAGCTTTATCACAAGCTACATTGGAAACCGTGATTAGCGCTTTGGAGAATCCTAGCTACTGCTTCTTTCAAGTGCTTCAATTGACAAGTTGATTAAGTGCCTTTATTATCGCTTGCTTAAACCGTTGAATGTTCTTGGTTAAGATGTCAACCAAAATTCTACTCCTAGGAGGAGAATAGTGGAGGAACATTTTGTGATTGGGCTTGTGTCTATTAATGAAGAGAATAATGGAAACATGAAGGATTCATATATCAAAGGAGGAGAACAATGGATGCTGAGATTAATGAGAAGAGAAAGGATCAAAATCAAGAGGAGGTTGGAGATGGAAAATTAGCTCTTTTACATAGATAAAGGAGTAAAAGATTAAGGAGGAGCCACAAATAGGATAAAAGCTTTATTTCATAATATCTTGTTTTATCCGTATTGCTTGCTGCATTTTTTTAACAAGACTCTACTTGCTTAAACCTTTGGTTTAAACATATAGAGATCATTTCTTAAATCTCATGTACATGTTTTTTATACATATCATCATGCATGTAATTTAGATGCTTAGTTTAAACAACATATTAACCTTAGATTATTCTTCTATCTTATGTTATTTAAATTACACATTTTACTGCGTATTTGCTCTTTCAATTTTATAGTCTCTAAATACTCAGTATTAGGAAACTATACTAAGGCTACAAATATAAACTCTATTTTTACATAGCATATTTAAAATATTAGCCTTCATGTAGAGTAGCAATGGCCACAAGCAAATAGGAGATTGTTAGGAATATTAACATGATTAATTATTTAAAACCATTTTGTAAATATTCCTTCCATATATTAGATTTTCTTGTAACCATTACTTAAGCCGTAGAAGATTGTCTATAAACTTTTTTGTTAGTATACTACGTGCTACACGCTAGATGACAACTTTATTAGGGCTTTACAATAGCTTTCCTGATGAATAGTGCTGGTGAATAGTGTCAGCTGATGAATAATATCGATGAATAGTGACCACTGATGAATAGTATCTACTTACTTTGGTCAGTTAGAAGAAACGGCTGATATTTGTTTTAGTAAATTGTTCAAGCTGACATTTGCCTTGTCCCAGAAGTTGACATTTGTTTTGTTCCAGAAGCAGCTGACATTTGCTTTATCGAAGGAGCTGATGCTTGCCTTAGCAAAATACAAGAGCTGATGTTTTGTCATACTTTTACCAGTTACATAGGTTACCAAAAACCAAGCACATGGTTTTGTAGCTCAATCCAACTGTATCCACTAAGTCAAAATCCAACAACTATAATTTGTTGACTTGTGTTCTAAAGAGTAATCAGCAGCTTCTAGCTGCTGATCTTATTTAAGTGTCAGCAATCTTACTTCTTTTGTTAAAACATTCCATTACTGACACTTACCTCATTTGTGCTTTAACAGATCTTAATATCTTATATATCTCACACAGGATCCCTATGATCTTGTGAAGAGATACTCTTCTGAATTATCAACACAATTCAAATTCAAACTTGCTTATAACGGATTGGAATTTTCGACCTCTATATAAGGACATTGAAGCAAGGATTGAAGACACTGGAGCATTCATTCATCCTCAAGCGATTATATCTTTAAAGTGCTCCAGCCTTAAATATTTACTAGTTGGCGTTTCATTTCAATTCTCTTTCTAGTTCTTGTTTAGACAATCACTATATTGTTATTCCTTTCTTCTTCCAAATCTTTAAGGAACCTTTGATTATCCCTTGAGTGTGATTGTTTCTCAGTCATACTCCCAAACACTCGGTCAAAATAGTTTTTGTACACAATCCATTAATGTTCAAGTTTGTTTTTGCACTCAAGTTTTCATTTGTAAAAACTTGTCAATTGTGTAGATCTTATACTTGTAATTGATGGAAAAAATAGTGCACAGTTTGAAATCCAAGGTTGATCACATTGGTAGTGGATGTAGCACTATTTATAGTGTGAACCACTTCAAATACTTGTCTTCTTACTTAATTGTTTTTTTTTTTTTGTATTGCTTTTATTAAGTTATTGTGTATTTATCAAAGTTTGCAAAATCTATAGAAAACTTTATTAGGCTTCAATCTTACATAATAACTTGAGAAAAGCCTACTGATGTTTTTTATATATTATATCTTTTATAAATAGTTAAGTACTTTACAATTTTGCCAATTAACTTGCTTGCCAATTAAGTTGATGTGTCATTTATCAAAGTCTATTGATTTAGTAATAGTCTTTGCTGTACTTTACATTTTTGCATCAGCTAGCTGAAGCTTGTTCACTCTTTCATTTGCTTATCTTTTGGCAATCTTTATTAAAGCCACAAATTGCATCTTCTTACATAGTGTGCTGGTACAACCTTGCCTATTTTTACAAGCAGCTTTGTGATACACACTTTCCAACCATTCATGCCCCAACTAATTTAATAGTTGGTTACTTTATATGGAAAGTGAATCAATTTATTTTAAATTGGAAACGATTTAATTTTAATTGGTAAATAAATAAGCTATTCACCGCCCCTCTAGCCTATTTCTGAGCCTATGTGGGACTTACACCCTCGGTTATAGTTTAGGGTAGGTCCCACTCGATAGATCCCATGATTTAAATAGTATACTTGTAATATACTTTAAATTTACTTAAAATCATTAAGGTTGAAACAATTAGTTTTAAAATAGTGTATTAAAATATCTTTAAATTGGTTTACTTAGACTTTAGCAAGTTTAATTCTTTATGCTGAAACCTTCAATAGATAGATATCTCTCAGACTTCGTTAAGCAATCTTCTTTAAATAAATTATCTCATCTGCTTAAACTTAGTCTTCAGAAGCTAGCAGCTGCTGATACCACAATGTCAGTGCCTACTCATCATTTTAAATTTTCTATCTGCAGAATACTATACACTATTGAAACATTTGACATTCACGCTCTTATATTTAATTATTATTTGGTCATTAGATTTCAAATAAAAGAACTATTCATAGAAGAGTTTTTTCTTTGTCTGTCTTGTCAATAGAAGACTTTCGTGTATGTGTTAAATGTTTTTCAATTATATCATATCTCCTAACTAATCACTCTTTTTATTATTTCATGCTAGGTGATATTCTTTGTCTCTAAACATTCTGCAAAGATCTCTATGCATTCAATTAAATATTTTTCATCATCATGTCTTCAAGAAATTCAAGTTTCAACATTGCTCTTTCAAATGGCTCCAAACTTGAAGATCTGTATAAAACGTCTGAAATAAGGATTGAAGAAGACACTCTTGCATAATTACGTGCACAATTTATAAATTTTACAAATCATCAAAGGACACTGACAGAGACAGTACATTAAAGCTTTCATTCGATTTAGAAGTTCAATATTTCTTTGAAAAGTTTTTTCTCTTAAACACCAACTAGATAGTCTCTCATATATTAATCTATTTCTAGTTTTTGTTTGAACGATCATTGTTTCGATTGTTCCTTTATTCTTTCGAATCTTTAAGGAACTTTTGATTGTTACACGCGTTTAATTGTTTCTCAATCATACTCTCTAAATACTGGTTTCTTGTATTACACTAATCCGTTAGTGATCACTTAGAATATATATAATCTTAGTGCACTTTAAAATCCATGTTTGACAAACTTGGTAGTGGATGTAGCAGTTTTTACAAGTACCACGGTCTCCAAATAAATGTCTATATACGAAAGTTTTTTACGTTATGATTATATTTTAAAATTAGTGTTTCCAGTTTGTTACTCCCTCCGTCCCAAAATTATCGTCTGAGTTGACTTGGCGTATAGTTTTAAAAAAACACATTTGACTGAATTATTAATATTAGTCTGATGTGTAATTTACTTTAAAGTACATGTGTATGTGACTCATAATTAAAGTAAGATGTAAAAAGTAAGGATAAAGTGGTAAAAGGGTTGTCTTAAAAAGAAAAGTTTCAAACAAGACAATTATTTTGGAGCAGAAAAATGAAAGCAAGACAATAGTTTTGGAACGGAAGGAGTATTATAAATGTCAAATTAAATGGAACGATTAATTTAGAATATGCCAAAATGTAATGAACATTTATTTTAAGGCTCCGTTTGTTTCACGGAAAATGAATTTCAGAAAGCGTTTTTCTCATTTTTTGATGTTTGATAACTTTAGGAAAATGTTGTCAACGTAAAAGTTTTTCCGAATTCAATGGAAAATGAAGCTTTCTTTTCCGAAAAAATGACTTAGGGATTTATTTTCAGTAAGGCTCCGTTTGTTTCACGGAAAATCATTTCCAGAAAATGATTTCTGGAAAATGATTTCCGAAAAAACAAAAAATTTCATTTTCAGGTGTTTGGTAAATCTTTTAAAAATATGTCGAAAACATTTACGGGTGTTCGGCAAACACACGAAAAATGTTACGGAAAACAATATATGAATAAATACAAAAATAAAAATAGAAAATGAACAATGTTTAGGATGTCCCTAGAAAATCAATAAGGACCATATTTTTTTAATAAGGTCCAAATTTTTTTTAATCTCATAATTACAAATAAATTTTTTGATAAATGATATGAAAAAAAAACGTTTTAAAATAGAAAATAAACAATATTTAAGATGTCCCTAGAAAATGTTACGGAAAACTATATATGAATAAATACACAAAAAAAAACATATTCTAATATTAATGCACATATTGAATATAAAATAGTGTTGAACTTTAAGTAATTTTTCTTTAGTAACCCTCAATTTATCATTAATCGTGTCAAATCAATATCTATCTTTTTTCAATCTCACAATTACAAATAAAAATTTTGATAATTGATATGAAAAAAAAAACGTTTTAAAATAGAAAATTGACAATGGTTAGGATTCCCCTAAATAATATAGTTGACACTAATTTTAGAAAGTATTAAGTATTTATTAAAATTATAATTTATAAAGCGTGTGCACAAACTTTATTTATATTTCTAAACAATTTAGTTGTTGAGTGAAATATTGTGTGTGTAAGTAAATATGTGTAATTGTGAAAGGGGTCGGAGGGTGCCCGAACATTTGGAAAATGACTTACGGAAAATGAATCCGTAAGTCATTTTCCTAAAAAACCTTCATTTTCCGTTGACTCGGAAAACCTTTTACGTTGACTGCATTTTCCTAATGTTACCAAGCACCGGAAAATGAGGAAAACGTTTTCCGGAAGTCATTTTCCGTGAAACAAACGGAGCCTAAGTCATTTTTCGAATGTTCGAGCATCCATCGCGCCCGTCCAAAATTACACATATTTACCTACACGCACAATATTTCACTCAACAAATAAATAGTTTAGAAATATAAATGGAGTTTGTGCACATTATTTATAAATTATAATTTTAAAAATACTCAACACATCATAAAATTAATATCCACTATATTATATTATTATTTAAGGACGTCCTAAACATTATTTATTTTATATTTAAAACAATTTTTCATATCAATTATCAAAAAAAATTATTTGTGAGCTTGAAAAAAGATAGACATTATTGATTTTGATACCATTAGTGATAAATTGATGGTTATTAAAAGAAAATTATTTAAACTTCAACATTATTTTATATTCAATATATGTATTAATATTAGAATATATTTTTTATATTTATTCATATATTGGTTTTTGTAACTTTTTCTACGTATTTTTCAAATATCCAAAAATATTTTTCGAAATATTTTTTAAAAAATTACCAAATACCTGAAAATAAATCTTTTTATTTTTAAAAAATTATTTTTTCAAAATCATTTTTTGTGGACGTAACGGTGAGTGGAGGAAACAATTGACAAGTGGAGTGTGAGTTGTGACGGTTGAGAACATGAGTAGAGTATTGCTATAAATGTAACATCATAGACTTAGTCATCAGATCTTTAATTCAACCTAGGCATCTATCCCTTACCATCATATCAATTCGTAGACCATCAAATATATTTGGTGAATATTTTGCCACGATCTACTTTAATAGTCTTAATCACAAGTTGATTCCATTTTTAAAGGTCTTCAATTATGTTATCCATTTTGTCAAATAAATAATGATGAGATCTTAGAGCTGCTATTCCTAAATAATGATAACACCTGAATTTTCTAAATCAGGCAAATTAGTGCAATTTTCCTTCCAATGTATCCATCTAATCAGATGGTGCACCTGACATAAAATTTATCTCAGACCTTACATTATTTCCAATTTTCCACCATACCCTTAACAAATAACAATGGTTACATTTGTATCATAAATCTGCGGTGAGCCAAATATGTCATTTCAACTTTATGAATAATTTTTTTTCTTTTCTTGAGTGTCAAATTATGAGTGAAGAAGAAAAATGATGGTTGGATTTTGAACTTGGTTTTGGGAACATCGGTACACTACGGCCGAACCTCGCAGAAAGAATCAAGCTCCAGCGTCCCTCCACAGCAAGAAAGTTAACAACTCAATCAAGATAGATAGAAACCTCCCACATCCAGATTAGATTTCGGCGGCAAAATCAAGAATTAAGACGATGCGGGGCGGCTAATCTAAGACCAATTAAATTCAATTCAATTGGGGGTGTAATGAACTAATGATGAAGAGGAGTGACTGTTGTGTTGACTTCTATCAAAATTTACCCTCCCCTCCTTCCTTCCTTCCCTTGAAGCCTCTCTCTCTCGGTCTCAACCCACGTAATTGCCATTGTCGGAGCTGGAGAACATAGGAGAGAGGAGGAAGTATGATGTGAGACGGGGAGAGAAACTCGAAGATGGGAGCGAAATTGCGAAGGTGCTGCGTTCGACGGAAGGAAGGAGGATGACCGGGTGACGGATCTTGTGGGTCTTTGGCAGGAGGAGAGAGATGAGGCAGATCGAGGATGGAGCTTGGCTGGAATCGAAGAATGGCGGCGCCAGAGCTGTAATATGAGTGACAGGAGCGGGAAGCGTTTGGCCTGGAGTTAGCGGCTTGTTAGCTGGAGGTGTCTCGTATGGTGAAGTTTGAGATGAGAAATGACATTTTTGCTCGCACGTTCAATTTAAGGACGTAAATGTAACTGTCGGTACCGTTAGGGTGGAACATGGAAAGAAAAAAACAATGTCAGAGATTATTATTGGACAAATCTTAAGTGTGGTGCTTAAGTGAATACGGAGTACATTATACTGCAATATCATTTGTCAATAATTATTTACACACGTAGGAGTCTCAAGTAGGCCTGTCAATGGATCGTAAATCGAATCCGATCCGAAACCTTATATCACTGACCAACCCGATCCGATAATCCGACGGATCAAGTGTATGTCAATCCATATCCGAATCTGTTACCCGTTAATCTATCCGATCTGATCCAAAATATAAATATATGAATAAAAAACAATTAAAATATGAAATGGAGGAAGATTAAAAGACAACATGTATATATAATTGTGTATATTATGTATATGTATAATAAGAAATATGTTATTTTCAAATCGGATCGGATATAGCTAAATCCTTATCCGATCCGTTAATAAATAAATTATCATATTTGAATTCAGATTCAGATTATTGGATCATTATATAAATCTATATCCAAAATTTCGAATCAGATTCGAATCGAATTCTAACCAAAATCCAATCCAATCTATTGACAGGCTAGTCTCAAGTGCTCCGTATTAATTAAATGGGGACCTGTAACTTGTTTTGTACTGTGTCTCTTTAGTGTACACTAGATTCAGTGGGGCGGCTATATTTGGAAAGTGCTTTACTGCTAATACTCCTCATAAAGAGAGGGTGGGAGAGACGCCGCCCAGTCTAATCATCGTTTACATACTGTTAGGGATTTTTCTTTGGGTGAAATGAAAAAAAAAAAAAAAAAAAACTGAGTATTTGCATGTTAATGGGATCAGGGATGGCCGGATGGGATGGGATGGGATGGGATACGACTTGTCTTTCCCATTTCCCGTCCCACTATAAAATTTTCATCTGTATCAGTATGTAATGTATTTCATTCTTCTGATGGAAAGTTTATGAGAATTTCATTTTATTATTTTCATTCTATTCCCGTTCACAAGAAAAACCAGTAAAAAAGTACAAAAGATTTTTGCTTGGTTTGGTTACCTTATAATTGGCTACTTGTAGCAAACATAAACTGAAATTGGATGATTAATTAATATCTTCATAAATAAATTAAATAAATATTTTAACTACGTGTACCTATATAAAATAAAGTAATTATTGAACACTTTTCAATGGAATATAAGATGACTCTCATTCCCAATTATACAATTATCATTTCTTTCCTATTAAGGATGGAGTGGGACATGATTCCCATTTACCCCATTAGATAATAGGGGTAACAATTCGTATTATCATATTGTGTTTATGTATTATTATTGTATTGTTGTATTGGTCTTATCGAATTATTTCTTTATTTTATAATCGTGTTGTATCATTTATTGTCACCTTAATTATCATCACTAAAAGCATTCACACTCATATACCTTTTAAATGGTTTATTCAACATGTCACGTCATTAATTTATAAACCTTTTTATTTTAAATATATTATTTATATTTACATAAACTTTTAAAAAACTATAAAATAAACAAACAACTAAATATAAACCTTTTACTATCTACTTTATTGTTATAAACCTTCATAAATTATTTAAAATCTTTTCACCAAGAGTTGAAGTTGATATCACGATAAATACCAAACGTTTGAAACTTTGTACCTATTGTAAAAAGCTTTTATTACCTATTCCAAAAAGCTTTTACTCCCACCCCTGCGTTCTAAGATAGGTATAAAAAGGTTCATATAAAAAATTGAAGTCAAATCGCATCAGTCCTTTTATATGAAAAAAGTTTATATTCACTAATGGTGCAACGCAGTTTTCAACTCCAAAGTAAAAGCATTGTTGAATTTATTCGACTAGTCTAGTGGCTAGTAGTTAGTGGGAAGTCAGCAAAAGAGATGAGTATAGTTTTTGGTCCCCCAAAGACCAAATTTTCACTTTTTTTTAATTTTCAAAAGTGAAGAAGATTGAAGGGAATATAAGATTGTATATCATGATGCATGCATCTTAATATATTTTTATACTCCCTCCGTCCCTTATTTATTATCCTGGTTGATTCGGTGCACCGTTTAAAAAAACCTATTTGACTGAATTATTAATATTGGTTTAATGTGTAGTTTCCTTTAAAGCCCATGTGTATGTGGCCTATAATTAAAGTAGGGTGAAAAAGTAAGGTAAAGTGGTAAAAATGATATTCTAAAAAGGTAAGTTTCAAAGTGGACAATTATTTTGGGACGGACGAAAAAAGGAAAAGAGGACGATAATTTAGGAACGGAGGGAGTAATATGTATTGGGAGCATTTTGCATATCCTAAGACACATATTGCATTTAGAAAGACATATACTGTACTAGTTTTAGGCTGTATTGTGAAATATACGCAGGGAGTATGACGGAGAGTATTGTATCCATAAAATTTTAACAGTAGCTAATAATTTTATTTTTAGGCCAAACAAAGGAAACTTCATTACTACAAAGAACAAGTACAAGGAATATCTTGGAGGCCAAACGATAGCTAATTATTGAAACCATTATATTTGTACTTTAATAAATAAAAACTTCAGTATGTTTTTCTTAATTTACAATGGAAAACATTTGTTTAGATTAATGTTTTGATGATGTTGTTTAGGTTAGATCAGCCCTCATTTATGATACCCCATTATTGTAAAAAGAGTTTTTGTCAAAACAGAGTTGGTCATATTTGTTTATTTGTTTCATTTTATTTCAGAAACACAATTGTTCTTCACTCCACAAAACAGTTATGATGAAGTGATAAGTCGAGTCCCTTGCAACTATATACTCTTGTAAGGGAAAAATAGGATCCTTCTATTTTTCTTTATGCATTTTAGAGATGGTCTTCTGTAAGACGGTCTTACGGATTTTTATCTGTTAGACGGTTTTACGGATTCTTATCTGTTAGATGGTCTTACGGATTCTTATCCGTAAGACAGAGCCCCATTTAGAAATTTACGGATCATAATAAATACTCCCTCCGTCCCTAATTTATTGTCCTGGTTGACCCGGCGCACCATTTAAGAAAATCTATTTGACTGGATTATTAATATTGGTTTAATGTGTAGTTTCCTTTAAAGCCCATGTGTGTGTGGCCCATAATTAAAGTATGGTGAAAAAGTAAGGGTAAAGTGGTAAAAGTGATGTTCTAAAAAGGTAAGTTTCAAAGTGGACAATTATTTTGAGACAGCGAAAAAGGAAAGGAGGATGATAATTTAGGGACGGAGGAAGTAAATAATATGTTACAAAATTTCGTGAAAGGTAATCAGGTGAGATGGTTCACAGGAAAACAAATAAGGTTTAGAGTTTAGCGCACTCTCCGTCACTTTTTTTAAGTTTTATTGCCAGAAATGTGTCATTTTGCTTCAGTGCCCCTGCACTTTCAAGGTTTGCCGTCAAAATTCTTATGTTTCTCACGCCTTACAATTTAATCATTTGTCAGCCCCATTAGCATCAATTGCTTTGAGATACTTGACGGATCTTAATAGATTTTAATGAAATGTTGAATAACATGTTTAAAGTCAAACGTGACACATTGAAAAGATAAAAGTGATATATTTTAAGGTTGAAACTTGAAAATGACATTATAAAGGGAAATTTATTATAATTCTCATTAAAATACAAAGTAATACTCTTAATACTAAAAAGTGACATTTTTAATACTAAAAAGTGACAAATTTAATACTAAAAAGTGACACATTTAATACTAAAAAGTGACACTCTTAATACTAAAAAATGACACTTTTAATACTAAAAATGACACATTTAATACTTGACGGACCTTAATGGACTTTAACAAAATGTTAAATGACACGTTTAAAACCAAACGTGACACATTGAAAAGACAAAAATGACACATTTTAAGGTTGAAAGTGACACTATAAAGGGAAATTTATTATAATTCTCATTAAAATTCAAAGTAATACTCTTAATGTTAAAAAGTGACACTCTTAATACTAAAAAGTAGCACTCTTAAAACTAAAAAGTGACACTCTTAATACTAAAAAATGACACATTTAATACTAAAAAGTGACACTCTGAATACAAAAAAATGGCTCTTAATACTAAAAAATGACACATTTAATATTTAAAAAATGTTACTTTAAAACTAACGTTGACTGCTAAAAGTGACACATTTAATACTAAAACTTGACATTTTCAATGTTAAAAAGTAACACATTTTAATATTAACAATGTCACTTTATAGTATAACATGTGTCACTTTTGGCCTTAGAAATGTCACTTTACATTTTTAATGAAAATTATAATTTTTTCCTAAAAAAGTGTTACTTTTTTCGGTTGAAATATGTCACTTTTAGTCTTAAATATGTTACTTTCACTTTGAAAAGTGTCTCATTTTTTTATTTATAAAAATCATTACGTTTGACATTAAAGTGTTATTTTATAATATTAAAAGTGTCATTTTTTTAGAATTAAATGTGTTACTTTTTAGTATTGAAAATATCACGTTTTATTATTAAATGTGTCACTTTTGGCAGCCAACGTTAGTTTTAAAGTGACATTTTTTAGTATTAAATATGTCACTTTTTAGTATTAAATGTATCACTTTAGAGTATTAAGAATGTCACTTTTTAGTATTAAATGTGTAACTTTTTAGTATTAAGAGTGTCACTTTTTAGCATTAAATGTGTCACTTTTTAGTATTAAAAGTGTCACTCTTTAGTATTAAATGTGTCACTTTTTAACATTAAGAGTGTTACTTTGTATTTTAATAAGAATTATAATAAATTTTCATTTATAGTGTCACTTTTAACATTAAAATGTGTCACTTTTAACATTAAAATGTATCACTTTTGTGTTTTTAATGTGTCACGTTTGGTTTAAATGTGTCATTTAGCATTTCGTCAAATTCTGTTAGGATCTGTCAAGTATCTCAAGGCAATTGATACTAACGGATGGCTAACGGAGCTGACAAAGGATTAAACTGCAAGGTATGGGAATTCGGCGGCAAACATTGAAAGTGGAGGAGCACCGGAGAAAATAGAGGAAATGAGCATTAAAACTTAATTTTATAATTGGGGGGGTGTCAAACCTTAGACCACCGTGGGTTAAACCATTAAGATTCACCATTCACCAACACGGCTAGCCAATTTTTGTGAATTTTATTAGCATGTTTAGTTATTAACCCGTAAATTTCTAAATGAGGCTCCGTCTTACGTATTTTGGATCCGTAAGACCATCATACACAAGTCTTTGCCTTGATTTTATTATTGTGCCTTTTTTTTTGTCCAAAAACAATGGTAAGAAGTTACCATATTGAATACATTTCTTGGTCTTAAAGCAATGGTAAGTGTTACCATATTTAAATACTTCCAAAAGCAATCAAGAGTCCATAATTAAGTTGGACAAAATCTTTGGTAAGATCCTTGAATTATATTAAGAAACTAATTTATGAAACAAATCTTTTATTTCCTAGCATTATGTTTCCTTAGAGTTGTTAGATTCTTATTTGTGTAGGATATATTCTTTGACTTAAATTAGGAAACTATATTTAGAAACTAACTCTTTGGTTTTCCTAATCCTTTAGTTTCTTGGAGCCTTTTGTTTCCTAATTAAATTGTAGATCTCCACCATCATATAAATATGGAGAATGGCGTACAAAAAGAAGCGGGCAGAGCAGAGAGAGCAGAGCAATAAAAAGCATAGAGCAGAATTCACATAAGAGCAGAGAGAGCAGAATATACAGAAAAATAGATAGGTGTGCTGCTACTGGAATTTCAATGAAGCTTGGAGCGTAGCTTCATTGAGAGCTACATTGAAACTGACGTGGTTGTTTGCTTTCCCTAGGTTTCTAGGAATTTTATTTTCTAATCTCACGTTTTTTTCTATCTTTGTTTCTGTGGGTTTTGCTTTTCAAGACTTGTTGTCTTGTGAGAGTTTTTCGTTTTGGTGATTTCACATATTGTTTTGTTAAAACACTTCATCTTTTTAGTGAAATCTTTTTTGCCATAAGGCTAGATCTACAATTATAGGCTTGTAGATTGTTTGGTTAACATCTGTGTTTAATTTTTGCTTTAAATTAAAAGTCTTCCGTTGTTTTTTGAATTTCTGGTCAATGTACTTCCGGGTGTAGCTACAGTAACAAGCTATATCACGAACTACATTGACAGATTTCGTGAATCATAGCTACTGTTGTTCTTTCAATTGGTATCAGAGCCTTCTCTTGACGTCACTAAGAGTTGATTCTGATTGTAGACGTGATGGATTCTCAATATGAGAATGTTGTTCGTCCTCCTATCTTGACTAATGTGAATTATTATATTTGGAAAGTTAAGATGCGTATCTTCAACAAATCAATTGATGAGAAACCATGACATGTTGTTCTGAATGGGTGGACTGCTCCTAAGATGACTGATAATGACGGTGATGTTAAAATCACTAGTGAGGCAAATTGGACCACTCAAGATATACAAGGTCTTAGATGCCAACACCTTCAGAGTTATTGCAAATTATGACTCTGCCAAGGATGTTTGGAATGTCCTTCAAACCTTATGTGAAGGTCCTGCTAGTGTTCGTGCTTCAAAACTTAGAATGCTTACTATTTAATTTGAGAACACTATTGTAAGGGTAAAATAGGCATGACCTATTTTGGTTTTGTTTCTCCTTTCTTGATCCCTAAGTTTAGACATATTTGGAAACAAAATCTTTAATTAGATTTTGGTTTTTCTTTGTCCTAAAGTTTAGGAGTCATTTTTGGTAACAAAATATTTAATTAGATTTTGGTTTTCTTGGACCTAAATCTTAGGAGTTGTTTTTTGAAACAAAATCTTGGTGAAATTCCTTCATGAATCGTGCCTTAGAATCTTAGTCCATATGGTAACAAAATCTATGATTTATGGTAAGTGCATTTGGTTCCTAACTCTAATCCTTTTCCTTGTTGGAGTTTGCTTCCTTTTTTGTAGGTCTTCTTCACATATAAATAGAGGACTTGGGGCAGAGGCAAAAGACATGAACTGAGAGAGAATTCAGATTGCAGAGAGCATAAAAATTCAGATTCAGAAGCTGTTTCAGTTCCAGATTCTGTGCAGAAGTTGAATGTAGCTTCGGATGTTATAACATTGGAAGCTACATTGAAGTGGTGGAATTGTTTTGTCTTCCTAGCTGATTTTAGGAAGCTATTTGTTTCTTCCCACGTTTTCTATACCTGTTTTTATGTGGGATTTTGTTCTCCAAGACTTGTTGTCTTGTGAGAGTATTTTGTTTGGTGATTTCACAATATTTTTGTAAAACATTTAATCCTTTTAGTGAAATCTTTGTGGCCTTGAGGCTAGGTCTACAAGCATAGTCTTGTAGATCGTTTTTGGTATACTGTTTCATTCTGATTATTTTGTCTTCCGCTGTTTTGATTATTTTTTATCATTGTGACTTCCATTGTAACTACATTGGCAGCTACATTGGAAACTGCATTGCCTTCTCTTGAGAATCCTAGCTATTGCGTTCTTTCAACTATAATAAATGAGGATAAGATATTATGTCTTACTATGGTAGATTACTTGATATATCAAATATTGTTCTTGCTTTGGGTGATCCTATCACCAATGAATGTCTTGTTAGCAAGATGATTTGCACTTTGCCTGAAAAATTTAATGCCAAAATTTGTGCTATTGAGGAAACTCATGACATTGACAAAATTGGTTTTGAAAAAATAGCTGGCATTCTACAAAATTTTGAGTTAAACCTCAATGAGGAAATTAAGAACAAAGGCAAAGGTGCATCATCTTCTACTCTTTCTGTGGAAAGTATTGTTTTTCCTTTTGTTGTTGATATGTCTTCTGAATTGATTGAATTGCACAAAGAGATTGAGAAATCTGATTTTGGTGAAGACTCAATGGATCTTTTAACAACAAAGTTTAAAAATATTTTGAAAGCAAAGGGACAAAACATATCTCCATCTTCTATCACTAAAACTGTTTTCAAAACTGAACCTAGCAAGTTTGCCCCCAAAGAAAATTCTTTTCAAACCCATGAAAAATATTTTACCAATCATTTTGCTAAACAGCCTACATCTAGAGGCAAAAATATTGATTCTATTCAATGTAGGGCTTGTCAAGGGTTTGGTCATTATGCTAATCAATGTGCTAATACTTTAAGAAAAAAAGGTTTGAGTTTTTCTGCTACTCTAAGTGACAGTGATGATGAAGATCCAGATGATCTCCTCACTCTCATTGTTGTACACAACTCTCAAACTGATCTTGTAAGATTTTCGACTAATGTACCTCTGAATGTAGGTGCTTCACAAACTACATCGGAAGCTACATCAGACAGAAGCTGGGATGACTTTCGTCGCTTTAACTCTTCTGTCACTGAAGATGGTGCAGAATCTGAAACAGAACTGCTGGAAGCCTATAAAGAGTTGTACAAAGATTGGGAAAAGAGGGTTCTTCAAGTTACAATACTGTGGGTTCCCGGGAATGGGTGCTCCCGCGCCCCGCGCACCCTTGGATAGGGGTGCGCGTCCGTGCGGATGCGGTGACATCCACTGCTCCCGTTCCAGCCTCCCTTGTCTAGGGGAGGACGAAATCAAAAGTGCGGGAGGAGTGCTGTCGGAATAGCGAAATGGAATGCGCCTCGGTTGCCTTTAGTGGATTTTTGATCCAATATGGGAGCTTTGGATTTTCTATGTCAAGTTATCCCTTTTTTAGGGGATACCAGGATATAGGAAAACATCACCTTTCCATTCCCATCCTCTCTTGTTTAGGGGAGAACGTGAAAGTGCAAAGAAAGATGTTGCAGCGCCCCCACTATGGATTTTATGAAAATAGCCTTATGGCCTATTTCGGATCACTATGGGTGCTTTGGGTTTTCTATGTCAAGTTATCCCTTTTTTAGGGGATACCAGAACATAGGAATACATCACCTTTCCATTCTCATTCTCCCTTTTTTAGGGGAGAACGTGAAAGTGCAAAGAAAGATGTTGCGAGGCCCCACTGGATCCAAAATGTTTTTAGAGTCGCCATCTTTATTTTAAGGCAAAAATAAAGCAAAACCAGAAAAAGAAAACCAGAGATGAAGAAAACGGGTTCGGAGGCTAAGTTACGAGTTGGGAAGGTGGTAGGCACCCAACTCGCCCTTTCGGTCTCAAAACAGTTTTTTGCTAAAGTATGCTTTTTGTTATATTTATTAAACAGATAAATAAAACATTAACTGCCTATAAATACATCCATTACATCTATATTATTTACGGACTTGCAACAGACTCTTTTACAAACAATTACAAATATACTTGAGAATATTTGGCCATAGTAACGGCTACATTTAGTATTATTTCCTAAATAAATCCGGGCAGCATAACTACTTATATATTGATATTGAACCGGACCGGAAATAATACATTTACAAATAAAGACTTTATTGAATAAATGAAGTAAATAAATACAAACTTATCTAAAAACATTTTGCCATAATAATGGTTACATTTAGTACTATTTCCTAATTAAATCCGGGCAGCACAACTGCTTATATGACTACATTGGGCCGGATTGGAAATAATACTATTACAAACAAATGAAAGACTTAAAAATAAAAACTTACAGACAGCGTAGGGGTGTGCTCGCTCTGTCCCTCGGGGAGAGAGAGTCTTTTTGTTGTTGTTTGAAGTTGTGTGTTGTGTGTTGTGTGAATTTGGGCAGCGTGACTGCTCTGAAAGTTACTTTTCGGCCTCGAGGTTGGGGCAGGGTAACTGTTTGTTTTTGGTTGTTTGTTTTGACTAGAAGGCTGAAATCAGGCAGAGTAACGGCTTACTATTGGCTGATTTGGCCTTTTAAATCGGGCAGAGCAACTGCTCTTTCCACGATTTTTGGACCGGGGAAATAGGGTGGATACCTAGCTGGGGGGCTAAGGTATACTTCTATCGGTTGGTTTTGTGTTTGGAGGAGGTTTGGCAGGGTTTCGAGGCTTTGGAGGTGATCTCTCACTATCTCACACCGCTCTCTAATTCTCCAGCGTAACGTTAACGCGGAGAAGCTTTGCGAAGGAATTCTGTGTGAAATGAGGAGCCGGGCACTGCTATTTATAGGAAAAAAATAGGGACATCGGTGGAATTTCTTTTCCTTCTTTGCGCTCCTTTTGATTGTACACCGCGCTGGATGGATTGTGCTTTGCGGCAACTGTACGCTGAAAGAAAGCAGTTTGGGCGCCATGCCCAAATTGGATGGGAGCCACGCCCATTTCTTTTTTTGTGCTTCGAATGATTGTACCCTGCGTTGGAAAGATTGCATTTTACGGTAGAACGTTGCATGAACAGTGGCCGGGGAGCAATTTGGGCGCCACCCCCTATGAGTTTGGGCGTCATGCCCAAACTTGATGGTAGCCATGCCCAAATTTCAAAGTTGGTCCATTTTGAACATCCAGGTCCCTGCAATTTGTCCTTTTGCGCATCCTGCTTTGTCCTTTTGCACTTTTGACCCTGTAACTTGACATTTGTTAATGATTTAACAGGTCTTGATATTTTTTGTCATGTCACATACCAGGGGTACGAAATTTGGGTGTCTACAAATACATGGAAAGACAAATGATATTCTCAAGAAAGTGAATAAAGATCAGAAAGAGTGTATCACTAGACTAGAGTGTTTGCTTAGCAAGAAGGATGTGGAGCTTGAAAATCTGAAAGAAGAACTTATCAAAGCTAATGAGACCGTGGCAAAATGGAATTCAAGTTAACACAAATTGGATGATATGTTGAAGTCCGAGAATAATGGTAAGTCTGGACTTTGATTCTTGCCAAAAACATTTGTTAAAAAAGGTGAGAAGGTACATCTTCTGAACAAAAACAGTTTACACAAAATTTTCAAGAAGCAAATTTCTTTGAAAAAACAAAAACTAGAAAAAGAAAATTTGTGTGTCATTACTGCCACAAACCTGGTCATATTCAGCCCTTTTGTTACCTGAAAAAAGCATTCTATGATGAGAAGGTTAGACAAGCATACCTGGTCCGTAAGTAGGTGCAGCACCGGATGCAGCAACATCTGAAGCTACATCCAAAGCTACATCGGCAAAAAATGTTCAGAAAAGTTTTGGGTTCCTAAAAGACAATCAGACTTTGTTCTAGAATCACAGAATTCAGAAGTTGAAAGTTCAGAAAATTCAGCAAATGCGGATGCAACTCCGGATGTAGTTGCATCACAAGCTGCATCAGAAGATGCATTGGCCAAAACTTTTGCAAAAGCAGAAACTGAATCCCAAAATGCTGAAACTGCTCCCACTATGACTGATCGAAGCCATGATATTCCTAGCCGTATATAGAAAAATCATCCAATCTCTCAAGTGATAGGTAATATTCATGATGACATATCCACAAAGAGAAAAAAATAAGGTTGATTCTCACAAATTAGCGTGCTTATCAAAATATTTTTGAGAGAAACCTTGTTACTTTTAGTAGTTAGTTTTAGTAATTAGTTTAATTTAGTTTTTTAATCAAAATTTTTTTCTAGAGTCCATTATTTTTTGCTTTTATTGCTTGCTTTTTAGATATGACTCTACAACTTTTATGGATGCACCAAATGATTAAAGAGTATGAGCTACACATTGATGTGTTAACCATGTATTGTGATAACACCAATGCAATTTGTATAGCACGAAAATCTAGTTCATCTTTCTCGAACAAAACACATTAATATAAGACACCACTTTATTAGAAACTTGGTTGAACAATGAATTGTTTGCATTGAATATGTTGGGACTGAAAATTAACTTGCTGATATTTTTTAAAAAGAGTTTTGATTTTAAAGATATTTTCCAATCTAAGGAAATCTCTTGGTATGCGTGTCATATGATTTTACACGTAGTTAATTATAAAAAGAACAAAAAAAATTAGGCATGATTGTATTTTGCCTTTAGAGGGCACTCTAGATCATTGTCTCACTTGTTTGTGCCTTTTATTGTTGCTTGAGAATTGCGTTCAAATTCAGTTGTGGTATTGGTTTATGATTCTCACTCTCTCCCCCAACTCTTGAGCAAGTTTGAAGTCCACAAAAAAAAGAGCTACCTAAAGTACAAGGGTTGTAGCATCTTATCTTGGTACTATGGAACTTTGGTTCTCATGGGTTGATTTTGAGAAAAATGGATACCCTTAGAAAAGTGTGAAAGCTACCTAAAGGAAAAGAGCTACCTACGAACAAGGTTTGTTGTCATTCTCTCTTAGGACTATGAATCTTTGGGTTTCATGGGTTAATCATGTGAAAAATGGCTTCCCTTGGTAAATAGTGTGAAAGGTTCCTAGTGTCATGTTTTGTATATATTGAAATAAAGTAGAGCTATACTCCTAGGGAAATAAAGTACCTATGGATTTTTGTTATAAAAGATTTATGATCTTGGGAGAGAAATCTGGTTGAGAAAACAAAAAATATGAAATTGAACATAAAATCACAATTTTGGCGAATGCATCTCCCAATGTAGTTGCATCAGGAACAGAGAGAGCAGAATATACAGAAAAATAGAGAGGAGTGCTGCTGCTGGAATTTCAATGAAGCTTCAAGTGTAGCTTCATTGGGAACTACATTGAAACTGTTGTGGCTGTTTACTTTCCTAGGTTTCTAAGAAGTTTATTGTTTAATCACACATTTTCGCTATCTTTGTTTCTGCGGATTTTGCTCTCAAAGACTTGTTGTCTTGTGAGAGTTTTTTATTTTGGTGATTTCACATATTGTTTTATTAAAACACTTCATCTTTTTAGTAAAATCTTTTTTGTCATAAGGCTATATCTACAAGCATAGGCTTGTAGATTGTTTGGTTAACATATGTGTTTAATTTTTGTTTTAAATTAAAAGTCTTTCGTTGTTTTTTTGAATTTTTGGTCAATGCACTTCCGGGTGTAGCTATAGTAACAAGCTACATCACGAACTACCTTAAAAGATTTCGTGAATCCTAACTACTATTGTTCTTTCAAAGGGCAATATAGACTTTCCATGATGCTACTAATCAGAGAACCCCTAATTAGCAAAACCATCAAAGGTTGTAGGAGACTGAAGCCTCTATGAGATAAAATAACTAACGATCACAACGTGTTTTCATTATGCAAGCTGGTTAAGTGAACTCAACATGTTATAAATTAATAACATTGATGCTTAATACATCATATATAAAATATTTAATACAACATTTTTTAAGAAAAGTGGACCAAATTACTCTTTGCCATTTTATGAGTAAATGATTTTTTTTAGGATTGGTCCCAAACCGGTCTCAATGCCTGAAAAAAAAATTAGGACTGGTCTCAAACCGGTCTCAATTCCTAATTTTGTTTTTTGTTTTTTTAGGACAGGTCCCAAACCCACCCTCAATGCCTGAATTTTTTTATTTTATTTTTTGGATTGGTCCCAAACCGGTCCTTATGCCTGATTTTTTTAGGACTGCTCACAAATTGGTCCCTATGCCTGAAAAAAAAAAACTTTTTTTAAGGGTAATATAGTATTTTTACAACAAAAAATGTTGTATTAAATATTAAACATGTGCTGTATTAAGCATCTCTCATTAATAATCGTTGGATAAATATACTAAACTTCCATCCTCTCCCTATATAAACGATCTCTCTCTATGAAGAAAAATATACTAATATTGTAATACTTCATCCCACATCGGGTAGGTGTAGGAATTGTGTTTGATTTATAAGATGATCACACATTATCTCTGGGCACAAACATCATAATTTTTGGGTCGGCTTGTGGTGGGCCTGATGACCCAAGGTGCAGCGTGTTCAGTAGGTCGGTGTGTGGGCTACACGTAGCGAATCGGGCTTGGATCGTTACAAATTGTATCTGAGTGGGTCCCGGCCGAAAATGTGCATAGGAACAAAGTGTTTGTACGGGCCAATGTGCTCCGCAGGAGATGGAAGCCATCTCTTGATCCCCATATAAGCCACCTTTTGAATCCTGTATTGCCCATAGGTACGGTTCGGCCTTGACGAGAATATCATGGATTTAAGCGGTGGAAATAAATAGCTAGCCATCATTATATTAAAGGAATATCCCATTAATTGTTATCAAAGGGTTAGTGACATTTTATTGGAGACTAACTTCTTATCAAAAAGTTATTCAATATAATCAAAATCTTGAAAAGTTTTGAAAAATATTTTAATTAGAAAAGTGTTATAGTCTTTTTATATAATGACTTTCTAGGAATAAAGAAACTAAACTATTTTTATTTTTATTTGGTGTTATTTTGTTTTAGTTGAGGAACCTGTATTAAGAAACGTGAAATAATATACTCCCTCCGTTTTCAAATTATTGTTCATCTTTCTTTTTTCGTATGTTTTTATATAATTGTCTTTTTTTCAAAAAATTTCATTTAAAAAAATATTTTTACCACTTTACCCTTATTTTTTCTACCTACTTTAATTATAACCACATACTTAAGGGTATTAAAGGAAAATATACATTTCACCAATATTTATAATATAATCAATTACTTTTTCTTAAATAGTTTGCCGGGTCAAAGCAGACAATATTTTGAAAACGGAGGGAGTATGTAGCTAGGATTCTTAAATAAACAACACTTGATGAAACAGTCACCAATGATGTATCTAATGATATATCATCTCATGAGTTATCAAGTAAAAAACACAACGGAATAAATAAAATAATTAATAAACGAATCAAACAAAAAGATAATAAGCTATAATTTATGTCTACAAGTAAAATACTTGTAGACGATACCTCGTGACAAAACTTCTACTATATTAAATATAACAATTGGTTACAATATGAAAACAAATCGTTTAGAGAATGAAAATAATTACGAAAACTCATAAGAGAGAAAATATATCTAATATATGCTAAACACTTTTGAATACACCAGCAAATTAAAAAAACACAAAGAGTGTATGGCAAAACAGTGAACAGTGAAACAATGAGTCTTGTGATATTGTATCATTCAATAGCTCATTGACTTCGTGACATCACTTCTTTGTGCAAAAATCTCTCTGAAAATTCTCTACTTGGGTTACCAGACGTCCAAGGTTGTTCCTTTCTTTTATAGAACTCTAGAAAATCTATCTAACAAGTAAAACACACAATAAGACAATGTTAGGATTAGGAAAGCATTATTATGGAGGTAAACATCTAATTCCTACAAGTTAGAGATCGTCATATTAGAATTCTTAAAGAAGACAAAGACTAAACATCCTAGCAATTACCTAGGAAGACAATAACAACATATGTTTTAAATGTAATAAAATACGACCAGAGTGGGAGAAATAACCCACCATTATTTTTCACCTTAACAAAAAGATATACATGTATTTATTGAAAGATGCCAATTGTGTGTAATAAGATATATTGTTAAATGTGATATATACCTGAATTAGAGGTGACAAAATAAATGTTATGAATAATTATGGGTTAATCTATTATTCATGAATAATCATAGATAATAAGCTAATTCATAATTATCCATAATACTCATTTTACCACCTCTACTTGAATCACATTTCGATAGGCATTAGTTTTGTATTGTGCCGTGAAAGTTTTGCATGGTGCGGTGTTCAAGTTTTTCTTTCACATAATGTAAAATGTGATCAAATATGTGATTGCATCCCCACTAGTGAATAGTAAATCGTAAATAAAAAACATACTGAGTAAATCTTTATTTATAAGAAAAAACGTATAAATATGACGAAACTTTGCCTAATAAATGGAAGGGTGGGGATATTTACACCCCAAAACACTATCTTTACACCCCATTAATCTCTACACCCCATGATTTTATCACATTTATCTAACCACCCCATCTAAGTACCTATTTTACCCTTTTCTATTCAAAAACAATTAATAACCACCAACCAAATTAATTACTAACTTACCTATTGTAACCAACCAATTTACAAAATTGTCACCCCTCCCATTTTACAACGGGTTGTGCCCTTGTATAGCTCGTCCTCTTCCTATTGTCAACAAAGAGCTCGTCTTCTTCCTCTTCAAGTGAGCAACTGCTTGTGCACTCTCATTACATGATCAAGCAACATACAGCAAGTGTTTAAGCATAGCAAGCGTTCAAGCAACACTCACTCTTTCATTAAGTGTTCAAGCAACATACCACAATGTCTTCAAGTATAGGTATGAATTTTCATTCTTCTCCTACACTTGAATACTAGGTATATGTCAAATTTAAGTGTCAATAACAATGTAGGTTTTTTTCATTAATGATTTTTGGATTGCATTTGTTAAAAAATAGCAAAAAATTTGAAAACTCGAACACAGGGCTCTGTTTGGACCTGGTTAGATGAACACCCTTTGTGGTGTTCGACCAGTACTAACCGAACAGCTTTAAGGGCGTTCATTTTAGACTAGCCGAACACGTGCCTAACTGTTCAACTAAGCCTGGCCAAACGCTCATGTGGCTGTTCATCTCAGCCTGGCCGAACGCTCATGTGCCTGTTCATCTCAACATAACCGAACAAACTATGGTCTGTTCATCTCAGACTGGCCGAACAGCCCATGGTCTGTTCATCTCAACCTAGCCGAACAGACTATGATCTGTTCATCTCAGCTTGGCCGAACAGTCTATGATCAACACTTTTCAGACTTTGATTTTGTTTTATTGGAACTATAACCTAATTATGATATATTTTATTTGGTGTTTACAGGAAAACTTTTTTAAAACGTTTATATAAGGAAAAAGGTAACAGCATCCGCTAGGAAAGAAATGGAACAAGCACGCCAACAACAACACGAGCATGGCCATGGGCAGAGGCAAACTTTTAAGCATGAGCATGGGCAGGAGCAGACTTTTGAGCCTCAGATTGGGCAGGGGCAGACTTTTGAGCCTCAGATTGGGCAGGGGCAGACTTTTGAGTATGAGCATGCGCAGGGGCAGACTTTCCAGCAGACTTTTGAGCAAGATGAGGAGCCATTTCAGTTTGAGCAGTCGCAGGGGTAGTTTCAGCAGACTTATGAGCCTCAGATTGAGCTCGGATTTCCTGGTGGTCCACGTGATACATCGTTGCTGACTTCATATGAGTCACACGTAGCTACATATATTTGGGCTGGTAAAGAAGAGGGTGGTATTCTAAAATGCCACAATCACACACAGAAGTTGCTTAATTGGGTCATTCCTAATGGCGAAGATTCGAGGGTATTTCGGGATATGGTCAGGGGCAGTGCGCTTAGTAGACTAAGGCATGTATGCTATGCTGATGTGAACAAGGTCTTAGTTTCTGCTTTCGTGGAACGATGGCATCCAGAGACTAACACTTTCCATATGCCTTTCGGGGAGATGACCATTAGTTTAGATGATGTGTTTTGTCTGCTCGGTCTTCCTATTGTGGGAGATCCATTAGCTTGTGCTAGGGATGTTGATGCCTCATATGTGAGTGAGATGTTGGGAGTGTCACTTGAGGAGGTTTTTGAGGGCATGGGAAATAAGAGGGGGGCTTCGGTGACATTGGAGTGGCTGCGTGTGAGGTTTAATGATGATGTCACGTCTGAGGATAAGTTTAGGGTGGGTTGTGTAGTGAGGGCATACTTCTTATTGATCTTGGGTTGCACGATATTTTCTGATAAGAGCGGGACCCGTGTACCTATTGCATACTTAGAGTGGCTTGAGGATCTTCAAAATCTAGATACTTATGCGTGAACCGCCACCCTTGCATATTTATATAGACACTAGGACAAGCATCTAGGTATAACACGGCGTATAGTGGTTCCATGGCATTACTTGAGGTAATAATTATAATTATTCTATAGTTTTATGTTGTGAATTTACTATTAAAGTTAAAATGTTTTATTTGATACTTGAATCTTTAAAAATGTATATTTTATTGCTTTTAGGCGTGGATCTACTTGCGGTTTCCATATCTGAGGCCACCACATAATGTTGATTACAAGTCTAGATACCCGCTTGCACGTAGGTGGATCCCGCAAGGGAATCAGGGACGACGCGCTGACCGTTTATTAGCATCACGTGAGCAATTAGATAGACTGACGAGCCGTGACGTGAGTATACGTATTTTTCTATCAATTTCAACAACTTTTTAATATTAGGTTTCGTATTGAAAGTTTTTGACTTTTTGTTGGTCTATTGTTTTAGGTTGACTGGCTTCTTTACGACAGTAAGGTCAGGGACCGGTTTCCATGGCATCAGATTGCCACGTATCTAAGATGCATACAGATGGGCTATGTTGTCGAGCCATACCATCCGCAGTCCTTCGGTTCGGGTATGTGCAAACGATTCGAGGACGATCATTGCTCGAACTGCGGCCCTCGAGATAACTCGAAGGCCTTGCATCGTGGCTAGGTTTTGCTGGAGTGGTTGACGTCCGATAGCCATCTCCTATCGAAGAACGGCTCGGCAGGCGTGCCTACGTGCTTGGGATTGTGCTCTTGGTTATTTAGGCTGTGCAGGGAGCGTTCACATGTAGTCGCATGCCCGTGGTAGGCGATCCGCATACGTTAACACCACTACGGCCGATGCCGCCGCCGACTCGATGACGAGGATATTGGGAGTTGTGAGGACTATGATTGATCCCACAGTGCAGCGCTGGAGATCTGGTGACCGATCTATACCATATGTGGACTTGGGCTCATTGCTTGATAGAGTGCACACAGTTATCAACGGTCCAGCTGATGACACGGGACCGTCTCATAGGAGGCAATAGTGATGTGGACTAATTAGTAGTACTTTTTAATGTTATGAATTGTAAAACAGTTTTTAGTATTTTTTGTGGTAATGAAATTTTTAGCAAACTTTGTATAGCCGACTATGCTTTTTGTGTGGCTTGGTTTTCATGTTATTTTCTTATTGCAGACTTTGTATAACATAGGACATTTCATAGCAACATAAAAGAAGCATTAGCAGACGACGAATATCATACATAATTTAAATGGCACGTTCAAATACATGTTTTTAATATAATACAATCAGAACTACTCCAAATGTATACTATCAGAACTACTACCAACAACTCTAGCTGAGCCTACAGATTCACTATACGAAAGTTGTCGATTAATATATACTAATTTCCACGCATTAGCAGACGACGAGCAATTATGGTCCCAAACCCATGGCACAGGTGCTAAAGGGTAACCATCACGTAAAAAAACCTACAAATACATTGAGATGCTATCAATAAATAATTTAAACCAAATAATATGTCAACCAATTGTAAATAAGTGAAGTAAAGCAATCGAAAGTGATCAAACCTGAATAAAGTGATCACCGTTTACTCTTCCGATACAAATAATATGTGGATCATTTGGGGGTGCGGTCCTCAATGGTAAGTAAGTGAAGCAGTGTTTTCTATCTAATACCATGAAAGCAATGTTGTAATATGATGCCACCAAATGTCTCATATCATTTGCATCAAACCAATATGCCTTGGGAGCACTAATGTCGTTATATTGTAGACTCGCGTTCACTTTAGTCACACGATTACGTTCAATTAAGATACATGTGTATAATTCCTGGTTTGACATCAACTCCATCGACAAGTCTGCTCGAACCCTGCTCCATGACTCTTCATTTCTATACATAAACCTAGCTACGGCACGAAAACCACAATGACCGTCACCAATGATATTCGTTGTGCCCAATATGAAAGGCCGAAATTCCTTAGGGAATTGTTGAACGTAATTACCACTAGCTTTCCCGGCCCTCGTACGTGGTCGCACAACCTATTGAAAGTTAAAACAAATTAAATTCATAATATATATATATATATATATATATATATATATATATATATATATATAGCAAACCTTATATAGCAATCCTTGAAATATAAGAAGATTAATACCGAATCTTTTCGTTAAGCCGGGCAACCTAGTGAGCGTGGGAGGTTGCTGCGATGGACCAACCTCGTATAACAATCCTTGATCACAAGGGGAGCAGCTATCTATCATCGACTCCACATGCTCAAACAAACTCGGATCACGCTTGGTTGATTTATCTTTTTTTACCTTCGCAGGCTTCGGACGACCACGAGTGCGCACTTCATCCTGTGGAACAATCAAGGAGTTTGTTCTCGCGTCTTTCACCTCCATCATTCTTTTAATGATTAACAACTTTTCAGTCTCAGGAGCGTTCTCATAATATTCACGAATCTCATCATACGTGCTATTGAATCGATTGTCCATATCCAACTTCACTGAAACTTCAACATTCTCAGGAGTAGGTAACATATCTAATTTCCTCCAAAATGAATCAACCTGATCAAGGGGAATTGGACAGTCATTTCTTATATACTCAGCAATCTCATGACGACAAGGCAGCCCGCATGTTTTTCGAAGTACACAACCACACAACAACGGGTCTATATAACCATCTTCAGGTATATTAGTCATCTCATTGTATATCAGACTCAATGCATGAGTAGACACCAAACCTCGAAGTTGTTGAAATATAACTGATTTGTATTTCGGAAGAACGATTGTAAGGCTTTTCGTGAATGACACCTTGATTGCAATGTGAGATGTCTTAATCAGGGTGTGCAACTGTCTCCAACATGTCTCAAAGTCACCTTGACTTGATTTCAACTGTCTTTTTAAAGCTGCATGTTGACTCTCCACCCTAAAATAAGATACAATTAATATTTCTATTACATGACAAAATTTATGGAAAACAATGAAATGTTGAAAACATTTAAATACCTGCTTGTTGTGTTGTTGTCGAAGTGCATTACATTATTCGTCCAAACCGACACAAACCTTTCCTTGTACAGCCGTATCCATTGCTTCATGGCGTACTCAACCGCAGCAAGATAATCAATAAAATCCATCTGAAATCTCTTCAGGTATTCTTCATATATGTGCTCATTTTTTGCATCCACCAAAAAATTCCAACAGATGGTAAATTGATCCCATTGCACTTTTGTGCGAAAGTATTTCTTACAATTCGCAAGGATGTTTTTGTTGATATGCCATCGACAAAGTAAATGTTGGGAGGTAGGAAAAGTTACCTCAATTGCATTCATTAACGCAAGATCTCGGTTACTATCACGGTTGGCAAGGAGGATTGATTCATCAAAGCTTTCAAGATACCAAGCGCCCAAATGTAGTTATCTTGCAACTCCGACCCCATATATGCAGCTCCAACCAAAAATGTCATATTTGTCGACGTCACACCAACAATCTCCAACAAGGGTAACTTATATCTGTTTGTCTTGTAAGTGTAATCCATGAAGAGAACCTTGGGAAAAGAACGTAATAGCTCAACGCTCATTGGATGAGCCAAGAACAAATCTTGGACAGTGTTGGTTTTCTCACATCTCCTATGATGGTAGTAATATCCATGCTCTATCAATTTTGCTACAAGCTGCTGCATTTGCGATCGACCATCACGCTCGATAATTTTATTCTTGCTACGAGCATTGTAAATAGTCTGTATTGAAGACTTATTACTTTGAAACTTCTCGTGTAAACCTTGCAAAATGTCCTTAGGCCTCGAATTGGCATGCGACATGTCAAGAACATAAGCCTTCTCGGCTCTGATAATCGACCAACAAATGAGTGGCCATGCATGTGAGGGGCCTCGACATGGTTATGCAACCCACATTCAACCTGAAGTTCCCATACTCCTTCACATAATTGTATACCCTTCAAACGAAATGGACACCCACATTTTTTCGATCCACGTTCTCTCTTGCTATTCTTTGTTACTTTACTCGAATCATCCCTTTTTTTTACGAGGTTGCCCACCACGTTCACAACCTAAAGTTAACCGAGGTCCTCTATTTGCCGTACCACTATCAGACCTAGTAATTACTATCACAAGTCCATTCTCCCTTCGATCGTACGAACCCAATCAAATAAGTCATCCCGGGATGAAAAATATGCGTGATTTACAAACACATTGCTGTAATCTATAACAATCTGTTGTTGAAGAGGAATGATCGCATCATCTGAGGACCAACGACAACGTGCTCATAGGATACGTGTTTGCTTCCTGAAAATTAAGCAAAAAAAAAAAACATGTTAAAAATTCATGATTCTGCACTGTTCATAGACTGTTCGGCCATGATGAGATGAATAGAAGACAGAGTGTTCGGCCAGGCTGAGATGAAAAGCAGTGCGAGTGTTCGGCCAGGCTGAGATGAACACAACATTTGGTGTTCGACCAGAGTGTGATGAACACCCTTAAGGCTGTTCGGCCAGTGCTGACCGAACATCCTTAAGGATATTCATCACACCATAGCCGAACAGACGTAAAACCCAGCTCGAATTTTTGGGTAAAAAATTAAATTTTAATGGAAGAAAGTGAAAGAAATACTTACATTACCCGACCCCATGACTTCTTTAAGCTCCTTATAATGTTATTTTTGACAATGTGATTATGTTTGGTGTTGGTTTTGAGAGAGTTTTTTGAAAAAAAAAATTGAGAGAAGAACACACAATGAGGTCCCGTAAAATATGTATTCGTGGTTTTGAGATTTGGGGTGTAGATATAAAATAATGGGGTGTAAAGAGTATTATTTGTTTTTAGTATAGTATTTGTGATTTTCAAAATTTGAGGTGTAAATATAAAACAATGGGGTATAGGGAGTATTATTTGTTTTTTAGTATAAGTGTATTATAGTTATTTCAATGGGGTGTAGAGATTAATTAATGGGGTGTAATGTTTAAAGGGGCCTTTTAGGTCATTTCACTCAATGATATTTGTATAATTATTTCAAGTGGAGTGTAGAGATAGTTTTTTGGGATGTTGTTATCCCCTCCCTAAATGGAAAACACTGTTTATGAAGTGATCTACAACTAACACAATATAAGTACAAAAAGATCAATCGACGAAAAAAATACAAGTTAAAGCACTATTCTAGATTGGATGCACTTACCGATGTGATCGCGAAAGGGGAATCGTGGAACCGGGCCAATTGGACAAACCATTTTTTTTTATGCAGGCCAGTTTTTCAAACCGACGGAAAAACGAAAAGTTATTGCTCCTTCTCCTAACCAAATTAAGTTTTCCGTGATTTTCATGTGTTTTTTTTGTTGATTTTCAATACAATTAAAACATGTATAAATGATAGGAGTATCAAATTTAGATTCCCGTGGTAGATATGGAGAATGTAAGATGCCGATTCGATCCCTTCACGCCTCTGGAGGAAAAAAAAAAGATTATTGATGCATTTATTATAAACTATTTTTTACATCTGTGCGTTAAACGTATGGTATATATTTTTTACAATTAAATTATACAAAAGCAAAATGAAGAAAAACAAAATTAAGGAGAACTGTTTAAAAAGAAATATATATCACTATAAGATTAATCATTTTAGATATTCAAATAATTACTTATACACAACATTTGGCGTTTTATTTGTTGACTTTTCACCATCAGAACGGTTTGTTACCTTAGACACTACAATATACAGTTGCTCGTGGTTGAACACTGGGGATACAGATTACAGAACAGTTTGTTGTTTTAATAGATGTGTTCTCCTTTTGTGTTAAATTATTGTTATGTTTGACCCGACACACAAATTAAAGAAAAAAAAGATTTGATTATTAAAATTATTATAATATGTAGTTTATTTTAAAACTCATGTGCATCTTGATGTCCAATTCAACTGGCGAGATTTGTTGGTTTTTTGAGATACTGATTTTCATCTCTTCTTTTGAGAGTGTCAAAATGTATTGTCTATTTTTTTAAGTTGTAAATATTTTTTTGGTGGATAGAAATGTACATAGGCTTTCATTTATCATCATGCGAGCTTATATAGCTCCAGCATTTGTATATATTATAGAAGTTTTTTATTTATTTATTTATTTTTTTTAAAAAAAAAGGTTGGAGGGGACATAGACCGTACCCCATTCCTTAATTTTTTTTAATTATATTTAATGCCTTGAAAGGCTACAATTATATATATATGATGTCTTTGGTATGGCTCGAACAATTGGTGCCTCTGGGGAGGCTTTTGAACACCCGACCTCTCGGTTGAGAGTAGTTAAGTCCCAGGGTGCCTCTGGTAGGGCTTGAATACTCAACCTCTCCGTTAAGATAGGTGAGTAGCTAAATGGAGCATTTGGATAAGACTTTAACAACAACGATGCCTCTGAAGATGCTTGAACACCCGACCTCTCTACTGAGAGTTGTAAAGTCCAGGGTGTCTCTAGTGAGACTCGAACACCCAACCTCTCCGTTAGGAGAAGTGAACAGTATCAGTTGAGCTAGAGCTCGTTGGTATATATTATAGAAGTTAGGTGCGGTAATTAAAGAAAAAAATGTTAAAATAATAAGGCAATCTTCCTAATAAAAACTTACATACAACACATTTTTTTTGAGAGCTATGATATTACGAGCTAGAGCTTGTAGTGTTATTACAAGCTTTAGTATTAATGCCGTTAAATCAAATCTCCTAAGATATTTACACCGTTAGATTAAATATGTTCTTTTTTAGGTAATGATATGAACATTTCAAATCATCCTCAACTTAAAGTTTAATATATCTAACGGCTCAAACACTAAAGCTCATAATTATATCACAAGCTCTAGCTCAGTAATATCATTTGTCTTTTTTTGAATCAACGAAAAAGAAATACATTAGAATACTAAAGACATATAGATATCTAAATTGAAGTGATTTTAACCCCCAAGAAATGCTTCAGCTTCCATTCTCAAAGTTTAATATATCTAGCAACATGTGCAATCAATATCAAGTTTCTTCATATTTCAAGACAATTTAGACACTTATATCAAGTTAAATATAATGTGATGAGACACGATTTTCAGAAAATGATTTATTTTTAGCAAATACATTTTGATGAGATCTTATTATATTTGGTTGTGCTAATTATTTATGCCTTTATATATATTTAGATTCTAAAAGGATGAACATTTATTAGAAGTTGACAAACCTATTGAAGATTTATGGTGTTAATTGAAAATTGTCCACATTTAAAACTATACCAGAATTAGAAAATATTAAAGATACAAAAGTCTTTAGACTTTCATTTTTAGAGCATCACAATATGGGTTTTCCAAATGGATTCCCAACCCAAAAAAATAGGTTCTCCACATTGTGGAGTTCTCCATTCGGATACTCAAATCCCTTCATTTGGATCCAGCTCCCGGCCAAAAAAAATTCTTCCAACCCACTTCCTCTACCACACGTGGAGCCACTACTCACTCTGAATGGTGTGTACTTTACACGCGCTTGAAATAGGCGTGAACAAGACCACTTCCGTCTGCCCCACCCCCTGCCAGCACGGTCCCCCTTCCCCCTCTGCACACGCCAACTCCCCCCCTCACTCTCTCTCTCTTTCTCTCATTTTGTTGTTTTCCATTTCTTTTCTTCTCTGTGATCTTCATTTTTTTCCTCTCTCTCTTCTCACATATTTTTTTTTCTATTCCAAAATTGTTTTTTTTAATTTTCCTTTTTTTTTTGAAAAAGTTTGTTCTTTTTTTGTAACAAAGTATTTGTTGTTTATACGAAGTAGTTAAAAATTAACAATAAATATTACATGCAATATATTAATGAAAATTATAAAAATTAAATAAAAATTATTTAATTTCTTTGTTAAGGCGAAATATTTGAAATATGTTAATACACTAATTAAAACTATAATTAAATTATGTAATATATTAATTAAAACTATAATTAAATTATGCAATATATTAATTAAAACAAAAAATTAATTTTTTTGAAAAATATAATTATAAATAATTTATATTTAAAAAGTACAATGCGGTCCACCTTAAGAACCAAGTTAAAAAACCATGCATTGTGAAAGTTGATTCTTAAGAGGATGAGTTCTTCAAAATCCAAATTAGCATCTGGAGAACTCAAAAATAAATATGATATATGATATAATAAAATAAATAAGACAAAACACATCTTTGATCTACTGTACTTTACAAGAGTTTGTAATTAGCCCACTTGAACTTAACAATTTTCGTAATGGTCATTGAACATGAGTTATGTTGCAGTTTAACTTATTTTTTGGATGAACGTTAAATTCAGACGTTAAATTATGTTAAATATATATTTTGTTCATGTCTTTTTCATCATCCTCTTGACTAATCAACAAAAAAATCTGAATTAAATCCCAAAAAAATTGAATTGTTGCCAGGGTCAAAACTTCAAAAGGGCATACATAGCTTTAGTTAATTTAGACTATAAGGTTCAATTCTCTAGCCTACAAATTCTTTCTCAAGTTCGAAACCGATTCAATACAATCAGACCTAGGAGAAAGGAGTAGGTGGTAGGCAGTGGCCATGGTTGTACCCACCCGCGTTTCTTCAAGTTCCAGCACATGCCTTCAATTCTCCACTCAATCAAAGACTAACTCTAGCCCGCACCAGCTGTGTGCGAATAATCTTTAAAACAAATCCCAGCCTTAGATCCACAAAAACCTGAAATCTCCGGCCTTCTGCATATAAATCTCAAATCTGACCATCTCAAGCATTTCAATCTGCTTCTAGTTTCAATCGTCACCATAAGCTCCGACAAGGGCAAAATAACTATTTAACATAATTTAACGTTTGAACTTAACGTCCATAAAAAATGGGTTAAATTGTAATATAACTCAAGTATATTGGTCATTACGCAAATTTTAAAATTCAAGTAGCCTAATTGCAATCTCTTGTGAAGTACAGTAGCCCAAAAATGCGTTTTGTCAATAAACAATATGATTTATCATTAATAATAAACTGTAAGATCTAAGTTTGGTGGTTCGACTCAGTAGTTTGGTTTGGTGATTCGATTCAAAATGATTTAGTTTTGTTCAGTTTGACTTGATACGAAAAATGAAACCATAAACTTAAAGCAAGTTAAATTATATAAGTTACAAAACTGAACCAAACCACTTTATTCGACTATTATTTGTTCTACTTGACAAATTGCGCACTTGGATTGACGACCCCCTATATTTTGTACCATAGAATGCAAAAGCAAGGTGGTCCAGTGTAAGAAAAAAGAACACACGCCCGCTAATCTTCACTGCTTAAAAGAGGAGAGAAAAGAAACGTGTACGTACATCCTAGCTAAAATAAAATCTAACAAATCTTTCATCTTTCAACATTGAGATTCTTTTTCTTTTCCCTTGGAGGGTGTGTTGGGGGGGACCAACTATTTAGTATATGCGTCTCTCCAACATTTTGAGAGGACAAATTTTAAGTGAAAAGGAAAGGAAAAATGCACATCTTTTTCATTGGTTGTTACGAGGGAGTATATCCAATTCTACTGCATAATTATTTTATAAATGACGTGAAAATATATACTCCATTCTGAAAAAAAATATATATATTTCCCTCAAAAATTTTTTAATAAAATAAAGGATTTGTTTTACTCCATTTCATTTAGAGAATGTCTTATGTGATGAGCCCTTAGGGGGTGGCCCTACAGTAGAAACGAAATTTTATAAAATGTGAGATTTCAGATTTGATCATTTTTCACGTTCGCTTAGGAGCAAAAAAAAAAAAAAAGTCTTATGTGATGTTGTCTTGCGTATTCTAATTAGGTTTGAAATCAAAGTTAAAAACTTCCTGCATCTCCCTCATTTCAAATTCCTTGCCAATTTAGGGCATGTTTGATTTAGCTTATTGATATATGCTGATGGCTTATTACTTATGACTGATAACTTATTACTTATGACTTATGACTGATGACTAATAACTTATGATGTTTGATAAAACTTTTTAAAAGTGCTGATTAACTTTCATAAGTTAGTGTGTGTGTTTGATTAATAAGTTGAAATAGTGCATATATCAAATATAAATAGTAAAATAACATCATCACAAAATGTGATTTACATTATTATTATTATTATTATTATTATTATTATTATTATTATTATTATTACAAGTTTTATCACTATTATTAATTATTAATATTATTATTATCATTATTATTGCCTTTATTATTATTATTATTTTATTAACATTAATATTACTTTTATTATTATTATTACTTGTTAATTTAAGTATTTATTTTATTATATTAATAATATTATTAATGTTATTTATATTATTATTTATATCACTTTTATTATTAGTATTACAATTACTTTTACTATATTATTATTAATATTACCTTTTAATAATATTATTAATAATTATTATTATATTTATCATTATTAATACTATATTTATTATTATTATTATTATTATAACAATTATCATTATTCATATGATTATTTATTAATATTATTATAATTCCTTTTATTATTATTATTATTTATAATAATAATAATAATAATAATAATAATTAATTATTATTATTGTTATTAAGAAAGGTAATCTTGAAATATATAAAATTTCAATAAAAAAGAGGACTTATATGTTTTTGAAAAGTAGAATTAAGCACTAGACTTAGTGCTTACAACTTATGACCTTACATGTGCTTTAAATGGCTTGTACATGACTTATGACTTATCTTACCATAAGTGAAATCAAACGCTTCAAAAACAACTTATGGTAAGTCATAAGTCATAAGCACTTCCAGATAAGCCAAATCAAACAGGCTCTTAGAGTTCTCGTTTTATAATTTTGGGCTTTCTATCTATTAGATCATGTTAATTTTTTATCTCTACATTCATCTTACCTTTTCATTTATCGTTACAAATAAGAACTCAAAACCCCAAAATTAAGTCACTAAAACACTCCTTACTTTTTCCACAAATATGTGTTAAGATGGATGATTTTTCTACTAAAATCTGTAAGATTGATCGGACAAACTATCAAAATTTAGTTGTATTGTACGTATGTATAGTGTTCATTTAATATTAATATAAACTAGTTTTGTTAACCCGTGCGTTAAACGTACGATTATTCTTTTTTTTCAACTAAATCATGCAAAAACAAGCAATGGAACAAGCAATGAAAATTGTCTTCTTTGGAACTTGAAAGTCAGCCTTACATTAGATGGAGTTTTTTTTAAAAGATTTTTTTTTGTTTTTTTGTTTTTGTAGACCTTTCCCATAAGGGGGCATGAGAAGTGATTGAACCTGAAACCTCATATTTTGTAAAGTCTCAACTCTACCACTGGATCACCCTTTAGGATCTACGTCGAATGGAGTTAATGACAATATTGAGATAAAAAAACCTTTTCTCCAACATTCTTTCCTTTTAAAAAATTTGTTTCAACAATGTGATCCCCAAAATTTATGATGATTAGTCTTGTTCCATTGCACAATGTAGCATGGTCAATGTTTCTCAATAGCATAACTGGAACACCAATTTTAAGTGTTAATTCATTGCCTGGCAACCCCCGAAAACTTTATACTATTAAAAAAACTCTCTAGAATAAATGTCTTTGAACAAACTTGAATTTTTTCCGCCATGCAAATAGAATCTGAACTCAAATAAGTTTTTCATTTTGAATGATTACTTTTATTAAATTATATTTGTATTTTATGAATAAAGGAATTTTAGATAAGAAAATAAGCTAAAATCAAAATAACGAAATTATTTTTACCGTTAACTATTATTTTTGTTCCGTAAATTATTTTGATTTTACTAATTTCCATTATATTTTTTGTTTTATTGACTTCGTAACTATTATTTTTGTTTTATTTTTACGAATTAGCTTTACGAAATACTTTTATTTCCGTAAATTATTTTTATTATTTTACTAACCTCAGTTTAAATTGTTTTTGTTTTATTGACTCTGTAACTATTATTTTTGTTCCATCAAATATTTTTATTTTACTAATGTATTTTTGTTTTACATATATATTTTTAAGAGTTTGTTTTAAACTTTTGTTCCGTAAATTATTTTATTTTACTAACATCCGCATTAAATTAAATTATTTTTGTTTTGTTGATTCTGTAACTTTTATTTTAATAGTGACGTGTTCTATAAATTATTTTTTAATTTTTGTTTTAGTTACTATTTTTTATGTTTGAAGAGAGAAAAATGTTTAAACATAATTAAAAGAGAGGAAATGGTGGTGATGCGAGACAAAATAGGGAGAAGACGGGAGAGAGAAAGAGAAAGAGAAAGAGAGAAAATAGGGAGAGGATAGGAGAGAGAAAAATTGAAATGATAACTCAAAAATGAGATTTTGGTGGGAAAAATGTATCATTGTCATTATATATATATATATATATATATATATATATATATATATATATATATATATATATATATATATATATATATATATATATACTACATCTTCATGTCCGTGCCTATGGTACGGTGTCCGTATATCTGATTTCGTCAATTAATGTTTTATAAGAAGTGATTGTTCAGAAGATTAATCGCATGGTGTGACTTTGTAATGTAAATATAAAATATAAGGAGAAGAAAAATGAGTGACTGCTTATAATATTAATTGTAAGGGGTGACTTGTAATAAGGAAAAAAAAATAAGGAATTAAAAATGGATAACTACTCACACTTGTGAATGTGAGGGTGAATCTCAATCATTAAATTTTTTAACATAATTTAATCTCAACCTGTGAATAGCCCTAGTCAATTACCTAGCTGTTTTATAATATAGATAGATTTTTGTTTTGTTGATTCTGTAACTTTTATTTTAATAGTGACGTGTTTCATAAATTATTTTTTATTCACTAACCTCTTATATTTTTATTTTATTGACTCAGAAACTATTATTATTGTTTTAGTTACTATTTTTTTTATGTTTAAAGAGAGAAAAGTGTTTAAACATAATTAAAATAGAGGAAATGGTGGTGATGAGAAAAAATAGGAAGGAGACGGGAGAGAGAAAGAGAGAAAATAGAGAGAGGATAGGAGTAAGAAAAAGTGAAATGAGAACTTAAAATGCAATGATTTAAAAGTGATATTTTGGATGGAAAAATGTTTCATTGCCATTATATATATATATATATATATATATATATATATATATATATATATATATATATATATATATATATATATGTGTGTTTTATTGATTCTATAACTTTTATTTTAATAGTGACGTGTTCCATAAATTATTTTTTATTTTACTAACCTCTTATATTTTAATTTTCTTGACTCCAGAACTATTATTTTTGTTTTAGTTACTATTTTTTATGTTTAAAGAGAGAAGAATGTTTAAACATAATTAAAATAGAGAAAATTGTGATGATGAGAGAAAATAGGAAGGAGACGGGAGAGAGAGAGAGAGAGAGAGAGAGAGAGAGAGAGAGAGAAAATAGGGAGAGGATAAGAGCGAGAACAAGTGAAATGATAACTCAAAATGCAATAATTCAAAAGTGATATTTTTGAGGAAAAAATGTACTCTTGTCATTATATATATATATACTAGTACTCTTACCCGTGCCGATGGCACGGCGCCAGTTTGGGAATTTATCAATAAATGAAGCAAATACTGTAGAAATGAATTAATATTTACTTATAATTTGTATGTGTAGGATATATGTACACTACACAACGAAAAGGGAAGAAAATCCAAATACCTAACAAAATAAAACATTTCACTTTAATATTTATTTCATAAGAAAGCCAAGATATAAATATTTTAATTGTCACTAGTGTTAAAATACGAAAAGAAAATTTTATTGTTTTCTCAATAACGAAAACTCAGTCTTCTTCTTCTGGGGGTTCTTGCTTAACAACAATGATGGGTTTGGAAACATGATATGCAATAACTTTATCCATTATTTTCACCTACACACGACACAAAGAAAATTCAAACACATTCATTTCACCAAATTTTCTACTTCATCTATAAAACTTGAATCCTCCCACATATTATCATATAAAATCTAACAGACGGACGGAGATGCATTTTGATCAAAATTAATCAACCCTAAAAGCTAAAAAAAAATGACAATTAAATCAATGAAAACTAATACACATACCCCAACAAACGAAACCACAACAATGAGAAGATGTGCAATATTCTATAAAAATAAACTTGTGCCCGTGCCGATGGCACGGTGCCAGTATGAGTGTGATCAATGTATGAACCAAGCATGATGAAAATAAATTTGTATATCCTTACGATTTTGTAGGGGTCGTATTAATGTAAATTACACATGAACATCCCGAAAATTAAAGAAATAACATATTTTATTGACCGTAAAAGTTTATAACTCATCTCAAAAGAAAATTTATAAGTTATCTTAAAAAGTATAATCAAGCATCAAAAAACATTCTCTCTCACACACACACACACATCAACCCAACACCTGTTAATTGAAATAAACATAAAAATGAAAATCTCTGCAAACAAAAACTAAAAAATAAATTGAATAAGATAGAGTGAACTAACAAAATACTATTTTGAAATCAAAATCACAAAGATTTCAAACCAATAAGGGAAACTAAACACAACTTTTAAGAAAATAAAGAAATTAAAATACAAATATTCAAAATTACAAAACTTAGAAACATATTTTTTTTCGGACAAAAATGAAACGAATTCAGTTAATTACGATAAAAATCAAAAAAAATTAAAATACAAATATTTAAAATTACAAAAATTAATTACAAAACTTATGAACAATTTTTTTTTATAAAAAATATATCTAAGCTAGACATAAATTAAATTGGGATTCAGTTGATTACGATAGCAATCAATTAAGAAACTACAACTAAATATTTGTAAAACCGTAAAGGTCATTTTATTATTAGTGAACTACTAAAAATATTATTTTTTAAAAAATTGACTTTCAAACGGGGACTCTTTGCCCGGAACGGAGGGATTAATTAATAATTTGTATACGAAATTACTGGAAGGAAAAAATGGGCCGGACAAAAATTAAATTGATTAAGTTAATTACAATAACAGTTAAAAAGAAAAAAATAAATATTTCAAATTACAAAACTTACGATTTTTTTTAATTTTTTTTATTTGTACACGAAATTACAGGTCGAAAAAAAATTAAATTGATTAAGTTAATTATGATAACAATTAAAAAGAAAAAAAATACAAATACAAATTTTCGCAACCATAAAACTCTAAAACTGTAAAACTATAAAATATTAACTGTAAAACGTAATATCTCAGTAAAAGAGTAACTAATTTTCGTAACTGTGGAAATAAAATAGGTAGAGAGGAGGAGAGAGAAAGAGATAGAGAAGAGTGAGAGATAAAAGGATTGTGGAGATAAAATAAGGATGAGAAATTTTTTTGATAAAAACGGTTGAGATTGTGAGATTAAATCCTGGCGAGTAATTGTGTTTGGTAAAAACCAATTGTAGCCGGTAATTAGCTTTTTGTAACCGACTGACCTGTTTTATATTATAGATAGATTTGTTGTTGGAAAAATTGTGTTTTAAGAATGAAATTGTGCAATGTTGTGGTATGGATTTCTTCATGAGTCATTTGTGTAATGACAAGGATAATTGTGGAATCGTGTTCTATTCCGTGAGAACATCGAAATCATATATTTATTTGTCCAAATTGGTATTTGGATGAATAAGTTATGATTGATTAAAGTGTGGTTGTTGAAAGTGGGTTTATCACACATTAAGAAATTAACAAAAGCTTGAGTGGTTTATATACAAGTATCTTATGTGGTAAGGGTAAGCTTGAATAGAATATAGACTCTCTCGCGCACTTGTGCGCAAGGGGGTGCAAATCATGGTCCAGTTTAGCCTTCGAGATACTGTACTCATGTGCGAGCGTGTCCCGTGAACACGAATGTTAGACCAAATTTTTCTGATCAAACCAACCCACGTTGTGTTAATTATTCTATTTGCCTATTGATGATGGATTATGTGGTCATTTAATCAGTCTCATATCTTCTCCTATAACACCGCAGACACTCTTGCTTCGCACTTTGCTAAGTATCCCCGTTGTATCTTGGGAGACAAACGTCCATTAGAGCTTCCAAGCACCTACAGGAAGGGACGGATCTATTTTAAGGAAACTGTGTGTTACACAAGCCTCGGACCAGCAGACTTGAAGTCCACCTACAGACTTAGATTTCAAAGCAATAACGTTTATCGTTTGATTTTCAATTCTGTAATCTGATTTATTTATTGATTTTCCCTGTATTATTTATAACAATCTTAAAACAGACCCTTGTGATGTTATCGTGGATAACAGGAGACCATTCTAAGGGAAATCATATCTTTACGAAATAATTACAGAATTGTGTATTTTGATTGTGTTCATATTTATGAACCAAATACCCAAACTACTAGAAGGGAGAACAATGTGACCTTGAATCCTTCGACTTCGAATCCAACAGTCAACAATGCTCATGTGAATCAGATTGTGACCAATCCTACTGTCCCGGTGCATCATAGTGAGAAACCAAAGAAGTTCAGTGGCTTGAATTTCAAGCGTTGGCAGCAGAAGATGTTGTTATACTTGACCAACCTAAACCTAGCGAGGTATTTAAAAGATGATCCTTTAACGGTGGGTGAGAATCAAAATGATGTCCAAGTTGCTACTGCTATAGACGCATGGAATCATTTTGATTTCCTTTGTTGAAACTATGTACTGAATGGGTTAAAAGACTCGTTATACAATGTTTACCGTTATAAGAAAACGACAAAGGAGTTGTGGACGTCGTTGGACCACAAGTATATATCCGAGGATGGTGGAGCCAAGAAGTTTATTGCTGGCCGCTTTCGGGATTATAAAATGGTGGATTCCAAGACTGTCTACAGTCAAGTACAAGAGTTTCAAGTGATTTTTCCCGAAATTCAAGTTTAAGGGATGGTTGTGAGTGAAACCTTTCAAGTGGCTGCAATTATTGAGAAATTACCTTTAGCTTGGAAAGATTCCAAGAGATATCTGAAACACAAGTGAAAGGAGATGAATGTGGAACAGCTGGTTGTCAGACTTCGTATTAAAGAGGAAAACAGGGGTTTTGACAAGAAGGCATTCATTCCTGTGGCTGCTAAAGCCAATATAGTAGAGCATGGCCAAAGCTCAAAAGGCAGAGGCAAAGCTTCTGCTGGAAAAGGGTCACAAGACCACGGCTTGCAAGAAACCAAGTAGAGATCGTAAATCAAACATGGTGGATGACATCTCTCAAGATGTATCAGACCTAAGCCTTACTGCGGTTGTCACTAAAGTGAACTTGGCGGGTTCAAACCCCAATCAATGGTGGATCGATACTGGTGCCAGCAGGCATATGTACTTCAATAGAGAGATGTTCAGTACCTTTGAAGCTTCTGAGAATGGCGAGAAAATCTTTATGGGAAATTTTGTCACTTCTAAAATAAAAGGTCAAGGCAAAGTGGTGGTGAAGATAATGTCTGGGAAGGAACTAACTCTCAACAATGTACTTTATGTACCAGATATCCAGAAGAACTTAGTCTCCGGAACTCTGCTGGTGAAGCATGGTTTCCGTATTGTATTTGAGTTGGATGTTATAACTCTGTCTAAGAGTGGAATGTTTGTTGGAAAAGGTTATGTAACTGATGGGCTGTTTAAGCTCAGTGTTATGATTGTTAAACTAGCAAGAAATAATAATAAGAATAAGTCTTTTATTTATTTGCTTGAGTCTTCCTATGTATGGCATGGTAGACTAGGACATGTTGATTATTGAACCCTACGCAAGTTAATTAACATGAATTACATACCTAAATTTGAAATCGATTCCAAACACAAGTATGAAACTTGTGAAGAGGCAAAGTTAACAAGGACATCATTTCATACTATTGAAAGAAATAGTGAACCACTTGGATTAATTTACACTGATGTGTGTGATTTTAAATCAAAACAATCACATGGTGGAAATAAGTACTTAATTACTTTTGTTGATGATAACACTAGGTTTTGCTATGTGTATCTTATCAAAAGTAAAGATGAAGCCATAGAGAAGTTTATTTTCTATAAATCTGAGGTTGAGAACCAACTCAACAGAAAGATTAAAATACTAAGAAGTGATCGTTGAGGTGAATATGAGTCACCATTTGCTGCATACTGTGATGAGCATGGTATCATCCACGAGACAACAACACTTTATTCACCTCAACCGAATAGCATTGCTGAACGCAAAAATCGAACTCTAAAAGAGATGATGAATGCCATGTTGTTAAGTTCTGAATTACCACAGAGCATGTAGGGAGAAGTCTGTGTTGTCAGCTAATTACCTTTTAAATAAGGTACCCCACAAGAAGCTTGACAAAATCCCTTACGAGATGTGACATGGAACAGTTCCATCCTACAAATACTTGTGAGTGTGGGGGTGTTTTGCAAAGGTTGCTATTCCTTTACCTAAAAAGGCGAAAGTAGGATAAAAAACTATTGATTGCATATTCATTGGTTATGCACATAACATCAACGCTTATCGGTTTCTTGTGCATGATTCTAAAATTGTAGACATACACAAAAATATGATAATGGAATCGAGAAATACCTCGTTCTTTGAAAATGTATTTCCATGCAGATTGAGTAGTGTGTCTAGCTCATCTGAAATGATACATGATTCAATAGAAGAAGAGCATGATGAGAATGAGGTAGAAAAGGTATAACTTAGACGCAACAAAAGAGTTAGGGTAGAAAAATCCTTTTGTCCGGATTTTCTAACCTATATGCTGGAAAGTGAACCTCAAAGCTATAAAGAAGGTGTGAGCTCTTTAGAAGGACCTCTCTAGAAAGAGACAATCAAAAGTGAAATTGATTCCATCCTTTAAAATCACAGTTAGAATTAGTGGATCTTCCTCCGGGAAGTAAACCACTAGGATATAAGTGGATTTTCAAGAGGAAAATGAAAGCAGATGGATCAATTGATAAGTATAAGGTCAGACTTGTAATTAAAGGTTACAGGCATTGTGAAGGTCTTGATTACTTTGATACTTATTCTCTAGTTACGAGAATAACTTCAATAAGGATAGTACTTGTAATTACCGCGTTGCGGAATCTTCAAGTACATCAAATGGATGTAAAGACCGCTTTTATAAATGGTAATTTAAAAGAGGAGACTTACATGGAACAACCAGAAAGGTTTTCTACTCCAGGGGGAGAAAACAAAGTGTGTAAGTTGGTTAAGTCTTTGTATGGCTTAAAACAAGTATCAAAACAGTGGCATGAGAAGTTTGATAATGCCAAGTTGGGTTGTGGATTTAAGATCAAAGAATGTGATAAATGTGTATATGTAAATGACACTAAAAATGGCTATGTCATTTTATGTCTTTACGTAGACGACAATGCTTATCATTGGTAGCAATGATAATATGATTAAATCCACAAAAGACATGTTAAAATCGAAATTTGACATGAAAGATATGAGGTTAGCTTATGTAATCCTTGGTGTTAAAATTTCTAGAATTTTAAGTGGACTTACTTTAAGTCAGTCACAATATATGGATAAAATTCTAGAAAAGTTTAGCAAGGATGACATTGCAATAGCTAGAACTCCTATTGACACAAGACTACATCTATCAAAGAATAGAGGTGAGACTGTCTCTCAGGTAGAATACTAGAGAATCATAAGAAGTCGGATGTACTTTATGAGTTGTACAAGACTAGACATTGCCTATGTTGTGAGTAAACTGAGTAGATACATGAGTAATCCTGGGACTAATCACTGGAAAGCGATAGTCAAAGTACTAAGGTACTTAAGATTTACTCGTGATTATGGACTGCACTACAAGAGATCCAACAGTGATCGAAGGATATTGTGATTATAATTGGATCTCAGATATTAAAGACTCAAGGTCTACTAGTGGATTTGTATTCGCTTTGGCAGGTACGGCCATATCATGGAAATCTTCTAAGCAGACTATCATAGCTAGATCCACAATAGAGTCTGAGTTTATATCTCTAGACAAAAATGGTGAAGAAGTTGAATGGTTACGTCAATTCTTAGAAGATGTTCCTAGATGGACAAAACATGTGCCTGCAATCTGTATATATTACGATAGTCAATCGACAATTGGCAGGGCATATAGTAATATGTATAATGGTAAGTCTAGACATATACGTCATAGACATAATACCATTAGACAACTACTCTCAACCGGAACTATATTTATTGACTATGTGAAGTCAAAGGATAATTTCGCAGATCAATTAACCATAGGGTTAAATAGAGAGTTAGTTGATAAGTCTTCCAAATGAATGAGATTTAAGCCTCTAGATATTAGTTGATAAAATGGAAACCCAACCTTGTTGACCGGAGATCCCAAGATCTTAGGTTCAAAGGGACAACCTAATTGTAAAAAAAACTCTTAGCTTCACTGTGGGGGTCATTCCTTATAACATTGATACTCGTGTGAAAGAGGATAAACATATGACTTTTAATGATTCTTAAGTAAGAATCACCTATGTGAGAGGGAAGTGGGGTCGCTTCGAGGAGAATTGTGTGAGGCTCAATTCTTAGACCCCTCACAGAACTAGGCGTATGTTCAAAGTCATGAATGAACATAGCTATGAGAAATGAATTGTGTTAGGAAGATTCCTGTATAAAGTATATGATCGTTTACACTAACGGTAGAACAATTTAAAGACATCATGTCTACTAATCAACCAGTAAAGTAAATATACTTTTTCGAGGGAAGGTTTAAAGGGTAACACCTACTTATCCTATGCAGGTTTCGACTGCTGGACTTTTTTACCATATTCGTCAGTTTTCTTCTTGTGGGGGATTGTTGGAAAATTATGTTTTAAGAATGAAATTGTGCAATGTTGTGACACGAATTTTTTCACAAGTTATTTGTGTAATAACAAGGCTAATTGTGGAATCATGTTCTACACCATGAGAATATCGAAATCATATATTTATTTGTCCAATTTGGTATTTGGATGAATAAATTATGATTGATTAAAGTGTGGTTGTTGGAAGTGAGTTTATCCCACATTGAGAAATTAACAAAAGTTTGAGTGGTTTATATACAAATACCTTATGTGATAAGGGTAAGCTTGTATAGAATAGAGGCTCGATCTCTCTCGCATTCCTGCGCAGGGGGTGCAAATCATGGTCCAGTTTAGCCTTCGGGATACCGTACTCATGTGCGAGTGCGTCCCGCAGACACGAATGTCGGACCAAATTTTCCTGTTCAGGCTAACCCACGTTTTGTTAATTATTCTTTTGTTTTTGACTGTTATTACCAGCTTTAATGAGAGATATATTATTTGTCTATTGATGATGAATTTATTTCATCATCAATGTAGTTATTTAATCAGTCTCGTGTCATCTTTTCGTGCTCAAGGTCTCTGGTGTCTACGTTGTATCATGGGAGACAAACGTCCATTAAGAGCTTCCAAGCACCTACAAGAAGGGACGAATCTGTTTTAAGGAAATACAGGCCTTGGACCAGCATATTTCTTTCTGTGCCAGCAGACTTCCTTAGACCACCAGCAGACTTGAAGTCCACCAGTAGACTTGGAGTCCACCAATAGAATTGAAGTACACCACCAGACTTTAAGTCTACATGCAGACTTAGATTTCAAAGCAGTAACGTTTTTCGTTTGATTTTCAATTTTGTAATATGATTTATTAATTGGTTTTTCCTGTATTATTTCTAACATTTGTCAAGTAAGTTATTACTCCATCGGTCTCAAAATAATACTCCCTTCGTTTCGGGCAAAAAGTCTCTATTTGAAAATTAATTTTTTTAAAAGAAAATAACACTCTTAGTAACCAATTAGTAATAAAATGACATTTTTTTTCTTAAGTTTTTGAAAGTGAACTATTTAAGTGAAACATCTCAAAATGAAATAGTGGACTTTTTGTCCGAAAGAGAAAGAATATTTATTTTTTAAAAATCTCCTAAAAAGAGTGTTCACTTTGTAATGAAGTTACTAAATTTACCTTTTGACAACCATTATGTCTATGCACTTGAAATACTATAAAGTGAACAACAAAGATACTCCATCTGTTTCATTTTGGCAAATAGTCTATTATTTTATTTGAGATTTTAAATTTATCTTTACATGTGATATAATCATCTTGTCTATACTCAAACTGGATATTTTCGATACTTGTAAAGGTTGGACCTTCTATGTGTTATTACATGTTCTCAAACTCATTTTGGCACATGATATAGTAGCAATTAAACTACTAATAACCTAGTTAAAAAAAATCTTGTCTATACTAAGATATTTTTGTAAATATGAAATATTATTTAGACTTTTGAAATATGAGCTATTTTGATTGAAGAGAGGAATATTGATGTATGTGTACTACAAAAATAATTCAAAAACCAACTTTTTTTAATTTTTATGAAAAGACCAAAATGAACTTAAGAAAAAGTAGTACGTTATTGTTTTAAAGGGAGTATAAATCCAAGACATACATCCGAGAATAGTAACAAATCTTACATTTAACAAAAGTAAATCACATCATACAAGAACTTAGCGTGATCAAGCTAGTGAATGAACCAAAAAATAAAAAATTAGAAATTTATTACCTATAAATCAGAGTGAGTGATTTATAGGCAACTTTTTAGTCTTCAAAATATGAGTCAAAATATGTACCAAAATAAGGTATGTTTGGAGACTTTTTCCTTGCATGATTTGATGACTTGCTTTGTGGTTTTCAACTTTAATTTTCTTTGTTTGAACTCACCATCTTTCTCTGGGTAAAAACTTGTCTAAAACGATCTTACGGATATATTTTTATAAAACGGATTCTCATTATCCGACCCACTATGTGTTGGTGGATTGAAATATGAAAAAGTGAAGCTTCATTTTACGAATTAAAATCTGTAAGACGGTTTTACAGAAGAACTACTTCTTTCTCTTTATCTCGTTTACTTTTCTTCGGTCATTAGAATAATAACTTAAATGCTTGTTTGATAGTCGGATAAGGATAAGCATTATTATTAATCCTAGTAATATTAGTGTATTCGCTATTAATCATCACTTGTATATCGGGGGTAATTTTGAGATTACAAATATTAATTCTAATTTTTTTAGTGAGGGCGCTAATAATACTACCCTCCCCCTTGGTATTAATAGTGAGGGGATAATGACTTTATCCGGATAACTCGTGATATTAGTCCCGACCACCTATTGTGTCCCAAACATCAGACAACTCTGCTTATTAATCCTATCTGACCTTAATCGTGGCTACCAAACGACACCTAAAATCACAAATAATAATCACCTCACCACCTTTTGATAAATCTTCATTGTAAAGAATCTATGTGGAGACTTTAAAAACTCTTGATTTTCTAGTCATTAACTAATAATAATACATAAAAATAAGCAATATGATAAGGGGTATTAGTATTAGCATATATAACTTTTTCTATTGTCAATAGTAGAAGACTTATTTTTAAAAACTTTTACAACTAACATTACTTCTAACCAATGTGAGATAAAACTCCTCAAGGTGGAACATTCCTTCTAATGATTCACTTCTAACATCATACTTTAAACATTGATATTTTATGCATCCAAAACTTGAGTTTGACAAATAAATATATCATTTCGATGTTCTTGCCGAGTAGAACACATTTGCACAATTACTTTTGCCAACAAACAAATGACACGTAAAGAAATTTGTGCCTCAGGTTGCACAATTTCTTTCACTAAAAAGTAAAAATATTATTTTTTTAACAAGTATTATACTTTAAATCTTGATATCTTATTTCATTTACTAAAAACACTAATTTTTCAACAATAGAAGAGATGTATCCTACATTAGTTAGAAATTGATGTTGGTTTTAAAAATATTATTATTAAGTATCAATATAAGAGATGTCTCATACATTGGTTGGAAAGTGATGTTGATTTTCAAAGTCATTTGATAAAAGACTTCAATCATTATTACCAATAGAAGATGTATATCTCACATTTGTTAGAAAATGATGTTGATTTTAAATTATTTTATATTATTACCAATAAAAGAGATGTATAGCACATTGTTTAAAAAGAAAATGTTAGATTTTAAAGTCTTTAGACTAAAGACTCACTTTTACAAGAGATGTATCTCACATTGGTTACAAAATATTCTACTATTATTACCAATATAAGAAATGTATCATATGTTAGTTAGAAATTGATGTTGTTTTACAAATACTATTATTAATTACCTATAGAAGAGATGTATCATACATTAGTTAGAAAGTGATATTGGTTTTCAAAATTAAAGTCTTTTGATAAAAGACTTATACTATTATTACCAATAGAATATATATATGACACATTTGTTATAAATTAATGTTGATTTTAAATTATTGTTATTACCAATAAAAGAGATAAATCTTACATTGGTTAAAAAGTGATGTTTATTTTAAAAGTCTTTAAATAAAAGACTTCTACTTTTATCAACAATAAAAGAGAGAAGAAGAGATGTATCCCATTATATAAAATGAGATGTTGGTTTTATATATTTTTTTAATAAAAAACTTCTACTACTATTACTAAATGATGAGATGTATTCCACATTGGTTAGAAAGTGATGTAGGTATTAAAAGTCTATTTATAAAAGGCTTAATACTAATAGAAAAAATATGTATTTTACACTGATTAAAAAAGTGATATTGGTTTAAAATGTTTTTAGATAATGTATCTCACATTGATTACAAAGAGATCCACATTATTTAGAAACATATATTGGTTATAAAAGTCTTTAGATAAAAGAATTTTTATGTTATTATCAATACAAGAGATGCATCACACATTGTTTAGAAACATATGTTGGTTTCAAAACTCTTTAGATAAAATACTACTACTATTATTATTTTTATGTTATTACCAATAGAAGAGATGTATCCCACATTGTATAGAAAGAGATGTTGATATCAAAAGTTTTTATATAAAAGACTATTATTATTACTATAAAATAATGTATCCTACATTTGTTAGAAATTTGTGTTGGTTTTGAAAATACTTTTATTACCAATCAAAAAAAATGTATACCACATGGTTAGAAAGAGAAGTTTGTTTTAAAAATCTTTAGATAAAAGTCTTAAACTTTTATTACCAATAGAAATAGAAAAAAAAAAGTATCTCACATTGTTATAATATAAATAATGATTTTAAAAGTCTCAAAATAAATATGTTAATACCTTAAAGTCCAAAATTTAATGTGTCTAATAACGCAGATATGTTAATAGCTTTCATTAGGACAAAATCTTATTTTTCTTTTCATTTATGACAATGATGATATGAATTGTACAATATTATTTTTATTATTATACGATAATTCTAAATAAAAATGTGATTTTAAACTCAACTAATAGTTATTTGTATGTATCGTTTTGATCAAATCAATCCCCGTCAAGAGCCTTAATCACAACTCTATTGTGACTCATAATATTAAGAGATAACTTAGTAATAGTGAGTTAAAAGTAGATAACTCTCCCACACATGTGAATGTGAGGGTGAATCTTTAAATTTTTAAAAATAATTTAATCTCAACCTCTATTTAGTCAATTGCCTTTGTAGTTATTTTTATTATACTATTACTATTGCCTATTGTATATTAGATTATTTATTATTATACAAATTGTTATTTGATGTATCATGTCAAATAAATTAAGAGCAATCGTGAACTAAACAGGGGTTTTTCCTGCAATGCGTTCCGGTGTGATAATTAGCCAACGCACTGATGAGATATCAAAGTTTCAACCTATAAAAATGAACATACCTTCCATCTTCTGTTAGAGGGGTTTATATAGGCCCAGCCTTGACGACTGGAAGCTGAACATTAAGTGTATGAGCATGAAAGGCGGGCACGTTCATGACCACGTCCAGAACGTGGGGGCGGATTTCCCGGAATTAACTCGGTCCCACGTTCAAGATGACCATTAATATGGAACTGAACGGGCTGGCCGTGCTCGCTGAATCACCTATCTGTTCGCTACACTTTTAGCCCCAGGTGACACACATGAGTCTGCTTGCTTGACATGCCTGGGCGACCAGAGATCTTTCTCTGCTCGCTTATCAGTTGAGCTCAGACCATGAAGAATGCACGTGATTTGTTCGTGACAATGGTATTGGTGTGCCTGACACGTGACCGGTGCTTGGGCCTTTTGGGCCAGGCAGCTCACTATTATTATTGTTGTTGTTGTTGTTGTTGTTGTTGTTGTTGTTGTTGTTGTTGTTGTTGTTGTTGTTGTTGTTGTTGTTGTTGTTGTTGTTGTTGTTGTTGTTGTTGTTATTATTATTATTATTATTATTATTATCATTGCATTAACTCGTTGTTTCTCAACCATTACCTATTAATAACATGTATTAATAATTAATACAATAATGAGATATTAATCTCTACTATTAATATTTTCTATTGTTAATAGTAGAAGTCTTATCTATATATATATACACACACACACACACACACACACACACACACAAATTTACAACCAACATCATTTTCAAACCAATATAGGATACAACTCTTCTATTAGTAATAAAATGTTAGATTTTTAATTTAATGACTTTTAAAACCAAAATCAATTTATAACCAATATAAAATACATTTATACTAATATTACCAATAGAAAAGATGTATCTTACATTGATTATAAATTGATGTTAGTTTTGAAAGTATTTTGATAAAAGATTTCTACTTTTATCACCATAGAATAGATGCTTTTACATTGTTTAGAAAGGAGATGTTAGTTTTAAAATTTTATATTAAAGACTTCTACTCTTAGTACCAATAAAAGATATGTATATCACATTGTTTAAAAATAAATGTTAGTTTAAAAAGTCTTTAAATTAAAGACTTTTTGTTACAAATAGAATAGATGCATATATCTCAAATTGGTTACAAAGTATTCTACTATTATTATTAATATAAGAGATGTATCTCATATTGGTTAAAAATTAATGTTGATTTTAAAATATTATTATTACCAATAAAATAGATGTATCATACTATTAGATTAAAGACTTTTTTTATTCTTTTTTTTTTTACTTTTTAACCTACAATCTAACTATTTTCAAATCTCCAAATATTTTTTATTTACTTTTATTTATTTTCTAAACTTATATCTTTCATTATTTCTTCAATCATTTTATTTAGTTTAGTTTATTTTCGTATATTCTGTTTTCAGTTTGGTAACCCGTACAAACTTTGATTAATTCTTCCAGTTTTATTTAAACAAGTCAAATTTTTATCAATTTACTTTGATAAAACACCTCTTCATCGATCTTAATATTGTCTGTTATCATTTCATTCTAATCCTAACGGCTAGGTACTGTAGCTAATGCTTAAACTCTTCTTATCTTGGTTAATTTATTCACACTAATTATATTTACCAAGCTTTATGTTTGAGCTACATGAAATCTTGTTGTTTCATCTTGAGAATATCTATATTATAAAAGAGATCAGTGGTTAACTAGCGGCCCAGATCGAATTGTGTCAAACACAACTGGCGGTCCAGATTAATTCGTAAATATGTGAGTTACACATAAACCCATTAGTTATGAGTTTTATTTGAATTACCTCACTCTACAACCAATAAGTATGTAATAACCACTCAGTTATGGTTGTTTTTTTTTTTTATTGAATTATCCTCTCCACAACCAATTACAGTTATAGGAATGCTTTCCTCTAACACATTTTTTTAACCACATCCTTCGTTTGAGTTGGCGGAGTGGTTATCTATAATTTATCCCGAGCTTCCATTGAGTTGTTTTAATGAGATATTTGTTTGTAAGTTTTGTAATTAATTTTTGTAATTTTAAATATTTATATTTTAATTTTATTATTAATATTTAGTTTGTAGTTTCATAATTAATTGTTATCGTAATCAGTTGAATTTCAATTTAATTTTTTCCAACCTAGATTTATTTTAAATAAAAAACATTTGTTCGTAAGTTTTGTAATTTTAAATATTTGTATTTTAATTTCTTTATTTTTTAAAAATGTGTGCTGAGTTTTCCTAAATAATCTGAAATATTTGTGATTTCAAAATAGTATTATTTTAGTTCACTCTGTCTCATTCAATTTATTTTATATTTTTTGTTTGCTGCGGTTTTTATTTTTAAATATATTTCAATTAAAAAGTGTTGTGTTGGTGTGTGTAAGAGATAATGTTTTTGGATGCTTAATTATACTCTTTTTGGATGAGTTACAAAATTTTACAGCGAATAAAATGTCTTATTTCTTTAATTTTCGGGAAGTCGTCTTTTTTTGTATAGTGTACATTGATCCGACCCCTACAAAATCTTAAGTATATACTAATTTATCCGCATCTTGCTCGCTTCATACATTGATTACGTCTATATTGACATTGTGCACGAAATCTAGTACTAAACCTGTCTACAAAAAGTCACCTCCTCTGAATCTGAACCAGTAGTCAAGCCGATTGATCCTCCTGTCAATTTAGATATTGATATTGAGTTCCCTTATGTGACTGTATAAAGTATAGCGGATGGAACCCAATGTGTTTCTCTCCTCACAATCCTCATCTTGACTCTCAAGAAGTTGAAATCCGAAGAAACGTTGTCTACTGAAGATATGACAAATGGAAGAAGCAGCCAAGGCACAAGAAGATGATGATTTCTTCTCTGATTATGAGATTATTGCTCAAGTTATGGAGAATATGAAGAATCAAGCTACTGCCATCTCGATTTCTTCATTTGAGTTCGATGCAAAAGAAAAGCATATTGAAGAAGTTGATGTGTTTCCAGCTGCTGAAGAAGAAGCTCTTCATGATGTTTCAGATGTGTAAGTAAATGAAACCTCTGAATGATACCTCATTTTAGCCTTCATCTGCTCCTAACATCACTGTAAGTCTTCTTTAGCCTTCTATACTTGTGTAACTTTTGTTGGATTTAAATCTTTTAATGATAGATCTTTTATTGATGAACGTGTGATTGGTAGCATTTGAGTTTGCCAAATATGCTTTAACTCAATTCTTAGTATTTAATTGATATTATGGATTCTGTTTAGAGTTCTATGCAAACCTACCCTCTTATAAAATGACTCTAGGCTCTCATATGTTTGGGATCACCTATGATTGAAGAAAATATTATCAATTTATCTTCCCTTGTTATAAATGATTCCTTATACACCTATTCCTTCTTATGTATTTATATACACTACTAATCCCTATTACTCCACTTTGTTGTCTTTTACTCTAAAAGATGGTTGAGTCACCAGAATGATATTTTCAATGTTTTTTTTGAATTTTATAGAAGTTGTTTCTGCTCATGCTTTTGCTTCTATTCTTGTTCATCTTGATGTTGTCTCCGATGTAGCTACATTGGAAATTACATCCATCTATCTCATATTCTGGTACCTCTTTTTGTCCTCGTCATTTATGCAAGCATATATCCATGATATTTATCAACATCTTGTCAACCATTTTTCTTTCCATGCTATATTTCAAGGTTTGCTTCCTTTGTCTTAAACAAAAAGATTTTTGTTCATGTTTTAGGGGAGTTCATTTATATCACTTGTTTGTTGATATGTTTTAATGGAAAGTTGTTAAATGGTAATACTGATTGTTTTACAACTCTCTATGGTTTTGTTCTACTTTGATAATCATCTTGATTATTTTATTTTTAAACCATTTTATCCTGATTTTTTTTATGCGACATTCTTTTGTTGTTTTGGTTGTGTTTATTAAAAGCTTTGTTTATTTTTGGCCAAAACCAAGGGGGAGAAGTTTGCTATTCAAGGGGAGTTGATAGTAATTATAATGCTTGTTGTGTGTTTCTTGTTGATGATGGATAGTTATAAACACTTGTTATGATTGTTTGATCCTTAAGTGTTTGATATGCATGTTGGATTTGATTTGTTTTGAATTTGACTTATGCATATGTTTATTTCTAGAGTTCTTGGTTTAAAATAAGTTTTACATATGTTTTTAAACTTAAAGGGTGCAGTAATGTTTATAAAAATGTTTTTAATGGTTTTAAATATTTTTGATAATATTTATTACTTGGTTTTAAATCAAGGGGGAGTTTGTGTTATTTCAAAATATTTTCTTATCTGATTTTTAACTACGGGGGAGTTGATTTTATTGATTCTGATTTTCAAAACTTAAACTTAAAATCTAAATCTTCATTAGTTTTTGAATTTAGGGGGAGTTATTATGTTTTATCAAAACTATGCTTAAAATATTTCATATATTTTTGATTGGTTTGTCCAGAAAGGCAAAAAGGGGGAGATTGTTAGAGATTAATTTATTGACATTGTTTAATGATTTATATTGTTTAAATTAATCTATATATATTATTAGATTTACCTTTCTTGATTGTTACTAATTATTTATTACCTATTAAACCTTTTAGAGAAAGGTTATTCTTAGAAGAAATTATTTATTAGGGTTTATGTATCTTTATGGTTATTAATTACTTAGTATATATACTTTATATTGTTAGAATTTTATAAATTAAACTTTGTTTTAATTGTTTATTTAGTTAGAATATATTATTTAATTGTTTTACCTTTCTTAGTATTTAACTTGATTTATTATTTGTTATGTTTTTTATAGTAAGGTTAGTTTGGAGACTTTGATTATATTTTGATTCACGATTGTGTATACTATTTCGTGTTTCCTAGGGTTGTGTATGTTGCTCCTATCTCCCAGACGGCTATCCTATGGCTGACCTAGTTTAATTTAGGTTAGGAAATCTACATATATGGTAAGTCTATATTACATAGATTTAGTTTCCTGATTTAATACATTAACCTACTAATTATTTATGGTAAGTATGCTTTTTTGTTGTACAAGGATTATAGGTCCTCTTGGTGCATATAAATACAAGAGGTTGTTCACCATTGAAGTTCGAGGAAGTACAAATCACAAAGAGAGAACACAATAGAGAGAAGAGAAAGAAATTTGGAAACTGCTGTTGCATTCATTCATCCTACCTCTTTGTTACAAATCACAAAGAGAAAGAAATTTGGAAATTGCTGTTTCATCGTAGCCTTCATTCATCCTATCACAAACACTGTTTTTTGTTAACGCCTCCTACCTCTTTGTTAAAAATTATTGAGCGTATATCAGTCTAGGTAGTGTGAGGTGTTAGTGTTATTCAGATCCATATCTACTTTATATAGAGTTTTTACATAAATTCCACTTTGTTAGTCTTTCATTGTAACGAGCTGAAACTGTTTTACTAGTGGAATATTTTTAGCCATGAGGCTCGATCAATATATTTATTTTACTTATTGATCAAAGGTATCTCTTGTGTTCAGTTTTATTCATTCCTGTTTTGTTTATTTAAATTCCGCAACATTGATATCTCAATAAAATCTTCAATGAACTCTTCATTGTAAGCTTCATTGATCAGATCATATATCAAAACAGTTTTCTTATTTTTTTGCTACTTCATTATTCTGGTTTTTTGTCTTTGCTTTAATCCCCTTTCTTTTAGTATATTATGTTAATCTTGGTCTTTGAATACATCATCTTAATGACAAAATCAACAGTATCCTCCATCCAAAAAAATACATAATGGTGGTACTGTAAACTATAAAGCGCTTCCATAACAAAATCATGACCCAGAAATCCTATGGATATCATGAACTATATAGACAAAAATAATGAACAAAAGACCAAGATTGGCAATCATTCACAATATGAGCAATTGTTTATCAAAAAGAACTAGGGCATATATTGTTCCACATGGCTTTCACAATTTGAGCAATTGTCTAACAAAAAACTAGGGCATATAATTGAGGATGAGAGAATTCTTGAAGGAGCATTGTGAGTGCCCCGTTTCGTACCCTCTCCCGCTACTGAGAAGCAGGTGGTTTCAAAACTTAAAGCGCGTGGAATACGCCTAGCCTCATTTGTGGACTCAAAAAATATTAACAAAGTCTCCACGTCTATTTTAAGGAATAAAAAAGAAAAAACAAATATACCAGAATGTAAGGGTTCGGAGGTTGAAGTTACGAGTTAGGAATGAGTTAGGCACACAACTCACCCTTTCGGTCTCAGAATGAGTTTTTAAGCTAAATATGTTTTTTTTCTATATTTAATCTAAATACAACATATATATATATATATATATATATATATATATATATATATATATATATATATATATATATATATATATATATACATATATATATATATATATATATGAGATATAAAATAAAGGAAAACTTGCAACAGTTACATTTTAAAGTTGCAATAAAAGCAAATATAAAATAGATTATAATAACGACTTATTTTATATTATTTAGACTAAATAAAAGTAACTTTGGTACCTACCTCTTGAAGCGTGTGAGTTTATACCTGAGACCACTTTGCTAAGGCAAGCTTTTAGGTGTGCTTCCCATGTCCTTCTTGGAAAGGAAGCTTTTAGTTTGTTGTTGTTGTTGTTGTTGTTAAAATTTGGGCAGCATAACTGCTTGCTTTTATTCCTTTTACGCCAAAATTTGGGCGGTGTGATTGTTGTGTTTATTGCTTTTCACCTCTCTATCTGGGCATAGCAACTACTTGTATTTGTGGCTTTTGTGTTGATGTTGTGTCTAAAATTGGCAGAGTAACTGATGTGTTTGTGGTTTTTGGAGCCGATATTTAGGGCAAAAACCTAATCGGGCAACTAGGTTTATCTCTAGATGGTGGTTATAAGTGTATAGGCAAGGTTGATTTTGGCAGCTTAACAACTCTCTAAGAATTTCTCACTGAAATTAAACTCTCTCCGTAAAAATACTCTTAGCACTCTGTTGATTTCTTCGTAAAATTCCTTCTCTTCGTTTGTGCACTTAGGGCTTCTATTTATAGGCTATGAAGGAGCAGTCTCAACAGCGAAGGAAACACATATATTTTCCATCCGTGCTCAAATTGGTTATACCTTACGCTGAAGGAATTGTACCAAAGAGGGAAAGCTACAAGGGTTGAAGCAGTTTTGGGCGCCCCTAATGCAATTTTGGGCGCAGCGCCCAAAACTGTTGTAGGCCGCACCCAATATTGTTCTGTGCCTTTGGGATTTTCACTTCCCCCCCCCCCTTTATGTTCAAATTTGTCTTTTTTTCTTTTATTGTTTCTTCCTTTGGCGTTTTGAACACCCAGAAAGTTTAACGTTCGTTAGTTCTTTTGACTTGATTTAACATTTATGAAATGTTATAAATAGGGGTACGAAATTGGGGCGTCTACAGGCATACCTTTCGATAGAATTGCTATGAATCTTCTCTGTTGTGTAATCGTCAATTCAAAATTTTAGGGATGTGGGAGAACTGGCCTTCCACTATGCGCAATATTTTGGGGCTTTGGAGAATTGGAGTGGCGTGCGTAGAGAGATGTAATTAACCTTAAAAATTGAACTTAAAAATTAAATAACCTTCAAATTTTTTTAAGTATTTACATTTTAATTTTTTTCATCTTAGGAAGTAATTTTCATATTTTACCTTTATTTTATTTTGCTACTTTAAAGATTGGTCAAAATAACACATGAGTTTTAAATAAAAATACATAACATATTAAAATTTATAATAGTCTATTAATGTTTTAAATCTAAAACTACATCGTGTTTATATACAAAAGTAGTAAATAAACCATTCAACGACTCCAATTACGACATGCTTTGACCAGTAGAAGAGATGTATCTCATTATTTATAATTAAAGAGATGTTGGTTAGAAAGTAATCTTGGTTTTCAGAGTCGAAAGATAAAAGACTTCTATCATTATTACCAATAGAAGATGTATATCTCACATTGGTTAGAAAATTATGTTGATTTTAAATTATTTTGGATAAAAGACTTTTACTATTGTTAGAAATAAAATAGATATATCTCACATTTGTTAAAAATTGATGTTGATTTTTTAATATTATTATTACAAATAAAAGAGAAATATCATACATTTGTTAAAGAGTAATGTTAGTTTTAAAAGTCTTTAAATAAAAAACTTCGACTTTTATCATCAATAGAAGAGAAGCGAAGAGAAGAGATGTATCTCATAATTTATAAAGAGATGTTGGTTTTAGATTTTTTTAGATAAAAGACTTCTACTATTATTAAGTTATTAACAAATGATGAGATGTATCTTACATTGGTTAGAGAGTGATAGAAGCATTAAAAGTTTTTTTGTAAAAGACTTATTACCAATAGAAAAGATGTATTTCATATTGGTTAGAAAAATGATATTGATTTAAAATATTTTTAAATGATGTATCTCGCATTGCGTACAAAGAGATGTATCACATATTATTTAGAAAGAGATATTGGTTATAAAAATCTTTAGATAAATGAATTTTTACGTTATTAGAAAAAGAATAGATGTATCCCACATTATTTAGAAAGAGATATTGGTTTCAAAATTCTTTTGTTAAAAGACTACTATTATTACATTTTTTATGTTTTTACTAATAGAAGAGAAGCGAAGAGAAGAGATGTATCTCATAATTTATAACCAATAGAAATAGAAAAGAAGTATCCCACATAGTTAGAAAATAAATAATTATTTTAAGTCTTTAGAAAAAACTTCTACTATTTCTACCAAGTTAGATGTTAGTTTTAAAAATATTTAAATTTAGATAAAAGAGTTTTACTATTATTACCAATAGAGCATACATGTTTCATGTTAGTTAAAAAATTATGGTGGTTTTAAAAGTATTTAGATAAACAAATATTAATATTAGAGAAATTAAATTATTATAACAATTAAAAATTTTAACAATTCAATTATTATAATGTCTAAAAGTCTAAAAATTATATTATTATTACCTGCAAAAAAAAAATATATCTCATATTATAACCAGTGTTCTAAAACTCAGATAACTCCGCCGCAGAGCCCTCTAAGCGACTTTCTTGTTGCCGCCTAATCGACCAAGTCGACGCTCACGCCAAACCTCGCCGACCTTAATTTATTTTTGTAACTTTTGATTTCGCGTGAAGGGTGGGCGAAGGAAGGAAATGGTGGTAATGGTGAGGTAGAGAGGGAGGTAATGGGGGGGCGAACTAGAGGAATATCTTTTTTTGTTTTTAGTTCTAAACTTGACTGATTTATTGCTTTGGGGTTGTTGAGAATTGAGATTAATGGTAGGTTTGTATATTTTTGTTCATTTTACAAATATAGGCAAGTGTTTGATAAAATGACAAATATAAAAAAATTAAATTTGTATTCAATGTGTTTGATCATTGATGTAAATTATCAAAAAAAAAATAGTAATTATGCCTTAATTCTAGACCCCGTTTACGCTCCGACTAGTCCCCTAGACACTAAACACTAATGTACCACCTAACGGCCGACAAACGATTTTTAGAACCTTGATTATAACTCATGCTGAGCACGGGCTCCATAAATAGCGAGGAATAAACACCCTTTAGATGATCTGAGCAATTTGGTTAAAGTTGAAAAGGGTGTGCATCCACCGGTGTGTGATGGGAGAGAAATCGGAGATTTTGAGGAAAAGAGTTATTTGTCTGGCGGAAAAGGTTTGAGAAAAGGTTGCTAAAATGTACAAATAAGATGGGAAACAAAGAAACCCATCAAATCATTACACCTTTTTGAGTTGGGTAGCTTTTTATTAGAGCAACCACAACAATAACACCCAATATCACACTCTATCCATCTCGTTTTTTGTTCCTTTTACATTTTTTCAACACTCTAAAAAATAATTCACTCCAATAATCACCCTTTATACAATCCTCTAAAAACTTCAAACCTCTCTCATCTCAACTAACAAACCTAACTACCACCATATTTTTTAATTTTTTTATCCCTACTTTTCAACACAATTGAAATAAAATATATATATTTACACTACTATTCATGCTAGAGGAATCGCAAAAGCTTGGGATCCATTTAATGGGCGATTGGGATAGAGGCTCTAATTGGGTGCCTGTTGTGGGCTTGGGTTTCCCAACAAAACTCAAAAAATGCATATGGAGGTTGAATAAAAATCTCCATTGTGGAGACTCTTACTTCCTCTTCTCCCTCCTTAAATAATTATTCGGTTTGATCTCCCACACATATTTCAAAAAGTAATTTACTTACTATAAATAATATTTTATACGTTTTGACAAAAAAATCTTCATTTTAAAGTTAATTTTTTAAAATATTAGTAATAAAATAACATTTTTATTATCATAATTTTTTTAAAATAGACTCTTTAAATGAGATATTCCAAAATAACATAATGAATTTTTATCCGAAAAAAAAAAGAGTAGTATACTTTATAGTTTCATTTAAAATCTTTTGCATGTGACCATAATTAAAGTAAAAAAAGAAGAATAAATAATAAAAATATTTTCCTAAAGAGAAAATTTAGAAACTAGAGAATTTCTTCAAAACGACAAAAGAGAAAAAAAATTAGTAAGGACGATAATTTAGTAAGGAAAAAAGGACGATAATTTAGGGACGGAGTGAGTATTTAGTAAGGACGAGTGTATAATTTCTCTTGATATCTAAACTATGTATCACTTTTACATAGTCCTTCAAGCACCTGATAATATTAAAAATGGCACAATATTTTGTTATTATGTTGCCCAATGAAAAATGTGTGAAATTTGGGTCGGTTCATTTTATTAAGTTTCTAATCGCTAAAGTACCTTCTTTTTATTTTTAACCAAAACAATTCACTTTTGGCCGTGAAAAGACTGCGATACCTTAATGAGCAAGAGGCGCGCTACGACAAGTTTATATATCGTGGTGCAAAATTTTATTATTATTAGTTTGCACCGTGGTTCACAAATTCAAAAACCAACAAAGTTTTGTACCGTAATTCATAAATTCAAAAGCTAGTATAGTTTTGCATCGCGATTCTTTTTTTAAAATTATTGGACCGCGATATATTTACACATTATACAGTAATTTATTGAAAATTAATTACTTTTTTACACTTTGACAACCTTCTCAAACCACGATTTAGAAATCTTTGCACCGCGATTTACAAATTCAAAAGCTAACATATTTTTGTATTGCAATTCACAAAATTAAAAGGTCATCATAGTTTTGTACCGCAATTCTTTTCTTAAAATTGTTGCATCGTCATATATTTGCACTTTATACTGTAATATATTAAAAATTAATTAATTTTTTACACTTTAACAACTTTTTCAAACCGCAATTCATATAATCAAAAGATAGCATCGTTTTGTACCGCGATTCATAAAATTAAAAGTCAGCATAGTTTTGTACCGCGATTCCTTTTTTTATATATATCACAGTTCAAGAGCATTAAATTGAAAGGTACAACATATTTACATGTTGCTTAAATATCAAGAGTTAGAATATTCTTGCACGGCGATTTCATTTTTATATATCACGATTCACATGTTAGAGTTAGAAATAAAGAAAGTTATTGTTTCTTGCACCGCGATTCTTTTTTTAAAACTGTTGCACCGCGATATATTTGTATTTTATACTGTAATATATTAAAAACTGATTAATTCTTTGCACTTTAACATCATTTTCAAACCGCGATTCAGAAATCATTAAACAAAAATAAAAATTTCATATAAAAAGTGACTTTTGAACCGCGGTTCACGCGACTACTCATCGTTAAGCATTTATTAAGGGTAACGTAGTTATTTCCATCTCAAATGTGATTTTTTTCCAGTTAAAAATAAATAAGATGTACTATAAGTCTATAACAATTAAATTGGTGAAAAAGGGGATCGGCCGCAATTTGTTCTTGAAAAATTGTTAGAATTTCATGAAAGGCTACTCAGTCAGGTTGATTTTATGATTCCATGAGGTACCGCTCTAAATAAAACTCATTGGGTAATTTAGTTATAGCCAGATTTGACTTGAACTCAATGAGTAAAAGTTAGCAGACTTGAACATACTGAAAGATATATATATATATATATATATATATATATATATATATATATATATATATATATATATATAAACTAGCTTGACTCAATTTGAATAAGTAGCGAAATTTGAAGTTTATGCATATCCTGATATCCATATTACGATAGAGGGATGGACCAGTGCTGGACAAATATAAGGAATAATTGCATTCCGTTATCTTTTGAGAGACAAATATAAGGAATAATTGCATTCCGTTATCTTTTGAGAGAAAGTCAACCGTTTAAGTATTTTTTTTTCTTTTTTTCTTAAAACTATAAAAATGTTTTTTCATAAAAAAAAATTCCAAAAATACCGAATCATTTTACCCCACTCTTACTTTCTCTTAATTCTCTCACTCTCTTTCTTGGATTTCACTTTCATTCATAATCCTTATAATGTCAATGAAGTCATTTACACTTTAGTATTTCTTAATGATATCTTTTATATTTGTTGCACTTGGCGGTCAACTGAAAAAGTTATGATTTTAGAGTATATCGATGGGATTCGCTTAAATTACTCAGAATCACTAGATAGAACTGTCAAATAGGACAAAATCTCGTGGGCATACCCGTCCCGCTACCTATTATGGGCGGGTTGCGCTGATGCAGTAGATACCCGTTTGGATGCAGGCTCTTCGGGCTTTACATGCACGGACTACGAGTGTTTGCTGGTTGGGACGGGGCGGGTGGCGGGCAACTCGCACTTTTTGAACTCTGGGCTAAATTCTTAAAAGTTTTAAGAAAAAATTACAAGTCGGTACATCTTTTAAAACATGTTTTCAAATAAATTCAGCTATTTTTTAGACATATCTTTTAGATACAATTTTGGGGCAAAATTACGTTACAACCCTTTATTTCTTTGCATTGGGACAAAAGTACGTCGTCCTCTCCCAGCCCCCACCCTGCGTTCATAGCTCCATTTTCCTTACGCCCTGCTACTCACGTCGGCCTCTAGTTCGCCTCTCTCCCTATCATGCCGCCTTCAGCCTAGGTCCCCAAAATTTTGAATTGACGATTGCAGAGAAATTCCAGCAATTCAATTGAAAGGTATGTCCCTTTAAAAATTCTCCCATCCTCAATTATATGTCGTAGGTTTCTTGATGCCAGGGCTTGGCATCATAGTTTCTGGATTGATTTTGGTCCTCCAAAATACTGTCAAATGCATCCTGATGCCAGGGCTTGGCATCAGAGTTTCTGGATTAATTTGATGCGCATTATCTTGTCAAATGCATCACGATGCCGTGGTCACGTATCGAGTTTGATTGATTTTGCTCCTCCAAAATATTGTCAAATGTATCCTGATGCCAGGACTTGGCATCAGAGTTTCTGGATTAATTTGGTACTGCATAATAATGTCAAATGCATCCTGATGCCATGGCTTGGCATCAGAGTTTCTGGATTGATTTTGGTCCTCGAAAATACTGTCAAATGCATCCTGATGCCAGTGCTTGGCATCAGAGTTTCTGGATTGATTTTGGTACTGCATATTGCTGTCAAATGCATCATGATGCCAGTGCTTGGCATCAGAGTTTCTGGATTGATTTTGGTACTGCATATTGCTGTTAAATGCATCCTGATGTCAGAGCTTGGCATCAGAGTTTAGACAATTGCTCAATTGTGAATGATAGTTATGTGAAACTATCGGTAAACCATTGAAGAAGTTTCTCCATACATCTGCTTTCTCATAGCGTCTGTAATTCATTCTGGTATGAAAGTCAAACGAATTTTATTTTAATTTTGGGTTTGGGTGAAAGAAGGAAATTTGCTATTTTTGCACACTAATTGTTTGATTAAATTGATCTTAAGAGTAGTTTTGTTATGTTATAAGTTGTATGCTGTCAGGCATCCTACTTGAAACTCCTACAGGCAGCAGTTCTTCTATACTTCTGGCTAATGGGTTCATAAGCAGCGCATACTTATGCATTGTTAAGGAAGAATCTAGACTTTTGTATATGTTTCATTGATTCAATTTTGGTACTTCTTATGAGAAAAAATATAATGCGTTGCGATTGAGATTGAGGCTTTAAGACTAGAAATATATTATTGGGGAACATTTTCCTAAGTGATAGATTTATTGTGAATTGTCAAAGAGATGCGTATATCTTCACTTTCACTTTTCTCCTTGATCATAAATGATTTTGTTTCCATATGTAGCAGGTTGAGCGAGCAAGAGGATCTCATTGTTTGGATGCGAGCGGCATTGCCAATTTTCGAAAATTTGTATGGGAAGATACATGACTCTTGTGGCAAATTAGAATATAACAATTGTGATACAAAACAACTATAATACCTACGAGTTTTGTTTTAAAGGTATTTGTGTTAAAATTTTAGTTTATGGAGTCGGTGTTATGATTTTGCTTGAAATATAGGAGTAATTTGTGAAAAGGAGATATGATTTTCTTTGATTTTTTGAGTTTTCGAGAGACACTTAATTTGTTTAAAAGGGGTTCTTGATTACAAGGTTTTGGGTTTTACATTTGTTGTTAATACAAGCAAATTTCATTAATATTGAAAGTTTGAGATTGAGATATTCTCTTAGTTTCTCATCGAATTGTATTTTATCAAATGATGAAGATTTTTTGAATATGTTGGTCTTTGCTTTGGTAAAATTCTAACGGCATTTATATTGTTTCGGTAGATGTTATTGATGATTTGGTCATGGGAGTAGTTTGGATAGATTGATTTTCTCATAAGTCAAAGGGTTGATGTTGGTCCTTCTAGGAGTAGTTTGGATGCTTCTTCTTCTCATAATAGTAAATCGTTGATGTTGGTTTTCCGAAATTGATAATGAAAGTTATCCTCGCTTTATGATTTTTTTCCCTGCTCCATCTTCCAATAATTTGTTATCGCTGGTCGGGAAGAGATTATCACCTGATCTCGGACAAATATTTAAAGGTGGCATGAGAGAGTTTCTCGCATCGAACTTATGGAATATTCTATGAAACTTGGATTTGAATATGTTTTTGCTAGGAATGAGAGTAAGAGGGCTACCGTTGTTTGTGGTAATAAATTCATTGATAACCGTGATTGGTTCATCAAGTGTCGCTTTAGTGTTGATAATTCTATAATTATAAAGAAGTGCAATCTTACACACGGTGCAAAGTTTCTTTTATTGATGGAGTTAAGAAATCAAAAAGGATGGGGTATAATGTAATTGCAGATTTTATTTGTGATAATGTTCGTAGTCATCCAAATTATTCCTCGCAGCGAT
>CM028379.1:147953272-148025884 GCA_013146195.2 Codonopsis lanceolata | reverse complement strand
TTGGTGGAATGTATTGAAGGAAAGTTGGGAGATGCGACAAGTCCCATTGGGCTAATTTTGAGGAGGAATTTAAGGAGGAATACGTGCGGATGTGGTGCAGCAACCAAAGGAGAAAAATTCTATAATCTTGAGCAAGGTACCAGGCGTAGCGGAGTATTCGAAGTTCACCAGTTGAGCCGTTATTGCACGTATTGATTCCTACGGAGGCTCGTAGAACACATAAGTTTGTTAAAGGGTTGAGCGAATTTAGGAGACGGATTCTAGCACTAAGCTCAGCGATTATCAGTTTGCAGTTGATAGAGCTTATGAGGTTGAGCAAGATATTGAGGAGCAAGTCAGAGGGGTAATGCGACAACTACTCGAGAACACTAATCGGGGAAATAATTAGGTGGCGAAGAGGGGATACCAAGGAACCGTGATAGGAGAGGTGGAGGCCAAGGTAGGCCGAGGCAGGGGAAGGGGGGCAACAACACTTCTTCTACTCAGGGCGGCCAGGGTCTCGTAATGAGACCATGATTTGTTCGTTACGCGGAGGTCGAGGCATTTGATAGGTGTTGGGGAAGAGATGGGAAGTGTTTCATTTGTGGAGGCAGGACTCACATGAAGAGATTGTCCCAAGTTAAGGCTAATCGGTCGAGGTGGCGCCGGGCGGCGATGCAGGGCTAGAGAGATATGGATGATGGCAAGAAGGTTCGAGGCCGTGTGTTTGCGATCGGCCTTGAGGTTCGAGGTGGCGGTGATAGGAGGTACTCTTTCTATATTTGATCATAAGGCTCGAATTCTCATAGATCCGGGTCTTCGCATTCTTATGTTGCTTCGCACTTTGTTGAGAACTTCTGCGTATTGCCTCAATCTTTGCCATACTTGCTTGAAGTGTCTACCCGCTCGGGGAGTATATGCTAACGTCTGAAGTGTTTAGATCTTGTGATGTTTTGGTGGGTGACCACACTTTGCATGCGGACTTGGTAGTTCTCCTATCGTGATTTTGATGTGATTCTTGGCATGGGCGGTTATGTGCTTATCATGCTATAGTTGATTGCCATAGGAAGAGGGTTACTTTTTATATCTTAGGTGTGCTGAATTCGTTTTGTGGGTGATCAGCGTCAGTGACTTGCATTTCATTTCTGCGCTAAGGGCTAGAAAATTGTTGTCTCAGGGTGTCAGGGTATCTTTACTGCGTTGTTGATAAGAAGAGGTCTTCGCGAGTTTAGAGGAGGTCAGGTAGTATGTGAGTTTCCGATGTGTTTTCTACCGATCATGCTATGCCACCCGATAGAGAACTAGAGTTTTGTATTGAGCTTATTAGGGACTTCTTAGATTTCTAAGGCAAGTATAGGATGGCACCGCGGAGCTTAGAGAGTTGAAAACTTCGAGTTGCGGGAACTCCTTGAGATTGGTTTTATTAAGCCAAGTGTGTCGCCTTGGGGCGCACGGTCTTATTTGTGAAGAAGAAGGATGGGAGTTTGCGGTTATGCATAGACTATCCTGAATTGAATAAGGTGACCGTTAAGAACAAATACCCTACCCCACATTGATGATCTTTTTGACCAATTGCAAGGGTCTATCGTCTATTCTAAGCTTGATTTGCGATGGGGTTACTATCAATTGAAGGTTAGAGGAAGACATTCGAAGACGACTTTTCGCACTAGATATGGGCACTTTGAATTTGTGGTGATGCCGTTTGGGTTGTGAATCTTGTGTTTATGGACTTGATGAACCGTGTCTTCCATAGTTATCTTGATTGTTTTGTGGTAGTCTTCATTGATGACATCTTAGTGTATTCGAAATCTCGGGAGGAGCATGAGAAACACTTGAGGATTGTCTTGTCTATTCTTCGGGAGAAGCTTGACTTTATGCGAGTTTAGCAAATGTGCCTTTTGGCTTGAGGAAGTGTCCTTCTTGGGGCATATCATTTCTAGCGCCGGGAGTAGTTGATCCTTCTAGGTTGAAGCGGTGGCCAATTGGAAGAGACCTAGTTCGGTTACGAGGTTCGGAGTTTCTTGGGTCTAGCGGGTTATTAGGAGATTTATTGAGGATTTTCTCGGATCGTGACTCTATGGCGAAATTGACACGGAAAGAGCGTCTGTTTGTTTGGAGTGAGAAATGTGAAGCTAGTTTTCAAGAGCTTAAGAAGCGGTTGGCGTCGGCACCTATTTTGGCTTTGCCTAGTGGAGAGATAATTTTTGTGATTTATAGCGATGCTTCTAAGGAAGGTTTGGGTTGTGTTTGATGCGAGATGGTAGGGTTATCGCCTATGCGTCGAGGAAGTTGTCTATTCATGGCGAGAATTACCACACGATATGGAGTTGGCTGCGATTATCTTCGCGTTGCATAAATGGAAACACTACTTGTATGGAGCTAAATTTGAGATCTTCACGACCACAAAGTTTGAAACTTGTTTTCCCAAAGGAGTTGAACATGAGGCAAAGAAGATGGATGGAGAAACTAAAAGACCACGATTGCTATCTTGTATCATCAGGGAAGGCAATGTAGTAGCGGATGCCTTGAGTAGGAAGGTTCATATGTAGGTGTATGATGGTTAAGAGTGGAAGATGTTGGAGGACTTGCGTGATTGGAGTCTAGTGTTTTTGATAGAGGTGATTTTCGCGAATGTTAGGTCTACACCGATTTTGTTTGGGAAGATTAAAGAAGCTTGAGGATGATCAGGAGTTGAAGAAAATCATTGATGGGTTGGTGAGAATGTATCGCTTTGATTTTGCGATTAATAGTGAGGGTACTTTGACATTTCGAATTCGAATTTGTGTTCCTTCTAATGATGACTTGAAGAGGTTGGTTCTTGATGAGGCTCATAAATCGAGGTATACCATTCACAGGGAGCACGAAGATGTACTTAGATTGAAAAACAATTTTGGTGGAAAGGTATGAAGAGAGAAGTGCGGAGTATGTGTCAAGGTGTTTGACTTGTCGGCGGGTTAAGTGAGCATCGAGGCTGCGGGACTTCTGACCACTTGAGATTCAGTGGAAATGGGAGTTCATTACTATGGATTTTGTGAGCGGGGTTGCAGCGCCTGAGAGGTTTTAATGCGGTTTGGGTTATAGTTGGCCAGTTGACTAAGTACGCACACTTTATTCGGTATCTATCACTTATTCGTTGACTCGGTTAGGCGACTTTGTATATTCGGGAGATCGTGAGACTTCATGGCGTACTGTGAGTATTGTGTCAGATAGAGATCGAGGTTCACATCTAGATTTTGAGGCGTTGCGAGGAGGCTTTGGGGACCAAACTAGACTTGATCTGACTTTTCATCCATAAGCGGATGGATGGTCCAGCGATTGATTCGAATTTTGGAGGACATGCTTCGAGCTTGTCTTGAGTAGTTTCAAGGAAAGCTGGGATTCTCACTTACCTTTGGCCGGAGTTTGCGTATAATAACGACTACGGTCGAGTATCGAGATGGCGCCGTATGAAGCTTTGTATGGGGCAAGAGTGTAGATCGCCAATTCTTTGGGATGAAGTTGGAGGCGAAACTTTGGGGTTAGAGTTGATGCCTTGATCGGTTGAGGCGTGAATTGATTAGAGATGGTTTGCGTACCGCTCGAAGTCGACAAAGAGTTATCTGAATAATCGAAGAGACGAGATCTTGAGTTTCGAGGTGGGTGACTCGTATTCTTGAAGGTGACAGGGAGAGAAGTGCGAAGAGATTTGTAAAGGGAAGCTTCTGGAGGTTGGCCCATTCGAGATTCTTGAGAGAGTTGGGTCTTTGGCGTATCGTGTTGCATTGCCACCCAGTCACTTTCGAGACTTCATAATGTATTTCATGTTTCCATGTTGAAAAGTATTTGAAGGATGATACCCGTGTACTTGGTATGAAGAGATCACGTTTGAGGATATGTCATACGTCGAAAAGCCGTGAAGATTTTGGATACCAAAGAGCAAGTGCTACGAACCAAGAAGATTCCACTTAGTTAAAGTTCTTTGGAGAAACCACTGACATTGAAGAAGCGACTTGGGAGGCGGAGATGCGCGAGAAGCATCCACATTTGTTTGATGAACTTGGTAAATTTAGGGACTAAATTCTAAAGGAGGAGTGTAACGCCCCTAATCTTGCATGTGCATTCCATGCTTGTGTTTGTGCTTTCTTGGTTGATTGCGATCATGTTTACCTGGTTTATAAACGTCTTAGAATTAATCTTAAATCATTCTTGAAGTTCTTAACATGTTTAGAATCACGAAAGTCCGTTTGTTGAATCCTTGGTTTGATCGTTTTGAATTTAGCCTTCGATTTCCTCGTTGCTCGTATTTGCTTCTATTTCGGCGTCTGAAGTGTTCGTTGAGTTCTTGGCCTTATATTCAGGTCTTAATCATGTTGAAACAAGTCCTTTCATGTCGAGACATCTAGTTTGAATGGCGTTTGATTGTAGTTTGATTGTTTGTTACGTCGTGGTTCGCGCCTTATCCTACCTTGTTAGGGGTTGTTCGGTGTGTTTCCGACTCATTTTGAGTAAGGTTAGACCTTAGAATGGTTGCCCAAAGTTTGGGACCATTTAGATCAAGTTTAGATCAAGTTTTAGACATTACGGAGCGGTGGGAGGCTGGTGAGGCGCCGCCCAATCTAGAGCAATGAGGTGAAATTACGAACTTGGGAGGCCCCAGAGGTTGAGCGCATCCGCCTCTGCTGCTACACTTCTGAGGTTGATTTCCTCTGTTTGATTGGGCCGATTTGTACACTTCAAGCCCCTACTTAAACCTATCAAAGCCTCACAACCCTTCCTACTTAAGTCTAACATCCCTAACTTATTTTTAATGATGGATTAGAAGGCTTGTTGATTATCCAAACCTATCTAAGAATCTCAAAGAGCCCTAGGTCTTGACACATGTCGCTCAAACTTTTGACCACATATAAGCCCCAATCAGATTTTTGACCTCATTTCACTCTCTCTTCCAAAAACAATTTCATCTCTCTCAAGGTTCTTCCATGGCTTCTTGAGGTCTCATCCCTTGGTCTTCATCAACCATTCATCATTTGCCCAAGAGCCTTTCATTAAAGTTGTAGAGCTCGAGAAGGGAGCATTTCCATCCGATTGGTTTCTTCATTTGCTTTTCTTTTTGTGTATAACGTAAGTTACTCTTCTTCATTTTAGTTCCCATTGACCCTAAGGAAACAAAGTTTATGATGTGTGAGGTCAATGGGGACACATAGTGCTTCCCTCGAATTTTGAATGTGTAATTTTGCTGGAGCATGTCTAGGTTGATTCTTGCCTTTGAATGTTGAAATTACTCTTTCACTATGATTAATGAGGTCTTGAACATGTTAGAAGTAATGTAATATGTTTGTTGATGAAAGTGAGATTAATTGGAAATGCCTAAATTATGCCTATGTGGTATGTGTAAAAGTGGTTAAGTGTTGTATCCTTACTATTGGACTACTTGAAGAACATAAATTGTATTAAAATGTTGTAGGTAAATTTATGCCTCGTTGAACTTAGAAGTGACCTAAGTTGGGTTATGAAGCATATAGCTTCAATTTCCCTAAAATTGGGAATTTAGTGAAAAGACTCAACAGTCGACTCTGGGGAAAGAATTGAACACGTTAGTCTCTAATTTCAATCCCTACGAGTTTGAGCGTCATTTGACTTGGTTTACTCACGTATGAGTTGGTTTAATTGATTGTAACAAGTTGTTATGAAAGATTGGTATTTGTGCAAATTATTGCCTTGATGTGTTTACGGTAGAGATTAACCCCTACTTGGTTGGTCGAATTCGCTCTTGTCGGATTCGGTCCTGAGTCAGTTTAAAGTCAAGTAAATATCTACTTGTGCATTGCATTGAGTCCGGCATTAAATGGTTTGTTTTTAGTCGGGGTGGGGCGATACATCTTCACAATTATGGGATTCGTGCTTCGCCATGAATCGCCGCACCGGGACTCACACACACCTCACTTGTGGGCACGGTGGAAGTAACCCCTTGCCGTATCGGTTAAGTACGCGTTGGCTTGCTATTGAGATCGAGTAGCACTCGGCGGCGGTCGATGAATTCACATAACATCGATAGCGCGAACCGTGCGGAATGTTTTTGCGAGGACTACTGGCGGCCGTGACTATCATATCCTACTTGTATGATTTACTTTCCCGCACTTACGTGAACTATGTGCTAAGTGCTATATGATGATCATGTACTATAAGTGAGATAAATGTCATGCTATAACATGAACATGCATTTTTGTAACTTACTAAGTCTTTCGACTTACCCTATTTGTTTGCTTTGTCTTTCCTTAGATCGAGGCAGGCGGTCGGGGATAGACTCGCTTGTACTCGTTTGATTGTTGGTTTTAGCAGGTTGCTCTTTTGGACTCTTGTTGTTAGACTTTTATTTTTGGTAAGGACGTTGGGAAGCAAGTCATGTAGACTTGGCTTGGGGTATATGTTGTGTTTGTTGATGTAATAGACTTAACTACCTAAAACTTGTAATCTTTTGGTATGCCGAGCTTACATGTCGAGCTTGTTTATATGTGTATGGTTCACTACAGTTTCTTCGCTTAAAGCTCGTTATTTATTGTTGTTGTTATTGTCTCCGGCATGTTGTGGCCGTTGAGGTTATTATAAGCATGTGATATTAATTGTAGGAGTAGTTGTTGGGTTCCTGTTTAGCGTAACGCCGAAGACTTGTTTAAATTAGGTTGTTTTTGGGCCAAGTGTAGCCGAGGTTGTTGTTTGTATGCGATTGTTGCTTCACATGATTTTTGTGATCCTACTATGCATGCTTGTGTTATTGATTATTTGGGCGGCGCGACTCGGGATCTCGCATTGGGGTCAGGTGGAGATTCGTCAGGTTGTGTTCGGCGGCGGTTTGTTATCTACGACAATATTGGGAATATTCTGTGGTTCTTGAATTTCTTCAAGCTCCACAACCATGCCACCCTTTTCAGAAAGAAATTCTTCTTCAAGAAAAGTGGCATTCCTCGAAACAAACACTTTTTGTTCCGAAGGGTCGTAGAAATAGTATCCAATAGATTCTTTTGGATACCCTACAAATTTACATAATTTGGATCTCATATCCAACTTATCTCCCCTTACTGCTTCACATAAGCATCACACCCCCACACCTTAAGGTACTTGTAGGAAGGTGTCTTACCACACCACATCTCATATGGTGTATTGGGTACGACTTTACATAGCACTCTATTCAATAGAAATGATGTTGTTTCTAAGGCATAACCCCAGAATGAAAGAGGTAAAGTCGTGAAACTCATCATCGATCGAACCATGTCTAATAGGGTTCGATTCCTACGCTCCGAAACTCCATTGAGTTGTGGAGTAGCAGGAAGAGTCCACTGTGAGAGAATTCCATTCTCCTTTAGATAATCAAAAAAACTCGGTACTAAAGTATTCTCCTCCTCGATCAGATCGAAGAGTCTTAACACAGCGACCAATTTGTTTCTCCACCTCACACCTAAATTCTTTGAACTTTTCAAATGCTTCGAATTTGAGCCTCATAAGGTACACATATCCATACCTAACATAATCATCGGTAAAAGTTATGAAGTAGTGATAGTTCCCACGTGCACTAACACTTAGTGGTCCACAAACATGTGTATGGATCAAATCCAATAGACCATCGGCTCGCTCCGCTTGTCCAACAAATGGTGATTTGATCATTTTTCCTTTTAGACACGATTCACACGTTGGTAACTTTTGCTCATCCATAAGGTCGAGTTTTTGTCCTAACTTGCACATCTTTTTTTCTGAAATGTGACCCAATCTAGCATGTCAAAGAGTGGAAGAACTTTGATTATATAATTTTCTTTTCTTATTTTGTTGAATTGTAAGAATGGGGCTATCAAGATTAACAGTGTACAAACAATTCGTCAAATAATCGGTATATTTAAAATCAGAATTCGTGAAAATGGAACAACTTCCATTCTCAATAATAAACTTAAAACCTTCTCTGTCCAAAACAGGAACATAGATAATATTCTTAACAATATCCGGAACATAAAGACAATTGTTCAAACACAAATTTAAACAATTTTCTTGCTCCATTCCCTATCCTAAGGACCTTGTCGTTTTTGTCTAGTTTCATGCTTCTTGCCATTATCTGCAAATCATTGCAAATATGTGAGCCACAACCGGTATCTAATACCCAAGAAGCATCATTAACAGATAAATTAACTTCAACAAAATATATACCTGAACTTTTCAGGCTCGCAAGGTACTCCTTGCAGTTTCTCTTCCAGTGCCCTAATTTGCCGCAATGGTTGCATTTGTCATCGGTTTGAGAATTGACCTTTTTCTTGCCTTTGTCCTTTGCCTTTTTGTTGGGCTTCGAGGAACTCTTTCCTTTCTACTTCCTCTTATTATTAGACTTTGGAGTCTTTGAACCAGAAGAGGATCCAACAAGGAGGACTGGCTTATCCTTCTTGATAGTGGATTTAGCCGTTGTCAACTTATTCACCAACTCAGGGAGACTAGTTTCCATAGAGTGCATGTTAAAGTTAACAACAAATGAGTCAAATGAGGGAGGTAGAGATTGCAACACAAGGTCCACATAGAGCTCATTGTCTATAATGACTCCAAGGGACTCAAGCCTTTCAATGAGTGATATCATCTTCACTCCATGGTCATGGACTGAAGAACCCTCAGTCATACGACTTCTGAAAAGCTCCTTAGATATCGGATATCTAACTTGCCTTGCACTCTCACCATACAACTCTTGTAGGTGAACAAGGATCTCATGTGCAGTGTGAAAAACATCATTCTAACTTTGCAGCTCAACTGACATTGATGCTAACATGTATCATCTAGCTTGGAGATTGTCATCGACATGACGAAGATATTCTCCATAGGCTGATACCTGGTCCTCAGGCGGTGGAGGAGGCATTGTGTCAAACACATAAGCTTTCTTCTCAAATTCAATAACAATCTTTAGGTCTCTCAACCAATCATTAAATTTTGGGCCAATTAACTTGTTTTGCTCAAAAATTGATGTGATTGGATTCTTAGCCATTTTAGTAGAGTTATCTACAAAATAAACGAAGCAGAAAATGAGTAAACTATGGAATATATACTTACATTCAATATAAGGTCTTTCATATTAAATGTCTCCCACTATTTTATTTAAAACTATAAACCCCAAAATAGATTTTAGAAAATCAAAATTTTCTTAGTGGGCTTGAAGCCCAATAAAAACATTTCACACCCCAATTTTATGAGCCCATGAAATATTTCCATCAGTAGTCAACTCTTTGACAATTGTATCAATAGACAACCCTCAAGATTATTTTGCCTCATCTCTTCCCATATACCCCAATTTTATGAGCCCATATGGTACTAAATGTCAAACAAAACCCATCAAACCATCGTGTACATGGAGTATTTAGAGTCACATGACTCGCGGCCAACCTAAAAACAAGTCCATCCCACGAACATCTATATGCTTGGTAGGGATCACAGCTTTCTCACATAAATCACTCCACGACTCATGGTCAATGACTAAAAGCGGTAGCATCGTCATGTCATCTACCTTTGATGGAAGGCATGGAACAATATGTCTAACATATCTTTATCTATATTTGTTTGATATAAATTTAATCAAATTAAATTTCTTTTAAGTTTCAAAAACTTAGGGTTTTCCTTTCAAGACCTCATCCAATTAATTTATTAGGTGAATTTATATATAACGCAATATATCATCATATGAGCGCAATCATAAAACATTAAATAAATCTAGCATACTACCTATGCAAAAACGGTGGGATGATCATGGTCAACCTATGCGACCCATTTGAGCTAAAAATGGGTCATGGTCAATCTAAGGGACAAAATTAATATAACTACTTCTATTACATTTTATTATAATTACCCATACAAGCATGGACCTTCAAATTTTATTCTATTATATTTGTAAGATATACCCACACAAGCGTGGGTCTTTGCATCGAATGTCCTCCAATTCAAAAATTAAAGAAACTCACCACAGTCTACTCTCAATGCAAAAATGTAAAAAACTTACAAATAATAGAATAAGAGGCTCGCAGACCCAAAAACCCAAAGATAAATACATCCAACACATTGGTCATAAGCTCATGATCATCCCGAAATAAATCATGCTAAGCATTTATCACATGAAATAAATCACATAAAATTTGTTAATTGTATGTGTCAATTTTATTTTTGGGATAAACATTTCTTGATAATCCATAATAACTATTTTATTAATATTTAAAACTAACCCTTTAATTTTAAAGACCGAATAAATCAAGAATATTGAAAATAAGAGAAACTGTAAGAGGTCATGACTGGGAAAGAAAAGTTTCAAAAACATTTCTCATGTTGATCAAATCTTGCACCAAAAAGTCCCTTGGTGGAATATAATAATATTAAAGATTGTTTTGATTTCTAAAATCAAACAATCATCCCCTCATGGACAGTACACTCCTAAAGAACAAAACTAATCAAGGATTCATCAACTCTTGGATTCTTGATTTATAAGTCACATCATGTGGATAGTGAACAATACTGGAAACATAAATCAAAGCTCCCAATGGACGCCCATTTTTTTATTTTTATTTCGTTTTCACTGAATTCAAAATTCTTGAGATTAAAAAAAAAACTTTTAAAACTTAAATCAAGAAATCAAATTTCTTCGTCGTTCTTGTTTTCCGATTTCAATATTTTATCCCAAATCTAAATTGAAAAAACATATTTTATGACACATACAAATATCCATTAAACATATTTTAACAGATTAAAACATGCTTAAAAACGCAAATGAACTTGCACAATTACGAAACCGTGGCTCTGATGTCACTGTTGGGTTCGCTAGATTGCGTGGCTAATCGCAGCAGACATTTTTTTAAAAAAAAAACATGTAGTATACAATATACAAAAAGATAGCCCAAAAAACCATGTAGCGATTTAACGATCGCGCGTATCGTGCAAGTATAAAAATGGAGATTTTGGGTCTTACCGAAAACTGCTTCAAAAAGCTTCCGGTTGATGAAGCTGTAGAGACAATCAATTGTCGGCTCGTACACCAATTTACTCGTAGAGGTCCACACGTCCCTCCTCCAAAGTTAGTACACACAAATAGATGAATTCACCGAGTCAAAACTTCGCTAGCAACTTTAACTCGCTTTGTTCAATCTTATAAATCAAGATTTGTATTCTTGACTTTTTGTGAAGATTAAGAAGATGAATGCTTTCTATCTATTTCTTAAAAGGAAAGAGAAAAACTCAAGACATTCAAATAGGAGGGGGGTGGCCATTATTATCTACCAAAAAGGAAGAGTCTTTAATACTCATTCATTTTTGAAAAATATAACTCACATGAGAGTTAATGGTGGTGGCAATTTTCTTTCTTAAAGAAAAATTAATACGTTTTCTAATAACGTATTATATTAACTCTCCAACAAATCAATACCCTAATGTGTACTATATCTAATTTATACAAAATTGTGCATAGATTCATTAGTAGAAAAATATGGTAATACAATTAATACCATATATTGCCTTATTAGAATAACATTTATCTAATATTTGCAACACTACCCCTCCTTCTTCTCCTTTCTTTCAAATTAACTAGACGGACTCTACTAACGAGCCTAATTAAATATTGGGCTGGGCTTTAAAAAAATAAAAATAAAAATCTCATCAATTAATCTTAATTAATTGACCAAGCCTAAATTTAATTAAATCGATCAAATCAATTTCATCCATCAATTAATCTCTACTAGTCATCTGCGTCCAACAATTCGGATCAATTCTTTTATTGAACAAATGAATTCTTCCATTCTTAGTATGTGACCCTTTAGGTTCACAACTAATGCTAGTTGTAGGCTTACAACTATTTTGTAACTTACGAATAACAATTTATTCTATTAAATAATTGAATTAGTTAATATACTTGAAATTAACCCATTAATTTCAAGAACCTACATATCGTGGGAACACCTAGCAAGTACCATGAATACCTAGCAATAGGTGAAATAGCGAGTAAACATATTTCAATTACGAGTGCATACATGTACAGTCCTTTCGATATATAATTTCCCGATTAAATCTAGGATATGGATTATAAGTCAAAATCTAATTGATTTAATAACTGTGATTCCATTTCAAGTACCAATGATTCCTTTATGAATCAAATTCATCATGCCTTGGCCAAGGTCTTCGAATCATGAACTATGAAAAACATAGGAAATTTTCTTATCATCTGACAAGTGTCGAAGTATGTTTTAATATTAATGCACATGTTGAATATAAGATAGTGTTGAACTTTAAGTAGTTTTTCTTTAGTAACCCTCAATTTATCATTAGTGGTGTCGAATCAATAAGGTCCATCTTTTTTTAATCTCATAATTATAAATAAAAAATTTGATAATTGATATAAAAAACGTTTTAAAATAGAAAATTGACAATGTTTAGGATGCCCCTAGAAAAAGTTACGGAAAACTATATATGAATAAATACAAAAAATATATTCTAATATTAATGCACATATTGAATATAAGATAGTGTTGAACTTTGAGTAATTTTTCTTTAGTAACCCTCAATTTATCATTAGTGGTATCAAATCAAGGTCTATCTTTTTTCAATCTCACCATTACAATTTTTTTTAATAATTGATATGAAAAAAGTGTTTTAAAATAGAAAAGTGACAATTCTTAGGATGTCCCTAAATAATATAGTTGACACTAATTTTTGGACGTAGTGATTATTTATTAAAATTATAATTTATAAATATTCTGCACAAACTTTATTTATATTTCTAAACAATTTATTTGTTAGTGAAATATTATGTGTAAGTAAATATGTGTAATTGTGAAAGGGGGTGGAGGATACCCGAACATTTGGAAAATGATTTACAGAAAATGAATCTGTAAGTCATTTTTCAGGAAAAGAAGTCTTCATTTTCCATTGTCTCGAAAAATCTTTTATGTTGACTACATTTTCCTAAGGTTACCAAACACCGAAAAATAAGAAAAATGTTTTCTGAAAGTCATTTTCCGTGAAACAATTGGAGTCTTATTATGGACAAATGAGTGAAACATGAAGCAAATTGTTTGCAAAGCTCGTCGAACAAACGAGCAGCATGTACTAGTACTACTTAGGAAATTAAACAAACACAAATCTAAGGCTCTGTTTGTTTCACGGAAAATAACTTACTTAAAACGTTTTCCGAAAAATGATTTCTGGAAAATGAAATCATTATATTTTTTGGTGTTTGGTAATATTTATAAAAAAAAATGTTTTGTTTTGATTTAAAAATTAGAGACTTGTATATTTAAGATCTAAGAAAATAAAGTCATTTTTTTAGAAAATAAAGACAACTTTGTCCTTCACTAAATCTTAATTGTAGCAATAATTTTAGAAATAGTTATAAACCTAGCATTGTTATAAATTAAAATATGGTGAATATATGGTCAAATAGTAATTGCATTATATGAAAAGTAATAAACAATTAAAAGAATATACTACAAAAGAAGAGAAGCTAATTATAAAGAATTGCATCGAAAGGGGGCGGAGGGTACCTGAACATTTGGAAACCTTAGAAAATGAAGATTCATTTTCCGTAAATCATTTTCCAAAATGACTTACTGATTCATTTCCGTAAATCATTTTCAAATGTTCAACGTTCCAACTTTGGTGTGTACCAAGTTTGCTGATGTACAAAGCCTGGTAAGGCTGGTGGTGGACAAGTCTGCTCAAGTCTAAAGCTAGGAGAAAATTGTTGGTCCATAACCAAAATATGTTGGTATGAGGCATGTGTTAGACATAGTTTCCTTAAACCAGTTTCGTCTCTTCCCCATAAGTGCTTGGAAGCTAGTACGGACATCTATTTCCTATGATACAACGGAGAACTAAAATATCTTTGTACTTAAGATTCGAGCAAATTGAATATGTGTTCGGATTAAATCACCAACGAAAATAGGAAGCCAAATGAGGTCGCTCAATAAAATGGAAATGGAATAGAGAAATGGATATTGTTGAAAACTGTGTCTTCTAATTGTGGAAAAATGATCTCTTTATATAGGCTTATAGAAAAAATCGTTTTAATTATGTAATTAATCAAATGTTTTAATTTGCTCATGAAGAGACCAATTTAATTATCATGAAAGCAAAATAAATCTGCAATTGAATGTTGGAGTTACAGATTTCAAAAAGATAATTAACAAAACACGTTCGGGCTTGACTGAGTAGGCAAATTTTGTCTGACATTCGTGTTCACATGACGCGCTCACACATGAGTTTGGCAGCCCCGAAGGCGAATTGGACCATGATTTGCACCTTTCCTTGCGGGCGGGTGCGAGTGAAAGCCTCTACTCTACACAAGCTTACCTGTTACACATAAGAAGCTTGTATTTAAACTCCTCAAACCTTTGTTATTTTCCCAATATGGGACAAACTAATTTCTAACGCCACACTTTTATCACTTATAACTTATTTATCCAAACACTAAATTTGACAAATACATATATGGTTTTGATGTTCTCACGGAGTATAACTCATTTCGAGAATCATCTTTGTCATTACACAAACGACTCATAAAGAAATTTGTGCCTCAGTTGCGCAATTTCCTTCACATAAACAAAATGTTTCCAACGACATCAAACTTTCATCAAGCTTCAAACAAGGAACCAAATAGGAATGTGTTGACCTGATTATGCGTACACATTGGTGGGAGTGGGGCAGAGAATTGCCGCACACAAAGTGATGTGTGCAGCTGAGGGTGTCCATACTCGTCATCAATGATATTTTTGCAATCATTTGTGTAGGGTGTAGAGAGTAAATTACGGGGTGTGGTTAGCCTCACTCTTAAATATATTGTTATGACATTATTTTTTTACGTTTAGTAAAAGTCTAAAAGTATGGAATTCAAAGATATAAGGATTAATTATATATTTCATCATCGTACAAATTGGGGTAACCAATTTGACCAATCAACTCCCAATATCCAAAATGTTACCAAATAACTTTCAATTCTGGTTCGATGTGGTCATTGCCATTAACCTCTCAATCAATTTTGTAACAGAAATGTTGATGTGAACCAACTGATGGACTTTATAAAGGGTATTTTTTATCCATCTCCATTGAAAATATGAAGACAAAATTATAATTTTCCCTACTCGCCCTGGGCAGAGGAATAGATCTGAAACCCAGATCTGATTAAGGCTTGCCTGCTTGGTGTGGGCTCCCGAGACTTGCGCCCGCGCCCCGCGCGCCCTTGGTTAGGGGTGCGCGTACGTGCGAATGCGGGACACCACTGCTCTCGTTCCACCCTCCCTTGTTTAGGGGAAGACGAAATCAAAAGTGCGCGAGGAGTGTTGTCTATGATAGCGCGTTGGAATGCGCCTCGGTTGCCATTAGTGGATTTTTAATCCAATATGTGAACTTATGGTTTCCCGCATCAAGTTATCCCTTTTTTAGGGGATACTAGGATATGGGAATGCATTACCCTTTCATTTTCATTTTCCCTTTTTTAGGGGAAAACGAAAAAGTGCAAAAAAGGATATTGCGACGCCCCCACTATGGATTTTATTAAAAATAGCCTTATGGCCCGTTTCAGATCACTATGGGAGCTATGGGTTTCTCGCATCAAGTTATCCCTTATTTAGGGGATATCAGAATATGGGAATACATCACCCTTCCATTCACATTCTCCATTTTTTAGGGGAGAGCGGGAAAGTGCAAAGAAGGAGTGTTGCGAGGCCCCACTGGATCCGAAAGTTTTAGAGTCGTCATCTTTATTTTAAGGCAAAAATAAAGCAAAACCAGAAAAAAGGAAAACCAGAGATAAAAAAAAAAGCGGGTTCGGAGGCTAAGTTACAAGTTGGGAAGGTGCTAGGCACCCAACTCGCCCTTTCGGTCTCAAAATAGTTTTTGGCTAAAGTATACTTATTGTTATATTTATTTAGCAAATAAATAAAGCATTAAAAGACAGGAAAATAAAGCAAATACATCTGCAGCTACATTATTTACGGACTTGCAGCAATTTCCTTACAATAATTACAAATGTATTTAAAAATATTTGGTCATTATAACGGCTCTTTTACATAATATTTCCTAATCTAATCCGGGCAGCACAACGATTTATATTGACTACATTGGGCCGGATTTAAATAACAACTTTTTATAAAAAATAAATAAAAGAAAGTAAATAAATAAAATGCCCTTAAAGGCTATTATCTTTTAGAGCGGGGTGTGCTAGCTCTGTCCTTCTCGGGAGAGGAAGACTTTTATTGTTGTTGCTGATGTGATTCGGGCAGAGTGATGGCTTATATATGGTAGTTTTGGCTTATTTGGTTGGGCGGAATAACGGCTTAGTTTCGGTGGTTTTGGCCTTTTTGGTTAGGCGGAATAACGGCTTATATTTTGTGTATTTCAGCTTATTACTCGGGCAGAGTAACAGCTTACTTTGGGATTTTTGGGCCGAGGAAATATAGTGGATACCTAACTAAAGGGCTAGGGATCACTTTAACCGGTTGGATTTGTGTTTTGGCAGAGTTTGGACAGGATTTTGAGGCTTTGGGAGAGGGGGATCGGACGATCGCTCTCGGCGTAAAGTTACGCAGAGTAACTCTTCGTCGAAAAGGTGTGTCGAAATGGGGAGCCGGGCACCTCTATTTATAGTTGGATCCGTGCTTCATCGGCTTGTACCTCGCGCTCAACATTTTGTACAATGCGTTAACGACCGGACACTATTGAAGACCCTTGGCGCGGACATACAGCAACTTGGGCGCGGCACCAAGGACACGTGGCGCGGCGCCAAGCCACTATTCTAGGTTTGATTTTTGACATTTCCCCCCCTGCAGTTCACTATTCATGCATCCTACTTTTCCTTTTGCATTTTCAGCCCTGTAACTTGACATTTTGTTAAGTTTAAACAGTTCTTGATATCACATGACAGAGTTACATATCAGGGGTACGAAATTGGGGTGTCTACACTTGGCTACTTACTTTGAGAAGATTGGGAATTCGATTGTCGTGTTTAGAATAACAGAACGACTCTGATCGAAGTGGGTGCTTCGTATATGGTCTAGGATTTCGGTCGGGAATTGAATCAATTTGCTTAGAAATGAAAACTGTGCAATATTAGTATCCAGTTTATTGCCCTTTCATGATCACTCTTTTTTAAAATATTTTTTTGGTATAATTCATGATCAATTTATGGTGAGACAGATAACCATCAATTAACAAACACAAGCGTAAACACTTAATATAAATATGGGTGCTTGACTGTTGCCTCCATTTGATTCCAAGTAAAACCCACCAAATGAAAAACTGTCTAGTCGGTGTGTGTGTGTGTGTGTGTGTGTGTGTGTGTGTGTGTATGTGTGTGTGTGTGTATGTGTGTTAGGGATGACAATTTCGAACCGAACCGTGGATACCTGAACCAAATCGAACTGAAGTTGACGGTTATTAACTGGTTTGACTAGATATGGGACGGGTAATGGGGAATAACTGAAATGAAAAACTGGGGAACTGTTTGACTTTGGTATTAGCAATACCTGCCCTGTTTCCTAAACTGTTACCCGAACTTCTTATTTTACTAATATAATTTTACCCTTATTCATGTAAGTATTTACCATATAATCTAGGTATATATAGGTTAGATGTATAACACTAAAACATTAACATTATTCTCAATCACGCGAAATTGTCACTTAATCCACTTAGTCGTTTTCTTCTCTTCATCACTTCATGACTTGCATCTTCGGTAGTCGGAAGAAAATTTTCGATCAATCAACCTATTTACAATCACCTACAACAATTAATCAACCAATAACTATTGACATCTCAACAAGGTTCGTTTCTCTCCTATGTTTGACTGTCTCTCTCCCACCGTCTTACTTTCTTTATATATCGACAAACAAGTTTTGAGGTAAAATTCGATAGATTTGAAAAGTGACGATTTAGTAGATACTTGTTCCGTGAATTGAATTAGTTTTTCATTTATCATGAAAGATTGTATTATTTAGAAAAATGAGCATAGCCGACCCTGAGAAAGTGCAAGAGGCGCGTTAGCTCAGGACCCCCAAGTTTGGAGATCATCGCAACACACATACATGCATATATAGACATATTTTGTATATACTAATATGATATTTGGGCTTCTTTTTTATTTTATTATGAGAGAAAAAATTGGGTTTATTTATAAAAAAAATACAATAGGCTTTCATATTTGTAATATTAATATAAATTAGACTCCTATTTTTATGATTAAAAAAAAGAAGAGCTCAAAGATTAGACTTGACTTTATTTAGGTCATTGATAGACGTATTTTATACGTCCATATCGGGTACTTTTATGACTTAAAACGAGCAATTCCACGATGCTTTTGGCTACTGATATGTGTTTTTGAGCTATTTTATGAGTTCAGGGTTTTAGGTGAATTTATGAGATTTATGAAGCTTTTAGTGAAGATTTCGAGGAGGGGTGCAAAGTGCAACATTGGAGAAAAAGGCAAAAGAAAGATTCTGGCCACCTTGCGGCCGCAAGGTAGGCAGAAACAAGACCAGCCAGAATTAGGCCCTTGTGGACGCAAGGTCAAGACCCAATGCGGCCACAAGGTCCCCAGAACCGACTTTACGGGGTTTTCGACTTGGATTGAACCTCCTATTCCCCTACAACTCCTTGGTATAAATAAAGGACGGTAGCCAAAGCCAAAAGAGGTCGAAGAAGTGTTAGAAAACAACTTTAGCTTAGGAATTAGATTGTATTACGTAGATTAGTTGTTGTAATTACAGTTTTGAAGATCGATTCATGTATTCCTTCATCCCGTTGTGCAGTTCATCTTCAAGGATGAACTAAACGTTCATTAATCTATAAGTTGGGAGGTAACTTGTATCGAATCTATGACTTAATATATATTTTTATTCATTCAATTCTTGTTGATCATAGTGTTTATCAACCCCTTTATTATCTAGCTTTGAACAGATGAATGTAATCGCAAGTAATAAAGGTCTAGAGGTGCGGATACCTGCACGGCCATATGCATATGTCGTACACTGGCTCACCATCATGATAAATTGAACCTATCGATGCACGAGAGTGATTAGTTAGGGTCAGGTTCTATATATGACCTAAGTGACAGTTAGGATCCATATGTTCTTGTGCCTAGGATATAGAATGGATGAATTATTTGGAGATGGAGACTGAACTGTAATTTGAGAGGCTATATCTATCTTTCGTGAACGAACCCAAGTTATTGAATGATACTTTATCTAAATAAGCTGTTGAGTAGATACAAGTGAAACCCTAATCCTAGATTTCACTCCTCCATCAGATCTCTACAAACTGTGATTACTGCGCAGTTTAATTAGATTTATTGTGTTAGTAGGATAATTAGTTTAGATAAAATCAATAAACAAACCCCCCCTTAGTTTAAAATTGCTATTGATATTCTTGTTATTCGTATTCTTCTTGTCTCTGTGGTTCGACCCTTGCTTCCCAAGCTGTCCTACGATAGTCTTGTCCACTTGCAAGGGAATAATTAAAATAAGACACGATCAAGTTTTTGGCGCCGTTGTCGGGGACAAGCTAGTTTGCGTAGTTAGTTTGTTGGTAGCGTAGTTAAATTTTAGTTTTTATAAAAATAAAAAAAAATAAAAAATACGAAAAGGTTTTATTTTATTCTTAGTTGTTAGTTTTTAATTGTTTTATTTGTTTGTTTTTATGCACGGTCGTAGATCTCTAAATCCTAAGCTGGTAGAATTAAATCAAAATATAAATAATCTTGGAATGAATAAGGAAGACCCTGATAATTTGGAAGACCAGCATGTTAATCAAGAACAGTTGAATGAAGAGGATCCTCTGGTTGATCTTCCAATGGATAACAATAATCAAAATCCTGAAAATCCGGTTCCTCCGGTAAATGTGAATCAAAGAATGGAAGAACCTGCTAAAAGAAATATAGAAGTAATAATCAATCAAAGAACTATAAGTGATTATAGTCGTCCTATGTTGAATGCAACACCATCATGTCTAGTCTTACCAGAAGCAGTAAGAAATTTCGAACTTAAAGGTCATTATTATAATATGATGCCTTCATTTCATGGACTGCCATCTGAAGACCCAATAAGTTTTGTTAAAGAATATGAATACATGATTGAAAATTTTTCGTTAGGCGGTTTGACCGAAGACCAAATAAAAATGAAATATTTTTCATGTGCATTAAAAGATTTAGCGAAAAGATTGTTTATGAATCTAACACCTAGAAGTGTTTATACTTGGACTCAATTATATGATTTGTTTATGGGTAAATTTTATCAACATGCATCTCTTTCAGAATACAGAAAACAAATTATGTCTTTTCAAAATGAACCAGGAGAGACATTCCATGAAGGATGGGATATATTTAAAAATTTACTTATCACGTGTCCTCATCATAATCTATTGCAAGATGTGTTACTAACTCAATTTTATCATGCCCTTTCGCTTGCATTACAAACTATGGTTGATAGTGCAGCCGGTGGTTCTATTAATAGAATGACACCATCTGCATTAGAAGACTTGCTCGAGATGTTAAGTGCAAATTCTCAACAGAAAAGTACAAGAGGTAGAAGTAGAAGTTTATTTCAAGTTCAAGAAAAACCAGATATGCAAGCTCAATTTGAACGTTGGCAAATTCAAGAAGCAAGTGCTATTTGTGGATTAAATTCTCATGCTACTAATTTGTGTCCCTCTAGTGCTGTATATCCTGAACAGGTTAATGCAATGAACATGTACCCTCAAAGACAAAGGAATGATCCCTACTCAAATATATATAATCCTGGTTGGAGGAATCATCCTAATTTTTCATGGGGAGGAAATAAGCCACTACAACCTCAACAATTTCCTAATCAAGGACAACTGCAAATTGAAGAAGTTCCAAAGTCATATAGATCAAACAATGGTCAAGCTGCGGTTAACAAATGTTTGCTAGAAGAAGTGGAAAATTTAAGGAATGATCAACTCGCAAAACTTAAAGAAAAATAAATAGAAGAAGGGAAGTTCCCTAGTTAGACTGAACAAGCAAAATCTATCACTACTCTGCGAAGTGGTAGAGTAATTGGAGAAGAGGTAAGTAACCCTATTCAATCTTATGATGTGCCTGATAAAATAGATAATTCTGGCAAGGAAGATGAAAAGGATAAAAGTGAAAATAATCAAGCAAAAGATAAAGACGTAGAAAAAGAAGTGCCAAACAATGATAGTCAAGAAGAAGTGACTCATGAAAAAGAGCAAGAGGCAAAACGTCTTGAGGAACCTTATGTGGCACCACCAACATATGTTCCTCCAATACCATTCCCTGGTAGACTTATGAAAAACATAATGGATAAGCAATTTACGGAAATTTATAATATGTTATCCAAAGTGAACATCAATCTCCCTTTGCTTAATGTTATTAAAAATATTCCATCCTATGCTAAGTTTTTCAAAGATCTTCACTCTAGAAAACACAAATTTGAAAAGAATGAGAAAATTATTGTTTCTGAAAACGTGAGTGCAGTTTTACAACCCGAACTTCCTCCTAAATTAAAAGATCCTAGTAGTTTCAATATCCAAGTCTCCTTGGGTAGTTCTAAAAAGATGAAGGCTATGCTAGATCTAGGAGCAAGTATTAATTTGATGTCTTTCGCGGTTTATAAACAATTAGGGTTGGGTGAACTGAAACCCACTACTATGTCTTTACAATTAGCTGATCGTTCGGTTAAACATCCTTTAGGTATAGTAGAAGACACTCTAGTACAAGTAGATAAATTAATCATCCCAGTCGATTTTGTGGTTTTAGAGATGGAAAGGAAGATATGCACTAACAATGAAGTCCCTTTTCTATTAGGTAGACCTTTTATGGCCACTGCCAACACAATGATTAATGTTAAGAATGGTAAACTTTCAATGTCAGTTATGGGTGAAACTGTAGCATTTCAGTTTTTGATGCGTTAAATAGACCGAGTGACATAAATGCATGTTTCTCAATTGATGAAATTGAAAATCTTACAACCCAAACATTTGAAGAAACAACCCAAACATTTGAAGAAAATTATGAGGATGATGATTATGAGAAAGATACGTATCTAGGATTTGATGATAGAACCTTTTATCCTCTAATAGCTGAAATAGAAGAGAAGGAAAGATTAGAAGCTCTTAAGAGTAAAGTTAAGAACAAAATGGAAGAATCCAAATCAGAAATTAGTTCTGATAAAATAGAAATAAATGAAAATGATAAAGAAGATGTGGAAAATAAAAAATATGATTTTGATGATATAAAAATAGGTGAAGAAAAAGAAGAGAACTCTAAGGAGGAAGATAAAGAAGAGACAATAAAACCTGAAATTCCTGAGTTTATTCCGTCTGTCAAATCCCCTCCTAAAGTAGAACTAAAGCCATTACCGTCCCATTTAAAATATGCATATTTAGGGGAAGGTAAAACTTTACTTGTTATAATTGCTGTAGATTTAACAGAAGAACAAGAATCAAGCCTGTTAAAAGTTTTATGGACACATAGAGAAGCTATAGGTTGGTCTTTAGCAGATTTGAAAGGAATTAGTCCTTCTATGTGTTTGCATAAAATTCATTTAGAAGAAGGTAGTAAACCTTCTAGAGAAAGACAAAGAAGACTTAACCCTCACATGGAAGAAGCAGTGAGAAAAGAAGTACTTAAGCTTCTTGATGCGGGTATAATTTACCTGATATCTGATAGTAAATGGGTTAGTCCAGTCCAAGTAGTTCCTAACAAGTCAGGGATTACAGTTGTTAAGAATGAGAAAGATGAGTTAGTTCCCACACGAACTATCACTGGCTATAGAATGTGCATAGATTTAAGGAAATTAAATGCGGCAACAAGGAAAGATCACTTTCCCTTGCCCTTTATTGACCAAATCCTTGAAAGACTAGCTGGTCATGAATATTATTGTTTTCTTGACGGTTTTTCTGGTTATAATCAAATCCCAGTAGCACCCGAAGACCAAGAGAAAACCACTTTTACATGTCCCTTTGGTACCTTTGCGTTTAGGAGAATGCACTTTGGACTTTGTAATGCCCCAGCTGCTTTTCAAAGATGCATGATCTCTATATTTTCTGATCTAGTAGAAAGATGTGTTGAAGTATTTATGGATGATTTCTCAGTATCCGGGAATTCTTTTGATCATTGCCTAGAAAATCTAACATCTGTTTTGAAGAGATGTTGCGAGACTAATTTGACCCTAAGTTGGGAGAAAAACCACTTCATGGTTAAACATGGAATAGTCTTAGGTCATGTTGTGTCTAACAAAGGAATTGAGGTTGATAAAGCTAAAATTGAAGTTATATCACAACTACCTCCTCCAACTTCAGTCAAAGGTGTTAGAAGTTTTCTAGGACATGCAGGATTTTATAGAAGATTTATAAAAGACTTTTCAAAAATCTATAAACCTTTATGTAATATGTTGGCAAAAGATACTAAATTAAATTTTTGACCAAGAATACTTGAATGCATTTAATTTATTAAAAGAACGATTGACATCAGCCCCGGTTTTAACCAGCCCTGATTGGTCTATCCCTTTCGAGATCATGTGCGATGCTTCGGATTTTGCAATTGGAGCTGTGTTAGGACAAAGAATAGATAAGAAACCACATGTAATTCATTATGCTAGTAGGACATTGAATGATGCACAACTCAATTATACAACCATAGAAAAGGAATTTTTAGTAGTTGTGTATGCATTAGAAAAATTTAGATCATACTTGTTAGGATCGAAAGTTATCAAATTCTCTGATCATGCAGCCTTAAAATATCTTTTGAGTAAGAAGGAGGCAAAGCCTAGACTCATAAGACAGATGTTATTATTGCAAGAATTTGACATTACTATTAAAGATAAAAAGGGAACGGAAAACGTTGTAGCCGACCATTTGTCTAGGTTGGAATTTTTACCTTTACTTGAACGTCAATTTCTTGATAATAAAATCCCTGTGAATGAAGACTCCCCTGACGAACAACTATTAGCAGTTAAAATTTTTGAACCATGGTATGTTGATTATGTTAATTACTATGTCTCTGATATCATCAACCCTGACTTTGATTTTTATCAAAGAAAGAAATTTTTAACCGATGCAAAACAGTATTTTTGGGAAGAACCTCATTTATTCAAAATATGTTCCGACTCTATAATTAGGAGATGTGTTCCAGAACAAGACCAACAAAGTATTATGACATTTTGTCATGAATACTCTTGTGGTGGTCATTTTAGTGGTAATAAAACTATTAGGAAAATCATGCAATATGGATAGAAACCCTAGAAATCCGGCTCAATAGACCGAGTAATCTTTTCATTTCTGCGAATTGCAAAAATCTTCTTATTGTTTTTCATTCAAATTTGAGTTCAAAATTTGATACTCACCTTAAGCAAGTTGTTTTTAGTCGAATATTAGTTTAATTAGCTCGAGCGCACCCAGCCCATGTTCTCTCTCCGTGTGCAAGTTTTTCATCCTATAGAATTACAAAAATTCTGGCTCAATAGATTGAGGTAATCTTCTCATTAATGTAATTTTGTTCTCTAACTGTGATATTAACCTTAATTAATTCATTTCCAGCATATTGATTTTGGTCTTAATTTCTAAACGAATTTTAGGTTAATTATCTGTTGGTAATTAATTGCCAGACTATATAGATTTTTTAATCTTAATTTGCTTAAAAAGAATCATTACAACTGGTTTGTGTTAGAAATAGCAATTTCAGTCGATAACAACATACATCTCAAACATGAATTGCATGTCAATAACATAAAATTAAACAATAGTTGGTAAACTTATCAGATCGAGTCGCCTGTAAACAGACTTGCCGTAGAGAAAATCTTGCCCCTGACTCGTGTGATTTCGGGTACCGATAATTTCCTCCGTGGATAAAACGATCACAGAACACATATCTAATCCGCACACAAGATTATGTTCACTTCAACTGTCATCTCATTAAGCTAGATTTTGCTAGTTTCGTTATATGGATTAACAAATAAGAACAGAGCAACGGACGGAGAGATAAAAAATGATGGCACAGCGGCATGGGTATATACCATGCTGCCGCTACCCTCTTTACCTTTCCCAAAAAACCCTTACTAAAAGCCAAGCAAGAGAAAATGAAAACCCCCAAAAACTAATGATTATTCATAAAGTGTAACCATTAGTTCTTATGTTTACTTTTCATTATGGCCCCTGTTAAGCTTATAGTTGCTGAACAAGGCTTCTAAGTTTAAGAATTGACACTAAGTCCCAATTCACTAATACTAAGATTAACCTCGTTAGGATTTATTAGATCACAAAGTAGCTCATTAGAAACATTCAAAGACTTTAGTATAAAAGATAAGAGTTCAAATGAGCTTAATTGTTTACTACCTTATTTGTTTTGAACACTAAGTTCACAAACCGTGTAGTTAAATAATACACAACTTCATCTCTCTTACTCCAATAGAAAAACCATAATTACTACAAGTATCAAATACTTAAAGTAATAAACTTCTCAATTAATATGTCTTTGAACAATGGATTTTAACCACTAAATTACAACTTTGAATTTCATAGTTTATGACTCATTGAACATTATTCAACCCACACATGACCTCCCAAAGGAAACCAACCAAGTTGGCTAAAACTATATTCATAAACTAAGAATTTCTAACAATCCCCCACAAATCCATTGTGAAAAGACGAACAACTCCATACATGCTGTGCTTTTCAGTAATGGTACCTTCCGATTTGAACCACAACCTAAGCTATCCAACGCATACCCCTACAGGAACAAGTGAACGGGTGTCTTGAACTTGAAGCCTTGGTGTGGTGGTTTTTGTTGGTAGCGACACAACATAGGCTATGATAGCAATTTTTAGGGGTGACGCGTTATTGCCCTGCGTCCTGATCCACTCTCATGAATGTATTCAAGAAACAACCCACATTCCTCTAGTTGCGGCCAAACAACAACATTCACCTAGTTGGGCGTCACAAAGATGCACTGCTAACATTTCGTTTAAAAGACATGACCCAATTCAAAGTCTAAAACTTTTACTATATCAGCAGTAAATAGTATCTACTAGGTTTATCAAGGAATAGAAACAAACACTTAAGTGTTACTTTATATATCAGATGCTCGATCCACACTACAATTTGTTAATACCACATTGAACCTACTTTGCGGGATCTCCACTCAGATAGGTTGGGATGCTACTGTAGGTAGATCAACGATGGGTTTCGATCCAAGTCCTATTCCTAACCTGGATTTTCAGACTAGAGCTACCCCAAGTCCTCAAGTTAAAAGGTCAGTTGTGTTTTCTTTTTATGGTACCCTAAAAAGACCAACTGTCACCTTTCGAAACACAATATCCCTTACAATTTTTATTGACTTGGACATGTTCCTTGTTTATAATCATATTTGATACGTTTAGTCTTCGCTATTATGATCAAACAAACCACATAACTCAAAGATAACATGAATAGACACGTATCATGGGCAATCCAGACATGTGTCATTGCAACCATTCAACTTATCTCCAATAGTATCTAAATCATTTTAACTCAACCTTGAAGTTAGACCGAGACATCAAATTATGTTCATCATATCTCTTAGTGGCGGCGCCTCCACTTATGATAACAAGAACATAATCTGTTCTGCTACAATTTCCATAAGTACTAGCAATTGCAAATCAAAAGATTAAATTCTCTTTCAGGTACTCAAGTACCTCATCCAAGAGTTCCTAAACGAACTCTATTTGAACAGCTATAGTAACCACTCAAATTATATTCAAAAATGAAAATTTTCCTTCTTATATAATTTCCAAGATACATCATGCTCCCAATAAGTTTGAAAATATCTAAATGAAGACATTCAAATTTCAACTTTATTCTTAATGTGAGTTACAAAAGGACCATTACGTGTTTAACGATTCTACTATTCACATGATCCAAATTCTCATTATTGTACTTTTGGTATTATATATTGAGAATATTTATAACATCAACTTAATGAATCAACAATAGTCCAAGAATCACGTTACCAACATTTTTTAAATCCTTTATTCCAAACTTACTATTTTAAGAATAATTTTTGTCTCATTAATTATCTCAATTACCACATAACGAATACAATCAACTTGGCAAAACACAAAATACAAATCACTTTACCATGTTGTAGAAACAATTGCCACCATGGAAATAAATAAATAAACTACATTAGTTCATTTAGCAAACTTTTAAAATCCATATTTAACGAGTTTGCAAACTTTCAAACTTTAATATTACCACAAAAATCTACAAGTTCTTTAGCAAATCTAAACATATTTTTCTTCAAGAGCCATGACGACACACAATCTTGTCGACAATACGAAGAATCAAAAAAAATATAAGATGCACATGCTTAAAGAATATCAATTGTAGTCAAACAGGCAATCAAGAACTACATATAAAAAATATCTAATTATTTTATAAGTTCAAACTCCTAGGCAACCAAACTAACCGTTACTTTTTAAAACAGTTACACACAATCTAAGTTACCTCTAAAGAGTTCATTACATCCAATCATAGTATACCTAGAAGTAAGCTTGATAATTCTCACGTTCGATTAGAGACAAAAGAATTCATCACACTTTACCACTTCCTTCCAATGCTTAGCTTCATATGAAACCTAGCATCCACGAAAGTTATAGGAATGTTCTCAATTTTGAATATGATATAAACTCTCAAAACCCTTAACAATCCTACTCTTACTCTTATATTCTCCGACTAATAAGAGTTGGAACTATTTAGAACAACCCCCACATTTTGTCATCAATTCCCCAACATTAGGAATTGAACTAGATGTAGGATCAGAGTCGTTAGAGCCTTCAGTTTACAAAGAATGTTGCATCACGAATTCAAAAAAATTGACCAACAACTACGCTTAAGATTTTCTTAATAACTGAAACCTTAAGCATAATCATTTTCCATGTAACCCAAAAATATCGTACCAACAATTTTGTAATCTAGCTTTACCGTATGTGTTAACAAGTACCTTTACAAGATACCCCCACATTTCAAGGTACATCAAGCTAAATTTTCCTACTTTTCCAAAGTTTGATCGGATTGCTCTTTTTATAATTAGGAATGACTATATTCAGAATACGACGAGTCGTATTCAAAGTTTTTCCTAAATATAATTTAGGTAATCCAAAACTTCAAAGTAAATTGTTACTCATATCTTTAAGGTTCTTATCTTTTGTTCTGCTCTCCTATTACACTAAGAAGTGCTTAAACTGTAACTGTGAAATCTCTTGCTAATTTGTATTTCAGCTTCAATTTCAACTTGAAAACAAGTAAATCTCTCACTATTCTACAACAAAAAGGAAGTATTTCACATGTGTTTAATCTATATGCTTTTCAAATCACAAGTATCAATATGGATTAAATCTAGTATTACTGTATTCCTTTCCAAATAGTGAAAAGTTTTCCAGCTAATTTATAATCAACATATACATAGATATTTGGATTTACGAAGAAAAGCATGCTCATGAATTATATTTATATATATTATTCTATAACAGAATCATAATTTAAATATTTCACTCAACTATGCCGAATAATTACACATTCAATCAGACACATATCAACCACTCACAAAAGTTAATAGAATTCAAAACTAAAACCTTATTGCTATTTAACTTTAAAATATTCTCAAATCATGCAAGGACTCAATTTCATGTTAGTATATGACAAAAACAAATGTTTAGAACATTTGTTTATATGTCAACCAACTTCTTTTGAGACTCGCAAATCGAATAGAGATTTAGGATCTAAAATCATATAAATAGCAATATCTTTGGTAATAGAATCAAGATAATAAATTGTCCCGTTATCCATAGAGACATAGGTAAGAACAACAAGTGTCCTCAAACACTAAATACTTGACTTCTATTATACTAATGAACCTCGTAAAACATTAGTTACCTTGAACTAACAGTTCTATATGACTAATGTATACTATATCCATAATACCAGCACCGTTGATTCAATTTTGATTTCTTATAAAATTTATTCTTGGCCCATATCGTGACAATAACGATTGTTATGCTCTTTTGGCGATTATCAATTATGAGACACAATTTCCCTATACAATTTTGAGATACAGAATAAATGCAACGCAAAACTAGGAAGTTTATCAATAACTGAATATACTTGAGGTTTCGAAAAATCTCATATCAGCTTCTATAAGAACATAAAAAGTGGATAAAACATTCATGTATTCGGTCACTATTTCCCTTTAAAGAACATGAAACTATAAAACTTGGAGTTAAAAATTGTAAGGGTAGAATAGGCATGGCCTATTTTAGTTTTGTTTCTCCTTTCTTGGTCCCTAAGTTTAGACATTTTTGGAAACAAAATATTCCTATAGATTTTTGGTTTCTTGGTCCTAAATCTTAGGAGTTATTTTGGAAACAAAATCTATGTAAAAATCCTTCATAATGACGTGCCTTAAAGTCCTTGTCAATATAGTAAGTGAATCTAGTAGTTAAGGAAGTTGATTTGATTTCTAATTCTAATCATTTTTCATATTGGAGTTTATTTCTTTGTTTATGTGTAGGTCTCCTTCACATTATAAATAGAGGGCTTAGGGTAGAGGCTGAAGACACGGATACAGAGAGAATACAGAGAGCAGAGAGCAGAGAGCAGAAAAATTCAGAATTCAGAAGCAGTATTAGGATTCTAGGATCGTGCAGAATTTGGATGTAGCTTCAAATGTTATAACATTCGGAACTACATTGAAGTGCTGAAGTTGTTTTGTCTTCCTAGCTGTTTTTAGGAAGCTGTTTGTTTCTTCCCGCGTTTTCTTTATCTGTTTTTCTGTGGAATTTTCGCTCTCCGAGACTTGTTGTCTTGTGAGAGTGTTTTGTTTGGTGATTTCACATAGTTTTTGTAAAAACGAATCATATTATTTAGTGAAATCTTTTTGTCCATGAGGCTAGATCTACAAGTATATGCTTGTAGATTGTTTGGTAAACCTTTCTGCTTTATAATTTAGTCTTCCGTTGTTTACTATTTTTGTGACCAATGTGTCTTCCATTGCAGCTTCTTCACAAGCTACATAGAAAACTGCATTAGCAGTTTGGAGAATCCTAGCTACTATTGTTCTTTCAATTGGTATCAGAGCTTCCTCTTGACGTCACTAAGAGTTGTTTCTGGTTGTAGCCGTGATGGATTCTCAGTATGAGAATGTTGTTCGTCCTCCAACTTTGACTAATGCAAATTATTCTATTTGGAAAGTAAAGATGTGTATCTTCATCAAATCAATTGATGAAAGAGCGTGGCTTGCTGTTCTAAATGGCTGGAGTCCTCCAAAAACGAATGATACTAATGGTGATGTAAAGATCACTAAAGAAGCTGATTGGTCTAATGAAGATAGGAATACTGCTTCTTTCAATTCTAAAGTCTTGTCTGCCATATACAGAGCCTTAGATGCCAACACCTTTAGGGTTATAGCCAATTATGAGTCTGCTAAAGATGTACGGGAGGCCATTCAAACATGTGTGAAGGACCTGCCAGTGTTCGTGCTTCTAAATTAAGATTGTTTACCACACAGTTTGAAAACACAAGAATGAATAAATCTGAGGATATCATGTTATATTATGGTAGGCTTCTTGATATGTCTAACTCTGCTTTGGCTTTAGGTGATCCCATCACTAATGAGCGCCTTGTGAGTAAAATGATGCGTACTTTGCCTGAAAGGTTTAATGTTAAAATATGTGCTATTGAGGAAGCACATGACATTGACAAAATGGGTTTTGAAAGATTGGCTGGTATTCTTCAAAATTTTGAATTAAATTTAAATGATTAAATCAAGCAAAAGGGCAAAGGTGCATCATTTTCTACTCCTCTTGTGAAAAACATTGCTTTGCCTTCTGCTGTTGATGTCTCTTCTAATCTACTTGCTTTACAAAAAGAAATTGATGAGTCTGATTTTAGAGAAGATTCCATGGCTCTTTTGAGTTTTGACTACTAAATTTTAAAAAAAAATTAAATGCCAAGAGTCAAAACAGAACTCCATCATCAAGCTCCAAAACCTCCTTTAAACCCGATTCTGGTAAATTTACTCCTAAGGAAAATTCTTTTCAAACACCAGAAAAACCTTTTACCAATCCTTTTGCTTCAAAAACGTCTTACAATGGAAAGAATATTTATTCTGTTCAATGTAGGGAATGTCAAGGATTTGGTCACTATGCTAATCAATGTGCAAATACCTTGAGAAAGAAAGGTTTGAATTTTTCTGCAACGTTGAGTGATAGTGATGATGAAGATCTAGGAGATCTCATCACTCTCACTACTGTATACGATTCTGAATCTGATTGTGCAGGTCCTTCGGCCAATGTACCTCAGAATGTAGCTTCTTCAGAAACTACATCAGAAGTTACATTGGACAGAAGGTGGAATGATCTTTGCTGTTTTAATTCCTCTATCACAGAGGATGGTGGAGAATCAAAATCAGACCTGCTGGAAGGTTACAAGGAGTTGTATAAGGATTGGGAAAAGAGGGCTCTTCAAGTTACATTGATTGGAAAGACAAATGATATGCTAAAAAAGGTAAATGAAGAGCAGAAGGAATGTATCACAAGGCTGGAATGTTTGCTGAGTAAGAAAGATGTGGAGATTGAAGAACTAAAAGAAGAACTCATCCAAGCCAATGAAACCATGGCTAAATGGAACTCAAGCCAACAAAAAATGGATGATATGTTGAAATATGGGAACTCTGGTAAGTCTGGAATTGGTTTTAGGCCAAAGATGTTTGTTAAAGAAGGTGATGGTATTTCTGAACCAAAACAGCCCACACAAAGTTTTCAAAATCCAAACTTCTTTGAAAAATCCAAAACAAGAAAGAAAAATTTTGTGTGTCACTATTGTCACAAGCCTGGTCATATTCAACCATTATGTTTTCTTAAAAAGGTTGTCTATGAGGAAGAGGTAAGGCAAGCTTACTTGGTTAAATCGATTCGAATGCGAACCAATGCAAGATCCAATGCAAAGAACATCGGAAGCTACATTCGAAGCTACATCAGAATGCACATCCTAAGAAACATCAGCCAAAGATTTTTAAAAAAATGTGGGTTCCCAAAGGCAGTTACAGGAATGATAAAGCCAAATACTGTGAGCCTTTTGACATATGTCTCGGTGCAAAGTGGTCTGATGATGAACAATGTAATGTAACTTTCACCTCATTAAAGTCACGCATAGCTGGTTCATGGTACTTTGATAGTGGATGTTCTAGATACATGATAGGTTCAATTGAGAACTTGAAGGACTATGTGAGTATCAATGGTAGGTCTGTGACATACGAAAGAGGAGCCAAAGGTAAGATAATTGGTAAGGGAACCTTGAATGTAGATGGACTTCCAAAGCTTACCAATGTCTACCATGTTGAAGGCCTTAAGACCAACCTCATTAGCATCAGTCAGCTGTGTGATGATGACCTACAGGTAAAGTTTGATAAGAATTCTTGTGAAGTTTTTGATCGATCTAACAAGTGTCTTTTGACAGGTACTAGATCCTCTGATAATTGTTATATGTTCAACAAAGCACAAACCTGTCACAGTGTTAGTATTGATATCACATATCTATGGAATCAAAAACTAGGGCACATGAGTTTTCGTAAACTTCATGAGCTTGTGAAGCATGATGCAGTGAAAGGATTGCCTAGTCTGGATTTCACAAAGGTATGTGGTCCATGTCAAAAAGGTAAACAAATCAAGGCTTCTTATCTTCCTATATCTCAGTGTTCCACATCTAGCTGCCTTGAGATGATTCACACAGATCTCATGGGTCCTATTGAAGTAGAGAGTCTAAGAAAGAAAAAGTACACCTTTGTCTGTGTTGACGATTTCTCTAGATATACATGGGTTGTTTTCTTGAGAGAGAAATCTAAAACTTTTGAGGCTTTTAAAATATGGTACACCCGTGTTATGAACTTGTATGATCTAAAGCTTACTAGAATTAGATCATATCATGGCACAGAATATAAAAATTCCTCCTATTCTAGCTATTGTGCCTCAAATGGCATAACTCATGAATTCTCAGCTCCTAAAACTCCATAACAAAATGGAGTGACAGAAAAAAAGAATAGGACACTTCAAGAAATGGCTAGAGTCATGTTAAGCTCTAAGAATTAGGCTAAAAGATTTTGGGCAGAAGCCTTAAACACTGTTTGTCATATAGGAAATAGGGTCTTCTTGAGACCTGGTAGGACCATGACACCCTATGAAATTTTACTAGGAAAGAAGCCTACATTAAAATATTTTCATGTTTTTGGGTGTGTGTATTATCTTCTCAATGATAGAGATCATCTTTCAAAATTTGACTCAAAAAGTGACAAGTGTGTTTTCATGGGTTACTCCACCAATAGTTGTGCTTATAGAGTCTTTAATCTTATGGCAAAAACTATTATGGAGTCTATGAATATTGTGTTTGATGATCTAACGGATCTTGGCCACAAAACCATTGAGGATGATGTTTCAGGATTGCTTGACTTTGGAGATTATGAATCATTTGCACAATCTTCGAACTGAACACGCAAGCATGCTCTGCACCGAAGATACTCTGCAAGTGCTGGAAATTCAGTGAATGAGACTCAGGATGTAGCTCAGAATGTAGCTCTGGATGCAGCTGCATCATAAGCTACATCGAAAGCTACATTGGTCAGAAACCTGCCAGATCCAGAAACAGATCCTGAACAGCCAGAAATTTAGTCCAGTTTGACTGATCGCAGCCATGACATTCCCAGCTGAATTCAGAAAGTGCATCCCACTTCACAAGTCATAGGTAATGTATATGATAGAATGTCAACAAGGAGAAAAGGTAAGATAGACTATAGGAAATTGGCTTGTCTGTCTTCTCTTGAGTGTAAAGAGATTCATACTTCATGTTTTGTGTCTACCATTGAACCTAAGAATGTGCATGAAGCCCTAAAAGATGAGTGTTGGATCAATGCCATGCAAGATGAGCTTGACCAATTTGCTAAAAATGATGTTTGGTTCCTTGTACCTAGATCCACTTCTATGAATGTTATTGGAACTAAATGGATTTTCAAAAACAAATCAAATGAAGTGGGAGAGATAATAAGAAATAAAGCAAGACTTGTGTCTCAAGGGTACACTCAGGTTGAGGGGGTGGATTTTGATGAAACCTTTGCTCATGTTGCCCGCATTGAGTCCATACGTCTTCTTCTTGCTATTGCATGCTTTCTTGACATTACTCTTCAACAAATGGATGTGAAGAGTGCTTTTTTAAATGGCATCCTAGAGGAAGAAGTTTTTGTTGAATAACCAAAGGGATTTGAGGACCCCCATAAACCTAATCATGTTTTTAAATTGAAAAAGACCTTGTATGGTCTCAAGCAAACTCCTAGAACTTGGTATGAGAGACTTACAGACCATCTTTTGAAAAGTGGTTTTAAAAGGGGAGAAGTAGACAAAACACTTTTTATTCAAAGAAAAGACAAACACATTTTGATTGCACATATTTATGTTGATGATATTGTGTTTGGGTCCACTTCTAAATTCTTGGAAAAAGAATTTGTGCATTGCATGACATCTACATTTGAGATGAGCATGGTAGGAGAATTAACATTTTTCCTAGGGATTCAAATAAAGCAATTGCATGAAGGGATGTTCATCTCTCAAGCCAAGTATGCTCTTAACTTGGTGAAGAAATTCAATCTTGAGGATGGAAAGGGAAAGAAAACCCCTATGGGTACATCCAATAAACTTTGCAAGGATGAGAAATCAGAAAGTGTTGACCATACTTTGTATAGAAGCATGATAGGAAGTCTGCTATATTTGACTGCCACCCGTCCAGACATCATGTATAGTGTATGTTTGTGTGCTAGATACCAAGCAAACCCTAAAGTCTCTCATTTGAAAGTTGTCAAAAGAATAATTAGGTATGTTGGTGAGACATGTGCTGCGGGTTTGTGGTACACAAAACACACTAATACCAACCTTGTTGGTTTTAATGATGCTGATTGGGCAGGTAGTGTAGATGACATGAGGAGTACTTCTGGTGGATGTTTTTACTTGGGTAACAACTTGATATCTTGGTTTAGTAAAAAACAAAACTGTGTTGCCCTCTCCACAGCTGAATCTGAATACATTGCTGCTGGTAGTGGGTGTACACAACTTTTATGGATGAACCAAATGATTTAGGATTATGACCTACATAGTGAAGTGTTAATCATGTATTGTGACAACACCAGTGCTATAAGCATAGCAAAAAATCCTGTTCAACACTCTAGAATTAAGCACATTGATCTAAGACATCATTTTATTAGAGACTTGGTTGAACAAGGTATTATTTGCATTGAACGTATAGGGACTGAAAAACAACTGGCTGATATTTTTACTAAGAGTCTAGATTTTGAGAGATTTATCAATCTTAGGAAATCTCTCGGTATGTGTGCCATGTGACCCTTCACTCACTCACTATATATATATAATTTTTTTTAAAAATAGGCATTCTGCATTGTGTATTTAGGGGGGCACACTAGGTTCATCTCTTATGATTTGTGCATGTTGTTGCCTGGGATTTGCATTCAAAATCTGTTGTGATTTCCTTGTTCTAATTCTCTCACTCTCCAAAAAATTTTGATGTTGAAAAATATTAAGCCCACAAAGGAAAGATCTATCTTTTGAAATCTAGGGATGTGGCAATTTATCTTGGTACTATGGAACTTAGGTTCTCATAGGGTGATCTTGATAAAATTGAATTCCCTTAAAAGAAAAAGTGTGAAAGCTACCTAACGGAAAAAAGCTACCTATGAACAAGGTTGTGGCAACTTTCTTTTGGGACTATGAATCCTTGGATGTCATGGGTTGATCAAAAGTTAAGTGGCTTCCCTTGGTAAATAGTGTGAAAGGTTCCAAGTGGCATGTTTTGAATATGCTTGAAATAAAGTAGAGCTATTCTCCTAGGGAAATAAAGTACTTATGGAATTTGTGGGAGATGAGTATGGGTAGTATAAAGAAAATTTAAGAAATTGTACATAAAATCACAATTTTGGCGAATGCATCTCCCAATGCAACTACATTGGGAACTACATTCAGATGATCTAGATATTTTTCACATGTCTGTGACTGCATTAGATTAGATTCTGTCTGATTTGTTTTCCTCATCTGTTAGGCATAAATTTTAGGACATGTTATGTTCTGATAATATCAGCCTATTGAATTTTTGTCCTTATCTCAAAAATTGCAAAATAATTACCAAAGTATTCCATGTTGAATATTTATGTGGTTGTCTAATCTGTGTGATGTTCTAAGAGTTCTTGTTAATGATATAAATGCTATTGAATGCTTGGGTTGGTACAATTTTGGTAAACCCTTTGGTGTGTTTGTTAAGAATCCTTGGTGATTTTGAAATTCAAAAATTCAAGAATGTGATAAAGAGATTAGTTGTTATCACACGCACATAGCTCTCCACATTTTTCTCTAGTCAAAATCAGATTTCTTATTACACTTGTACATGATTTGGTCAACCTTGGTTTGTTTTCAAAAATCAAAAATTGGTTTAGGGATTCAACAAACGGCCCCTCCTATTCCTGAAATTTTGCTCCCAACGGCTAATGTGTTTATGAGGTGTTTAAGCTGTCCTTTTAGGTAGCAGGAACAATATCACTCTCCACTCTCTCCTTTGCTCAACCGATTCCCAAAAAGTGTTGAAGGATCTTGCTACCATTTCAATCTCTCTTCATCTCCTATCTTGAAACCCTCAATCTTCAATGGCGTCTACTTCTTCCAACTTTTCAGACCCCATGAAGCTGAGTCCCTCAGCCAATGTAGCTTCGAGTGCTACTTCTGCTGAAGCTACATCGTCTCCAAATCCCTCTCCTATAAATCCAGGCTCAGCCATTATTCTTGCTAAACCTTTTCCCGAACCTCTCACTGCCATATTACCTGGAAAAAAGGGGAATGCCATAGACGTCGAGAACCCCGGTGACTTATCTGGTTTCCCCCAAATTGGAAACCCTAGCACTAGAAAATCCAAGAGATTGAGGGGGATTCCAAGTAATTTTGAGAATCCAAGTACTAATGAGGTTGCATGTGCCAAGAAATTCAGAGTAACTCCAGGCCAATTTGAAGAGGTTGTCCCCATTGCGAGTGATTTTGATGACGAAGATTTTGTTGCTGCGAATGTGTATGTTCCTTAACCACACGCATCTGGTCATACTATTGATGCCAGCTCCTCCATTCCTGCTCCCGTAGACACAGGTGATGAAGACTACCTCATTCCTTCCCCAAAAGTGGTCTTCCAATATGACTCTCCTCCTTAAAATGAGACTTCTACTGCTGGTCAGTCTGTTAAGCCTGAAGTGAATCTCTCTGACATGAGCTTCTCCGATGAGCAACGTAACCTGGCTGATTATCTGATGAAGCTAAAGCATGCTTCTCCAAAGCCCTCTTCATCTCCATCTTCAAGCCCTGCCAAGTCCTCAAGCTCCTCTGAGTTTGATGACAGTTCTGACCATGATTTTGCAACCAAAGAAACTTCTCCTGAAAACAGTGAAGAGAGTGAAGAGGTTCCCATAAGATTCACAAGAAGGAGAGCTGCAATGACCAATGTAGCAACATCAGAAGCTACATTCACTCCTGCATCCTCTGGAGCTACTCTAGGTACTCCCTTCTCTGCTCAGTTTATAACCTATGCTGTTTCCTTAAGGTATAACACCTTTAGAAAAATTTTGGATGAAAGATTGATTCTCAAGGAAGAGTTGCTTGGACAAAATTAATCTTGTTCAATTCTTTACTGATAGAAGTCTTTTAGCTACTCTATTTTATGTATCTCCTTACCTTAGGAACATCATTTTTGAATTTTATGCAAATCTTGAGAGAAGGATCCTAGATTTGAAAATGTGTATGTTAGGAACAAATGGTTTGACTTCTCTCCCTCCATAATCAATGGGCTTTTTGGGTCTCCTGCTATTGGGGTTGTTGGTTTAATGTCTGATTTAAATGTTTGTGTCCAAGAGCTTACAGGAGGTCTATTGTCTAGATGGCCATGTAAAGGGGCCAATGTTAGCACTTCCCAACTTTCCTCTTTGTATGTTGTTATGCACAAGATTTGTTGTGCAAATTGGGCCCCAACTACAAATTCCAATGCTCTTACTAAAGAACATGCTAGAATCTTATATCAGATTGGTCTTGGTCTACCATTTGATTTTGGAGATGTTGTCTTTAGAAAAATTGTATCCCTAGTAGAGTTAGAGGGGGACAAAAGGGCTCTTATCTTCCCTTCTCTTATCTACAAAGTTCTGGTTGCCCAGGGATTTGCTCCCACTGATGGTAATAGACTCACCCCCATTCTTGACCCCCTTCACATCTCTGTCAAGCTATTAAAGGGAGATAGAGTGGTAAACCTGCCTTTGGTCTATCCATACACCTCTACCCCTGACACTTCATCAGTCATGCCTGCACCTGATGCCCATGCCTCTGCTTCTCAGTCTGCTGATGTTCAACCTGCTCCTGCTATGGGCAATGTAGCTACTAATGTAGCTACATTTGGTCCTTCATCAGTTCCTGCCCTGATTTCTCTTGGACCATCTGCTCCTATATCTCTGTCATTCATCCTGGGCCAGCTTGTCCAAGTAAGGTCTCAAATTGCTATCCTTCAGAACTTGGAGGCTCAATACTCTGCTTGGTTGAGCGTCCATTCTGGCCAAATAGGGGGAGGTGATTCAAGTGTTGGTGCTGCTCCTGCTCCTGCATAAGCTGTTACTGCTCCTATTTCTGCTCCTGGTTCCACTACCGCTGCTACTGCTGAAGCTGTGCCTGAAAATTGAAGATATGGTTCTATGTGGTTCTATTTTCTGGTTGTAATTGGTGGTTATGGTTGTCTTTGCTATTTGTATTAAATACTTTTGGTCTGTAATAATCTGCTCTATAACTTTATGCTCTGTGGATTTGGTTCAAAACTTAAACTGGATATTACTTGGTTATTGATCTACTGGATATTTAGTTCATATTACTTTCATCTGATTGTCATATCCAGGGGGAATTCTTTACTAACATATGCAAGTTTTGAAGGTTTTTGTCTATGTTGAATATGTGGCAACACTTGTCATATTATTTGATCAGAAAGACTCAACAAAGGGGGAGATTGTAAGGGTAAAATAGGCATGACTTATTTTAGTTTTGTTTCTCCTTTCTTGGTCCCTAAGTTTGGGCATTTTTGGAAACAAAATATTCCTATAGATTTTTGGTTTTTTAGTCCTAAATCTTAGGAGTTATTTTGGAAACAAAATATATGTAAAAATCCTTCATAATGCCGTGCCTTAAAGTCCTTGTCAATATGGTAAGTGAATCTAGTAGTTAAGGAAGTTGATTTGATTTCTAATTCTTGTCATTTTCCATATTGGAGTCTGTTTCTTTCTTTATGTATAGGTCTCCTTCACATTATAAAGAGAGGGCTTCAGGCAGAGGCTGAAGACACGGATACAGAGAGAATATAGAGAGCTGAGAGCAGTAAAATTCAGAATTCAGAAGCAGTTTCAGGATTCCAGGATTGTGCAGAAATTGGATGTAGTTTCGAATGTTATAACATTCGGAACTACATTGAAGTGCTGAAGATGTTTTGTCTTCCTAGCTGTTTGTTTCTTCCCACGTTTTCTTTATTTGTTTTTCTGTGGGATTTTTGCTCTCCAAGACTTGTTGTCTTGTGAGAGTGTTTTGTTTGGTGATTTCACATAGTTTTTGTAAAAACGAATCATATTATTTAGTGAAATCTTTTTGGTCATGAGACTAGATCTACAAGTATAGGCTTCTAGATTGTTTGGTAAACCTTCCTACTTTATAATTTAGTCTTCCGTTGTTTACTGTTTTTGTGACCAATGTGTCTTCCATTGTAGCTTCTTCACAAGCTACATTGGAAACTGTATTGGGAATTTGGAGAATCCTAGTTACTATTGTTCTTTCAAAAATATTTTGCAACAACGAATTAATCGTTATAATATTTTATTCCATTTTCCAAAAACCTTTTACAGTTAGTAATGAAAAACAATACCCAACAAAGAGTAATTTTCACAAAATAAAAAAAATACACTTCGTACTAATCATTCATAAATTAACTGTAACTTCTAACATAGAATCAGTTTCATATAAAACAAATAGTGACATGCGCAAATAAATATATTTTTAATAGGAAACCAAATTCACGTCCTAAAGAAAATACTTTTCCAAGAATTTTCTAGCTTGAACAAATTTACATGTCTATTAAAATCATGACACCAGTCATCCCCTAACAATTGACAATTACTAGCATGATACATGATTATCAACGAAAAAAAATAGTTTTTCTCTACGATTGTTAGAAATAACAATTTCAGTCAATAACAACATACATCTCAAACATGAATTGCATGTCAATAACATAAAATTAAATAATAGTTGGTAGACTTATCAGATCGAGTCGCTTGTAAACAAACTTGCAGTAGAGAAAATCTTGCCCCTTACTCGTGCGATTTCAGGTACCGACAATTTCCTCAGTGGATAAAACGATCACAGAACACATATCCAATCCGCACACAAGATTATGTTCACTTCAATTGCTATCTCATTAAGCTATATTTTGTTCGTTCGTCACATAGATTAGCAAATAAGAATAGAGTAACGGGCGGAGAGATAAAAAAAATGATAGAACAGCGGTATGGTTATATAACATGCTGCCGCTACCCTCTTTACATTTCCCAAAAAAACCCTTACTAAAAAGCCAAACAAGAGAAAAGGAAAACCCCCCAAAACTAATGATTATTCATAAAGTGTAATCATTAGTTCTTTATGTTTACTTTTCATTATGACCCTTGTTAAACTTATGGTTGCTGAACAAGGTTTCTAAGTTTATGAATTGACACTAAGTCCCAATTCACTAATACTAAGATTAACCTCGTTAGGATTTGTTAGATCACAAAGTAGCTCATTAGAAACATTCAAATACTTTAGTATAAAAGACAAGAATTTAAATGAGCTTAATTGTTTACTACCTTATTTGTTTTGAACACTAAGTTCACAAACCGTGTAGTAAAATAATACACAACTTCATCTCTTTTACTCCAATTGGAAAAATCATAATTACTACATGTATTAAATATTTAAAGTAATATATTTCCCAATTAATACGTCTTTGAACAATGGATTTTAACCACTAAATTACAACTTTGAATTCCATAGTTTATGACTCATTGAACATTAGTCAACTTACACATGACCTCCCAAAGGAAACCAACCAAGTTGGCTTAAACTATATTCATAAACTAAGAATTTCTAACTGTTTGTGTAATGGTGGCTTTATTGTGTGGGGATGAAGCTGGTTTGGACAAGGATGGTAAGGGGTTTTTCTTGGTGGTTCAAAGATGTTAATTTGACACTTGGTACTCTCGATGTTATAAGAATCGGTTGTAAAGAATATATTTTTTTCTCTTTTTTGATACTATGAAAAGTTTGGAGTTATGTTTTTTAGGTTTGTGATTTTGTGATGTTATAGTATATTGCATATTGAATTTTATCCTATTCTTCTTTTCCACAAATTGATTTAGATTACTATTGTTCTCACGTGCGTGAATTCGGATTGCTGTAAAAGGGTTTCACTTTGTTTTCATGATTATTGATATTCTTCATTTCCATTATTCAATAGAATTGAATCATTTTTTTTCCTGATAATGCTTTATATGTTTTTTTTGGTGCTATTTGCATGCATAAGTAGCTATAAAATGGTTAACAAACAATAGGATTTTTGATTTCCAAAGGAGGGCGAAAGGGATTTTCTTAATTGTCCTTCTTTGGTCTGAAGATAGTTTTTGTCCATGTGTGTGTGTGTGAATTGGGGTTATTCCAACGTTGGATTGTATCTGTCTCCTTTTTTAATATTTGGATACTATGATTCGCGAAATGGATCTAGCCCTTGGTAGTAACCTTGGATTCGATACCAGCACTTCTTCTTTCACCAAGTATGGTTTGTGCATAATTTTCAACTTCTGGGACACTTATATTAACGGATGAAAGGACTAATGTTAATGGCATCATATGTTCATTTTGTGAATCCCTTGGCTGGAAATGAAGTTGCAGCAGAGTCGAGATGACATAATTGTGACCTTTGAATTTTTTTACAACTAGAAGTTCTTTGATCTTTTCATGAAGTTGAAAACTTAATTTTCTAAGATCGTGAAAAGTTTCATTAGTGTACCGAAGAGAACGTAGGCACAAGTCTTTTGTCACTATTTCACGAGAATACAACTCCAAGAACATAAATGCAAGGGTCTTGTCTAAATCTCAAGCCTTGAGATGAGCTTTGGTGATTTTTAGGAATGCGTTTGATGCTCTACTTTCTTTCTAGTTCAATTTCATATCTTGGTAGAATTTTTTTAGCTCCAAAGTCAGTAGTTATACTTGCTAATATTTTTGGAAAGATATATATTTGATTAGAGCATATTAATTAATTGTTGCAATGAATTCAAAATTTATTATTTGATTAACTTATTCTCTACTTAAAATGTTACTCCAGAAAGAGTAATCTCCGGGAGTCTCAAAATATAGAGGTGTATCAAGGTGAGTTCAGATCTCCCGTATCACTTGTGTATACCACTGGTGTACCATTTTTCATCTCCATCATTGCATTACAATCATTGCATCTTAACCAATGATTGAGATAAAAAGTGGTACACCAGTGGTACACACAAATGGTACAAGAGATCTATACTCGTATCAAGGTACCCAATGTAATGCAGGGGTTGGAGTATTGTGTGGCAGGAGGCGTCAATTGTTGCTTGATCGAATGATTAAAATGCACTTCCATTAGTGTCAACAAAGCCAAAATTACATCTATGGCCCTGATCGAATTGCGCCAAACACAATTGACGGTTCAAATTGATTGGTAAGTATGTGAGTTAAAAATAAACCATTCAGTTATGAGTTATATTTGAATTACCCCTCTACAATTACATATAAAACCTTCAGTTATACGTTTTGTTTGAATTACCATGTCAGCTAGGAGTTTTGTTTATCACGACAATTCATTAAAATGATCTTATACCGACACCGTGCGTATGACGCGAACAAGTATACTAGTTTAAATTAAGATTTGTCTGCCACGCAATGTAAAAGATGTTATAGTTTTAAATTGTATTATTATTATTACGTTATAATTTTTTTAGACGTGTTTTTAATTCATTATATGTATTGCTTAGTAAATAATATTTGTCTAGTGTAGTGCCCCTTTTAAAAATGCCTTTTTTTTTTGTTAACGTCAATTGTATTCGTAGAGATCGCATGTTGTATTTAAAGAAGCATTTCAAATTTATAGTAATTTTTTAATTATTGTAATCCACTAAGTAAACTTATTTTTTTAGCTTTAATGTTTAATTTTTTGTTTAATTTTCATACATCATAGTTTTTTTTTTCAAATTTAATTTTAGTGTACTAGTATAATACTATAGACAAGCAGTGGGATATATCAACTTTTAACAAACCAATTAACTCACTTATTTAAGTTCAAGCCAGGAAGAACACAATCTTGCTCAATTCATGTACAACGACACAGTGACAAAGTGTTGCCACGTCCAACACTCCAACTAAAAACATTTTTATAACCTCCCCCCAAAAATGAAGTCATTAGACCATCTCCAACTCAAAAACCCCAATTTGGGTCCAAACTTATTCTAATTTGGGACAGTTTCAACATTATCCACTATTTTAACTCAAACTTTACACACTAAATCTTACACCAAAAAGAATATTTCTTAGCATATTCTATTTTGATTTTCTACTATAACATTTAAAATAGTAATTATTAAGATTACACAATTAATAATTATTATATTTAATAAATTTATTTTTATAATATTATTTATATAATTAATTATATTTTAAAATTAGTAATTTAATATATTTTAAATTACAAACCATTTGATAAATACAAACACAAACATTATTTCAAGTTGTATGTCTTTTTTTTTATTTTATTTACATAATAGATCAATTTATTATAATTCATTTTTTTCTTTTTTTAATGCTTTAAAATAAATTACATTACTAATATTATTACATAGCTATTATTAGTTATTAATCAATTACAATATTTTTAAATTCATAATATTTTTTATTTAAAAATCAATTTATTGTATTTAAAAATTAATTTTTTGTTTTAAAACAGAGTGGGTTCCATCAACCCCAATTTGGGGTAAGATGAATAGTATTGCCCCAAATTTGGGGTGACACTCCATATTGGGGAGAGAGTTGGGGGTTCGGTTGGAATGGATTTAGTGCAAGTTTGGACCAAAATTGGGTGTTTGGGGGTTTGATTGGAGTTGTCCTTAGCAAACCTAAACCTCGGAGCAGGAGCCCTATAGTGTATTCAAGGTGGCACACAAGTCGAGTCAATTATGTTCCTGGACACGCCACCCAGCACTCCAGCCGGGTTTTTCGAATCCAACACGTCTCGAATACGAATACAGATAAGACACGCTAGATACGAATCAAAATACGTTTTGCAGCCGAATTTGAATTTTTCAAAAGTTTGGACACGGACACGGGTACCGGAATTGGGGAGTCGGGATACCTCGGTCACGTTTGGGCGTATATATGCACTAGTGTCGGCATCGTCCCCTACTCCTCTCATCTCATCGAAGACTCGAAGGGCTCCAAGCCCTATCCCATAAAATCACATCGATTTGTCGAACCCAAAGCGTCGAACATCCTGTCGACAAATCTACATCTCTGCTGCCAGCCCATTCTCTACCTTTGAAGTGACAAACTCTTCTCTACCTTCGAACTTGGCAGCTGATACATTCGAAGCGACGAAGTCTTCTCTACCTTCGAACTTGGAAGTCGATTCGAACTATCAGGTAAGTAGTCGACTCACTTTTTCAAGTTTTCACTTTTCTTCACCTCTTCGGCTCTTCATTTTCCTTTGTAGATGTTGGAACTTGGAAGTATTTATTTGGTGCATATAGTTTGAGTTGCACTATATAGCCCCCCAAACCTATAAGTTGACCCCCCCCCCAAAAAAAATCTAAATTTCCTAAATTACCCTTCCCTTCATAAGTTGACCCCCCAAAAAACCTAGCTTGAATCAAATCCTCACCCCCCTCACCGCCTCCTCCCTTCCCACCCCCACACTGCCTCCTCCCTTCCCCCTAACCACTCCGTTCTCCCTTCCCCCACCCACCATCCATTACGTTTTCCTTTCCCCCACCATCCACCGCCTCCTCCCTCCTACCGTCCTCCATCTCTCCTTCCATTGTCTTTCCTTCTTCCTTTTCCCTCCCTCCTATCCAAACAAAGCTCTTATTATTCATTTTTTTTCAGTACCATCAACTGAGTACCTAGCTCACACCTCCAAGCATCTCCCTTCTTCCATGTCTCTTCCTTTAAAAAAAAAAAATCAATTCAAGGGTTGTTCAGCCCTGGTCGACTGAACAACCCTCATCTGTTTGGCCATAAGCGACCAAACAACCTTGTATTTGTTCGGCAACAAGGTTGTTTGGTCGCCTATGGCCGAACAGATAAGGGTTGTTCGGTAGCCTATGGCCTAACAGATGAGGGTTGTTCGGTCGATCGGGGCCGAACAACCCTTGAATTGAATTTTTTTTAAAAGGAAGAGACATGGAAGAAGGGAGATGCTTGGAGCTAGGAACTTGGTTGGTGGTGTTGGTGATGGAAGGAGTATACTGTGATGGGGGATGGTGATGAGATGGTGATGGAAGGGGAATGAAGAAACATTAGATTGGGGAGGGAGGAGGCGGTGAGTGGGGGGAAGGAGGAGGCGGTGAAGGGGGGTGGAAGGAGGAGGCGGTGAAGGGGGGGTGGAAGGAGAACGCGGTGATGAGGGGTGGGAAGGGAGGAGGCTGTGAAGGGGGGGGGGTAAGTTTGGATGAAGGGAAGGATAATTTAGGAAGTTTAGATTTTGGGGGGGTCAACTTATATGTTTGGGGGGGGGCTATATAGCGCAACTCATATAGTTTTTAATATTTATAATTTGGTCTTTATATTTTAAATATATACATTTTGGTCCTTAAATTTTGAAAATTTACTCATTACCCCCATACCCATATCCTATATATTTCCAATATCATGTATCCATATGACCATATCCGTGTAACATAGCAAGTCAATTAGGCATGATCACGCCTAATTTTATGAAAATTCAATGCATCCTTTTTGTGGTAGTGCCTTAACGCTTGAATCAGGGCGCCCAGCAGAATTTCCAAAAATTACAGAATAGTCCCTCAAGTAATGAGAATCGTCAAAATGACCTTGAATCATGTTGAGGCTCCTCCCTTGAGTCCTCAGATTATTCTCCACGCGTTCAAGTGACTCCTCTTAACTCACAACCTCATGAATCAATCTGCTAACATCTTATATGATTCTCTTTACTCGAGCTCTTGTCATTGGACCAGTTGAAACTTGACTTGGTGTTGGACTTGTGTTTCCTTGATTCTCATGGATACTTCACAAACACGCTATAAATGACTCGAACTTGAGCTTCACTTGAGTCCAAGTCTAAATTTAGAGGTGTCAAACGGGTCAAGAGCACAACTCCAAGCTAGCCTCCTGTGGCATGGCACGATACAACACAACACGACCCATGTTTCTCTATACAAGAAATTGGCTTGTGTATGCTAGAAATCATTACCAAGTTTGTTCAAGCCATGCCAAGCTGGTCACGCTTATACTCTAACTAAAAGCATGTTTAGGCACAAACTCAAACCCACCACAAGGCAAGCCTTAGATGCTAAAGCTGGATCGATCTTTAGTAAACAGCACCAATAAAATATGCCATAGGAAGTAATGTGTAAAGAGCACCACGGTTTCACTAGGTTCATCAAATGTATTCATCAACCATGAGCACCACAGTTAAAGTACAGGAAATAGGATGAATACAACTTCAAATAAGATGATGAACGGTAAATAGGAAGAATACAACTATAAATATGAGTTGCAACACAGCGAAATGGGAAGAACACAATTACTCGCTATTATGTGTACACGCACATGCAGCTAAACATGCTATGGAAATAGAATTCCCGGGACAAGGGAGACAACTAGTTCAGGACTTTAATATCACATTTGCTCTAGTACAAGACTATATATATTACACAGACAAACCTGCCACAAAAAACCCAGTGAATTATGGGAATAACAGGCTAAAAAAGATTTCCTAGAGCTAATGCTACATTATACATCTAATTACAAGTAAAAGCTATACTAAGCGACATTACTTAGTTCATAACAATCCTAGCAGGAAGGAATATTCCCTGCGATTGTTCCTCCCGGAATAGGCCCTCACACTTAACCAGTTTTACAACAGTGCGAGAGCTCAAGGTATACCTCTTCTGAGCTTCCAGAAATGCGCTGCCAAGAACTTGATCAATCCAATTCTCAACTGTGTTGCTCTCTAATAAACATGCAGCAGCAAGAATCTGCTCAATTACTTCGGAATCAATCTCTAGCAGACCCACTGTGCCAGTAGTCTTGTGAAAGCACTCACTGATTTCCTTCACTAATTTCTTGGCTAGGGCATCAAAGTCAAAGGGCTTGAAAACCACCGTTTGGTCAACCTGTCCAATAAATTCATCCAACCATGCTTTTGAGTTCTCAGTGATGTTTTCATGATCGGTGTCAGAGTTGTCACTTTCTTCAGCAGGGAAGTTCAAGTCCAGGAACACATTGGAGGCCTTGTGGGCCCGTTTTGTGGTCTCCAAACTTTGGCCTTGTCCTAAAGTTTCACTTATACCAACTAGTTTTCTCTTGTTCATAATCATTGGGTTGGCCTTTGTTTGTCTTGTATCATCCAACACATCCCCAAGATCAAATCCAATTAACATCTGGAATGGGCAGCCTTTCGATCTTAGAATATTTTCCTCTGAATAACTAGCAAGTTCCTTCTCAGGAGAAAGAATCTTACTACCTTCTGTGAAATAACTTGACGCAGTCACAAATATTGAATTGCTGATGCTCACTTCCCTTCCATGAGAGTCGGAAAATCTACCAGTCCTCAGTGCCCGAGACAAATGACTCTGAGTCACCACGTCAGCCTTGTCGACATTTTCGAGGAAAACCACAGACAAGGGTTTCTTCCCCAATTCCTCTGCAATATAATCTACAACAGTCTTCCCCCTAACATTTACATCACAATCCTTCATTTGCTGACGATTGATCATAACATTAGTAGAATCCACATAGTCTGGCAAACTTAGATCCACACAAATTAAGTTCTCCCTCTTCCCGTATAAAGTTTCAGCAAGAGACACAACAACCTTTTTCTTAGCAATCTTATCAGGTCCAACGAAAATGAACCATATATCACCTCGGCTTCCCGGTCGTTTATCATTTCTTGTTCTGCAACGAGCTATTGTTTGGCTAACAACACTGACAGCTTCTTCTTGTCTACCAATCCTTGCAGACAGAGACGCATAAAGCATCTTAAAATCTTTCTGATCACATTGCCCAAAAACAGGACATGAGGTAGATGAGGACTTGACATGAGCTTGATGAGTAGATTCCTCCAGTTCCCTGCTTAAAGAAGCAGAATTCACTCCCAACCCTAAATCTGTAGTCACTGAATTTGCAGACATTGGAGATGCTCGATCATCACCATTACTTGAACTTGACAAACTACTTAGAATGCCCAGTTCCTCGATCTTTGAAGGCTTTTCAGCCAATTTTGATGGCAACTGAGTGATAGCTTTGGCAGGAGGGTAATGTCGTAAATCCATTGACCTGCAAGATTTAATATCTTCACATCCACTTTCGGCTGAAGATGAATTGTTGAAATTGATGCTGTGATCAAAACTTTCTTTTCTGCCCTCGACAACTTGAAAGCCTATAATAGCTGGAACTTGAGAGCGGAACTTGTAAGGCGCCTTAGGTAACATCTGAGCGTAAGGTTGAGCTTGATGAAGACGTTGACAGATACTGTCCCATTTCTTCTCAACTTTAGTACTCAGCAGTACAGAAGAGTCTTTGGCCTGCACTGAAGAGTTGAAATTGGTTTTCACGTGAATCATATAATGCAAGTCTATTCATAAAGAATACTCTTTTAGTAAGTCAGCTGAGAGATCTTATCAATCTTTTATTAGGCTGCCCTATTGTCACTGGCCTGCATAGCTAATTATGACCATAGCAACAGCTAAGGTTCCACTGGCCATTATTCCAAAAATTAATAAAGATTAGATTCATACCATCAGCATAACTATATCCCTAGGTGATTAGGTCCCCAATGAAGTCCCTCCTAGGAATTGGAATCATCTAAAATAACACATTTTAAATGCAAGTTTTCCCCAACTCAATAAAATATTTTTTTCTTCTAGAAGAACTTCTCAAACCTCTCTAAAGTGTATTTATGGCATTAAATCCTCTTTCACCTTTGACTATAAAACAAGGTACAAGTTTTTTCTATTTCGGATGTCCCAAAAACAAAAGTAGGAAAAACTTAATAGTTCAAGACTAACATACGGCTCCAAACCACACACACGTTCAAGTGTAAGGACAATCTTCCAGTTGGTATCTATCAGGAAAATTATACCCAAAATAAATGTCCCTATTTCATTTGTGGAACGTTCCAAAAACTGTCCCCTTTCCCTACTTTTTTCAAATCAATTGTCTATAATACCCATTTTAATTGTGTGATAAAAATGGATATGAGACCCACCAATTTGACATCATTAAAAGATATTTGAGAGTTAGGGAAAAACACTTGAAGACAAATATACTTATAACCTGTGTAAAGTCAAATACTCAATAGGGGAAACTTATTTTGGGATGGAGGGACTAGCTTTTTGAGAAGATTGTACTCCTAAACGAAGGAGAATAATTCTTGCTGCAACTCAACAAGCATAAATAAGAAGATTTTAGTCCTAAATCATGCTCCAGATAGTGGAGAATAATGCTTGCTGCACTCAACAAAGGATACCTTCTGAGTGTAGTTTAGGGAGATGGAATAAGTCAATATTCCAAGGCTTAATTACCAAAAAAGATGTGAAACTTAGACCGTACTTGCAAAACAGTAGAAAGCTAACCTTAGAGCATCCACAATGCACCACTTCTTATTCTATCTTCTTAGTTGGATCCCGCTACCACCTCATTAACTTTACACTTCAATCTTATTTTTATACTTCTCAAACAAATAAATTTATTTAACTTTATTTAATATATTTCATATTTAAATATTCCATATAAATAAATAAATTTATAAATAAAGACATAATTAATTTATAAATAATAAATTACTCATAAATTATATAATTTATAATTTAATTAATATATTATTTATAAAACACATATTATACATAACTCATAAAATAACATAAATAGAAAATTACATAAAGCATTCAAATTGAAAAAAATACATAATGATAAAGTTACATAAAACATAAATACTTAAAAATTACGTAAAAACAATTCAATAATTCGAATGACATAAAAATGTCAATTGAATTAAAACAAAAAAAAAAAATGTCTTCCTATTGCATTGCATAAAAACGTCAATTGCATAGATGGTACACTGCCATGGCTCAAGTCTCAAAGAAAAAAAAATTCAAATTCCCCGCCCCCCAACGGTAGAAAACAATTGAATTTTTAAAAAAATTAAATTCGAATTTAAAACAGACAAATCAGACCTGGGACCCACGCCGAACCCCTTCCCACGCCCTTCCCCAGCGCGTGTGGTGCACGCGCCCGCTTTGGGCAAGCGGTGCACCACACCGACCCCTTTCCGGTTCATCCTTCTTCCCCCATTTTTTTCTTCCTATTTAGGAAGCTAACTCACCCTCTCTCCTACATGGCCTATTTAGAAGATCTCTTCCCATTGCAATCTCCTCTCTTCTTAATAGGAAGAGGGCATAAGAAGAGAATTTACCACGGCAATGGGGATGCTCTTAAAGAGTGTGACAAACGTACTTATTCGTTTCACTTTCGGTTATCCGTCAATACTCAATGTTCAATCCAAAACAATATGAATATGCTGCCATGGCATCCTAAAATAGCCAAGTACCCATTTTTGCAGCGCAAATAGATTGTCTTTCAACTTGCACATGTTTTTTTGTCCACAACATATTTACCAAATTAAGGAATAACCAATAAAAAAATACAATGCAAACTTCGTCTCCTTTGTTGCTTTTGATCCATGTGTTTGGCTATACCCTCGTTTGATTCAAAATTTGAGATAAGAAACTCCTGTGCAAGTTTTAGTGACTGGGATCGTTAGCAACAAAAAGTAGCCAACTGGCTATAATTTGATGCCACATCAGCACTACGGAAGAGATTCTAGACGGAGTGCTAACGGTTGTGAAAATGTGAAACCAAAAGCAGTTTGTGACCTCTTACGTAACAGAAGTTTGTTCCCCTTTTGAGTAATTAAGCCTCTCATAAATGCTATTATAATAATATAATACTAATAGAAATTTTATATATAAGACCACTAAGCCAAAATATTAAGACTTGCCTTTTACTGTCCTAGAGGTCCCTAATGAAGAAGTTAACCACGGAGGTATATGCTTGGTCACTAGAAAAGCAACCAGAGCACATCTTAAGACTATAGTGATGCATACCTTGGCAGCATCCATATCCCTGTTTTTGCTGAGTTCAGTCATCTGCGACCAAGACGGCAAGCTGGATTGGTACTGATCTGCAACTGAAGCAGTGAATCCCCCCCCAGCAAGAGAACTCACTTCTAGTTTACACTTCTCATTGCAGATGTGACAGCGGGTTACGTATTGGTCTGAGCTGCTAAATGGGCTCTTCATATCCGAAGGTGACGAAAAAAACCCACCAAATGGAACAAACGACTCCATCAAGCTGCATGTATATCATGAAAACATAACTGTTTAGTCCGATTAACACAAGAACGTCCAAAATATAAATGATTATACGAAACAGTACATATATATATATACATGTGCCTACAACTGTGTTAACCAGTATAAATGTTAGGTCCATGTGGCACTTATTTTTTTCCTTCTCCGCTTTGCGATCACTCTATATTGTTTTTAACAGAGACTTTTCCAGTAGGTTACTTATTCCTAAAATAAAATACAAGAAAGAGTGAAAGAGCCAACTGCAGGCAAAGGTAGACATTCATCCAGGACTAGGAAACACCATTTAAGCAATAAAATTAAAGCACACGCTATACAAATCATGTTAGGGGCGCAAGCCTGAACCACAGAATCGCAAAATCGAATCGAATCGACCAGTTTGGTTCGTTTTGAGTTAGGACGGTTCAGTTTAAGTTTTTTTTAAAAGTTCGGTTTGGTTTTTTGTTTTTGGTGCCAATTCGAACCACCATTTTAATATATATTTATATATTATACACATATAAAGTTACATATTATAAATCTTTAATAATTCTAATTTTTATTATTCTACATTTTCCAAAGCATTACCAAAGACCAAAGTAACCAAACCCTAGTAGATTCACATATCACACTTTACACTTAGTCACGCACACACTTTCTTCCAAACTTTTAATGTTTGTGTTTATTTGTAACTTGTACTTCAATTTACAAGAGAAGTGTGGAGGGTTAACACTAACAAGTTAACATCACTATTATTTGTTTGTATGTTCGTGCTATTGCTAGCATATTAGCCTTGTTGGAAAAGTGACTATGAGTTTAATTGGAAATGTAACTGTGTTATTTTTTATGCTATCTAAGCTTATTACATTTTTTAATTTGAAACCATAAAACCAAACCAAATCGAGTGGTTTGGTTAAGTTCCAATCTTCGTGCGGTGTGGTTCGGTTCGGTTTGAGAAATTTTGGAATCAATTAGAATGGTTCGATTCGTAGTTTTGGCCAAGATCAAATTGAACCACTTACGCCCTGATCATGTATCAGCAGAAAATAAGTTTAAAGATATTCCATGTGGAAAAGATTTTGACGTCAAACATTAGTGATTAAAGAAATAACACAAGCAATCTTGTTTCCAATAATATGCACCATCAGCAATTGTAACCAAAATGTTGCAAAATACTCCCTTCGTTTCTAAATAATTATCCTCCTTTTCTTTTGTGTCCGGTCCAAAATAATTGTCCACTTTCAAAACTTTCTTTAAAAAAAAAAAACATTTTTACCACTTCACCCTTACTTTTTCTACCTATTTTAATTATGGTCACATGTACAAGGGCATTAAAGGAAACCACATATTACACCAATATTTATAAAACAATCAATTACTATTTCTTAAATGGCGTGCCAGGTGAAAGACGACAATTATTTAGGAACGGAGGGAGTACCAATTTTGTGGTGGGAAATTAAACTAGGATGCACATATGGTGTATTTGATATAAAATGGACTTAACAATACGGATCCTCTCGCTCATTACATTCGTATCAAATAAAAATTCTGCCTTGTTAGGAGTTGATATAATGGGGCTTGTTGTGGGTTTATCAAACACGACATATTAAAAGGAACCCAACTCAAGTAATTTGATAATTTTATCGGAGTGTGTCCAAGAACTAAGAAGAGTCAAACAATCAGTTACATTGTGGAGAATTCAGTTACCTTTTTCTCTCACTTTTTTATAATCACGTACACATTAGACACGAACATATCCTCCTCTTTTTTCTTTTGAAGTGTCCATGTTGAATTCATGGCTGAGAAAAGCATGTCAGCTTCTTCAAAGTGTTTGTCCTTTGGCAACTAAAGAAATGCCATGATCAACACTAAAATAATAAACGGGGATGTTCCAAATAAATACTATATTAATCCCCAGTACAACAAGCATTCCACATTAAGTATTTTTGACAAAAATACCCTTCAATCGTTATATGAGTTTTGAGTGATTAATAACCATATCATCATATATTTTGTTTCACAAAACAAGAGCTCCTATTGTAACCATAAAACAAGACAGGAGCTCTCTCCTCCATCTTTGAAGCGACGTTCTAGGCGACTACGACTTCAAGCAACTCATCATCCATAGAGAAGGGCCCCAGCAACCTCAATATTTCCAGAAGCATCTTCATTTGTGTGTTTCCCTCATCATAAGTTCTTGTCTGTCTTTCTTAACCTAGATCCGGACTTTGCAGTCCCACTGAGTTTCACAACCCCAAATCTATAATTCACAACCCAGATTCAGATCTAATAGTTGTTGATCGCGGTTTGTTGGTGGTGGATCTCGATCTAGAGAAACTTATATATACTCTTTTATTCCTGTCTTCCAACAGCCAACATGGCCATCAACTCATCATCTAAGGTCCATACTCCATAGCCACCTCCTCCACCATGTATCAGCTACTTTGAGGTTGCTTATTTATTCTATATTTTAGTTTAGATGTTTTTTGTTTTTGATTTTTTTTAAGAGTATATTTTTTTCTGATTTATTGTACTCACATTTTCTATTATTTAATGAATTCAAATATATTTTTTCTAGATGAAGAACAAATTTATGTGGGTAATTTGGTAATTGGCATTATAATCCCACTTTATATATAGTTTCTACCAAACGCTATGTTATGTATGCATAGGAAATAGTAACAAATCTGAAGTTTTCTCTTCCTAGCAAACATACCGTGCCAAAAGCTACAATCTATGGATTATATTAATATCATAATCATAATCATAAGCATAAGCAATTAAAATATACATCTACGCAGATTACTAATACTAAAACTAACTAAATAAGAAACTGTGACACTGCCATGCAAAATTGATAGCAAAATTGACAAACTGACCTGGACCTCGGGTAAGTCTCTCCAATGGGAGGTCTAGGAGAGGTAAGAGGCAAAAACTGCAAGTCCCAATCTTTCTCAATGGAGGGAAATTTATTCAATAATTCCAAATAACTCTCATGCCTTGCTGTGGCTCCAATTAGCCACACTTTCCCATCATGAACCTCCACTAACCTAGCCAGCTGGTTAACGACATAGCTCGCAGCCTCGACAGTGCAGTTTTCCTCCACCAAAACCTTCAAATCACCAAAATTGATCACCACACCAGCTCCAATACAGCTTTCCACCACTCTCCCCACCTCCTCAAACCTCAATTTCAGCGACTCCTCTTCATAATTCCCAGCAACAAACTTCGAAACCTCGGATTCCATACAAATTACACTCAACCCAGATAAATCTAAAGGTAAAACACCTCCCCCAACTCCCCCTTTCTTTACCATTTCCAAGAAATCTTTCAAAACATCATTGGCCCAAACTCCGACAAGAATAGGATTCCTCCTCCCGTTCTTCCTCGCAAGAACTTCCCCAATTTTCTTGAAACTCTCATCATTATCAAAAATTCTACAACCCCCAAAAAAAGGGAAGCTAAAACCTTGTCGACCCGGACCCGAACCACCAGCCAAGTTACACAAAAACATGGGTGGCCCTTTATACCGAAGTAACTGATGAACGGGTCGGAGTATAGCTAGTTTAATGTCACAACTCCGAAACCCGGCATCGCCGAACACCCGACTAACAACCGGGTCATCAAGAATTGACACTATCATATTCTGTAGCTCAACTTTGACAGTCGAAACAGAAGAAGACGACGAAGATGACATCATTTGTTGTTGCTGATGATAAAACTGAAAATTCTCAGGTTGTCGGCGCTGGTTCGCTTGGGAGCGCTTGATCGCCGCCATGAGTGAATTAGACACGGGTGGCTCGTCGACCCGGTGCGGCGACGAGGGGAGGCGGTCCAAAGATACACCCAAGCAAAGCTCGAGAGCTTTGAATTGGATACGGCACGTGTAAGCACTGTTTCTAGCGCGTGAACAGGCCTCACGGAGCGGGGAGGAAGGGAGGGAGAGGAGAGATGATATGGCGTGGAGCGACGTCGTTTGGGCGTGAGAACGAAGGCGGGCGACGGACACGGCTTCGTCGAGGGCTAATGCTGCGTCGTGAGTTAAGCATTGCCTGGCAGTAAAAACTGGCGTTGGCATCGCCGTGTATGAAATTGAAGGGTTTTTCCTTTTGTTTTGTTTTAAATTAATACTAGTACTAATATTTAAGTTGGGGAAGAGAGGTTGACCAAAACCAAATAGAATAAAAAATAGAAGGAAGAAATATATTTGGCCATGAAAAAGAGGGGGGGTTTGAATTACTAATTTAATAGGAGGAAAGTGGGAGGGTGGAGGGGGAAGGAATGAAGGACAACACACAAACAGTATTGGTATTGGTTTGCTGTTGCCTGTTGGTGGTGGGTGGTGGTGATGTTGAGTGTGAGTGTGAGTGTGAGTGTGACTGTGTGTGTGTGGTGGGGGCCAAGAAGGAGGAGGAAGGGAAAAATAAACCGAGAAAAAAGGTTGGGCAGGAGTATAGATTCTTGTATGTATTTGATATCTTTCTTTTTCTTTGATTTTTTTTATTCTACTTTTTAGGGCCGGTTTCCGGTTCGGTCGAGTCTTTTTGCCAAATAATAATAATAATAATAATAATCCGATACATATGAAAATCAATACTTTGATTTAGTTCAGAATCAACTTAAGATGTACGAGAACAAGACCAGACCAATACTAATTTTTTGTTTGTTTGATAAAATCTTAAACGTAATAAAAAGATTAAAAAATATTTGATAATAGTAAAGTCAATAATTAAAAATATCGAAATCATATGTTCATAAATATGGTGGAAATAAAATTACAAATGTTTAAAAACTAAAAAATATAACAAATTGCCGAAGGCTCGAATGAGACAACGAGTTAAGGTTGTGGAGATTTGTTTGAACCAAAGGCACATAATCTCTCTCTCTCTCTCTCTCTCTTCATTTTTAAATAATTGTCTTCTTTAATTTGACACTTCATTTAAGAAATTAATATTATAAATATTGGTGGCATGTATGGTTTCTTTTAATACACTTGAATATGTAGTTATAATTAAAATAAATAGTAGTAAAAATAAGGATAAAATGATAAAAAAAAGTTTTCTAAACATGAATTTTTAAAAAATAACTATTATTTTCAAACGGTTGAAAAAAAGAAATTAGGACAATTATTTTAAAAGAGGAAGTGGTATTTTTTTTCCTTAGTTTAAAAGGGTGAGACATAAAGTTGGTTTTAGGTATCCTATGCTTAATTTTTAATTAGAAATATTTTAGACTAGATTTTGTGTCCGTTCCTATGGTACGGTGTCAGTATGAGACGATGTTAGTATTCGAATAAAACAATATATGTTTGAATTTTGTAAAGGTCGGATCATTATATATTGTAAAAAAAAACATATTTTAATGGCTACAAAATTTGTGACTCATCATGTATAAAAAAAAATCTCAAAATTTTCTGGTTATGGAGACATCCAGATACCCTAGTGCAAAGTCTTTCTAAATATGTTTAACAAATAAAACTCAAACTTACAAAATAATCAATTTAAAATTAACACATCTCGGTAATCAATTAAAACAATATAATCATCCAACAGTGGAATAAAAACTTAAAATTACTTTGGGATATGTATACCATTAGTCCCTGAACTTTATCCGAACCCATCATCAGTCCCCCAATTTCAAAAAATTTCACCACTGACCCAAGTAGGCCTTTTTTGCTCATCGGAGGTCCCTAGCCCTAACGCCGTTTGTTTATATCCGTTAAGTGAACATGTGTCACTCACATGCACAAAATAAGGGGTTATGTATAACATCATCAAAATAAGGGGCAAAGTGAATATAAACCAATTCAGTTTACATCTCTTCTAGCAAATCACTCCATCTGTTTTAGTGGATCCTTCTTATCTTCTAGATTCTTTTTCTTCTTCTCCTTTCCACCAGTATCATCCTTCTCCTCCTCCTCTTTATCCCTTGCACAGTGCATTCGTGTCTAAGGTAGTGCATTCGTGGAAGCAACAGCTGGCCATAAACTGCACATGTATCCGGTAACAACGAAGGACAGGCAAACCGAAGCACCACCTCGATTCGTGATTGGAAGTACTTCGGTTGTTCTTGAGAATTAATGCCCATCCCCCATCACAACCAAACTCTCACACACAAACAACACCTGAAATTATAAGCAAAACTAAAATATCTCACTTGTTTTGCCTTTTACATCTTTGTTTCACCCTATTTTTCATGACAATTAAAAAATTCAAACACGAGTTCCTTTCTTTAGTTCCTACCCGAATTCATTAATCAAAGAAAACATTATAAAAGCAGGTAAAATTTCTACAAGCTCAAAGAAGTTACTACCGAAAAACGGGGATTACACAAACCTTTAATGGGGTCAATATTTGATAAATCGTCATCCTCCATCTCCAAATCTTCACTCCCTGACAACCCATGACTACTCTGCAAGCTCTCGGTCAATTCATCGTCAAACCTGAGCTCTCTGCTCTCAAGTTCAATTCTTTTCAAATTGAACAAAACGGGGTTCTTAGCAGAAACACATAACATATCACCGCTCTCCATTTCACCTTTTTTTTCGGACATTCTCAGAAACCCTAATTTCACCATTTCTCTTGCTATGTACCAAGATCGGATTATTTCCAGTAACGTCGAAGCCAACCTTGTTTTCACCTTTGTGAATCCGGAAAGAAATGTGATGACGAGAAACCTTTCGATCGTCGGAATCAAACCCTAAACACCTCCCGAAATCTATACCGACACCTACTTGATCTGCAAGCTCTCGATCAATCCATCCAAACTAAAACATAGGGAGTGATTTGCTAGAAGAGAGGTAAGTTGAATTGATTTATATTTGCTTTGCCCCCTTATTCTGATGATGTTATACATAACCCCCTTATTTTGTGCGTGCGAGTGACACATGTTCACTTAACGAAAATAAACAAACGGCGTTAGGGATATGGACCTCCGATGAGCAAAAAAAGACCTACTTGGGTCAGTGGTGAAACTTTTTTAAGTTGGGGGACTGATGATGGGTTTGACTAAAGTTCAGGGACTAATGGTATACTTATCCCAATTACTTTTGTAAGCAAAATCAATCATCAAATATTGTTATTTAAGAAAAAAAATTAACATGTATAAACAATATGTTATTATTATTTTTTTCAATAACTATGTGCACACCCCTCCAATCCATTAAAAAAAACTCAAACTTACAAAATAACCAATTTAAAATTAACATATTTCGATAATCAATTAAAATAATATGATCATCTAACAGTGGAATAAAATGTTAAAAATTACTTTTGTAAGCAAAATCAATCATCAAATATTGTTACTTAAGAAAAAAAGAAAGTTAACATGTAGAAACAATAATTTTTTTTCCAATAACTATGTACAAATTCCCTTCAATCCATCCTTAAAAAATTATCATACTTTTCTTTTTTATTCGTCTTAAAGTAATATTTTAATTTCAAAAAATCAAACTACATCCATTCAAATATCGAAAACTTTTATCGGTAATTAACAAAATATAAATATATATATATTTACCCGTAATTAACTTTTATCAATTAATTTAAAATTATATCCTGACCTATTAACAAAAATTAAATCTGGCCAATAAATAACTTTTAGTAATTAATTTAAATAACAAAATTAGTTATTGACATAATTAACTTTTAACTGTAATTAACAAAACGTAAAAATAACTTTTTACCCGTAATTAACTTTTACCAATTAATTTTGAGAATTAAAAGTGACATGTGTTTTGTGGTTGGAATAAAGAATTAACCGTTCTCACATATTTATTGGATAAAATATTTAATCTTAATTAATAGTTATATTTAATAAAAATAAATAAAAAATTTTAAAAATTAATTTTATTTTATAAATTAAGATCCGTAAAATCGAACGATACTAGCTTATATGATAAAGAGGAGGCGAAGAAGTAGAAGTCGAAACCTGACTCAAACTTAAATTCAGGGCGTAACTAAAGTGAGTCCAGATCTCCTGTACCACTTGTGTTAGATTTATTATTATCCCTCCCTCTCTCATCAGATATTGCTGTCTGCTGCAACTACAGTCTACAGGCTTTTTTGTGAGAGAGATGGGTGGGAGATGCTGTTTCCACTTAGTTGGAGGTGGCCCAACAAGGACACACCAGTGTCTGCTTACTTGTTACCATCCCCTACTTTCTGCTTCCAAAAAGTGGAGAAATATGTTTCTATTTCACTTCGTTACCTTTCTCTTCCAAATTCCAATTTCAAAATTAAAATGCATAACACTACAATATATAATACTCCAATTTTTTTTGCAAATATAATACTCCACTAATGTTTTAACAAACATAGTCATGTTAAATAATACTCTCTCCGTTTCTAAATAATTGTTTTGATTGACACGATGTATAGTTTAAGAAAAAATAATTGATTTAATTATTTATATTGGTTTAATGTGTAGTTTCTTTTAAAACCTATGTGTATGTGGCCCATAATTAAAGTAGGGTGAAAAAATAAGGGTAAAGTGGTAAAAATGATGTTCTAAAAAAGTAAGTTTCAAACTGGACAATTATTTTAGAACGAACCAAAAAAAAAAAAAAAGACGATGACAACATTGGCTCTGAATTTTTTCGAAAAATAAAAACTGCCCTCCAGATAACATTGAATACACACACACATTTTTAGCCAAACCTGGGCGTGATATTTCTACAGTCTACACCCAAGACCATAGAGCTAAGTACGATGACAAAGATTTTTTAAAAAAATATTATGTTATTTTGTATTCTCAAGCTCTCAAGCTCTCAAGCTCAAGTCTAACTCTGAGGTACTTCGGTGCGCTAGCAGCAGCACGAAACTTTCTCTCAAAAATATTACTCCTTCCGTTTTCAAATATTCATCCGAGTATATTGTTTAAAAAAAGTGAATGATTGTATAATAAATGTTTAAATCGTAATTTGGTCACAATATTTTTCCATTTTTTACAATCTGGTGACTCTACAATGTTTTTTTTTCTTTCAATTTAATCATTATATTTGGAAATACAGAGCACGTTCATCACTTCATCCAATTTTTTGGATGAAAAACTTAAAACATTTCCAAAAAAACATATAATACACTTGCCTACATTATTAACTAAAATGACTTCAACTATAAGAAAATATGATTTGTAAACAAAACCATGTTTTCGCCCTCCCTCTTATTTCATCTTCTCCTGTTCATCCCTTCTGCCAACATCCCTATTATACAATCCCATCAATGACTAATGGAGGCCACGCCACCTTGTTGCTAATTCTCCAATCCTCACATTTTTATAAACCCTACAAGCATTAAAAAGAGCACCACAAATAGCCGGATTAGCTTCTACAAACATATCTCAAATAAATTGAATTGCTTCTTCAATCAAACCAACTCGACCAAGAAGATCAACAACGCAACCAAAGTGTTCAATTGCAGGTTCAATCCCAAAATGGCTCTTCATTCTTTGAAAATATGCCAACCCTGTTTTCACTTAAACCTGAATGAGAGCACCTAGAAACAAGTGCCACAAACGTCACAGCATTTGGTTTAACTCTACCATGTCTTCAAATGCTTTAACCAGTTCCTCACCCAGACCAAAAAGAGCTACAGATCTGCTCCTAGAAGCTTAACCAATTCGCAACTCGATGGGTTACATCAGACCTTTCATTTACCCTTTTGGATTCACTACAATGCTATCACTATGCTCATCGAAAGCCTTACAATTGATTCAGGTTGGAAGTGAGACAATGATGGGTAAGCTTCAAGATCAGATAATGAAATGTTCGAACACGCCATCACCCGCCGTTAAAATTATTTGATTCCAACTGGCCACCAATCACCATTAAAGCCCTGACCTCGAAACTGAAACTAAATCAATTCCTTCATCTTATATATAAAAAATGACTTAGCCAAAAAAGAACCAAATAAAAAAAAAAGTGGTTGGTATAAATCCAATGAACCAAACAAGAAATCTGAAGAAGAATATATACAACACCTTTTACGGAATCAAACAATTCCCAATTCCAAAAAATGCATCGGAAAAAAAATGATTTTGTTTGAGGGTATTTTTAGTTTCTTTTAATCATTTTTATCAAACATAACGAATAGAAATTGTTTAACTGACATTATTGAATATCCAAACTAAGGATAATGATTAAATTTAAAAAAAAAATTATAAAGTCGTCGTATTGTAAAAAGTGGAAACATAAGGTGACTAAATTATAATTTAAACATATTATAAATCTTAGTGTAATGTATAGTTTTTCTTTAAAGTTTGTTTTCCTAAATTATTTTTTAAAAAAGAGGTTAATTATTTTAGAACATACAAAAAATAAAATGAGAGCAATTATTTGAGGAGGGAAGAAGAATGTTAGTAGTAGTATTTCGTATACACAACAGGCCAACAGGGAAATCGAGGCCAATTGTTAAAATGAAGATGGCTCCATTAATTAAGGCCAATGGTTTCAATACTGCGTAGTAAGTACTCCTTTTATTCTTCAATAATTGACTTTCTTTCCTTTTTTATATGTCTAAAATAATTTTCTTCTTTTAATATTATTTTTTTAAAAAAATATTTTTATTATTTTATTCTTAATTTTTTTACACACTTTAATTATAACAAATTATATATATATATATATATATATATTATACGAATATTTATATTACATTAAATTACTTTGTACCGGAGCGAAGAGACGTTTTATTCGGGAACGAACGGAATATTTAATATCAGGAATTCTAGTAAGTCAACTGAGTTTGACTCGCCCAAGACGGAGAGGGAGAGGGGGGGTTTATTTGGGGCAGGTGCTAAAGTTTTGTAAAAGGTCGAAAGGGACGTAGTAAGAATAGCCTTTGCACCCACCACCACAAACAAACATATCATTCGTCCTGTGAAAAAGCTATTTTTACGGTTTTCATCAGTCTCTGGTGAGTCCCACCAAAGATTTTAACGTCTCTCGAAGTTGTAGCCTTTTAGACCATTTTCAACGTTATATAATTTGGTTAGATTTTATCTTAAATTTTACCTATTTTAACACCAAATATTATTTTAACTTTAATGCACAACTCCAAATCTCCAACAAATATATGAGTATTTTTTAGCATTTTTTATTTTTATTTCTTTTATTTTATTTATTAACATCTATATTAATTTATTACTAACCTTTTAAATAATTATTATTAAGATTATATAATTAATAATTTTAGAATATTTGATAATTTTATATTTATAATATTATTTACGTAATAAATAATATTTTAAAACCGTATTACCTTAAATATTCGTACGACCGTATTAATGTTTAGTGTTGTTCTTTAAGTTTTTGTTGGTCATATTTTTAAGTTGTATGTCTTTTTTTTATTAGTATTTTTTAAGTTATGTCTTTTTTTTAAAGTAATATGTCAGTGTTTTTCAAGTTCTATGCCATTTTATTTGTGGTGTAGAATATCTATGCCTTTTTAAGTTTATAAATGTTCTAATAATTTTAATATGTATGAATTTTTTTAGTTTAAATGTGAAATTAATGTTCTATAATTAGTATAATAATTATTTATTTATTTACTTGTATATAATCTATACAAATAATTGAAAAAATGTTAATTAATTATAAATTATTGAATTAAAAATGTTCAATAATTTAAAATACATAATATTATTATTTATTTTATTATTATTTATATGATCTAATATTATATATTTATTAGTTTTTAATACATTTAAATTAAAAATATCATATTATAAATCATTTTTAGATTTAATCATACATTAAAAAATTAATTTATAACATGACCCCCCCCCCCATACCAAATTTGGGGTATGTGAACTATGGTACCCCAAATTTTGGGTAGCACTGTTCACAACCCCAAATTTGGGAAAGGGTTTGGGGTTGGGTTGGAGTTGCTTCGTACCCCCAAATTGGAAAAACAAGGGCACCGTTGGAGATGGTCTTAGGGTAGAGTCATCAAATGAGTTAAGAGCAACTCCATTGGTTATAATTCTTCCCAAAAAATTTAGTTGGATCTCATAGTCACCTACGCATTTTAAAAATTTCTCACTCTAAAAATTAATCTTCTCAGTGGTTTTAATTCTTCTTCCATTTTCACATGAGTCCCACTACCAAATCATGAAACCATCCACTTTATTTACTCAACTTTTTTTATTTTTATACTTTTCAAATAAATTAATTAACACTTATATTATTTTATAAATAAATTAATTCGTTTATAATTTTAATTAATATATTGCATATTCAAATATGCTATGTAAATAAATTAATTCGTTTATAATATTAATTGTACGATTAAATAATACAAATAAATTTTAAAACAAAGATATTAATTTATAATTTTCATTAAAATATTACACATATTAAACAAAGACTTCATACAAATAACAAATACTTCTAATAAACAAACATTAAAAAAAACAAATAAGGAAATTTCGCCATAACATAGAAAATTTAGTCATCACTAGTTGTCACCGTAATGAGCCCATATATGCTCAACCAAGTCGACTCGAAGTTCATGATGTTAATTGTTATCACATAACTCATTATTTCGCTGCAAATATTCTTGGAATGATTGGGTTGAGCCATGGTTGGCTTGTGTAGAGGAATCTCCTGTATCATCGGCCTAGTTCATAACATGATCACCTCTATCCTCGACAATCATGTTGTGTAGAATAATGCATGTTAACATAATTTCTTTCAAGTTATCTCTATACCATAATCAAGCAAGACCTTTTATAATGGCCCACCTTCATTTGAGCACTCCAAATGCTCGTTCGACGTCTTTTCTTGCACCATCTTATCTTTCCTTGAATTTGTTTCTTTTAACATCCGTCAGGCACGAAAAGCTCTTCATAAAAGTAGCTCAATTTAGATAAATTTCATCTGCTAGGTAGTATCATTTTTTGTATAATGTGTGTCATTAACCTCAAAATCAATATGCAGGGCAATTCCTACGAGTACGTTATTGAATAAAGGTGATTCGTATAACACATTAAGATCATTAGGAGAACCCACGACCCCGAAAAATGTATGTCATATCCATAAATATGCAGATGCAACTGCTTCAAACACAATTGTTGACTTCGCATGACCTCTTGTAAATTGTCCTTGCCAAGTAACTGAGTAGTTTTTCCATTCCCAATGCATAAAATCAAGACTTCTTAACATACTTGGAAATTTGTGCCTCTGCTCATGCATTTGAAGAAGACGTTGTGTATCATCGACATTTGGTCTTCTAAAATATTGGCCTCCAAACAATTCAACAACGCATCGACAAAAGTTTAGCATGCAATTGATGGCAGTTGTTTCACCTATTTGGGGGTACTCGTCGAGATGGTCGGCTGCATCACCATGAGCCAATTGACGGATAGCCGCTGTGCATTTTTGAAATGGTGATAGACCTCTTCTTTTTGCTGCATCGAACCTCATTTGAAAATATAATGAATGATTCTCCAATGCAGTAACTAACCGAAGGAATACGTTTCTACGCATTTGGAAACGTCGGTGTAAGGGTATTTTAGGCATTGCCTAATTTATCTTGTCCTCACTTTCTTAGTCAAAATAGGATTTATTTTGGTATTTTTGTGTTAGGATTTAAGTAGGATTCTTTATTAGAGATAGGTGATATTTTTAGTAATTAAATCTTTGCATAAGGTTTTAGTTATTAATGTTCTCAAATTAGTTCTCAAATTAGAAAGGTAATCTTGTGTTATTTTCGGCTAAATCTCTTTCCTAGAATGTTTTGGTGTCTTGCCGTGTTGTTGCAGGATTCCTTGGTGTCTTGGATTTCAAGTTGCTGCAGCCTATATATATAGGAGATGCCGAGCAGCTTAAGGGCTTGCAGAGAGACACGTAACCGGAGTATAGGCGAATTGGTTAGAAGTGCTGTGAGCAGAAAAGAAAAGTTGATCCCATTTCTTATGTGTGAATTAGAGAGAAGAGATCAACCATTGTTCAAGATTGCCGAAACAAACCTGCCGCAGTTTTATATCTTCAGAACACACCTTGTGTTTCTGAAGTTGTTTTGTGCTTCCAAATTTTTTGTTTGTCTTGGAAGTTTTTGCCTTTAAGAATTTTCTTCCCACGCTTGGTTTAGTGTTTATGTGGGTTTTGTGATTCTCCAAGATTATATATCTTGTGAGAATTTTGTGTTTTTGTTTAGATTCAAAAACGCTTTGGTTTTAATATATTTGTTGCCTTGAGGCTTGATCTACAAGATTGATTCTTGTAGATTGTTTTTGTGTGATTTTTGTCTTACTAAGTGTGTTAAATTTCAAATCTCAAAACAAAACTTCCGCTGCAAATTTACTACACACTTTCAGTTCACATTGTTATCGCCATTGTTGCAACATTCATCGCAACATTGACAAGAACATCGCCCCATATTGAGTGTCCGTGGCATCGCGTTCTTTCAATTGGTATCGAGCCTACTCTTGATATCACTAAGAGTCGATTCGTTTATAGACGCGATGGATTCTCAATATGAGAATGTGGTTCGCCCCCTACACTTACTAATGCTAATTATTCTATATGGAAAGTCAAGATGCGTATCTTCATCAAATCAATTGATGAAAGAGCGTGGCTTGCTGTGTTGAATGGTTGGAGTCCTCCCAAAACCGTTGATTCGATGGTGATGTCAAAGTCACTAAGGAGTCCGAGTGGTCCAACGATGATAGGAACACAAAGTCTTTTAACTCAAAAGCTTTGTCTGCTATTTACAAGGCCTTAGATGCAAATACATTCGAGTAATAGCAAATTACGACCGCTAAAGATGTGTGGGAGGCCCTTCAAACCTTATGTGAAGGACTCGCCGTTGTTCGCTCCTCAAAGCTAAGAATGTTAACGACTCGCTTGAAAACACAAGGATGCAAGAGTCTCGAGGACATAATGACTTATTATGGAAGACTTCTTGATCTATCAAATTCTCGCCTTAGCCTTAGGAGATCCCATTACTAATGAGCGCCTTGTCAAGAAGATGATGAGGACTTTGCTCGAAGATTCAATGTCAAGATATGTGCTATTGAAGAAGCACATGATATTGACAAGATGAGTTTTGAAAGATTGGCCGGAATTCTTCAAAACTTTGAGTTGAATCTAAACGATCAATTAAAAACAAAGGCAAAGGTGTCTCATCATCTTCTACACCCACTGAAAAACATTGCTATGCCTCGCACCAATTGATCGTCATGTGATCTCGCTAGAAATTCAAAAAGACATTGATGAGTCTCGATTTTGGAGAAGAATCAATTGCTTTATTGACTACTAAATTCAAAAATTTTTGAAAAATAAAAGTCAAAACAACTCCATCATCAAACTCAAAAATAAATTTCAAACCCGATTCTCGTGAAATTTGTTCCCAAAGAACAATCCTTTCAAACTCCCGAAAACCCTTCACAAATCCTTTTGTTTAAGTCATCCTACAATGGTAAGAATCTTGATTCTATCCAATGTAGAGAATGTCAAGGTTTTGGACACTACGCAAACCAATGTGCTAACACTTTAAGAAAGAAAGGATTGAATTTTTCTCGCAACTCTAAGTGATAGTGATGGAGAAGATCCAGTGATCTTATCACCTTGAATGCAGCTTTATGATTCTCGATTCAGATAGTGTTGGTTCAGAATGTCTCACCCGATGTTGCAACATCGTGAGTAACATCGGGAGAAACATTGTGCGTAAACAGAAGCTTTTTTCTCTGTTTTAATTCCACGCTGCAGAGGATGACGGACATACGATTCAGATCTGCTGGAAGGGTACAAGGAGCTGTACAAGGATTGGGAGAAAAGGGCTCATCAAGTCACACTACTTGGTAAGGCGAATGAACCGCCGAAAAAGGCCAACGAGGAGCAAAAAGAATGCATAATCAGCCGAAGGAGTTCTAAGTAGAAAGGATGTGGAAATTGAGCATTAAAGGAGCAACTTGCTCAAGCCGAAGCAACACCGACCAAGTGGAATTCAAGCAAACGTAAGGTTGACGATCCGCTAAATTCGTAACTCTTCCGCATCGTATAGGTTTTGTCCCTAAAGTGTTTGTGAAAGAAGGAGAAGGAACTTCAGAACCAAAAATGATGAAAGCTTTCCGAAAACGCTCGGATAAAACAAGACCAAGAAGGAAAAATTATGTTTGTCACTTCGCCATAAGCTCGGTCACATCCAAATTTTTGCTTTCTAAAAAGGCAATGTATGAGAATGAAAAAAGGCAAGAATTCTTTGGAAAAGCTCATCGGCGTAACAGATGAAGCAACCACGCGCCACCAATGCAAAGAACATTGGCGTAAACATTGGAAGCCTCATTCAAGGGCAAATCATAATTTTTTCCAAAAACCCCAACCCAAAACTGAAAAAATGTGGGTTCCAAAAACATGTGATGAAAAATGCAGAGCCAAATATCGTGAGCCATTTGATATTCGCTCGGCGCCCATGTCCCATGATGAAAAATGCAATGTTACATTTACCTCTTTAAAATCTCATGTAGCCGATCCCGGTATTTCGATAGTGGTTGTTCTAGACACATGACAGTGAAGCCGAGAATTTGAGGGAATATGTAAGTATGAATGGTGGTTCTGCGGACATATGGTGGTGGTGCAAAAGGGAAAATTGTAGGTAAAGGAACATTGAACGTTGAAGGTCTTCCAAACCTCAAAAACGCTACCATGTGGAAGGCCTTAAGACAAACCCGATCAAGATAAGTCAATTGTGTGACGATGATCTTCGTAAGATTTGACAAACATTCTTGTGAGGTTTTTGATCATAATAACAAATGTCTTCTCGACAGTTTAAGATCGCCTCGATAATTGTTACTTGTTCAATAACACTCATTCATGTCAAAAGCAAGTATTGATGTAATGCATCTCCGGCACCGTAAGCTTGGTCACATGAGTTTTCGTGAAGCTCGATGAGCTTGTGAGGCATGATGTCACAAAGGATTACCAAACTGAAAGGAATTACTCAAAGGTATGTGGACCATGTCAAAAGGTAAACAAGTCAAGGCCTCACATCTCCCAATCACACAATGCTCCACTTCCGCATGTTCGAGATGATTCATACCGACCTTATGGGTCCCATTGAGGTAGAAAGCCTAGGTAAGAAAAAAGTACACCTTTGTCTGTAGATGACTTCTCTAGATATACTTGGGTAATATTTTTAAGAGAGAAGTCCGAAACTTTTGAGGCTTTCAAAATTTGGTACACCTGCAGTTATGAACTTGTATGATCTAAAACTCACTAGATTAGATCGATCATGGCACGGAATATGAAAATGCATCCTTTTCTAAATATTGTGCCTCTAATGGTATTTCTCATGAATTCTCTCTGCTCCCAAAACTCCACAACAAAATGGAGTGGCGGAGAGAAAGAACAGGACATTACAAGAAATGGCTAGGGTAATGTTACATTCAAAAAATTTGGCTAAAAGATTTTGGGCTGAAGCTTTGAACACTGCTTGTCATATTGGAAATAGAGTTTTCTTGAGACCGTAGCACTATGACACCTTATGAGATATTTCTTGGGAAGAAACCTACCTTGAAATACTTTCATGTGTTTGGTTGCATATGTTATCTGCTCAATGATAGAGATCAACTTTCCAAGTTTGACTCTAAAAGTGATAAATGTGTTTTTATGGGATATTCCACAAATAGTCGAGCATATAGAGTATTCAATCTTCGAACTAAGACTATTATGGAATCCATGAATATTGTGTTTGATGATTTAATCGGTCTTGGTGTCAAAACTTCGAGGAAGACGCTTCGTGGTTTTTGGACTTTGGAGACTTTGATCCCGAATTAGGCGCCGAATCCAAGAGTTCAGTGAGCAGAATACAGATTCGATGACAATACAAAGTTGTTCGCATTTAAAAGTTCAGAGTCCACCCAATGTTGTTCCGATGTTGTTCCCGATGTTGCAACATCGGGAGAAACATTGTCTACGTAACTCGACAGAAAAGAAGGCGCTGAACCGATTCAAATCAGAAGATGATCACCCGTAATGACCGATCAGAAATCGACATCCCCAAAGAAGATTCGAGAAATCATCCACTAACTCAAGTTATAGGTAATGTAAGAGATGGTGTGTCAACCAGAAAGAAAGGTAAAGTGGACTACAAGAAACTAGCATGCATGACCACTCTTGAATTTGATAATATACATGCTTCATGCTTTGTTTCCACTGTTGAACCTAAGAATGTACAAGAGGCCCTTAAAGATGAAAACTGGATAAATGCCATGCAAGAGGAACTAGATCAATTTTCGAAAAATGATGTGTGGTATCTAGTTCCTGCACTCCACTTCAATTAATGTTATTGGAACTAAATGGATTTTCAAGAACAAAACGAATGAAGTGGGAGAAATAATGAGGAATAAAGCTAGATTGGTAGCTCAAGGGTATACAAGTCGAGGGGTGGATTTTGATGAAACCTTTGCACCTGTGAGTCTGTATTGAGTCTATCCGCCTACTCGCCATTGCCCGCTTCTTGACATTACTCTTCAACAAATGGATGTGAAGAGTGCCTTTTTGAATGGGATTCTTGAGGAAGAAGTTTTTGTGGAACAACCAAAAGGGTTTGAGGACCCCCATAAACCCAATCATGTGTTTAAACTGAAAAAGGCTTTGTATGGTCTCAAACAAGCTCCTAGAGCTTGGTATGGTAGACTTACAGATCACCTTTTACAAAGTGGGTTTAAAAGGGGAGAGGTGGATAAAACATTGTTCATCCAGAACGAGATCAACATATTTTGATTGCTCAAATTTATGTTGATGACATCGTGTTTGGATCCACCTCCAAATCCTTGAAAAAGAATTTGTGCATTGCATGACATCCACTTTTGAAATGAGCATGGTAGGTGAACTCGACATATTTCTTAGGCATTCGATCAAACAAACACATGAAGGGATGTTCATTTCTCAAGCCAAGTATTCTCAAAACTTGGTGAAGAAATTCGATCTTGAGAATGGAAAACATAAAAGACCCCTATGGGCACATCCAACAAACTTAATAAAGATGAAAAATCGAATGTGTTGATCCTACCTTGTATAGAAGTATGATAGGAAGTTTGTCGATTTAACCGCCACTGGCCCGCATATCATGCATAGTGTGTGTTTTCAGGTGCAAGGTATCAAGCAAACCCCAAGGTTTCTCACCTAAAAGTCCAAAAGAATCATTCGATATGTTGGTGAGACCTTTGGCATGGGTTTGTGGTATACTAAGCACACAAACACCAACTGTCGGGTTTCTGATGCCGACCGGGCCGGGCAAGATTGATGACATGAGAAGTACTTCCGAGGATGCTTTTATTTGGGAAACAATCTGATTTCTTGGTTTAGCAAGAAACAAAATTGTGTGGCTCTATCAACAAACCGAATCAATATATAGCTGCTGGTAGTGCATGCACACAACTTTTGTGGATGAAACAAATGATTAAAGATTATGGATTGCACAAAGGACATCTTAACTATGTATTGTGACAACACAAGTGCTATAAGCATAGCTAAAAACCCTGCTCAACACTCAAGAACAAAGCACATAGATATAAGACACCATTTTATTAGAGACTTAGTTGAACAAGGCATGTGTGCATTGAACATGTTGGTACGTATAATAATTTGGCCGATATCTTTACTAAGAGTCTAGATTTTGAGAGATTCATAAATCTTAGGAAATCTCTCTGCATGTGTGCCATGTAATCACTCACTTAAAAAAAAAAAAAAAAAAAAAAAAAATTTAGGCATATTGCATTGATGTCAGAGGGCACACTAGATCAAATCGATTGTTGTTAGTACCTTTGAGCATGTGTAAAGATTCATTCAAATCTTTTGTGATTATGTTGTCACTTTTTCTTCTCACCTTCTCCCAAGACTGGTTTTGTATTTGAGAAGAAAACTCTCGTTACACCACAAAGGAAAGAGCTACCTTTCAAAAGTTTTAGGATGCTGCAATTTGTCAATGTACCATGAGGTTTCGACTTGCATGGGTTGATCTTGACTAAATTGACTCCTCTGATTTGAGAAAGTGTGAAAGCTACCTAACGGAAAAGAGCTACCTATGAACAAGGTTGTGGCTTCCTTTCTTTGGGACTATGGATTTTCGAATCTCATGGGTCGATCGAATGCAAAGTCGCCACCCTCGTAAATAGTGTGAAAGGTTCCTAGTGGTGTATTTGGCTTGAAATAAAGTAAAGCCTGTTTTTATAGGGAAATAAAGTACCTATAATGTTTTTGGGAGAAATTGTGTTCATTGGTGAAAGAAGAACGAAAATTCAAACATAAAATCACGCATTTTTGGTGAATGTGATTTCCATTGTTGCAACATTGGGAACTGCAATCAGTTGATCTAGACATCTCACTTGTGTGTTTATGCATTTTTTTTCGATTTTTTTTTGGTTTGCATATTTTAGACATACTGTTTAGGTCATGTAGGTGCATGGTATCGCCTGCCTTAATGTCTGGCCCATTATGTTTAAAGCCCGTTGTTTGTTCTCAAAGTCATGATTTTATGTGGTTGTCTACTCTACTGCATCAGGTCTTCATGTTGAGAACCGGGCTGAATATCTGTGATTATATGCTTAGTGGAGTCTCAACTCTAGTTAAGTATGTTTCGTGTATTCCAAAAAATATCCGATCGCTTTAAAAAATGGTTTTTTGAAATCGTGATTGTATCTCATATTGCTCATTTAATCTCATGTCTCAAACAAAGAAGCTCGGGTCTTACTTACACGTGATGGTCAATTTGTGGTTTAAATTTTGAATGCTGCGAAGTAAGTATGCGATGTGCCCTGCTCCTTGCCTTAATTATCAACGGCTAATTGTAATTAGCGCATGTTTAGTGAAAACCACTTACGTGAACATACTTTAAATCCTTCGCACCTATATCTCATCC
>CM028379.1:147916138-147953172 GCA_013146195.2 Codonopsis lanceolata | reverse complement strand
TAATAATAATAATAATAATAATAATAATAATAATAATAATAATAATACTTAATAATATTAATAATAATAATAATAATAATAATAATAATAATAATAATAATAATAATAATAATAATAATAATAATAATAATAATGTCTAATAAAAATAATAATATTAATAATAATAATAATTAATAATAATAATAATAATAATAATAATAATAATAATAATAATAATTTAAGGAATAATAATACCTAAAAATCTCACTAATAAGAAATTCATATCTAATAATAATAAAAAATAATTATTCTAATCCAAAAAAGTAATAAAAGTTAAATTTTTAATATAAAAAAGTAATAATAAAATAATAATAATAATAATAATAATAATAATAAATAATAATAATAATTATAATAAAATAATAATAATATTTAACTTCAATAATAATAATAATAATAATAATAATAATACACACACAATAATAATAATAATAATAACAATAATAATAATAATAATAATTAACACACACACACACACACACACACAATAATAATAATAATAATAATAATAATAATAATAATAATAATAATAATAATAATAATAATAATAATAATAATAATAATAATAATAATAATAATAATAATAATAATAATAATAATAATAATAATAATAATAATAATAATAATAATAATAATAATAATAATAATAATAATAATAATAATAATAATAATAATAATAATAATAATAATAATAATAATAATAATAATAATAATAATAATAATAATAATAATAATAATAATAATAATAATAATAATAATAATAATAATAATAATAATAATAATAATAATAATAATAATAATAATAATAATAATAATAATAATAATAATAATAATAATAATAATAATAATAATAATAATAATAATAATAATAATAATAATAATAATAATAATAATAATAATAATAATAATAATACTATTAATAATAATAATAATAATAATAATAATAATAATAATAATAATAATAATAATAATAATAATAATAATAATAATAATAATAATAATAATAATAATAATAATACTACTATTAATAATACTATTAATAATAACAATACTACAATCTTTTTGCTATAGTAATAATACTGTAAAAGTTAACTTTTTGGATTTTTACTATGAGAAAATTAACTTTAAATTTTATGAATGAGTACTTATTTTGGGAATGAATTTTTTAAAGAGAATTTTGGTGGTATTTAATAGAAATAATGTTGATAAAGACAATGATAATAATATTATTGTTACAATAACATTATTATTGTTATAATAATAATAATATTCAATTAAATTCTTATCATATGAAAAGAAAAATAAGTTTTTCATCCAAATGAAAACTTTTAACATAACGGCATTTGTAGACACGTTAAAATTTGGACTTTCTAGTATTAAAATTATATTTTTGAGACTTTTTTTATACAAGTATTTTTAGAACTTTTTGGATATGAAAATTTTTAGTGGAATTTTTTTATATTTTTCCCTAAAATTTATACCATAACAATTTTGAGTTGTTGAAATTGTTCATTTATGGACTTCTTCTTTTCTGGCCATTAGTTCCCTTGATTCTTGTTTAAAGTTATTTGGTAAAAAGAAAAAGTTATATTTACAACTATTCCTACAATTATTGCTACAATTAAGTATTGATGAGGGTCTAATATGTTTTGTGAAAGACAACTTAATTATTTACTAAAAACTAGTTTTACATCCGTGCGTTATATAACGCAGGGGCATATCTTTTTAAATTAAATTTAATTCAAACAAAATAAAGACAAATTAAATTAAAAGAATGAATTGCAATTATTTAAATAGAAATAAATCATTGTATCAGTAATATGATGGACTCTGAATTCATTATACACAATATTTGTTGTGTTATTTTGTTGGTTTTCCCTCTTTATCTCATATCAAAATCTTTAGACCAGAATGATTTGTTAACCTAAAAAACGTTATATGCTCTAAGTCATACTTCAGAAAAGTGTCACACGTGCGACAATGATTAACCTTAACTTTTGTTAATCGTCATTGCATATCATACTACTAATGATTGACCTGGATTCTTGGGTTTAAATTATAAGTAATAGTTTGTTATTTTTTTTTCAGTTTCAAATATTTTAATAAACATACTTTTGTAGTGACTATTTTCTTTTTACATAAAAGTAAAAATATAAGATTTTTAGAACACATATTGACCAAAGCCGGTTTTTTAAGTTCATCATCTTTTATCTTTTATAAGACCACATATTTTTAACGTATAAAATATTATAATAAAATTTAATCTTGATTTGTTAACATGTAAAATGGAGAATAAAATTAAGATCTTGATGATGTTGAATAATTTTGTTTTATTAAATTCGGGTCTGATAGAAATGGAAAAATATTTATCTATTTATGTTTCTTTATATTTTTATAGATTTGTCAATGCACTGGTTTTACTTTTTATCTATTTTATTAGATATGTAATTTAATTTCAAATATGTCAATAAGTAGCCTCTACAATTGTGATGAAGATTTAGGTTCGTTAAGTAGTATTTCGATATGAATTATATTTATGTGATCAAGTATTATTTATTTTTTCGTTTCGTTTTTACTGATGGAGACAATGACATTTTTGGGATGAAGACTTTGTCTCCGAAATTGCTTACATTCAAGATTTTAGCTTCTACAATGTGATGTCCATATTTTTTAGTGGTTAGTTGGTAAAATAAATTATAATAAAATATTAGTTGATGTTTTAAAATTAAAATATGATTAAGATTTGGGGGATTGAGCAAAAAATCCAAACAAATACAATGTTTTTTTTAAAAAAATATAGTTCAGATTTGCTAAAACTTATTGGTTTGTTGGTTAATGTTCAAGGTTTTTTTGCTTAGCTACATACTCGGGTTTTCTTTCTTTTGAAATTATAAATAATCGTTTGTTATTTTATTTTATTTTGTTTCTAATATTTTAATAAACACACTTTTGTAGGAACTATCTTGTTTTTATATGAAAGTAAAAGTATAAGATTTTTAGAATATAAGTTGACTGAAGCCGGTTGTTTAAGTTCGTCGTCTTTTATCTTCTATAAGACCACAAATTTTTGAACATATAAAATATTATTTAAAAAATTGATTATGATTTATTAACATGTAAAATGGACAATAAAATTAAGATTTTGATGGTGTTGAAATATTTTGTTAACTATGTTTTTAAATCATTATAAATTTGTTCATATTCCAAGGCAGTATTTGATTTTCATATTCCAAGGTAGTTTATGACTTTTATATTCCCAGGCAATATATGATTTTCATGTTTCAATGCATTATTTGATTAATTAGGAAACATGTAATCAATAAATGTATAATCAAATTTATATTTTCAAATACATGGTCCACCACTTTTATTACCTATAAATAACTTTCTATTTTAGGAAAACAAATTTTGGCATTATTTGATTAGTTGTAAAACTAGCATTGTTATTGGTAAAATTTTATCTTTACCAAAGGCATTACAGAGAATTACAAGGATGGTACCACAGACATTCTGAATCCTAGAACTGTAAGTAATAAAATAAAGTAATATAGATAAGGGCGGGGCTAATTATCACATCCCAAAAACCACTCTCTACACCCCACTCATTTTAACAACTTTCCAAAATAATTCTCCACATCCCACCCTAACTACTTATTTTACCCTCTTACCATTCTTCTCATACTCCTTCCATTCCCCCATTCTCTTCTCCCCTACGTCCGACTTACCTCCCGCCCCAATCTTCATTCCCGACTCCTTCCCTCCCAGCAGCAACAAAGTAACCTATTTCCCTATGTTTTTTCTTCCCCCATGAATGGCCACCATCCTCTGATTCCCTCTTCGCTCTCCTCGACCATGGCTTGGGAGAGTGTGCGACTATGGCTTAAGGAGAATGTGTTGGGAGTGTGCGGCTGAGGATGGCAAAAAACAATGGATTATGTGCAGTGGTGAGTGGTCGAACACACCTCATTGCGGTTGCAGCACCAGAGCCAAAGACAAGGGTTTTTATTCCATCCCATCAAAGACGAAGATAAACCCCTTTGTGCCTTGTGTTTTTTCCCCCATGGGTATTGGATTCGATTTCAAGCAGGAGAGAGAATAATGGATAAAAAGAACATACCTCATTATGTGCCCTGTTGATTAAGAATTGGTCCAATTCGCAGGACGATGGTGAGGTGAAGTAAAGGATGGAGAATCTAGTTTAGTCTAGTGGTATATGGTCGTTTCTTATTATAAGTGGTAAGGGTTTAAACCTTGCTAACAAAAAAATTATAAAAATTTGACGTTGTATCATAAAGAAGCAAGTAAGTGTGGTATTTCTCTCTCTAGGTTTGTCGCCCTAATTAGGGTTCTGCGGCTATGCCGCCGGATGTCTCAGATTGAAAGACCATGTACCGGATGATATTCCACCGTCGTTTGGCCCTTCTTCGAGCATGCATCAACAACCTTGATCCTCTCCAACGCCTAGGTCTTATGCTAATATAGTCGGACAACATAAACAGTTTGTGGGATCGTCTAACCCTGTGCTCCAGGCGGTTCCTCTTGCTTCTCGCCAGCCATCTTCTTTTGATGGGGAACCAGGTTGCCTGTTCTCTCCACTGGAATTGGAAGCTTCTGTTAAGCAATTCGCTAACACTATTGTTCTCAAATTCTCGGCTGGACGCCCTTCAGTTTTTGCTATACAAGAAGATATAGCTCGATCTTGGAAGCTTAATGGCTCTTTTGTTGTTGGTCTCCTTGACCCGCGACATGTAATGGTCCGCCTCGCCTCGACGGAAGACCTCGTTTTGGCTATTTCTAAGGAGTCACACATGATTCAATCATGCATGTATCGCTCCTTTCGATGGTCTCCGGACTTTGCTTTCCGGAAGGAGAGTACTAGAGTTTCGGTTTGGGTCCGGCTTCATCAACTCCATTTAACCTTTTTCAACCCGTCTTTTCTTCAATGCATTGGCAATTCGCTGGGCAGTTTTCTTCGTGCGGACGAGAAAACTTTAGCTCTTTCTCGGTCGATGTTTGCTAGAATTTGTGTTGAAGTTGATGTCTCTAAATCGCTCCCCGCAAGGATGTGGATTGGCACGAGTAAAGATACAGGCTTTTGGCAGTCTTTAGAGTTCGGGGCAACATAAATTTCTGTGTTGGGTGTGGCCTTTTGGGACATACAAAGGAGTTTTGCCGAAAGGGACGTCGTGGGGTTTCGCGGGAGGTTCCTCCACCGAAAGTTTCTGTGCCACGGAAAATTGGGAATTCTGGGGCTGAAGATCATATCCCTAATTCTAGTCAACAGGTCGATGCAGTGGTAGAGGATAATGGGAAGGTTTCTACTAGCCAAGGCAAAGAGCCCGTTAACACTATTACTACTAAGTCTTCTGTCCCCCAACCAAAACGGTGGATTCCAGTGCAAGTTCCTCCAGTTATTAACGCCCCTTCGGTGTATATGGCCAAGGATCATCTTGGTTGTCATGTGGAGGTGGAGCACATTGATTTAGTAGGATCTGAGGATTCCAATAGGGTGCACAAGGGGAAGGATCTCCTACGTAAGGAATGTAGGCCTTCTCTCCTAATGTAACGGAGGTGGTCCATACTCATAATCCTTTTGATGCCCTGGCCGTACTTTTGGGTGATGGGGATGATTTACATAATATGGAGGAGGATCACTTTGCTTCAGGCCTGAACATAGCGACAACCAATATGTAGGCCTATGGCAACTCTCTTAGTTTGGGACCTTTTTGGAATGAGGTTCTGCACAAACAATAGGAGGGGATTATGAAAATAATACTTTTGAGCCAGATACTCATTTTACTGATACTAATGTTGGGCAGGTGCCTCTTAGAGTCTCTTTCTTGAACTACTGCCGGGATCTTCATAAAAAGGCCAAAAAGGATAAGTTTCTTAGGGAAAATTTTCGTACTACTAGGGCTACATCTAAAGCCCAACAAACTCCCTCTATCTAGTTGATTGATGTCGATCGTCATTTGGAATGCTCGGGGTGTTTGTAATAAAGCAACTTGGAATTATCTTAGATTACTTCTTCGTCAACATAATCCTTTCCTTATGTGCTAATTTGTAGCCTAAATCTAATGGGGACAGATTAGCTAAGTTTTGTCGGCGCATTGGCTTTGACAAGAGCTTGCATGTGAATCCAATAAATACTCACATTTGGTTGCTTTGGAATAATATTGTAGATGTGGACTTGATTGCTAATTCCAACCAGTTCATTACTGTCTCTCTCAAAATGGGTAATGATTTTAAGGATGTTTCTACCTTTGTTTATGCCAATTGTACCGCCTGGAGCGCAAGGATCTGTGGGAGAACATTGTTTCCTTTTCTAATAGTTATACCGTGCTATGGATGGTTGGGGGGATTTTAACGTGATCTCTCAGTCTTTGGAGAAAATTGGTGGGGCGCCTTGTGAGTTTGGTGAGATAGATGATTTTAATAACTGTAAGCTTCAGGCTGGCCTTGAAGATGCAGGGTATGAAGGAAGCCGTTTTACTTGGTGTAACAATCAGGAGGGTGCTCATAGGATTTGGAAGAGATTGGATCGGGTTCTTATCTTTTAGAATCCGGAGGTCGTCTAGATGGGACAATAGATCCTTATCTCACATTCTATGACATGGATAATCTTTTCAAGAAATTGCTTCTCAAGGAATTGAATGCTTTAATGTCGTTGTAGTTCAGATGAGATCCTTCTGAGGTTGGTTTACCCTCAACAACAGCCTGCTAGTTCCGCTGTGAGACAACAATGGCTTAAAGACATATGAATATCGCGGCATGGCTCATCCAGATTTTGTATGGCAGATGGTTCGATTAGTGATGATCCGGCCAGTCGGGCCGGGGACCAAACGGATATGAACCCGAACAGTGCCCCTGGGTCTGATGGCTTTACGGGCTGGTTTTATCAAGGATGCTGGGACATTATTAAAACGGATGTGATAGCGGCGGTTCGGGATTTTTTTCCTTGGAAGGATGTTGCATCGAGGTATGACTGCTACTACCTTGGTTCTTATCCCGAAGGTTGACAATCCTAGGGGTTTTGAAGATTTACGTCCCATCAGTTTATGCAATTTTTCATGCAAGATTATGTCTCGCATTTTGGCTACCCGGCTTTCATCCTTGCTCCTCTCTTTAATTTCTCAAGAGCAATTGGGTTTCATACAAGGCCGTAGTATTCAAGAAAGCATTTTGCTGGCCCATGAATTAGTCCAAAGGATTGATAAAAAGGTGTATGGGGGAAATATGGCAATTAAGATAGATATGTAGAAAGCATACGATCGGTTGGAGTGGAACTTCCTTCTGCGAGCTCTTGTTGCTCATGGTTTCAATGAGTCGGTTAGGAACCTTGTCACTCTTCTGGTTGGAAATATTTGGTATTCCTTGCGTATCAATGGGGAATCCTTTGGTTTCTTCAAATCATCCCAGGGGGTTCGGCAAGGCAACCCATTATCTCCGCTCCTTTTTATCTTAGCCCAGGAAGTGCTCTCTTTCAACATTAATAAGGCAGTTGGTAATGGTTCCATTCGGAATTATGATCATGGCAGTTTGGGTCTGCAAATTTCACACGTTTTGTATGCAGATGATATGCTCATCTTTTGTAATGCTAGTAAGAGGTCTATTAATAGTCTACGTCATGTTTTACATTTATATGAAAAGAGCTCGGGCAGCTGATTAATACTCTTAAGAGCAGTTTCTATATCTCCCGTAAATGCTCTTCTCAAAAAGCCTCTTTGATCTCCCAGTGGCTGGGTTGCTCGCAACGCCATTGGCCTATGAAATACTTGGGGCTTCCTCTTTTCAAAGGCTGGGTGAAGCGTGTGTATTTTGAGGATCTTGAGACACGAATTTCTCAACGTCTTAATGGATGGAGGGCTCGGTTGTTGTCCTTTGGCGCAAAGATTACTTTGCTCAAGTCCGTTCTTTGTAGTATCCCATTTTATGCTATGGTGGCGCTTCCCATTCCTAAGACAGTTTTGCTTCGCATTGAGCAGATGTTGGCTGTTTTTTTATGGAGTGCTAATAGGGAGGCTAGGACTCAATGGGTTGCGTGGAATAAAGTCTGCCGACCTTTGACGGAGGGCGGCTTAGGCATTCGACCCTTCAATCAGAATATAGAAGCTTTACATGCAAAACTTGCTTGGGGTGCAATCAATGGCAGGAGTCTTTGGGCTAAATTTTGCTTGGGTAGATACGGGGGTGTGCATGGTTCCAGCCGTCGTGTTTCTGCCCCTTGGGCGTCCATTATGATTCAAGTGTGGCGTGTTCATCAATGTAGTCGGTGGGTCGTTGGTAAGGGGGACATATCTTTTTGGGATGATAATTGGTGTGGTCATAGGCTTGAGGGACCTTTACCCGTGGATCGTAATCTTACTGTTCGCCACGCTCTTTCTCATCTTGAGGATTTTCATGGATTGATTGTGGCAAGTGTTATGGATGGCATTAATCGAGTGACCTGTGATATGAATATTCCGGACCGTCTTATTTGCACTCTTACGACTTCAAGGAACCTTCAAACCACGACTTTCTGGGAGAAATTTCGGCTTCGGCATCCAACTGTTGAGTGGGCTAAGAAGGTGCGGTTGCCATGGATCCCTATAAAAGTTAGCTGTTTCATTTGGAAGCTGTTCCATAATGGCCTTCCAGTTGATCTTAATTTGCAATCCCACCATGTATTTCTAGCCTCCAAATGTGTTTGTTGTATGGGTAGTCAAGCGTTGGAGTCAGTCCTTAATCTTTTCATTTTCTCCGAGATTGCTAATGCGATTTGGGCTCACTTCAGTTGTCTCCGTGACCCGGCTATTAATGCTCTTTCTCTCTTCATCAGCTTTTCAAGTGCTGGGTGCGGGGATCTCTCTGTCAGTTGGGAGCGTGTCGCTTGGGTATTTTTGTCTTCTCTTGTTGGGAAATTTGGAAAGCAAGATGTGCAGCAATTTATGAGAACATTCACATGCGTGTGGATAAGATCCGCTTGGCTGTTTTGAGAGATATCAGTGATATGTTATCTATCTATAATCCTAAATCTGGTAGTGGTCTCTTCGGTGAGATGCTTATGCAACGGCTGCATATTCTTATCAAGAAGGTGGTGATTTCTAGAGGTCTTTGGTTGCAATGGCATCCTCCGGATCCGGGGGTTTTTAAATTAAACACGGATGGTTCGTCCAAAGATGGCATTTGCACTGGGGGAGGGGTTATTAGAATTCCAATGGCGCTTTTGTTGGAGCTTTCTACAACTTTTATAGTCATGGTACGAACACAAAAGCTGAAATTCGGGCTCTGTTGAATGGTCTGACTCTCTATCATGCTTTAGGTCTTTCTCGGGTGGTTGTAGAGTCTGATTCCTTAGTAGCGGTTGACATTTTGTCTCACAATCACTGTGCGCCTTGGCAGCATATTTATGATCTTCGGGCTTATGGGAGATTGATTGCAGATTTTAATTTGTCACATGTCTACAGGAAGCAGAATAGGGTTGCTGATGAGCTTGCAGGTGAGGCGCATTTTAATCAGGGATATAGGAAATTTGACTCATTTTCTTCTTTGTCGAAAGAGGCCAAGCAGCTTATGCACCTGGATATGTATGGTTTTTATAGCTTTCGTAGTCAAGCTAGATAGTTCTTTCTTTTCGAGGCTAGGCTCCGGTTTGCCCCTCATTGTCGGGTTAGGCTGGTTGTCCCCCTTTTGTTTGTTTCTCTTCTTGTTTCAATTAATTCCCGCACGTGCCGCCCTGCTTCCAAAAAAAAATGATGGAGAAAGAAGAGAGAAGAATGGAAGAACAAGAAGAATAAAAAATTTCGCTAAAAAAATGGCGTCGAAGAAGAAATGATGGATTAATTAGCTACATTAGTTTGTTCTATTTTATGAGTTTTGATTGAGAGATGACATTCTTCAATACCATGTGTTTGAACAAATGATGGAAAGATGACCTGAGTATCTAGGTCATACATTGATTGTTGCATTGTATTTCTTATGGGATATCCTTATTTATTTTGAGTTGTGGGATGAATATGAATAACATCCACAAATTATGGATTCTCTATGAGATAAAGAGGGTTTATCAGTTCAGTAAATGTATTCCTGGCTTAGAGGAAATATTATTTCGTGACAAGTGGTTTCGAATACCGGAATTACAGTTGACTTGTTGAGACTTGACATAGTATGAAATGGAGATTGTCGAGATTGACGGATTATTATTGAAAAGTTATTGAAGGATTTTCCAAGATAGCTATATCCATGAGTCACTTGACACAATAGAGGATCTTACGTGAATGAAATGAAGAATGTGAAACTAATCTCAGGAATGATTGACCACGACCATTGTGTTATTTAGTGGAAATGGTAACTTGTTGTCTACAATAGTGTATCCAACGAAGGCATGAGATGTGAACTTGTGCAAGACATGAATGTGATATATTAATATCTCGAAGAAGTCATCATTTGTATGAATAGAGTCAACTTATTGATGACTTGAATTAATTTCAATTTGGTTGCAATGCCTAAGTGTGAATCTTGTATTGATGGAATTAAAATCAGAACATGACTAGAACTGACAAATGTGTTGAGCAAGATGACTTAACCCTTTTAATTGAAGGATTATAAGTGCAAGATACCAGAAGACTTGCGAGATTTGAGTCCTTGTAAATTAAGATATGGTATATTAACTACAACAATTTGAATTTGCGTTTGTTTGTTCAACGAGATTGAAGAATGCATCGAATGACCTTGAATTATGAAAGTGTTTAATGGATCAAGCAAAGTTGAGATATTAAACATTTCAATAGATTATGATGGAATATAACTCGTAAGAGCTAAGTACGTGTTTCTACTTTTGATGGAATGGAACAATAGTTCTTGATAGAATTTATAAGAATGAGTATGTGGTTTATCGCGTGAAGACTGTGGATTTTCTTGAACTGGTGTGGGTGGCCCGAGAATCAACCGTGCCCCGCGCGCCCTTGGATAGGGGTGCGCGACGTGCGGTGCGGACACCACGCTTTCCATTCCACCCTCCCTTGTCTAGGGGAGTACGAAATTAAAAATGCGGAAAGGGTGCTGATCGATGTATTTTATACGTCGATTTTATATGCTTCTATGACTTAAATTATGCTATTTCACGAGGCTTTTGGGTACTAATATATGTTTTCGGTGAGTTTTGTAAGTTTCAGGGTTATTTGTGAAAATATGTGAAACTCCAGGGTTTTAAGTGCAAATTTCAAGAAGGGCCAAAAAGGAAAAATGAAGAAAGAATGAAAGCTGCAGAATTTGGACGCAGGTGCCCTGCACCTTGCGACCGCAAGGTAAGACGGGGACTTAAAGCCGAAGTCAAGATTTCCAAGTCGACATATCGAGACCTCAGTATCCAAAGACACTGCGACGCAAGGTGGTCGAATGTGCGTCAAAGTCGGATTTTCACACAGTCATTCGATTGAATCACAACTCCCGAGTATATATAGAAGTCAGATGCCGAGCCAAAGCATAAGGAGGACGGCTGGAAGCTCTCTTTAATAGATTTTAGGTAGTTTTAGATTGTATAACATAGTTAGGTTTTGTAATTTCAAGTATTGAAGATCAAATCATGTATCCGATCATCTCCATGTGTTGTTCATTGTCTATGATGAACTAAATCATCCATAATCTAGGAGGTGGGAGGTAACTTGTATCAAATTTATGTTTTGATTCTTATTTATGTTCATTCAATGCTTGTTGATTGTGTTGTTTATCAACCCCTATATTATTTTGCTTTGAACAAATGAATGTAATCGCAAATAATAAAGGCTTAGAGGTGCGGATAACCTGCATGACCAAGTGCATATGTCGTACATCGGCTCACCAACACAATAAATTGGACCTATCGATGCACGAGAGTGATAAGTTAGGACCAGTGTTCTTACATGATCTAGGTGATGATAGATCATAAATCTAGGTGATAGATTGTCGGGCCTCGTGCTTAGGATATAGAATGGGTGAATTTTATGGGGGATGGAGGCTGAACCAATTGTTCAACAGACTATATCTATTTTTAGTGAACGAACCCAAGACATTGAATGATATTATTATGAATTGAACATAAAAGAGATATAAGTGAAACCCAGAATCCTAGATTGCCACCCACCATAAGATCTTCATATCTGTTATTACTGTCTAATTAGTTAAACATCTATAACTAGTAGTTTAGAGTAGAATTAAATATAAAAACCCCCTTTAGATTAATAAATTGCTATTGATAAATTGCACTGTTCGTGATCACTTGTCTCTGTGGGTTCGACTCTTGCTTCCAATACTATTCTATAATAGTCTTGTCCACTTGCAAGGAAAAAGATTAATTAAAACATCGATCAGGTGCTGTCAGGAAGCGCGTTGAATACGCCTCGGTCATTCCAGTGATTTTTGGTCTGTTATGGGAGTTTTGGGTTTTCTGTATCAGGTTATCCCTTTTTTAGGGGATAACAGGATGCAGGAATACATCACCCTTTCATTCTCATCTTCCCTTGTGTAGAGGAAAATGGAAAGTGCAAAAACGATGTTGCGGGCCCCACTACAGACTTTATAAAAATTGTCTTACGGCCTATTTCGGATCACTATGAGTGCTTTGGGTTTTCTATATCAAGTTATCCCTTTTTTAGGGGATACCATGATATAGGAATACATCACCCTTTCATTCACATTCTCCTTTTTCTAGAGGAAAAAGGAAAATAATAAGAAATGATGTTGCGAGGCCTCACTACGATCCAAAAATAAAACCAGAGAATGTAAAAAGCGGGTTCGGAGGCTAAGTTACGAGTTGGGAAGGTGCTAGACACCCAACTCGCCCTTTCGGTCTCAAAAAACAAATTTTTAACTAAAGTATGTTTTTTGTTATATTTATCTAGCAAATAAATAAAACATTAAAGAGAGAGAAAAAAAAAACAAATACATCCATATTTACATTATTTACGGACTTGCAACACCTCCTTCCAATAATTTACAAATATACTTACAAATATTTGGCCATAATAATGGCTCTTTTTAATGCTAATTTCTAAATTAATCCGGGCAACACAACAGCTTATATTTTTACATTGGACTGGATAGAAAATAACTTTTTTTATATAAAATAACGCCCTTAAAGGCTCACCTTTTAGAGCATGGTGTGCTCGCTCTGTCCTTCTCGACAGAGGGAGTCTTTTTTGCTTTGCTACTGATGCGGTTCGCGCAGGGTGACTGCTTCCGAAGGTTGACTTTGGGGACCGTAAAACGGGGGGAGCAACTGCTTGCTTTTTTTGCTGCTGCGTGCTTGCTGCTGGCGGAAATCAGGCAGAACAACCGCTTGTTTCTGGCGGATTTAGCATTTTTACTCGGCAAAGCAACTGCTCTTTCCGAGATTTTTGAACCAGGGAAATAGGATGGATACCTAGCTGTGGGGCTGAGGCTCACTTTGACCGGTTGGTTTTGCGTTTGGAGGAGTTTTGGCAGAGCTTCGAAGTTTTATAGGAAGGGGCGCTCATTATCTCACTATTCTCACGGCGTAACAACAACGCAGAGAGTTTCTGTGTGTTTTCGATTGTGCTGAAAGCGAAGTCGGGGCCTTCTATTTATAGGCTGAGTGAGAGACATCGCGGTCATTACTTTTCCTTCTTTGTGCTGCTTTTGCTTGTACCGCGTGCTGAATAAATTGTGCAATGTGTTAAGTTTGGGCAAATTGTAGCAATTTTGGGCGCCGGAACCACCCCTCTTAGGCGCCGCGCCAGAAGCCCTTTTAGGCCGCGCCAGCCCTCCAATCTTCAGCCATTTTTTATACTTTTAGCCCCTGCATTTTACTGTTTTACACATCCTGCTTTATCTTTTGCATTTTTAAACCCTGTAACTTGACATTTGTTAAGTTTAAACAGATCTTGATATCGCATGTCAAAGTTACGTACCAGGGGTACGAAATTAGGGTGTCTACAGAGCCCCTTAACGATGGAGTCTATGGGTAACCCGCAACTTACTAAGTAGACAAACATCGTTGATAAGAAATAGACTCCCAAATTTCGTGCAATTATAATAGGGAGAAATGCAACATGTAGCAGTTATAACGCAACAGTTTATAATGCTAACCAAAACTCACATATCCTAGACATATTTATTCGGTTATAGCAGGTTATCATAGTTTTTAAGCAGATATGCAAATTATGTGCTCTAATGGTCGGACCTACCGAGGTAGGCTGCCTACATATCCCTTAATAAAGGGAATCAGACCAAACGTAGTTCGACCAAAGCCGAAACAAGCATGCTGCGATGGTCGTGCCTTGATTGTTGTTAAGCTGATATGCAATAAAATGCTCTGATGGTCAGACCTACCGAAGTTGGCTGCCTACGTATCCTTATCAAAAGGAATCAGACCAAATGTAGTTCCCACCAGATGCAAACAAACAATGTTGGGTGGGATGCCAAGGTCAAAGATCGTGTCCTCAAGACAAGGTCCTTCGTCGAAACACGATAGCCTTTCCCTCTAATCCGGGGTTGCAGCCCCTTCAGGGAAAGTTCCAAACACAAAGCCCATCAAATGCATGTCGTATTCTTCAAAGGGTCGAAACCCTTTGCCGAACACGACGGCGGAATGCATCGTCTCCTCAGGAACTCAGCCTTCGTCAGAGAACGATAGCCTTTCCTTCTGACCCGGGGTTGCAGCCCCTTCAGGGAAAGTTTCCAAACACAAAGCCTATCAAATGCATGTCGTATTCTTCAAAGGGTCAAAACCCTTTGCCGAACACGACGGCGGAATGAATCGTCTCCTCAGGAACTCAGCCTTCGTCAGAGAACGATAGCCTTTCCCTCTGACCCGAGGTTGCAGCCCCTTTAAGGAAAGTTTCCAAACACAAAGCCTATCAAATGCATGTCGTATTCTTCAAAGGGTCGAAACCCTTTGCCGAACATGACGACGGAATGCATCGTCTCCTCAGGAACTCAGCCTTCGTAAGAGAACGATAGCCTTTCCCTCTGACCCGGGGTTGTAGCCCCTTCAGGGAAAGTTTCCAAACACAAATCATATGCAAAATGCATGTCGTATCCTTCAAAGGGTCGAAACCCTTTGCCGAACACGACGGCGGAATACATCGTCTTCTCAGGAACTCAGCCTTCGTCAGAGAACGATAGCCTTTCCTTCTGACCCGGGGTTGCAGGTCCCTTTAGGGAAAGTTTCTAACAACCAGGTGGAACACAAACATGGGCTGATCATTCCTCTTGGGGTTACGCCCCGCGAGGAGATGATCCTATGCTACTCCTACAAAGCAGGAAAACATCGCATTCTCAGGAACTCAGTCCTTCGTTGAATGCGATAGTGGAACACATCATACATGCAAAAGGCAAAATACTTTACCTTTTCTTACCATTGTTTTGCTTTTACGGCTTCCACCGTATTTGCTGCCTTTGCTGTATTTGCCGCACTTGCCGCACTTGCTCCATTTGCTGCCTTTGTTGCTTTTGCGGACTCATGCTGTGGATTTTCTTTCTTTGCTGCATTTCCAGCTCTTGCTAGAAAATTTCCCCTTTTTACTGTTGCATTTCCGACATTAGCTGGAAATTTCTTTCTTTTGCTGCTGCATTTCCGGCTTTAGCTGGAAAATTTCTTCTTTTGCTGCAATTTCCGGCCTTAGCTGGAAGATTCTTCTTTGTTGCAATTTCCGGCCTTAGCTGGAAAGTTCTTATTTTGTTGCAATTCTCGGCTTTAGCTGGAAAGTTCTTCTTTTGCTGCAATTCCCAGCTTTAGCAGGAAAATTCTTCTTTGCTGCAATTTCCGGCCTTAGATGGAAGATTCTTCTTTGCTACAATTTCGGCCTTAGCTGGAAAGTTCTTCTTTTGCTGCAATTCCCGGCTTTAGCTGGAAATTTCCTCTTTTGCTGTGTTTCTAGCCTTAGCTGGAAATTTCTTCTTTTGCTGCATGCATATAATTTTTTTTTGCATTTCTTTTCCTTTTATGCTTGCATTTTTTTTATGCTTTTCATTTATTATTTTTTTATTGCATGCTTTGCATATATTTTTCTCCTTACCTTTTTTTTGTTTCTTATGCATGCTTTGCATTCGCCGCTGATATTTTTGGCTTTTCTGCTCATTTGGAGGCTGATCTGCTAGGGATAGGAGCTTTCCCTTGCTTTTGAATGGATGACCGTCAAATTTTGTTAACAAAGTTAGCTTTGTTAACTTTTTGTTAAGCTTCAGGGGCCATTTTGCAGCTTTGGAAACTTGAGAACTTAACTACTGAACTTTCAAACTTTGGAGGGGAAAAAAGGAAAAATTCCCTTTTTCCTCCCTTATTATGCGACAGGGAGAGGGAGAGAGCAGTTCACTGCTTCTCTTCTTCTTTCCTCTTCATTTTCTTTCTGCTGCGACATTTCTTCTGCTCTGCAAGTTTATTTCTTCATTTTCTCTCCTTTTCTCGATTTTCTTTCGCCAATTTGCATGTTTTTCTTAGCAGATGGCTTCCTCTTCACGATCACGAAAGGGAAAGGCTCCGATGCATCCAGAATCGAGTGAAAGGAGGAAGGAACTCCTCCTTTGGTCCGGAATTACGTCAAATATCGTTACTCCAAGAATGATTGGAGTAATCTTCATCGCAATTAGAACACCCACGTATCCAATCTTCCAAATTCTGCTGTAAGTTTCTTCTTTTCTAAACCCATTTGGATGATTTCTCAGATCTGCTAGATTTTCGTGTTGATTTGACTTGTTGGAGCATTCCTGACCCTGCTTATAATGCTTATGCATACAATATATATGCTAAAATAATGCAATTTGGCAATTATTTATGAAATTTATGCCATTTCTTTTTGCAATGCATAATTTAACTAGTTGGCACTATTCGACTCTGCAATGCATGTTTTATATTATTAATGCAATTAGGCTATATAATGCATGCTTTAAGCTGAGAAAATATTTAATATGATGCATGCCTATGAAATAGACTTTTAAGAATATGATACATTTTTTTCAGGTATATTTTCAGACATATTTTCGGATGCATGCAAAATATAACATGAATATTTTATGCGATAAAATTCATTTTTATACATGCCTATGCTGCATAGACATAATAAATGTCACGGAAATAATTTTTCTTCTCAGGATTTGCAACATTTTATTTTTATTTTTGCGAATACTAAAATGCAGTTATTTGGACAATAATGCAAATGATAAGTGGTTAATGCATGCACATATCATTTTATTGGATGCAAGAAAATGCAAAAATGCGTTATACATTTTTCAAATACAAAATACACATTTTCTATATTTTTTCGGATAAACACACATTTTTTATTATGCGGAAATGCCAAAATACATTTTTGAATACGAAAAGATGCATTTTATTTTTATGGGATGCTAAAGGATGCAAATAAAAAAAAATTGAATGCTAAAATGCGATAATAAAAAAATTACCTTTTTCTTTTTCTTTTGAAATGCCCAAAATGTATTTTGATTGCGAAAAGATGCATTTATTTATTATTATTATTTCATTATTTTTTTCATTTAAAATGCAAAAGTGCAATATAGAAATTATTATGCAAACATTTTATTTATCATATGCGACATGAATATATTTAAGGATTAATATACTGTTTGGTCCCTGGACATGTCGAAAATCAATGTTTTGGTCCTCGGACAAAAAAACAATAGAATTTGGTCCCTGGACATGTATTTTTGGACCAATTTGCCCCCTCCCACCGTTAGCGTTAGTTTTACCGTCTATTTTTATACAATATGACTAAATTACCCTTACTAAAAGCCTTTAGCGATAGTTCGCCGACACTTGGGTTCCTTGTTCTGGCGAAATTTGTACAAGAATACGGTTGAACATTTACACCCAGTCTCGAATCGAGACCGAAAGCGGCTTTGGCAACAAAGGTTTTCAATCTCATCAATGTACTCATTACCCCATAGGGCACCGGGCATTCCTTGAGAATACTTGTTAGTCAAATGGGCGCCCAAAGCTTCCATGACAAACGAAATTCTCGAAGCTATCAATTCAATCCTGCCTTTGCTTCTCTTTCTCCATAATCTCAAACACATCGTCGGCAACATGAAGGGTTTGATTTCCTCGATTTGCCTCGCGACTTTGACCTAGCTTACAAGAGGAAGAAGAAGAGAAGACTATTATTGTCCCTCGCCTCTTCAAACACATGGAATGCCCCAAAATCCTAAACTCCTCAACCTCTCTATCTTCGCCACCGGCCTCACCACTGAGCTCGCAATTCTCCGTCTGTTTCTCCATCAATTGGAGAGGAATGGGCTGGGACGGGATGGGAAGAATCGAGGAAGTTGGAATCGATCGAGCGAGATCGAATCGTCGCAATCTGCGTACGGTGAGATAAAAACCCTAGAGACAACAACAACGTAACAATGTGGTGGTGGAGGGCCCATCCACCCATATTTGGCTATTATCTTACAAATGGTGATGGCGATGAGCGGAGAAGAAGAAGGAGGTTGATCGGTGTTTGGGTTGAGGGAGATGGCGGTGGGCGTGATGGGCGAAGGCGATGACGGGACCTTCCATAATGGGTCTTTGATATTGGGGGAAGGCAACTGGAGAGAGAGAAGTAGATCATGGTCTCCTGTAAATGTCTGGAAATGAAGAAGGGGCATTATCGTCAATTAAAAAGAAAATAAACGGCAAAACTAACGCTAACGGTGGGAGGGGTCAAATTGGACCAAAAATACATGTTCAGGGACCAGATTCTATTGTTTTTTTGTCCGGGGACCAAAACATTGATTTTCGACATGTCCAGGGACCAAATTAATATTTAATTCTATATTTAATAATGCATGAAGGAAAAAAAATATAAAAGGATAATAAACTTGCCTTTCCTTTTTTTTTCTTTTCTTTTCTGATATGCCATTTTTCTTTATGCAGACGCGTAGGCCCCTGAACCGGATTCGGGCAACTTGTGCCAATGTTTTCGATATTTATAGCTTGATGCCCGAGGCGGTACATGTTTTAGTCGAGGGCTCAGGTTTCGGCACTTTTCTGCGGGTTTTCGGTCCCTTTCGCAGCTATTTTCCCATTTTTTAGGTGCTAAGAAACTACTGGTGGCATACCACCCACACCTTCCATTTCAGTTGGGGGGAGGCGACCATGACTCCCTGTGACTTTGCTGCTATCACCAGCATTCCTACCATCATCGGTAGGACTTTGGAGCCCGATTACACCCTCCTCAACGCCATGACGTGATGGAAGACTTTTTGGGCTTTGAGCCCGAATATAAATCTGCGGATGAGGTCTATATTGGCAGCGTGCGGAAATGGCTCCTGGATAATGCCAGGAGGGTTCCAGAGAATGACAGCGAGGTCGTAGCTCGCGTCGTCAGAGCATTTCTGTTCTTTTTCCTTGGCACTTCTCTTTTTGCCAACTCCTCCACCACTCTGAGGGTCTCTATTTTGGCATGCTTGTCCGATTTTGATTATATTGCTGATTATGACTGGGGGCAGGCAGGCCTGGCAGAACTTTATGCTTCGATGGATAGGGTCAGTCGAAATGACTCACTAACCCTTAATGGGCTTGCTCCAACGTGGGAGGTATCTTTTCTTTTCCTGCCATTGTTATTATTATTTTTCTCTTTTTTTTTTGCAGCATATTATTTCTTTTTGTTGATGATTTTTTTTCTCTCTCTCTTTTCTTTTTTTACAGGTTTGGGCCATATCACCAAAATAAAAATTAAGATCTTCAGGATCGTTTTCAAGGAAATTTGTCTCAACATTTTTTCCTTTTTATGATCTCTCATAAAGATCAACTAGATGTTTCGCCTTTTGGCATGTGCGTGCCCAGTGACCTGTCATGCCACACCTAAAACATGAACTTTCTTCATTGTTTTGTCGCACATTTTGCCCACTCGAAGAGTTGTTTCTATCATCATCTCTGTTCCACTTCAGGTGGCGAGAGGAATTTCCATTATACAGATGATGATGATGACGACGATAGTTATTTCGTCCACGACCTCTTCCTCGGCCTTGATTTCGACCATGACCCCGGCCTTGTTCATGATTTCCTTGGCCTCTACCACGACCGCGACCACGACCACTACCACACCCACGCTCTTGCCTTTCATCATACATAGTCTCATTCGCTTCAGGGAATGAGGCTGAACCAGTTGGACGAGATTCATGATTCTTCATTAGAATCTCATTATTCTGTTCAGCTACAAGGAGGCAAGAGATTAATTCGGAGTACCTTTTAAAACCCTTTTCTCGATATTGCTACAGCAGGAGCATATTCGAGGCATGAAATGTGGAGAAAGTCTTCTCCAACATATCATATTCAGTGATGGTTTCCCCACATCATTGAACTATATTCATTGATGGTTTTAAAATCTTGTAGGCGGATTTGAATCCAATCATAGTGTGCTTTTGGGAGAATGACCGTTTTCAAATGGTCATATCTTTCGTTCAAACTTTCCCAAAAGACGAGTGGATCATTAACCGTGAGATACTCCATCTTTAGGTCTTTGTGGAACGTGGTGTCGTAGGAAAATCATGGTCTGAGCCATGTGTTGATTACTTATCAATTCATTATTACTTTGTTGGATAATATTTTCGAGGCTTCTGGCGGCCAGGTGGGTTTCGGCATTTATTTTCCAAAACATATAATTTTTCCCAGTTATGTCCAGCCTTTCAAATTCGAGCTTAGCGATGTTTGTCATTTGTGAACAAAAGACTATAAAAATGAAACATATATATTAATAAAATTATGACATGGAAATTTTATTCATATGATAATCAGTACATGTTAAAATGTATGTTTAAAGATATTGTAACTACTAACAGGACATACATGATTCAAAGATAGGTAATAAAAATATGAAAATCGTTTGGAGGGTATTCAGCATCAAAAACCAATGCGGTGCACACAATAACAAGTATGATAATAATCATCAACATTGGAGGAAACATTTTCTAGAAGAAGATATGGTATTGAGAGTTTGTAAGGGGGTAGTAAATATGTGAGTAATCTATTAAGATGTTGTTGTATATATGGAGAAAAAAATGGCCGTTTATGACCGTTAACTAGTCGTTTATTACCATTTGAGGAGAGAGATAAAAATCAGTAACTAGTCGTTAACCAGCCGTTAGAGGAGAGGGGTAAAATGTAAAAATTCTGATTTAATAGAATTGCATTTATATTATGAATAAATATAAATCTTACTAGGAGCAATAAATAAAATAACTCCTCATAAATATTTTTCAGTCAACTTTATACAGCTATTATATAGCATACATATATATTCACGCCACGCTTCTCAGCAAGCCTTTCTGTGGGTGTTTGAAAGTCAATAATATATATATATGCATATAAAGTTATTCATATATAGAATTGAAATATATGTATATTTATAAATATTCAGTTTATAGCTTGGGGTTATTTCTGCACAAGCATCAACGAACATATATAGTATGCGTTAAATAATAAATTATTATTTCGTAATCTCACCATATATTATCGACGGTGGCTCAGCCAACCTTTTCTTAATAATGGTGATATACGATATATATTGAAGTAAACCAGAAATATAAAATAAAGAATATATCGGTAGAAAATTTTACCGTTTGGAATTGCTAACAGTAGAACAATCGTGCTGATAACATATTATAAAGTAACCACAAATTAGAACAATGAGTGTATGAGAGAAAGATGAGAAAGATGAGAAAGATTTATTCAGAGTGAAGGATCCGTCTGTACAATGTAACTACAGACTGCTCGGTATTTATAACCGAGCATCACACAAATAACGAAAACTCATCCAATGCAAATGTTCACATGCCTATACATAGGCTATTAACTTTCATAACACAAGTCTTCTTTTTTTAAGGCATAATTATACAAAATTTTAACTATTAATTAATAAATAAATATTAATAATTATTTATAGAGCTAGCGGTCTAACCCTAACGGACCATGACCATCTTGGTCCATCTATATAATTAGCCCTGAAGTTACATACTTACATGAGCCGAATTTTTCCAACCCTTACTTTTCTCTATTTAAACTGGTTGACCTCAACCATAACCTTATTAACATCTCTAACTACTTGTCGTTTTCCTGGTTTTAGTCTCTCTTCTTTAATTCTCCGGTTGAATATTTATATCTAGTGATTGAAAGAAATATTTATTAAAAAAAAGGCAACGAAATTTGTATGTACTTTTGTCAGAGTACAATCATATTTGAAGCATCCGCGCCTCACTCATGGTCTCCCATAGCTATAGTTGTCAAGATGGATTAGTGAGATGGATCAATCAGCAACCTATTATAACCCGACAATTGATAGAGTAAGTCGAGTCAACCCACGAATGTGACGAGCCTATAGATTGTCAACGTAACATAATCCATCAATCCATCATGGGTTGTGAGTTAGGGGGATCAATCCACCAATTTTTTCTCTCAATTAATCATAATAATAATAATTATAATAATAAATAACACAAAATATCTCACAATTCATTAAAAAAAGGCAAAACCCCTATTTGGACACCCAACTTTGTAAAAACTTGAAATACTACCACCGAAAGTTTAAAATTTTCATTTCTATCACTGTACATTAGTTAGGTTGCAAACGAATCCATTTTTTTGGATGAACGTTAGATTTAACCGTTAAGTTATGACATATATTATCTTTTTAACCCTTCCAAATACAATTTTTTGTGTAATATTAGAAATCCAAAGGGATCTAACTGAAAAAAATAATTACACATGTCATTTGTACAAAAAGAAGGGGCTAAAATGTAAAAAAGAGAAAACCAAACAACAAGCCTCAGCCACCCCCCCCCCCCTCCCCAACGCATCTTCGTCTTCCTCTCCAGTTCAGACCCTCTTTACATCACCGCTGCCTTCCTCCTCCAATCTCTCACCAGCTCACACCCATTGAGAGAGACAAAATGGCGCAACCACTATATGATTTTGTGGGTTTGAATAAAAAATCACAACAAACTCGGAGAAATCTGGAAATGTCGGAGAAAGCTGTAAATGGGTAGATTGTTAAAAAGAGTTGGGCCAAGATGAAGGAGCTAAACAAAAAGGGAAGAAGTGCTAGGCCGGATTTCTCAGGACCATAACTAGTTCAAGATCCGGAGCGGGCTTTGAAGATCGTCGTCGTCGTCATCAGCATCGAGCTTGAAGATCAAGATCTAGATCTGAATCTTTCTTTCAAAACCCCGATCTAAAATTGAATCTAAACTTAGATCTGAATCCCTCTTCGAAACCCAGATCTGACTCTTTTTTCGAGACCCATATGTGAATCAAACCCATACGTGCACAAAAAAACACTCACCACAAGGCATCTTCATCAGGGACATCTTGATCTATGTAGCCTCCAACTTATCACTTAGTGCACGTCTGATTCAAGGCGCATGCCAGATGGGAGATGCACTAAGCTCCCTTACTCACTTAAGAAAGAAAATCCTAAAATCTAGAAGATTATGATCCAATGAGAGGACACTGCCTATCAGACCTCATATTCAGCTTTCCTTAATGGCTACAGCTGCGTGAGACGTCCTCAAAGATTTTTATGGTAATCATTCAGGATGGTTAAGTTAGTTTGGACAAGATGGCTGAAGGCAAGATGCCAAATCCCTCATGGATTAACCCTTTTTGTTGGCTGTCCTTTTAACATACGGCAAGTTCTGGATTACTCAATCCAAAATAATTTTAGAAATGGGGATGGATTGTTGATAGGAAAAAATTGTTGCAGAATCTGACTTAGTTTAGGCAAAATTTCAAAATTAGGTGTAAGATTGTGAGTTTTTGATTTTTTTTGTATCTTTTTAGTTAATCAAAGTTCAATTCAAAGTTTTTAATGTTGAATTTCCTATTTTATCTCTTCTTTTAACAGCCGAGTGTAACATTCGTCTAAATTTGAATCGCATGCAATATAAGTACTGTATAACGATAAGAATGAAAATTTTAAAATTTCGGTATTACAAGTTTTTACAAAGTTTGGTGGCCAAAATAAGTGTTTTGCCTTTAAAAAATATATTTTCCAGAATTATATTCTAAATAACATTGTTTAATAATTTTCTCTAATATTAATAATATAAAATGAGAAATAAAATAGAAATAAAAAATTATTTTATCATTATTCTTTATGTATTTTTATATAATCTTTTTTCCATAAATATTAATGTTAATTTACCTTATTTTGATATTTGTTGCTATAAATGCCACTTTTTTAATAAATTTAAAATCATTTATTAATATTTTCGATATAAGAAATAATCTCACATTGTGATCGAAAAAATTTAAAAGGATAGTTTCAAATTTATGACTTGTGTTATTTACAACTAGCAACCTAGCATATAGCTGGCCAAGCCACCACGACCTGACGTCAACCTGCAACCCGTCACGGGTTTAACTCATTTGACACACATCCAATTCATATTTTCTTAATTCAATCCATCTTTTTACATGACAGGGCAAGAAAACCCAACGAAGCCAACCTTTTTTGAAAGCTATACTCATAATTCAGCACATGTTGGGTTGTTTACCTTTTCAAGACTCTATAATTAAAAAATGTCCTGATTCAATCAAATAAACAGATTGGCCTCAATTGGTTGTTCGTATATATATGATGTCGTATTTACTTTATTTGGTTTGAAAATTGACGCCTTGAAGATTTTTTTATTGGCATTCACACTAGAAACTTCTGTTTCTGTTGTCATGCATGACAAAATGAGGCATGCATGTTATCTGTATTACAATATTATTGTTTTACTTTCTTTTTCATCTTTTAAAAAAATGTATTTTTTAACTTTTCATTTTAGGATAATAATTTATCATTTACTTTTTTTATATTTTTTTAATTATAGGTCACGTGTAAATAATTTTTAAGAAAATTATACATTATATATATATATATATATATATATATATATATATATATATATATATTAATAATCAAATTAATTATTTTTCCTAAATTTATATATTAAATCAAATAAGACAATAATTTTAAGATCGAGAAAGTATCATGTATCGATGAAAATAATTTGGTGTCTCCACCAAATATCATGTTACTATCTCATTTTTAATTCATCTCAACTAATAAGTCTAATATTCCACATATTTACTTTTGGCTAAAGTATACTAAATGTGACGGACAGTCACGGACGACGCACATACCCAAAAAAAAAAATTAAGGACAATTTTGAAAATGTGGATACATTAGTCATTTATGATTTAATATCATTTTTAAATTAAAAAAAAAACTTTGCAATGCAGTTGTGGATGAAGCATGTATATATTAGAGTACTTGTTATCCAATTTATAATAACAATGTTAATGTTTCACATTCTACTTAAATATGTAGATATATCATGATCAGTATTTAAAATATAAAAAAAATCTATCGATTGTTCCCTTTTTTTATTATTTTATTTTCTTGTCAAAATCCATTTGATGAGATGCATATAACAGAAGATCAAATCCTCATGTACAAAATATATACTCTCTTCCTCATAAATAATTGTTCACATTTTTTTTTTTTTGTTCGTTCTAAAATATTCCCCACGTTTCAGGTAAAGAGTTCACTATACTATTTTGGAATGTTTCACCTAAATAGTCCACTTTAAAAAATTATGCTTACAACTTTCATAATCTTTTATCTTTACCTTCCACTTGTGGTATAAACATATGGGCAATACTTAATACATCACATATAAAATATTTAATACAACACTTTTTGTTGTAAAAATATTATATGACCCTTGACAAAAAAATTTTAAAAAAAAAAAATTTGAACACCGGACCAACACCGCCCACCGCTTGCCCCAACCCCCAGCCCTCCCACACCGCATGGGCCAAGCCCAATCCCTCCCCACCCCCGCCCCCCCCACCTCCCCCCAGCTCGCCCGGGCCAAGCCCCTCCCACCCCATGACTCCCCCCAGCCCTCCCACTCCGCCTAGGCCAAGCCCAATCCCTCCCCCAGCCCACCCGCCTGCTCTTGACCCAGTCCCTCCCCCACCCCTCCCACACGGACTGGGCCTCCCCAGTCCCTCGAGGGGTGACAATGGCTGACACGACACGATAACACGAATCAGCACAACACGATTACAGAGACAAATGACAAGATAAGACCAGCACGACACGACACGACACGAAATTGTTAATATATTCAAAAAAAATAAGTATTGTTATATTTATGATCAAATTAGATATATAACATGAAAACACGATAGTGAAGCACGAACATGACACGATTGTACGAATTGTCACCCCTAGTCACTACTCCCTTCCTCACCCAGCCCACACTACAGCCCATCCGTCTGCTCCTCCCCCAACCCGCCCAGCCTCCACCACCTCCCGCCCAACCTCCGCCACCATCTTCACAAAAAAAATAGTTTTTTTTTCATTTAATTAAAAACCAACTCCCGCCCATCTCCACCACCAATCTTTTTTTTTCATTTAATTATAATTTTCAATTTTAATTTTGAAATTGAACAAATGACAAATTGGTAAACTTATTTCAAAAAGTGTTTTATTAAGTATTTTATAGGTGTTATATTAAGTACCTATGAAGCATATTGATTGTTATTATGTATTTTGTAATTATGATCAACTTCAATCACATTAATATATCTCTTAATTATTAGATTTTTCAAATGGGGACTCTTTGAGTGGAATGGAGGGAATAATTGTTTTATTTCAAAACTTTTTTTAGAAAAACATTTTTATCACTTTTACCCTTACTTTTTCTACCTAGTATAATTATGACACATGCTCAAAGACATTAAAAAAATCGTACATTACATCAATATCTATAATACAATTAATTTTTTTTTTTCAAACGATGTCGGGTTAAAGTGTACAATTATTTGGAAACGGAAGGAGTATATATATATATATATATATACATACATACATACATCAAATCCACATTTGCATTGACGATGTTTGCTTTAATTGAATATGAGTAAAAATAGAAAAATTACCATATATAAATAAGAGTGTTTATTACGCATGACCACATATGATGAAATTCACGATTACATTGGTAATCTATAACTATTACTAAAACAGAAACTGCTACTATCAATGTAGCGGCTTTCTGTTAAAAGCTAAAAGTTTTAAAAGAGATTTTGTGTTGACACGTGTCACCTTCGAAATGGTAAAAAAAATTCTTTTTTCCAAAATCGATTAGTTTAAGATAAAAATCATAAATCTAATTAGATAAGATAAAGTTCCTAAAAACTAATTCGATAAAATAAAACAAATTTAGGATATAGTTTTACGAGTAAATTATTATAGAGATTTAATATTTTCTTTTTATTTTTCTTAAATATCGCTTAGTTAAACTAGATTTTATTATATGTAATTTAGACAAGTTTAATTTGACTGAAACTTTTCAATTTCAATCTCTTTTTATTTTGATACTGTTTAATTTATAGAAATTATCTACTGAACAATTTAATGATATTTGTTCTTCTACTAATTTATATTTATTAAATATTAATTACTAATCTATTAATTATATATTAAATATTATTAAAACAACTTTCTATTGAATGCTTAAAGTTTTAAAGGAATTTTGTGTTAGCACATATCACCATCTTGTGAAGTTGTAATTTTTTTATCTTTTTTTTTTTGCTGCCAAAAATTAAAACCGGATAGATTTTCAAATAGGTGTCTCTGTTATATATGCTAAAAGTTTTTTTAATTATCTTTTGCTACCAAAATTGGTTAGTACAAGATATGTTTATCACATTTGATTTAAACTCGTTTCACTTGATTATGACTCCAAATTTTATGGTACAAATGATTATTTGCGGATAGATTATATCAATTCTCATAAATTGTAATCTTTCAATTACATATTCATATGATCAATTTTGAATATTTACCTTATTTTTCGTTTTTTTCAAATTAGTCTTATTAATTTTTTTAATTATTTATTACAAATTCAAAAAATCATCTTATTATAAACAACTTTTGTAAAAAAAAACTATTAAAACCATGCATACGGTACTATATATATATATATATATATATATATATATATGTATGTGTGTGTGTGTGTGTGTGTGTGTGTGTGTGTGTGTGTGCCTCCTTTATACATGGTAATTTTTAAAAAAAAATTACTGCCAAAATCGGTTAATACCAGATAGATTTTATCACATTTGATTTAAACGCGTTTCACTTGATTATGACTCCAAATTTTCATAGTAATTTTTTTTTTCGAATAGATTTTAATATTTTAATTACACATTCATATGATCATTTTTGAATATTTAGCTTATTTTTCATTTTTTTAAAATTATTCTAATTATAATTTTTAATTATTTATTACAATTTTAGAAAATCATCTTGAAAGGATTGAAATCGAGGGATCGACCCTCGGCATGAAAAGGATCACCACAAATATTGCGTGATCACATCTTATTATAACAACATTTGCAAAAAATATTAAAACCATGCATACGGTACTAAATATGTGTATAAATTCTTCTTTTTTGTTATCAAAAATTAAAATCGGATAGATTTTAAAACCGGTGCTTTCTTTATACATGTTAAAAAAGTATATCATATTTTGTTGTCAAAATCGGTTAATGCGAGCTAGATTTTATCACATTTGATTTTAACGTGTTTCACTTTATTAACACTCCAAATTTTCGTGGTAAAGTTTTTTTTGGCGGATATGTTTTATCACATTTGATTTAGATGTATTTGAATAGATTAAAACTCATTGATTCTCATGGTAAAAGTTTTTTATTTTTACCATTTTTTGTTGTCAAAATAGGATTTTATCACATTTGGTTTAGACAAGTTTCATTTAATTAGGATTCCTCAATTCGCATGAATTTTTAGTTTGATGATTCAGTATAATCTCATGCTTTATTTTATTTATTAATTATGTGGGCATCTTACTGTTGTTGGTTCATTCCAATAGCTTGTAGATTCAATCTACAAAATTAAGTTTCAGAAACAACACTTAGTCACCCGTGTATCGCACGGTAACCTAGTACTCTAATAAACGTGTATCCCACTCCGAGAATGCCAATTGCCTCCCACCTAGGGTTGGCAAAAGTCCCGTTTTTTCCGACTCATCCCGACGCCAGACCCGATCCTGTCCCGACATTTCCCGATCTCGACTTTGTCGGGATTTTTCTCGTCCCGACTTATTTCGAGACGGTATTCGGGATAATTATCAATCCCGTCAAGATTCCCGACCCGTCCCGACTATCAATCCCGTCAGGATTCCCGAATCTCGACCCGTCCCGACTATATTTTTTATATTTTTATATTTTTTATTTTTTTATAAATATTGTGAGTATTAAACAATGTCTATTTTGTGTTTGCTAAAATTACTTAATGATGTTTGTTAAATTTATTTTCACAGCAACATTGCTAGCCTTACAACTAAATTTTGAAGAAGAGTAAAGTTGTCTTCGTCCAAAACAACTTTCCCCAATTCAAGACTTAGTTGTAAGGAAAGTTGTAGGATTAATGGTAAGGATAGCATTTTCCTTTTCCCAATGTTGTGGTTTTTTTGTCTATCACGTTTCTACACTTAGTATAGATCTTCTCCTGTGAATGAGGGGTGCATTTCGTTCATAATGACATATTCAACAATACCCACCATTTAGTAAATATTCAATTATACTTGTAAATATACAGTCTGAAATCTTAATCATGATGGAGACATTTTAAAAATATTTTAGTGTTAGAAAATATTGTTCATAAATATTATAGTCGGGATTACGGATTTTTATCTCCCAAACTGTCGGGATCTTGATTTTTCGGGATCTCGATTCATCGGGTCTCGACACTTATCGAAAACAGGATTGGAAAGGAAATTGTTAAGTAACCAACTCATCTAAAAGCTTAAGCTGTTAGATAAGGGTCTAACAATGGATATCAAACTTAACACTCCCCCTCACGTGTGACCCGTCCACACGTGGAGAGATACACAAGCATGCCTCACCAAGGGCATCACAAACCAAACAAAGTGACAACATGCACCCACAATATTTCGGGTAACAAATGCAATCGGGATGATTCGAACCCACGACGTTGCCAAACCAGAGCTCTGATACCATGTTAAGTAACCAACTCATCTAAAAGCTTAAGCTGTTAGATAGGGGCCTAACAATGGATATCAAGCTTAACAGAAATTGAAATCCCAAACTCTATCGAAACGAGAACGGGATGAGGAGTATCGGGACGGTTCCGCCCCCCACCTACAACCAATTTCTGGAATCTTTACATTTCCACCCGCCATCAACTATACGAACACCATGCATCCTGTAAAACTTGTTCAATTTTCAACCCAACAAAATACATTTCAATCCCATCATTAGGATTTCGAACATCACCGACAATGCCCATAAGTCAGCCATGAATCTCATGTACTCACCGACAATGCCCATAACTTAGGAATAATTATAAAGTTTGCAATCTCGGATCTAGTCTCAGAAAATGATCATTTCTCGATGCGACTCTCTCACAGACACAGTCCTCTGATGTCCAAAATTTCAGTATGAAATTTGTTTGGCATTAATCAAACTTTATAATTATTCCTAAGTTACATGTTAACCGGTGAGTTTATAGTTTATAGTTTAGAGATGACAATATCTCTTCATGCATATTTGTTTGCTAGAGCGCAAGGGGTATGGGTACCCTTAAGACTTTAGGCCAGCACAATACAAATGAACATGTTGATTTGAGACCATTAATTATAACGACTATACATGGGCTTCAATGGACGCCCACTTTCCCAATCGTTTTGACTCACGTCTCTCGGTCGCCCAATTTCGTGCTTAAAATCATGCTTCACTCCTTCATATTTGTTGTTTATCATGTATAAAGCGTCAGCTCGTTCAAATCTGACAATCTGTATAATCTAGAATCAATTTTTATACAACAACAAATTAGTTTTATTTGTTGGACTTTTTGGTATTTATCCCTATTATTTTTAATTTTTTTGGAATTAAATTTCTTCTTTCAGCATTCCCGTCTACCAACGATGATGGAGTGAACAGAAAAATGTCAATTTCGATGACGGCAGATACATTCGGTGCATATTTTTCATGCAACTACAAATTCAATGTTATAAAGTAACCACAAATTTAGGATAAAGAATGTATTAGAGAGAGAGAGAGAGAGAGAGAGAGAGAGAGAGTTTTATTCAGAACCATATCTTCAGTGTAATCATATAACTACACACTGCCCGGTATTTATAACCGAGCAGTGTTACACTTTTCCTAATGTTACGGGACTGGACATAGCTCCCTAGCTCATTTGACAAACTTACATATACAATAAATGTTGTAGTGTACAAATTGACTTTCATAACACTTCTTTGACAAACTTACATATACAATAAATGTTATAGTGCACAAATTGACTTTCATAACACTTACATATACAATAAATGTTGTAGTGTACAAATTGACTTTCATAACACTTCTCTTGACAAACTTACATATACAATAAATGTTATAGTGCACAAATTGACTTTCATAACACTTCTCTTTAAACATAGCATTGTAAGTTGATTAAGTGTGTCTCGTTAAAAACCTTTAAACCGAAAAACCCGGTAGGAAAAAAATCAGACATAAGGAAAAGAGTACACAACTTAAATCTGAATCATATGCATGAGCTGTCTCACTAAAAACCTTTTTCATGGAAAACCCAATGGAACAAAACCACGATAAAGGAAAAAGAGTACAACCATATATATGTTCCTCCTTGAATTGACAAGGGTCAAGAGAAATCACATTTATAAATCCCGTAAATTTCGCATCTCAATAATGTGAACATGCTTTCGGAAGGTTATAGTGGGAAGTGTCTTCATAAATAAATCTGCAACATTATCACTTGATCGAACATATTGGATGTTGACATCTTTCTTCTTTTCAAGTTCTTGAGTGTATAAGTGCTTGTTTGGTAGAGCGTTTTGGTCAAACGCCGTAAAAACGCAAATGCTTTCTCTTGTGTTTCAACGCAATAAGTGAAAACGCAGCCGTTTTAAAAACGTGAGCGCTTTTAAAACGCTCCAATTTGTAGTGTTTTAAAAATATGCTATGTTTTCAACTAGTCTGTTTATGAAAAATAGCGTTTTGAAATAATTTTCCAAACGCGTTTATAAAAATAAAACTGTGTTTTGAAAACGCTGCGTTTTGAAAAAGTTGCGTTTTCAAAACGCTACACCAAACGAGCCCTAAAAAGAGCTTCGAGGGGGGGATATATTTGGATCTGTCACTTTTGATGTATCTCTCTTTACTTTGGGCGACACATGCAACATTGTCTTCAAATAATACTGTTGGGTCTTTGTTGACAGGTAGTCCACTGGCATTTTAAATATGCTGAGTCATAGATCGAAGTCATACACACTCTCGACTGGCTTCATGAAATGCGATCATCTCAGTCTTATTTGATGATGTAGCAACTAATGTTTGCTTTTGAGAACGCCAGGAAATTGCAGTACCACCCATCGTGAAGACATACCGTCCGTGATCCAGCTTTATTAGGATCGACAAATAACCCATGATTCAGAAACCAACTATTTCATCCTTTGATCCTCCGGGATAAAATAATCTCAAATCAATCGTCCTTGAAGATAACGATATGTGCTTGACATACCATTCCAATGTGTGATGGAGATGAACTATATCTTGCCAATAGATTTGTAGCAAATGTTATATCCGGTCTAGTACAATTAGCAAGGTATATGAGGGCTCCAATAGCACTTAAATATGGTACTTCAAGACCAAGTATCTCTTCATTTTCTTCACAAGAACGGAATGGATTTTTTTTCAACATTCAGTGATCTATTAACCATGAGGCTAGTAAGAGGGTTTGTCTTATCCATATAAAAGCTTTCAAAACCCTTTTGTGTAATTTGACTAATGCACGTATTTTTACTATGCAAGTGTTTTATTTGTAAACCAAGACAATATTTTGTCCTGCCCAAGATCTTTCATTTCAAATTCTCCCTTTAGGTAATCAACCTTCTTCTGATTTCAGGAGTTCCAATGATATTCAGATCATCTACAAAGACAAGAATAATTGCAAATCCAACACCATATTCTTTATAAAGACACACGCATAAATTGATCATTCACATATCCGTCTTTCAACAAATGCACACTTAAGCAATTATACCACATGCGTCCTGATTGTTTTAATCCATATAGTGATCGCTACGCTTTAATTGCACACATAATTCTATGGGCTTTGAGCTTAGTGCTTCAGTGCACCTTGATTCCATCAGAATTCTCATATAAATATCAAGATCTAACAATGATCCGTATAAATAAGTTGTTACAACATCCATGAGATGCATATCTAGATTTTTAAAAACCGATAAGTTGATTAGATATCTAAACGTAATAGCATCCATTACAGGAGAATATGTTTCTTCATAATCAATCTCAGGCCTTTGGGAAAAACTTTGTGCAACAAGGCGAGCCTTGTATCTCATTTTTCTCATTTTTCTCATTTCGCTTTCGAACAAAAAATCCATCTCGTATCCAATAGGTTTCACAGCCTTCAGTGTGACAACGATAGATCCAAATACTTTCTCGCTTATTCAACGAACTTAATTCAACCTTCATGACATCTATCAATTTGATCATGTCATGCCTCTTTTGACATTCGTATAGATTTTGGTCCGGATCATCGGTCCCCGCTATTAATTTCTTGTGATATCAAATAAGAGAATATATCATCAATATTCTCCATTTCATCTCGGTTCCATATTTTTCCATTACACACGTAATTAACAGAAATCTCATGGTTATTGTTTCTTGCAGGGCTTACTAGATTTGCATGATCGTATGTTTCTTCTGGAACAATTTTACGATCGTGTGTTTTCTCGAACACTTTCATGTGATCGGGGATTTTCAATCACTTTTTTCTAGGATTTTTATCCTTTGAACCAATAGGTCGCCCACGCTCAGTGGGTGTCTTAGATTCATTTGTCATTTTATCATTTGCAGCCCTTTTGGTATTTCAATTGAGTAGGAGCATTTATAGCAGCTACATGTGATTTTGTCACTCTCTTTGTGTCTATAAATGCATCTAGTAATTGATTTTCTATATTTTGTAAATGTATAATCTTTTGAACTTCCAGATCACGTTGCTTTGTGGGAGGGTCAAGGTGCAATAACGATGACGTGCATCATTTGATCTCTCTTCTTACTTGTTTCTCCTTTTCACCTGAAGGTAGAAATTTGTCTTCGTTAAAATGACAATCGGCAAAGTGTGTCGTAAAAACGTCACCCGTTTTTGGTTCAAGATATTTTATTATAGAAGAAGATTCATACCCAACATATACTTCCAATCTCCTTTGTGGTCTCATCTTTATGCGTTGTGGTGGAGCAATTGGTACATATACCGTACAACCAAAAACTCTTAGATGTGATAGATTCGACTCTCGTCTGAATGCCAGTTGTATTGGAGAGTACTTGTGATATGCACTTGGCCTAAGGCGAATTAGTGCATGTAAAACAAAGATGACCCTATACGTATAGGAGCTTTGTTCTCATTATTAATGGTCAGCAATAAGTTAAATACGTTTGATCAACGATTCAGCCAAACTATTTTGTGTATGAACATGAGCTACTGGATGTTCAACATCAATCCCTATTGCCATATAATAATCATTGAATGCTTGAGATGTAAATTCACCAGCATTATCAAGTCTAACTTTCTTGATCATATAATTTGGGAATTGTGCTCTCATTTTGATTATTTGTGCAAGGAACTTGGCAAATGTCGTATTGCAAGTTGATAATAGACATATGTGCGACCATTTGCTTGAAGCATCAATTAATACCATAAAGTATTGGAATTGTCCACTTGGTTGATGGATCCACATATATCACCCTGAATCCGTTCCAAAAACAATGGTGATTCATATCCAACTTTAGTTGGTGATGGTCTAATTATCAATTTTCCTTGAGAACAAGCATCACAATGGAGTTCATTAGATTGAAAAATTTTCTTGTTTTTCAATTGATGACCACTAGAATTCTCAATAATTCTCTACATCATTATTGATCATGGATGCCCCAATTGACCATGCCAAGCTTTAAATGTTTCAGTAAACTTTAGGTTTACTATAGAATATGATTCAAATATTCTTATGATTGTACTATACAATCCAGAAGATAGAGCTGGTAATTTTTCCAATATACACTTGCTTCCGGAAGTGTTTGAGGTAATGCAAAGATATTCATCATTCCCCTTGTTCATAGTCTCAATATGATATCCATTCAAACGAATGTCTTTGAAACTTAACAAGTTTCTTTGAGATTTAGGAGAGAACAATGCATTATTTATCATGAATTTCGTGCCTCCGGGCATTAAGAAAATTGTTTTGCCAAATCCTTTAATTATTTTGACATTACCAGATATAATGTTGACATTAGCCTAGTCAATTTTGAGATATGAAAAATATTTCTTATCTTTAAGTATGGTATGCGTATTAGCGCTGCCTGCAAGATATAAATCTCCTCCTTGGATTTTGGATTGAAACATATTTGTAATTTATTTCAATATGAGAGAAAGAAAAACAAGATGAATAAATATGATAACACATTGAATGCAAAATACATATATAAAATTTCTTGTTAACATGCTAGTATACATAGGAAAAAAGAGATAATACTCCCACATAACATGTGCATACTTTTTCCACAGCCTTCTACCTCGAACTCGAATTCATAGCTTCATTCCTATGTTAATTTATTGTTCATGACCAATATCTTCACTAATGGTATTGGTCATATCGATGTTAACCATATCACCAAAATCAAAATGAAGATCTTTATGAGCATTTTCAAGGAAATTTGTCTCAACATTTTTTCCTTTTTGTGATCTCTCATAGAGATCAACTAGATGTTTCGCCGTTCGACATGTGCATGCCCAGTGGCCTTTCATGCCACACCTAAAACATGAACTTTCTTCATTGGTTTGACGCACATTTTGCCCACTCGAAGAGTTGTTTCTATCATCATCTCTCGCTCCATTTTAGTGGGAAGGAATGTCCAATATATGGATCATGATGGTGATGATAGTTATTTCTTCCACGGCCCTTCCTCGGCCTTTTTGACCTCACGACCCCTCGGCCTTATCCACGATTTCTTGGTCTCGACCACGATCCGCGACCACACGACTCACTACCCGCCCATGCTCTTGCTCCCTTTATCATACCTCATCATTCGCTTTAGTGGAATGAGGTCAATTTATTGGACGAGATTCATGATTTTTCATTAGAATCTCGTTATTTTGTTTAGCTACTAAGAGGCAAGAGATCAATATGGAGTACATTTTAAAACACTTTTCTTGATATTACTGCTACAGGAGCATATTCGATGCATGAAATGTAGAGAATGTCTTCTCCAACATATCAAATTCAGTGATGGTTTTCCAACATAATTCCAACTGTGAGGTTATCTTATACATCATAGAAGTATATTCACTGATGGTTTTAAAATCTTGTAGGCGGATATGAATCAAATCATAGTGTGCTTTGGGGAGAATGGTCGTTAAATGGTCATATCTTTCGCTCAAAATTTCTCAAAAACAAGTGGATCATTAACCGTAAGATACTCCATCTTTAAATCTTCGTGGACGTGGTGTCGGAAAAAATAATGGCCTGAGCCCGATGTTGATTACTTATCCATTCATTATTACTTCGTTGGATAGTATTTTCGAGGCTTTTGGCAGTCAGGTGGGTTTCCGCATTTATTTTCCAAGACATATAATTTTTTTCTATATGTCAGCCTTTCAAATTCGAAATAACGATGTTTGCCATTGTGAAGAAAAAGACTATAAAAATGAAACATATATATTAATACAATTATGACATGAAAATTTTATTTATATGATAGTGTAAGACATGTTAAATGTATGTTGAAAGGTATTAGTACTCGCTAATCAGGCATACATGATACAAAGATAAGTAATAAAAAAAATCGAAAATCGTTTGGAGGGTATTCAAAGAACGAAAACCAATGCGGTGCACACAATAATGGGTATGATAATAATCATCAACATTGGGTTAAATAT
>CM028379.1:147841656-147916038 GCA_013146195.2 Codonopsis lanceolata | reverse complement strand
GGAGTTCTTTGTTTCCAATCGAAACTTTTTGACAAGATCTTTAGCATACTTGGATTGGTGATGAATAATATTCCTTTGTTAGATTGTTGGTTGAAGACCCAAGAAGAATATGAGTTCTCCATCATGCTCATTTGAAATTTGCTAGTCATAAAGCGTTTCAAAATAAACTACATAGCTTCGTTTGTAGATCCGAAAATGATATCATCAACTTAGATTTGTACCAGCCAGTGAATGTCCTTTTATTGCGAGAATGAAGAAAGTGGTGTCAATCTTGCCTCGCATAAATCCTTGTTCTACCAAGAATTTAGATAAGGTTTCATACCAGGCCCGAGGAGCTTGCTTAAGACCATAGAGAGCCTTCTTAAGCTTGTAAACATGAGTCTCTTTTCCTTTCTCCACAAAGCCCGGAGGTTGAGCAACGTAGACCGTTTCTTGAAGATCACCATTAAGAAATGCGCTTTTGACATCCATTTGGTACAGCACAAAGTCCTTGTATGTAGCATAGGCTAAGAAAATTCTGATAGCTTCCAATCTTGCTACTGGAGCAAACGTTTCATCATAGTCTATTCCTTCTTCTTGACGATATCCTTGTGCAACGAGTCTTGCTTTGTTTCTCACTATGTTCCCATCCTCATCCTTCTTATTTCTGAACACCCATTTTGTGCCAATGACGATTATGATCGGCGGGCTTTGGGACTAGCGTCCATACTTGGCATCGTTCAAATTCTTGAAGTTCTTCTTGCATGGCCTAGCCAACTTGGATCTTGAAGAGCTTCTTCGATCTTCTTTGGCTCTTCTTAAAGCGAATGCGGCCTGAGCATACATTCATTTTTGGAAGATCTTCTGGTTCGTACTCCAACATGAATGTCACCAATGATCTGAGAGATTGGATGGTCTTTACATGTTCTTGTTACAGCAGGAATGTGATGAGTTGCTGCTGTTTCTTCAGGACAGGGTTCAGAAGAAGGGATAGAAGGAAGATCAGCTGTGTCTTGATGAGTGTAGTGTTCAGAATTTGGTTCATAGGTGAGTTGAGGAATAGGATTTTCAGGTTGAGAAACAAAGGGTTCTTGGTTTGAGTTTTCTTGAGCAGGGTTGAAGTCTTCTGGTGACCCGTTTGATAATAAATGATGGTCAGGAATACTTGATTGAGATGCTGGTGATGGATTTGGTATACTGGAGGTTGATGGTTGGAATGTACCTGTCTCAACATCAACAAAGTCATCAGCAACATTTGGAGCCACATGTGGCTCTAATAAATCAAATTCATCAAATGAAACATGAACAAATTCAATTATTTTTAATGATCTTTTGTTGAAAACCCTGTAAGCTTTGGAGTATAAAGCATAACCCAAAAATACACCTTCATCGGCTTTATGATCAAATTTGCCTCTGTAGTCATTACCATTGTAGACTACAAAGCATTTGCAGCCGAAGATTTTAAAAAATCCAATGTTTGGGGTTTTACCTCTCCAAAGTTCATAGGGTGTTTTACCGTGAAATTTGTTGATCAATGATCTTACGAGTGAAGCGGTGTTAACACGCGAGAAGTGTTTGGGCAACTTTGCTTCGGCAAGCATAGTTTTAGCGCCGATAAGTGTTGTTTTCCTTTCGCAACACCATTTTCTTTGTGGTGTCCTTCTGACGAAGTTGTGACTATCTGAAGTGATCATCGCGATACTTTGCTATTCCATTATTTGTAAACTTCGGTACCATTGTCGTCGAGCGTCACCGATCTCATCGAGTTTTTTGCGTTTGCGATCTTACGAACAAAGGCTGTAAGAAGATCGTATGTGTGATCTTTCGAAGACATCATCTGTCAAGTGTATCTTGTATAATCATCACTACTACTAGCGTGTATCTGTAGCCACCATAGCTAATAGTAGTGGCCAGTCAAGAATCCATGTGTAGCGAGTTGAAGAGGTCGTGTCGTTGAGAGTCTGGTTTGCTTTTAAAGGATGTTTTTGAGAGCTTTCAGTTGACACGCTTTGCGATACGATCATGATCGGCAGAGACCTTTGGCAATCCTTTAACTAGACCTTCCTTAGATAGCTTGGCCAGATACTTGAAGTTCAAATGATCGAAGTCTTTATGCCACAAATTTTTGTCTTGAGTAGAGTTTGCCACAAGACATAGATTAAGTACCGTAGGCATTCAAATCTATTACATAGACATTCCCTTGTCTATGTCCATACCAAGATTGAGCAAGAGACGGATCCTTGATATCACATCTATTTGAAGAGAATTGACAGATGAATTGAGAAATACTCTTTGTTATGTTTCAAGCCTTCTACTAGAGAGACTTTCCAATTGAGAGATTTCGAATGATGGCTCCATAGCCAATTGTTCTTCCTTTAACATTGTCTCCGAAGATGACCGGAGGGCCTTCCGCTTTAAAATATTAGAAGGCAGTACGGCCATGTGTCTTGGAGCACCGCCTAGATACCACACATCTTTCTTCTCCGAAGTTTGAGCCATGAAGCACACCCGAGATGTAAGGGTAAGAAAATCATGGTCCCCTTTTATTTTTCTTCTTGGGTCCAAATGGTTAGCGTATTTTTGGAACCCATACTTGCCTCGATTTTTAATAGGGGATCCAAAGATGCTTCATGATGGATTTCAGCGACATTCATGGACCAAGTGGCCAAAACACTTACAAAATGCGGATGAAAATTACGTAAGTCTACATGATCATGCCGGGTGTTGTAAGCCTTTTGAACATTTTTCATGCACGTTTTTGAACTAGCGCACTTGTTGATAGCAGTTTAGGACATCTCATGAGGCTTTTGAGTCTCAGATACACCAGCCTTGCTTTAGCGTAAGAATGTTTGCTGGTAGTAGACTTTGATACCTCATGCATTTTTTCCTTTAAGTTTGGTATCAACCTTCTCGTGAAAGCAAAGAGTACCATCTGTAGTATCGTTGATGAATCGGAGTAGGCTGAGCGCATCAGAGACCAAACAGCCAGCCTTTGCTTTCACTGTATATCGTGGAGGGCCGTTGTCCGCCTCCACCTTTAGCGCATTTATCTTCTGGCAGATGATTGTTTTGCTTTCAAAGCTTCACCGCTTTTTGGATAATTTGAACCTTGTGGTATTTATAAGGAGTAGCGTATCCAATTCTTCTTTACCCTTGTTAGGTTTCTTCATATTGTGCAGGAATATTACTATTCATCAGAAAATGTTCATTTTCTTGTTCGGAGGTTGCACCGTAAATGTCATTAGAGAATCCTAGCCTGCATTTATCTGTTGAGGGCTTCCGATCTCCAAGAATTTGATCAAAGACCGCCGCTGAGTTATTCCATGAGTTAATGGTTTTTGCAACTTTTCTTCTCACAGATAACCTTGGCATGATCAATAAGGCAACCTTTTCATTGAGAAACTTGTTCTCTTCTTTTAACTTGATACTTTCCCCGTCAACTCCATGGAGAGTTTTTAACTCGGCTTCCAGAAGGATTTCGCCTCAATTTTCTCATGACTTTTAGCTAACTTAACATAAGCCTTTCAATTCATTGAATTCTCTAGCATGTCTTGAGCATCCTTGAGGATTTCTTCTTTGAAGGCTCTTTCAAGAGTTTGTTCTATGTTAGCTTGAAAAGGAGAGTATTTAACTTCACTATCTCGAGTCATAGGTGGGAGGTGACTCTAGAGCAAACCAGCAATGTGTGCCTCGTCAGTGAGTCATCACTATCATCCTCGCCGAATCCCCAAGTGCTACATGGTTTAAGTCCTCACTTAAGACCCTATGTTTAGAAAATGATTTCTGTCTCCTTTTATAGGCTTCATATTTAGGCTTTAGACATTTAGAAGCAAAGTGACCATGTTTCTAGAATTGCAAACTAACTCATTGTTGTGTGAGTTTTTCAGCTCTTTCCAAAGTCTCCGGTTTGCTTCTTTCTTTTGTTAAATTTTGAGAACTTTTGAAACTTCTTAACGAACATGGCAAATTGCTCGTCGAAGAGAATTTCATTCTCATTTGAAGAAGTAGATGGTTTATTTTCGAGCATGAACTTGAGAAATAGCAGTAGAGGAAGGAAGTTTAAAATGTTTGTCCTGCTCTTGAGCTTGAAGTAATTCTTGCTCATAGACCGTTAAACTCGCATACAAACTTCTCGAGGTGCATGGAGTTCAAGTCCTGGACTCTTTTATTGCAAGTTGGTTTTTACATGCCACAAACCTCCTAAGGAAGCTAAAAATCTCATATTTACTTTAATACTATATTCTTTCCTAAAGAGTAGCAACTGCTTACTACCTCAATGCACTGTCATAGGCTTCCGTAGAGTCTCCTTAGGATCTTTTCCGAATGAATCGAATTGTTGAATATAGTTGTACTTCCTGTTCTCGGTGGGTAGATCTCCTTCAAGATATTCCACCAAGGCTTCCCACATTTCCTGGGCGCTGCATCCGATGATCTGTTGATATGTGCTTGTGTCACAGCGGATATAATATGAATAGCCTTGCCGCCGAAGTTTCAACGAGCCTCCTTTCTTCGCTCCCATTCATCGCTCATGGATTTAGGTATCTCAGAGGACCACCGGCTACTTCAGCAAGTAGGTTGGGTTTCATTGGAATATAAGGACCTCGTTAGAACACATTGCCACAACCGATTATCAATAGAGTTCACATATCTCATAACTTTATCTTTCCATACTGAAGTGGCCTTCGCCCAATATTGAACGTGGCTGTGTTTGAAGTGCATCATATAGTGAGCCATTGATCTATTCTCAAGAAGTAAAGCTTAAAAATGATTTTTCAAAGAATCAAGCTCCGATACCAATTGTTGGTCCTAAAATAGGCTCAATCTTAGGCTAGAAGGGGTTGAATAGCCTAGTTATGTTTTTATAAAACTTTTCGTAAGCACTTCTTAAAGATTTTCTAAATAGATTTAAAAAGAAGTGTTTAGGGCAGCGAAACAAAGTAGATTTTGAATTGTTAAGAGTGGGCAGGCATGATTATGGAGAAGATAGGCACAAGCAGAATGAGAGTAATAAGAACAGCAAACAAACACATGAAATTTGAAGTGGTTCGCACTGTGAATAGTACTACATCCACTACCAAAGTGGTTAGCTTTGATTTTAAAAGCGCACTTGTTTATCCACTAGGTTTATGATTTAGATCTCTAATGGATCGTGTACAAAATGGGTTTTAACTAAGTGTATAAAGGTGAGAGAGACAATCAATGATTAATTGTTCTCTTCAAGTGCGTAATTAAAGAACAGCTTTAAAGACAAACTAAATGAAGCCAAAACGAATTTAAGATGGCGTATCACAGCCTTTTAAAGTTTGGTGAAGTGTTAGTCCTTGTCCTTTTATCTCTTGAATGCTTGAGTGTTGAAGATGAAGCTTGGAGAGTTTTTAATAAAGAGTTGTTCTTCAGATCTTCAAGACTTGAATAAATACTAGAAGAGATCTTTGGACCGTTGGACTTAAACAGGTGAATCAGGTCCAACGCTCTTTTGCATTGAATGCAACCCGCTTTGAAGATGTAAGCCTCGCCATCGTGAGATGCAGGTGTGCGAGTAGACATTCCCAATTTGAGTAAAGTTTTCTGCATTGGTGTGCTCATACTTGGAAAGTCTTCTTAGCCAAAACGTAATGTCTTTCTCGTCAGCTGTGAAACACCGACATTGTCGCAAGATGCAGAGTTGACTTCTTGAAAGTGAAAATCTGATCAAGACATAATGACTAGATATTTTTGAAAAATATCTAAATAGGTGTACACGTGTCATTATCTTGTGATTTGACCAAGTTTGATTTTTTCCGCTTTGAGCGGCACTTCAAAGTCTCGGTCCTTCAAGGCCGCCGAGAAGCTTTGCAAAACCGCCTAGACTAACAACACTTAAACAAGTTTAAACATATTGATTCTCAAGACAGCTTGCCACACCTAATCGGCACGCTGCACCTTTTAGCCAATTGACAATAGAATCAGAGATGACTCAACCAAATCTAGAATTTAGAATCAACAACCTTGAACCGAAAACCCGAGGGAAAAAAAAACTGACATAAGGAAAATAGTACACAACTTAAATCTGAATCATGTGCATGAGTTGTCTCACTAAAAACCTTTTTCATGGAAACCCCAATGGAACAAAACCATGATAAAGGAAAAAAGAGTACAACCATATATATGCTCCTCCTTGAATTGACAAGGGTCAAGAAAAATCACATTTATAAATCTCATAAATTTCGCATCCCAATATTGTGAACATGCTTTCGGAAGGTTATAGTGGGAAGTGTCTTCGTAAATAAATCTGCAACATTATCACTTGATCGAACATATTGGATGTTGACATCTTTCTTCTTTTCAAGTTCTTGAGTGTATAAAAAGAGCTTCGGGGGGGGGGGGATATATTTGGACCTGTCACTTTTGATGTATCCATCTTTACTTTGGGTGACACATGCAACATTGTCTTCAAATAATACTGTTGGGTCTTTGTTGACAGGTAGTCCACTGGCATTTTGAATATGCTGAATCATAGATCGAAGTCATACACACTCTCGACTGGCTTCATGAAATGCGATCATCTCAGCCTTATTTGACGATGTAGCAACTAATGTTTGCTTTTGAGAACGCCAGGAAATTGCAGTACCACCCATCGTGAAGACATATAGCCCTGGGTGATTCGGCCTTATTAGATCGACAAATAACACGACCAAAAAACCAACTATTTCATCCTTTGATCCTCTGGGATAAAATAATCTCAAATCAATCGTCCCTTGAAGATAACGATATGTGCTTGATACCATTCCAATGTCTCCGTGATGGAGATGAACTATATCTTGCCAATAGATTTGTAGCAAATGTTATATCCGGTCTAGTACAATTAGCAAGGTATATGAGGGCTCCAATAGCACTTAAATATGGTACTTCAAGACCAAGTATCTCTTCATTCTCTTTACAAGAACGGAATGGATTTTTTTCAACATTCAGTGATCTATTAACCATGAGGCTAGTAAGAGGGTTTGTCTTATCCATATAAAAGCATTTCAAAACCCTTTTTGTGTAATTTGACTAATGTACAGATTTTTTACTATGCAAGTGTTTTATTTGTAAACCAAGACAATATTTTGTCTGTCCAAGATCTTTCATTTCAAATTCTCCCTTTAGGTAATCAACTGCTTCTTGGATTTCCTTAGGAGTTCCAATGATATTCAGATCATCTACAAAGACAGTAATAATTGCAAATCCAACAGTCATATTCTTTATAAAGACACACGGACATAATTGATCATTCACATATCCGTCTTTCAACAAATGCACACTTAAGCAATTATACCACATGCGTCCGGATTGCTTTAATCCATATAGTGATCGCTACAGTTTAATTGCACATAATTCTATGGGCTTTGAGCTTAGTGCTTCAGGCACCTTGATTCCATCAGGAATTCTCATATAAATATCGGTATCTAATGATCAGTATAAATAAGTTGTTACAACATCCATGAGATGCATATCTAGATTTTTTTAAAACCGATAAGTTGATTAGATATCTAAACGTAATAGCATCCATTACAGGAGAATATGTTTCTTCGTAATCAATCCCAGGCCTTTGGGAAAAACTTTGTGCAACAAGGCGAGCCTTGTATCTCACAATCTCATTTTTCTCATTTCGCTTTCGAACAAAAATCCATCTATATCCAATAGATTTCACAGCTTCAGGTGTGACAACGATAGATCCAAATACTTTCCGTTTATTCAACGAACTTAATTCAACCTTCATGGCATCTATCAATTTGATCATGTCATGCCTCTTTTGACATTCAGATACAGATTTTGGTTCGAGATCATCAGTCCCGTCATTAATTTCTTGTGATATCAAATAAGAGAATATATCATCAATATTCTCCATTTCATCTCGGTTCCATATTTTTCCATTACACACGTAATTAACAGAAATCTCATGGTTATCGTTTCTTGCATGGTTTACTAGATTTGCATGATCGTATGTTTCTTCTGGAACAATTTCACGATCGTGTGTTTCTTCTGGAACACTTTCATGTGATTGGGGATTTTCAATCACTTTCTTTTTTCTAGGATTTTTATCCTTTGAACCAATAGGTCGTCCACGCTTCAGGGGTGTCTTAGATTCATTTGTCATTTTATCATTTGGTAGCCTTTTGGTATTTCAATTCGAGTAGGAGCATTTATAGCAGCTACATGTGATTTTGTCACTCTCTTTGTGTCTATAAATGCATCTAGTAATTGATTTGCTATATTTTGTAAATGTATAATCTTTTGAACTTCCAGTTCACGTTGCTTTGTGGGAGGGTCAAGGTGCAATAACGATGACGTGCACCATTTGATCTCTCTTCTTACTTGTTTCTCCTTTTCACCTGAAGGTAGAAATTTGTCTTCGTTAAAATGACAATCGGCAAAGTGTGTCGTAAAAACGTCACCCGTTTTTGGTTCAAGATATTTTATTATAGAAGAAGATTCATACCCAACATATACTTCCAATCTCCTTTGTGGTTCCATCTTTATGCGTTGTGGTGGAGCAATTGGTACATATACCGTACAACCAAAAACTCTTAGATGTGATAGATTCGACTCTCGTCTGAATGCCAATTGTATTGGAGAGTACTTGTGATATGCACTTGGCCTAAGGCGAATTAGTGCAGCTGCATGTAAAACAGCATGACCCTATACAGAAGTAGGGAGCTTTGTTCTCATTATTAATGGTCTAGCAATAAGTTAAATACGTTTGATCAACGATTCAGCCAAACTATTTTGTGTATGAACATGAGCTACTGGATGTTCAACATCAATCCATATTGCCATATAATAATCATTGAATGCTTGAGATGTAAATTCACCAGCATTATCAAGTCTAACTTTCTTGATCATATAATTTGGGAATTGTGCTCTCATTTTGATTATTTGTGCAAGGAACTTGGCAAATGTCGTATTGCGAGTTGATAATAGACATACGTGCGACCATTTGCTTGAAGCATCAATTAATACCATAAAGTATTGGAATTGTCCACTTGGTTGATGGATAGATCCACATATATCACCCTGAATCCGTTCCAAAAACAATGGTGATTCATATCCAACTTTAGTTGGTGATGGTCTAATTATCAATTTTCCTTGAGAACAAGCATCACAATGGAGTTCATTAGATTGAAAAATTTTCTTGTTTTTCAATTGATGACCACTAGAATTCTCAATAATTCTCTGCATCATTATTGATCATGGATGCCCCAATCGACCATGCCAAGCTTTAAATGTTTCAGTAAACTTCAGGTTTACTGTAGAATATGATTCAAATATTCTTATGATTGTACTATCCAGAAGATAGAGCTGGTAATTTTTCCAATATACACTTGCTTCCGGAAGTGTTTGAGGTAATGCAAAGATATTCATCATTCCCCTTGTTCATAGTCTTAATATGATATCCATTCAAACGAATGTCTTTGAAACTTAACAAGTTTCTTTGAGATTTAGGAGAGAACAATGCATTATTTATCATGAATTTCATGCCTCCGGGCATTAAGAAAATTGTTTTGCCAAATCCTTTAATTACTTTGGCATTACCAGATATAGTGTTGACATTAGCCTAGTCAATTTTGAGATATGAAAAATATTTCTTATCTTTAAGTATGGTATGCGTATTAGCGCTGCCTGCAAGATATAAATCTCCTCCTTGGATTTTGGATTGAAACATATTTGTAATTTATTTCAATGTGAGAGAAAGAAAAACAAGATGAATAAATATGATAACACATTGAATGCAAAATACATATATAAAATTTCTTGTTAACATGCTAGTATACATAGGAAAAACAGATAATACTCCCGACATAACATGTTACTTTTTCCACAGCTTCTACCTCGAACTCGACCATAGCTTCATTCCTATGTTAATTTATTGTTCATGACCAATATCTTCACTAATGGTATTGGTCATATCGATGTTGACCATATCACCAAAATCAAAATGAAGATCTTTAGGAGCATTTTCAAGGAAATTTGTCTCAACATTTTTTTCCTTTTTTGTGATCTCTCATAGAGATCAACTAGATGTTTCGCCGTTCGACATGTGCATGCCCAGTGGCCTTTCATGCCACACCTAAAACATGAACTTTCTTCATTGGTTTGACGTACATTTTGCCCACTCGAAGAGTTGTTTCTATCATCATCTCTGTTCCACTTTAGGTGGCGAGAGGAATGTCCAATATATGGATCATGATGGTGATGATAGTTATTTCTTCCACGGCCTCTTCCTCGGCCTTGACTTCGACCACGATCCCGGCCTTATCCACGATTTTCTTGGCCTCGACCACGACCGCGACCACGACCACTACCTCGCCCATGCTCTTGCCCTTAATCATACATAGTCTCATTCGCTTTAGGGAATGGGGCTGAACCAGTTGGACGAGATTCATGATTTTTCATTAGAATCTCGTTATTTTGTTTAGCTATTAAGAGGCAAGAGATCAATAGGAAGTACATTTTAAAACCCTTTTCTTGATATTACTGCTACAGGAGCATATTCGAGGCATGAAATGTGGAGAATGTCTTCTCCAACATATCAAATTCAGTGATGGTTTTCCAACATAATTTCAACTGTGAGGTTATCTTATACATCATAGAAGTATATTCACTGATGGTTTAAAATCTTGTAGGCGGATATGAATCAAATAATAGTGTGCTTTGGGGAGAATGGTCGTTTTCAAATGGTCATATCTTTCGTTCAAATTTTCTCAAAAAACAAGTGGATCTTTAACCGTAAGATACTCCATCTTTAAATCTTCGTGGACGTGGTGTCGAAGGAAAAATAATGGACTGAGCCCGATGTTGATTACTTATTCATTCATTATTACTTCGTTGGATAGTATTTTCGAGGCTTTTGGCAGCCAGGTGGGTTTCCGCATTTATTTTCCAAGACATATAATTTTTCTCAGATATGTCCAGCATTTCAAATTCGAGCTGAACGATGTTTGCCATTGTGAAGAAAAAGACTATAAAAATGAAACATATATATTAATACAATTATGACATGAAAATTTTATTTATATGATAGTCAGTACATGTTAAAATGTATGTTGAAAGGTATTAGTACTGCTAACAGGGCATACATGATACAAAGATAAGTAATAAAAAATCTAAAAATCGTTTGGAGGATATTCAGCAACGAAAACCAATGCAGTGCACACAATAACTAGTATGATAATAATCATCAACATTGGGTTAAACATTTTGTTGAAGAGGATATGATATTGAGAGTTTGTAAGGAAGTAGTAAAAAATGTGAGAAAGCTATTGAGATGTTGTTGTATATATGGAGAAAAAAAAGATCGTTTATGACTGTTAACTAGCCGTTTATGGCCGTTGGAGGAGAGATAATAATCAGTTAACTAGCCGTTGGAGGAGAGAGGTAAAAATGTAAAAATTATGATTTAATATAATTACATTTATATTATGTATAAATATAAAGCGTACTATGAGCAATAAATTGATCACAAATAAAATAACTATGTATGAATATTTTTTAGTCAACTCTATACAACTATTATATAGGATACATATATATTCACGCCACGCTACTCGGCAAGCCTTCGTGTGGATGTTTGAAAGTCAGTAATAAATATATATGTATATAAAATTATTCATATATCGAATTGAAAGCATAACAATTCATAATATATATGTATATTTATAAATATTCAGTTTATAACTTATGGTTATTTTCGCTCAATCACCAACGAACATATATATTATACGTAAAATAATAAATTATTATTTCGTCATCTCACCATATATTATCGACGGTGGCTCAGTCAACCTTTTCTTAATAACTGTGATATACGATATATATTGAAGTAAACTAGGGACATAAGATAAAAATGTATATCGGCAGAAAATTTTACTGTTTGGGATCGTTAAAAGTAGAACGGTCGTGCTGATAACGTGTTATAAAGTAATCACAAACTTAGGACAAATAGTGTATTAGAGAAAGGGAGATAGAGATTTTATTCATAGTTGTATCTTCAATGTAATCACATAACTACACACTGCCCGGTATTTATAGCCAAGCTGCATTACACTTTTCCTAATTCTACGGAACATAGCTCTCTAGCTCATTTAACAAACTTACATATACAATAAATGCTATTATGCACAAATTGACTTTCATAATATTCAATAATATATTAGGGAGATGCTAATTTTACTACATTTTTTTATTATCCATTACATTACCAATTTTTTTTCCTAAGGGATTGAACATGAGATCTACACTTTTATATTACTCATTACATTACCAATTACTACATCAAATAAACACATATTTGGACTAAATTACACATTGATTCCTTGCCCATATTAAGTTGTCAAAAAATGTCAAATGATATTTAATTACTGTCCACGTAAACTAATTATTTTTTTTTATATATATTTAATTAATAAAATTCATGGCTAAATCATGTTAAATATTAAAAATATAATATAATCAAAAAAAATATCAACCGAATTTAGAGAAAAAATGTGATTGTTGCTTATTAAAAAAATTTAAAAATTACAATTAAATAAAATTTATAATTGTAAGAAATTAATCCAAAAGTTAAATCATTTTTTTGATATCATATCGTAAAGTCTTAATACATTTGCATACCAATAGCCAGTGATTCTAAATATTAATTCTTAATGGATTAAAATCAATAGTCTGTTTATAGCCTACCATAATGTTATTATTGAATTCATTTTTATGAAAAATACTACTAAATTAATCTTTTATTATACAGTATCACATATTATATAAAGATTTGGTCAATAAATACTTTAATGAATTCTTTTTTTATAATTGAAATATAAAACGATTCATAAGCATAATCAAAAAAATATATGCTCTCCATTCATAAATAATTGCCTTATTTTTCTTTTTTATCTGTTCCAAAATAATTATCATTTTTCTAAACCTTTTCTTACATTTGGGTCATCAATTCTTGACCCGACGGAGGAGCAAACTTACATCTCATGAGCTTTCCTATAACTCTAACCTATCCAAGAACTTAGATATATGAGCCACACTGTTATTCTGTAATCAATCTATGAAGAAATTAATAAATTTTGGGTTAAAATTATTTTATTTTTTTGTCGAAATGGCAAACGGCTAGTGGGGTGGTATGGGCGGTGCCCATATAAGCACACTTATTAAATGGGCAGGAAAGTAAATATCAATTAAATAACATGAATATGGGCGGAATGTAAATGAGCATTTAGAAAGAAAAAAAAAATTGTTAGACAAGGGATATTTTTATCCAAAGCAAGGTGGGGAGTTGCCGAGGAAATATTTCAGGGTGTCGAAGCACTACTTGTCATTCTTACATGGTGCACAATAGCTAATAGCCATACAATATACTTATATAGTGCCAAAAAAAAAATATCTATTTTCTACTTTGACAATATAATAGATCGTAATTGGTTGTGATACACGATATAAACGTGTCACGTGATACACGAAGATCATTGATTTTTTATTTTTTTTTAAAAGGTGATTATTATACAGCTAATAGTGAGAGGTTAGCTTTCCTATATACGTGTCTTTTTTGTCAAATTATGAACCTATTACGGTGAATACGAGTAACGCTAGAGCCACTCAATAAGCACTCAAATTTGTACATCAAATGATGCGGTTTTCAATATGTTATCTTATTTGGCATTTTATGAGCTCCACTATAAGTTAAAAAGTTATGTTAACAATATAACACATAAGATACCACATCATTTGATACCCAAAATTAAATGTTATTAAAGTGGTCCTAGCATTACCCCGATGAATACTTATAGTCTTACAGCATCTCTATCCACATTTCAATTATAAACATATTTTCAGTGTATAATAGTTTCATAGAATGGATCCATTATTAAATATTTTCTTTCGTTCTTAACATTTTGTTTTACTTTGTTTGTTTGTCCTTTTAAAAAAAATCTCATTGTTTCTAAACTTTTTTTTAAGAAAACACTTTTATCATATTATCCTTACTTTTTTTTTGAATTTGATTAAGTCCACGTGCATAAGGATTAAGGGTTTTAAAAGAAAATACATACTACATCAATATTTATAATAGAGTCAATTAGTTTTTTTTTATTTGTGTGAAAAGTTAAGCAAAAAGATTATTTAAGACCAGGTGAAGTGTTTTATTCTTCAAGAATATACATATTTAAGAAATATACTAAATTTGAAAACTCAATAGATTATTTTAAATATAATGATAGTTTCAAGAAAAAGAACATATTACCCATCAAATATTTCATGGGTGAAACATAGCAGACCAATTTTCTACCTCGGCTATTTTGTCACATTTTGGGGGCCGCCGGAAAAAAATTACCATAAAGAAATGATGATGCTTAGGGTAAGGAGTAAGGACTTCAATTGTGTATTTATATTGAGTGACCCTAAAAGTAACACCAAAATTCTTAAATATAATACAATTTAATACATAAAATGACCTAAATATCATTTTTAATATTTAATAGATACTCATTTTCGATACATACTTGCAGATATTTTATAAAACATCCGCTACACACTAACGGATGTTTTGTTCGAAATCAAAAAAAAATGCAAATTAACGGTTTTTTGTTCGTAATTGAAAAAAAAAATCGAATCAAAATCAATCTAATTCACATGCGATATCATGTGAATTAACAATGAAATCAAATCAACAATAGTACGTAATCAAAATTACGTGAAGGGGGGAAGGAGGGGGTAGTATAGTTTAAATGTGAAAAGGGATAGTGAAATAATTTTACTTTTTAAATGATGTTACGTTTAGGTGTTTTGTTTTTATTTTATGTACATGTACCTAAATAAAGTGAAGCTCGATCCCCGAGAAAGATATGGACACTCATATAAACATGTTTTTGCTTACGCAAACCCTAAAAGTTATTTCCCTTAAATCTGTAAATGCACCTTTCACAATCACGTGTTGCATTTATATTTTTTGAAATTTGTATTTATGGATGTCGGTACTCGCTTGGAATATTTTGTTTCATTCATATTTCTCGTTTCGGTTTAAAGATTTGGGACCAACTACTACTTGAACCACAAATTCAGAAATCATTCAAATGAGTGTGTTTTTTGTGAACTGTCAGTGAATAGTGATAACAAAGTATTTATGCAATTGGAAATAACACGTGCATGCACGTGACGTGGATATTCATTTCTTATATATATATATATATATAAATTTATATTTTCGTGACCCAAAAACCAACCTAGAGCCAGAATACAATTTCTGTAAGAGACAAAAAAGTATGAATTTTGCCTACTGTGCAGTGCCTAAGATTGGACTTTTTCTAACCAAAGATACCATGTTACTGCTCTCTATATTCTCTCCATCACGTGTCAGTTTTTATCATTTTAACTGTTATCCCTCTCTCTCTTCCCCATCCCCAGCACCCAAAAAAAAAGCCAGTAATTGAGATTCATACTCCACCCTAATACGCATGCATGTCAGCTCCGTTAAGACTCCCTCTCCTGCTGAGCCTATCCAAGAGAGCATGAATACCTCTACCAAATCAAAATCGAGTTAACAACCCTACTAACGATTCACAGTCTACCCAAAACTGTCAGGTATCGCATTCCCTAAGACCATATCACCATTCAGTCATTCACCACCATTACAACATTTCCAAAGCAAAAACAAATTGACTCCGATCAGGCTGATGCATAGGCAAGTCCCATGAAATGCAAAAAATAATAATAAGAAGAAATGAAGCCACCAAGCAACGGAAACCAGCTTTAAGAGAAACTATGCTTAGCTACAGAGACCAATCATCAGGATTAAATTCCACACCCCCCCCCACCCCAACAGTAGTTTACTAAAATATATAAAAACAACCTGTTGGCATGGAACTTGGAATGTTTTGGCTGATATATCATGCAAATCAAACTGCTCGCATCAATGGCAAGAAAAAGTTAAGCACCTAAATTTGGCCAAAGGGTACATGGACATTGATTAATGATATATTACTAGGCCCCAATAGCATATAGCTAGAATAATTTTCTGCAAATAAGATACTAAAGCCTAACCTAAATAGAAACATACACTGCCCAGTAAAGATCGAAACCTGAACTTACATCCTGCAAAAGATCCTTTTACTATCCATAGAATTTAGAGTACCTTAAAAGGACAAAATATAGAAGGAAAGGGAAGAAAGGGAACGAGATCCTATGAGCTATAAATACTGATTAACGACTGTTTAAGGCACCAGAATATGAAATTTTCAGCCGTTACTGTCTCCCCTTCTTTGTGCTGCACGAAGGGCATTTGTATTGCTTGATGCATTCGGCCTTGGCTGGTGTTATTTTCACACATTTCCCATGGTACCACCTCTCGCAGATATCACAGCCAATCCAGAACTCATCACCACTGTAATTCCCTCCACAGCTTCCGCAGAGGGTTTCGCCGTGTTCGTCTTCATCTTCCACATAACTCTCATCATATAGCCTAGGATTGCTTTTTGTCTGTCCCTCACTTGTTCTCTGCAAATAAAGCTGGGTTATATCGATCAGGAGTTAGTTGTAGTAATACAGGTTTTGATTGGTTTAATACTTTACCTTTGTACTGGACCTGGATTTGTTCCCACTATCCACGCTAGGCTTGTCTTTGACAGGTTTTCTTTCCGTTACAACTTCAAAGACCGTGGGCAAATCATTTATCAGGCTAAATAGGCGCTTCCTGTGGAATGAGACTCAAAATATTCAAAGGTGTCCTAACAAAGTAACACTATTTAAACTAGGAGCATGATTTACACAAATATACTAGCACGTATTCATTCCCAAGCAACCAGAACTCCATTTAATAAAAATCCATAAACCCAGAGAGATGCAGCTAGTGAGTTTAATCAGTCACACTACTTGAAACTTACTCGAATAGATATGGATCAGTATTAATCAACTAGGACAAGCATACAAGCCCAAGCGAATCCTCTCACCACTATTATGGTGGGAGAGGTTGAGAAAAACAGGATAAAGTTCTACTCACCCAAAGAGCAAGGTAGCAATTAGGAATAAGTTAAGGTTTCTAGGCATCTTAAATGCTACTTCTCACCAGTTTCGAATTCAGAAAGGAGGAGATAAAAATGAAGTCCAGGGAAAGGTAAAACATGAGGTCACAATATCCCAAGAGGTGGGAGAGTTGGCAAGGGCACTCAGGCAAAGACCCTGAGGTCTTTGATTCCAATCCTCATATCAACAAGGAGTCACACTTACCTATCAAAAAAAAAAAAAGATACTAAATGTTTAACTTGACCAAGGTGATTTTGTTTCATGAACATTATCACTGGGATATACCAGTATAGAGTAGTAAACCGAGTTTGGAAAACATCTTTAATTCCACAGACGAGAGCAATAATACTGAGGGGGAGATGGAATTATTTAGTTTAAATATAGTGCAAGTTATAATCTGAGGAAGCAGCCTTTTTCTCCTCCTGGGTAGAAGGGTGGAGTAGTTGGGAGATTACTCTCAGAATCACATAAATATATGATTGTAGTAAGACTGCAAAGGAAAAGATTATGTAATGCTAAGATTACAACGTACTCCCTCCGCCCCAAAATAAGTGTCCCGTATTCCATTTTTTGATGTCCCAAAATAATTGTCCCCTTTCCTAGCTAGGATGTTTTCAAGAACCAAATGTCTATAATACCCTTCTTAAGTGTGAGAGTGAAAAAGAAATGGGCCCTTTGATTTATAATCACCAATAAAGGGGGAAAAATTAATTGGAGTCAAATAATGTCTTAAAATCAATCTCTTCCCAAGTCAATATTACTTATATTGTTACTTATCAAAAAAAAAGTCTTAAAAGGTATGATAATACGAGCTTGAGTTTGCGATATTATTACAAGCTTTAGTGCTAATGCCATTAGATCAAATATACTTAAATCTCTACACCATTAGATCTAATATGCTCTTTTCTAATTAATGACATAGACATTCCAAATCATCACTAACTTAATCATCGTAATATCACAAGCTTAAGCTTGAGCTCTGAATATCATTTGCCATGTGTTAATACCCGTGCAAAGTCAATAATGAACATTTACTTTGGATTGGATGCAGTACTACAAAAGTGTTGTCTATCAACTCTATCCGAACCAATTACTATTGAGTGTGAATACGACTTGAATATATTTGGCTTTGGAAATTCAACTCAGGTCAGCCTAACTAGACCTTTGTCTTGATAATTGGGGTTGGCTACTTGAGGAATTGCAGCTCCATTCCATACTGCCTAAGTCGGAAATAGGGATTGGGGTGTGAAAGCAGAATAAGAACTAGCGAGAAACGCGAGCAAGGAGAGGAATGGCTCGGCAGGGGTAGAGGCCGGAGGGAAATTTCCTTGAGGGCATGCGCACAGGTTATGCCTGCTGAATAGGTCCCTTTTACCACTCCATTCAGTTCAAAGTAAAATCAAATAAACTTGAACCATACTCACTCGTGGATATTATTACTCTTCTCATGCACGTAAAATGGATTTACTAGATAACATAGGCACATATGATAATCTTCAAAAACATCAAACATTGATTTCAAAATCAAACCACTACTAACCTTATGTCCTACCAAACAACCTTAACATAGCCTTCGATAGTCAAACCCCTCTTCAAGACGAATCCCAAAAAAATAGTATTGTGTGTGGTATAACCCAACCTACTCTTTTCAAGATTAAAACCAAAACCATAATTCACTGCATATTAGTCCAAAGTTTTGCAAATGCATCAAATTTACATTGGTTAAAACACTAGGAATTTCATAAATATATGTATACAATACTTTGCAGAATACAGTTAAAGGGCATATCTCCCCTTATCTGTATCCTACTTGCAGAACTCGCATCTTACATGGGCATGCATGTATCAAAAGCGAAGGCAATATCAACGACTGTATGGAACTCATCCTCTTCATCATAAATCGCTCTCTCGAAGCACTTCATCGAAGAAAGAAGACGAACACAAAATAGTGTTTAGTGTAGTTACATATTTGTTTATAGACTCTCCGGCAAGCAGGTTTCCCAAGTGACTCCATAGATACATATTTGTTTATAAACTAACTCTCTAGTAGATAAGTAAGAGGGAAATCCGTATTACATACAGTTTTCCATAAATATATAGGGTTGACACAGGCTTTTGGAGGGCGATGTCCACCAATCAAAACTGTCTACCTAAGACTATCCATTAGCACCAAGGTATTAGCAAACATTCAGAGTTTTAGCTATTCCACATTGGTATCTCACTGATGGCTCACCCCTTGAAGGAGTGGCTTCTTCACCCATAGTTGTCAAAAATGTCTACCTAAGACTATCCATTAGCACCAACGTATTAGCAAACATTCAGAGTTTTAGCTATTCCACATTGGTATCTCACTGATGGCTCACCACTTGAAGGAGTGGCTTCTTCACCCATAGTTATCAAAAGCGAGCGCCTATGGCGCCTGAGGCGAGAGGCAAAGCGAGTCCTTGGCGCCTCAAAGAAGCTAGGCGAGTCGATGTGCTGAATGCGCCTTTTTGGCGCCTCCTCTCTTGCCTTCTTCACTCTGTTGTGTTCCATCTTCCAAGTAAACTCACTCTTCATTCTTTTCTTCACTCTTTTGTGTTCGAGTTTTGCTGTTTTCATTTTTTTTCCTCACTCTGTTGTGTTCGAGAATTTCTTCACACTGTGTTGTGTAACTTGTGTTCAGAGTTCAGACTTTTTTTTCCTTAACTGTGTTCTATGTTTTTTATAAATTTGTTTCTATTTCTGTTCCGTAACTCTGTTTAAAAATTAAAATCATAAGAAAATTGAGTCAATTAAAAAGGTTGTCTAAAGTCTCTATTCTAAAGTCTCTATTCTGAAACTCTGTTTAAAAATTGTCAATTAAATTTGTTTCTATTTCAGTTCTGTAACTGTTTAAAATTTAAAATTAAAAAAAAATTACTCTGTTCTGTTTATTTTTATAATTTTTTGTACTCTGTCTAAGTCTCTGTTATGTTTCCTTTCATAATTTCATTCCATGACTTTAGTTCTCTTTTGATTTCCATGACGTTGTTTTCATTTGCTTTGATAACTATTTATTTTCTTGTTTGAATTTTTAGTTAAGTTTATCTAATGCATTGGAATTTCAACTATGAATGAAAAATTTGTGTTATTGATATTATGTTAGAACTTAGTTTCATTTATTATGCTCACTTATAACATGTTTTGTTGATATCTGTTAAGTTATATGTATTTTTCCTCTAGTATTTTTTCCATGAGCGACTTTTTGGCGCCTCCTCTCTTGCCTCAAATTTGGACCTATCGCCTTTTTGGCACCTCTCGACTCTGACAACTATGTCTTCACCCTTTAACTGAGCTTCTATTATCACACGCATGGAACATTCAGTTATAAAGTGGAATACTAGGCCATCCGAAATTTTATGATGATACTGAAGAAAATCAATGATAAAGAAGGAACTCCACCAAACATTTCTAAGCACAGATATACTACAAAAACACCTAATTCTGAGGACAAAGTCCACACTAAAAAAAGTTACCCCTCTGTTCCAGGTAAAAATTCCATTATTTCATTTTGAGATATTTCACTTAAAGAGTCCACTTTCAAAAGTTAAGGCATAAAAGTTTTTTTTTTGATAAGTAAAGATATATATTAATATAAACACCAAAAGGGAGGCGCAACCAGGACGTATACAAAACCAAACTACACAAGACTAAAACTATTAACAAAGTCCACAAAAGAATGATCTATGCTATCTGCCTCGCCCATAGTTATTAAAGGCGGAAGGCGAGAGGCGGGCGAGAGGTCCATTTTTGAGGCGAAAGGCGAGGCGAGGGACAGGCGACCGAAAGGCGAACAAGGCGAAAAATTAAGAAAAATAGCATATATATATATATATATATATATTAATTTTATTGTGACATAATCCAAAACATATAGTTTTTATATTTCAAATAAAAGAGTAAGTATTGTTGTATTTTATTTTTCATAAATACACAAGCAAATAGTTTTTATATTTCATAAAAACAGTAAAAAGACATTTCAGACATAAGCAGCAGTGTTACTAATAAAAAACTGATTAGCTGTAGGCCTGTAGCAATGTATCAAATTGTTGCATTTTTTTTATAAAAAACACAAACAAACTGATTACAGCCTGTAGGCCTGTAGCAGTGCATCAAATTGTAGGAAATACAGAGTGAAAGAAGCATAGAAATAGTTTTTCATTTCATAAATACACACACAAAAAACAACAAAGTAAACAGAAACATAGTTTAAAGAATGAAAGAAGCAGAGTAGAAGTCAATTTAACCAAAAAAAAGAAAGAAGAGAAACTAAAAAGTTTCTTGAAGACTCAGTAAAGAGTCAAAAACAGAGTAAAAAAAGTGAAGAAAAGAAACAGGAAGAAGTCGAATTATCATGCAATTTAGCCACAAAAAAAGAGAAAGTTACCTGGTTGTCTGATTGTTAAAGACGACAGACTGACAGAGTCGAGGACTCGAGGGTGAACAACCGAAGGCTGTTCTGCGAATCCCAAACAGGGTCGACAGTCACGAACGAACTGTGCTCTGTCTCTGTTTAGCGACCAGAAGGTATTTGTATCTCTCCTCAAAGTTGAAGAGTCTAATTGGAAGTCTAAAAGTCCAAGTCGCACGTGGGGGTAAGATGGTAAGTGTGTTTCTTTTAAGTTAAAACCCTAAAAAACTTTTAAAATGCGTCATATTAAGTTTTTTCTAGAATGTTCGCCTTTGTCCGCCTCTTCTCGCCTCTCGCCTCTTCAAAAGGCGAGAAAGGCGATCGCCTAGCGTCGCTTCTGTGTAATCGCCTCGCCTGGACCTACAAGGGGCGCAACCCCCTCGCCTCGCCTCTCGCCTTTTGTAACTATGGCCTCGCCAGCCTCATAACACCGGTGAAAAAGATTGTGCAACAGCTGGTCCTTTAATTGGTCCATCACCCGTTCTACACTATCAAAGGCCCTGCTATTTCTCTCGCACCAAACAGTCCATATACCACGCGGGACTGCCTCCAAAATGGAATTTCTCCTCCTGCGTTTAAATAAAGACCAAAAACAAAAGGAGTTCCTTCACGGATCTAGGCATCACCCACTGAATGTTAAACATCCTAAACACCATATTCCAAAGATATGTCACAACTGGACAGTGTAGTAGAAGATACTAATGATATTGAGCTACTTAAAATGTCATTTTCTTAAAAAGTTTTACTTTCAAACGGGAACTCTTTGCCGGAAACGGAGGGAATATCTTACAGCCAAATCAACGTTATGACAACGTAAGCATAAAAAAATCCCAAGAAAATACACAACTCAATTATGCTTTGCATCGACTGCTTGGAGCAAAGTAGAGTATGCAAAAAGTACAGGGTATTCTGATGTCAAACTCCTAACGAGAGAGGTATTCATGGCGGTGGCTCCAACTGAAACTTATATTAGTAAAGTTTTGGAATTATCTCTTTGTTGCAACAGCCTACTCTTCAAAGGAAAGTAGGAAACAAAACAATAACAGAATGCTCATACAGTTCTGAAGTCAACGGAAACTTATATTAGTTAAGCTTCGGAATTATTTCTTTATTGCAACAGCCTACTTTTCGAAGGAAAGTAGGAAACAAAACAATAAAAGAATGCTCGTACAGTTCTGATGTCAAATTTCATAGTCTAGCATCAACTAGTTTTCAAAATAACCAGATTTTTATATCACAAAATGCAAAATAGGCTAACAATTCTATTTTGAAAAAAGGTCCTTGCTACCATGCACATTCTAAAAGGCGATTCCAAAATTCGATTCCAAAATTAAAACCACTTTTAACCTAGAGGAGCATTGCACCAAACAGAATCTAAGAGCACAAAAACCGTATAAAAATATACATCCTTCACTCCAGGTGCCTGAGTCACTCATTCCTTGAGAGTTGAGACAGTTAACAAATAAACTATTTACTTGCATAAAGAGCAAGAAGGTGATTGGTGGCAGGTATATCAACCTCAACCAATTTTTTCCTTGAGATCAAAAGAGGTCAAATTGTTTTATGCATTCAACTCGCTCCACGGCAAGAGAAGCACATTTACACTGGCAACAACATGCAACTACAAAATATAAGAGTGCATTTATCATCTCGTAAAAGATTCATCTCCTAAAAGAAAAAACTAAGAATAACTCAAGAAAATCTACACATAAATGAATGCTTAGAACGGAATGTAGAAGTGATAAACTCTCTTATACTAAATCTTTTATAGCTCTGGCCATGGTGTCAGGCTTGTCGGCCATTATGACCTTTCACTGCATATACAAATGACACGATCACTATTCTTTAGTCATGTAATCTTCAATCTTGTAGGTTTTTTATGATCCATGCATGCTAACCATCAAAAAACTGTTGCATCAACTTCAAAAGGACCATACCTTGACCATAATTATTACCGCTTCATTTTCCCTATTCCCCTGGCCTAACTGATTAATGTAGAAACAAGATCAACAATTAACTTACCTCTACCACTATTTGTATCATAATCCAAACTTCCGACAAAGTTTCTTTCCTGCTCAAGAATCTTTCACACGAAACAACTCTACTTCCCTGCCATAAACATCCCGAATCCTGGAGTTGTAGCACAAGATATTGACATCTACTATACTCTAAGAACTTCCCTGCCAAAACCTCAAAACTCCTAAAGTGGCAAACACCATAAACATTGCTTCCCTGGCGAAAACTCAAACACCTAAAGTGCCAAACATCATAAACATTTTGTAATGGTCTAAGCAAATATCATCCTCAATACATTGGTCCTTTTTCTTTCCTTTTTTTTGTGATAAGTAAAAAAAAAAGGAGCAATGTTTTATTGAGTCTCTCTTACAAATTCTCCTTTTGTATAGATTCACTGTTTCTCCCTCTCTTTTTTTTTCTTTTCAACCCGCTTTGGCAATTTGCAGGACGAGGAGTTACTTGATCTTCTAAAATACCTTATCATAATCATAATCTAGGTTTTAGATCTTAAAACAGGTTCTCAATATGTTCATGCCATTAACCTGGAGAAATCGCCAACATAATCGTGAAATTTACCAATAACCACAAAACCCTCCTAGTATTGCCACTTCATATCATTTTCTACGTCTACAAATTCAACAAACACATACCCACTTTCTAATTCTTTTTTTTACATATAAAAAGAAGCTTTCAATAGAAGAAATACGAAAAAAGAGTGGATAAGATATCCACCATCACAACAGACTACAACTCAAAAAGACAAAATAGACCAGCTCACCATAGTTGTCAACGTCGAGAGGCGCTAAAAAGGTAATAGGTCCATATTTGAGGCGAGAGGCGAGGCTCTAAAAAGGCGCTCACGGAAACAATACTAAGGAAAAATACGTAAAATACATATAACTTTAACAAATTTCAATAAAACATGTTATAAGTGAGAATAATACATGAAACTAAGTTCTAACATACTATAAATAACACAAATTAAATATAGAACAGAGTAAAAAAATCAGAAAGAGACAATTTTTTGAAGTTGAACAGAGTAATTATAGAACATAGCAAATTTCTTTCAAAAAGAGAAACATTTTTTTAAAAATAGAAGTTGAACTCGAATTGAATGCCGTAAGTACTTATCGAAGTATTTAAGTTAAATAGAAGAAGAAGTTAAATAGAAGAAGAACAGAGTATTAAAAAAGTTAAAGAAAGCTGTTCAAAATTTTCGAAGTCAGTGGGTCTCAAACATAATGAGAGCTTACTTGGAAGTTGGAATTGATTGGTGCGAAGAAGAGGGAAGCCAGTCGACACTCGAAGAAGAGGGAAGCCAGTCGACGACACTCGAAACCCTAGTTGAAGTCGCAAATTGAAGTCGAATCAGCACGGCAAAATTGAAACCCTATTTACGCACGTAAGTCGTATCGGGAGTCTGTCTTTGGATATGTCATCTGATTTGGGAAGGGTATGCTAACATATATACCAAAAGGCCGAACTACGTCATTTGGTCTATCAGAAATTAAAATGAAAAAAGAAAAAACTTAAGTGAGCAACTTTCACGAATTTTTAACGCCTCACGAGACTTTCCAAAAGGCGCTAAAGGCGTCGCCTTTTAAGCGCTTCTTGCACATCGACTCGCCTGGGATGTATGAGGCGCTACACCCTCGCCTCTCGCCTCGGCGCTCGCCTTTGACAACTATGCTAAACACACCAAGAGCTGCCTGACAATCCCTAGTCAAATCGGCCAAAGGCAAACCCTTAAACATCTCTAATGCCTTAGCCCATTGAGAGGCAACAAAAATAGCACACTCCCACAGCAGAATTAATGCTAATTCTCTGCTATCGAAAATCCTACAATTTCTTTCCATCCAGATACACCAAAATACTGCGAACATGCCACAACTCCACAGCATCTTATTATCTTTCCCTTTTCCAAAACCCCTCCATTTTTGAGCGAACAAATCTTCCATAGTTTGTGGACTAACCCAAGACTCACCAAGCATTGCAAAGTGTGGACCTCACAAGAACTAAGACACTTTATAACGAATGGGTGCAGATCCATCTCACTAGCCTCCATGCAAAGGCTACACACATCAAGACTCAATGCTGTTTTAGGGCACCTCTTTTGCTTGCATAGTTAGCAGGAATAACTTCAAGGGGGTTGAGTTCTTGCTTTGCTAGGAATTCCCCCTCATTTATATCTATTTTGATTGGTTAATAAGAAAATGTTTACAACTACAAAATGCAAGCTATACAAGACAAATTTCAAATTTTTAGCTGGAAAAACTTTAAATTACAATATGCAGCTCAACAAAAATAAGACTTTTAAAATGACGGCTATTATTATTATCAATATTAGAAAATCAGAGACAAAAATTTCACCAATTTGGCAATTACTCAACAAGGGAAATAACTTGCAAGAACAAGAACAAGAACAAGAACAAGATGTCTACCGACAGACTGAGTGAAAATGTTTAGATAGATTTAAATGCCTCGGTAATAAAAAATATAAATTAGAGTAAAACTTGAAGCAAGTATATAGCAGAGGTACCTCTCATTCCTGTTAAGCCGAGCACCAAAGTAGAAAGCAACAGCGAGCAACCATGAATCAGTGTGCACCGCCACCAAAGACAGCCAGTCCCTCCTGTGCATCCCATCTCTTGCAAAATTAATACCCAATGCTGGTTCCGGAAGCTCCGGAGGAACTTCTTCCGCCGGCAGCGTAACTTCCCATGTCTCATTTGGATGTCCATAGAGACACAAATTCTCCTTCTCTGTGAAAAGAGAAAAACCATACTTAATCAACTTAATGTGAAACTTAGTAAAGCAAGGAGCTCATAACTGAAACTGAGAATTCTTAATGTTCCCTCCCAAAATTCATCCCCGCCCCCAAAAAATTAATTAAAAATATTAGGAGTTTACCTCCATAAAAGTTTTGCATTTGAGAACCCCAGTCATGGATTTCTGGAAGTTGTTGAGGCATTGGCAAGAAAGTTTTTCAAAAGAAATAAACTTTTCACAAGTTCCCCCAGACACTCACAAATGAAATTAAAATCAATGCACTTAAATCATACTTTTGTAACTACATGAATACGAACTCCATCAAAATTTTAAATTTGCGAATTTTAACTCTACAGCGTTCACGGAGAGATTGAAATCACAAATTATTATATCGTGAAACGGCAAGTAAGATAGAGGAATAGGGAAAAAGAACCTGGATCGCAAGTAGAGTAAAATTCATCAACATCTGAGAAGGAAAAAACAAAAGACAGAAAAAGAAACGACACAGTTAAATTGCAGAGTTGATATTAGGGAAAATCAAATTACGAAACAAAATTAGGGTTTAGAGAGGGCATTTGAAAGAATAAAAGTAAAAAAATAGAAGTACCGTAGGTAAGAGCACGAACGATGCCGGCACGGCGGGCGCTGTAATCTTTGAAGATCTCTTCGACGGTGCGGGGACTCGAAGAGATTGCTGTAGCCATTTCCATACGGTTCCAGATCTTAGAAAAAGCTTGAAAGAGGATCGGAGAGAGGAGAGAGATCGACGGTTAGGATGATTCCGACATAGATTTAAGGTTGAGTTGGGAGAGATCAGTCGGGGAGGAATTGTTTGTTGGGTAGTTAGGTGTCAGAGAAGAGAAGTGAAGGGGGAGCGTGCTAATGGAAGCACTGTGCCGGATTTTTGGACCTTTTACTTTTGGGGTTTGGATTGGGGGGATCGACTTATATGCAGCCGTTCTGTCTCGCTTTGGGCCCTTGGGGATTTGGATGAATTGCCTTGGAATTTGTTTGTGAAAATTGCGGGCCGTACAATTTGTTGTATTTTTAATCGTTTTTAGTATCCTACATTTTTAATATGCAGCTAAAGTTTACTTATTATGAATGTGATGAATCATTTGATAAGCGATGTACTCACTTATCATTACGATTTATTAATTTTGATTTAGTGGTTTCAAAAAAAAAAAAAAAAGGTATTAAAGTGATTTAAAATTCGTTAAGGTGGACTAGCCTGATTTTCTTTTGTTTATTTTTTTAGAAAAATGTTGATCGGTATATTTTAGTGGATTTTCACCTGCTTTAGCCTTCAATATTTTTTCAAACAGCTACACAGTAATTTCATGCATCGTGATGCAAAATTGTTGTATCACATTGATAAATGCATGCATCGCCCGATATCTCAAAGGAATATGTATAGCCTTATTATATGATGCATTGTGATGCATGAAAATGTTTTTTAACGATTTGAAAAATATCGAAGACAAAAGTGGTTGAAAATTCGTTAAAGTGTATTGGCTCGAATTCTCTTTCCCCCCCCCCCCCCCCCCTTTCCTTGTCTATCCTATTGGGTTCGCTAGATTGCGGGCTAATCGCTGCGGAAATTTTAATTTAAAAAAAAACATGTATACAATATACAAAAAGATAGCCCCAAAAACCCTGTAGCGATTTAACAATTGTGCATATCGTGCAAGTATAAAAACGGAGGTTTTGGGTCTTACCGAAAACCGCTTCCAAAAGCTTTCGATCGATGAAGATGTAGAAACAATTAATTGTCGACTCTGTTAAATTTGGTGATTGAATGATTGAAGAACTTGCCGGACCACCACCATTGACGGTGGTGGCCGGAGGAGAGAGAGGAAGATGAGAATACGCAGAACTCGGCCAAAGAAAGAAAGAGAGATTGATATTATTGAAATTGAATTCTCTACTAAAATAAAACTATTACACCACTATTTATATCTAAAAACAAAGTAAATAGACTAACTAACTAATTGGGCCCAAATGGGCTTACATTGAAATGGGCCTATATTTTCAACACACCCCCTCAACTCGAACATGCAACTATTGTGAAATGATCGAGTTGGAGAAGTGCAAACAAATGAGCCTTAATGGGCCGGGCCTCTTGGGCCAATACACATCAAATGAGCCTATACGGCAAATGGGTCTATACGGCAAATGTGCCTATACGGCAAATGGGCAATGAGCCTATACGGCAAATGGGCCTATACGGCAAATGGGCCTCTATGGGCCAGAGTAGTAACAATCTTTATCAAGATGTCAATCAAGTTGATCGAAGCCCAAAAACGGATCACCTCGAACAATTGTAGTAGATGTAGTGCAAGTTGATCGGAGCCCACAAGACGGATCACCCCGAACACTTGTAGTAGTGGTAGAACAAGTTGATCGGAGCCCTCAAACGGATCACCCCGAACACTTGTAGTAGATGTTGAGAAGCCCAAACAGGAGTCAATCCCCGAAAAGCTTGCTCGATCAATGGCTAGTAGAAGAAGAAGTATCCAAAACGAACTTTTCTGTCCTAAAGATTACATCCTTAATCCAATAATGTGAATCGGACACCGACCACACAGTGATATTAAAACCAAGTCAACATTTGACTTTGGTCAAATCAAGAAGTTCAAACAAGAACATCCAGTAGAAGGCAATGAGAAGAGTAATTGAGTCTCTTAACCTTGATAATTTGAGAGAAAGAAACTCGGATGGAACATTTTCCAAAGAATCAGATTGTAGAAACTCGACCAACCATAAAATTGTGCTGGCCGACAATGAATTCTCCGAAGAATGCTAACAAAATCGGAGAGGGCAGTGAGTTAATCAATTAAGAATTTCCATGAGAAATCTTGAATTTCTTGAGTTCTTGAACAAGAAGATTTAATTGCAATGATTTGATTGTAGAGATTTGATTGTAGACGATCGGGACAAAACTGAATGAAATTTTGAAGCAGGCAATGCAAGGAGTATTTGACTTGGGCCTGCTTTGTCGGGCCTGAAGAAGAGAGGCCTTGGTCATGGAAATCATTCTTGTATAAAGATTGACCAGAGTGGGAGCTCAAAGATTTTGGAGCTAGGTAAGGCTACAGTGATGAAGCATTGCTCATTGCCAGCCCGTGATCTTCGTCTTTTGGATCCTCTTTTCATTTACCCCTCCACATTACTGGGCAGAGAGAAGGCTATATCGTGGTAAGTCTTGAACAAATTAGATGTGTACTTAAATACAAATCGGAATTGTGCAAACGCCTTCAGATAAACAAAGAACAATCGGATGATCTACCTTTCGAATTCAGGGCATTGGAGCTGGCTTTGGAGCTAACACGCTTGACCCTTGATGCTCAGGTGAAAGAGTTGGAGATTACCAAGGCCAGTGTTTCTCAAGAAATGCTTGCACAAATGCATTATAGTCTGATGAGAGAATGCCGCCGGTGATGTCTCACCGTTGGTTCGTTGCCGCCGGCCTTTATCGGACCAGTCAGATAGTGAGAGAAATGAGATCTTGATTTCAAGAAATTTATTGAAGTGTGCTTGATTGAGAGGTTATCTTGATTTGGGTAGGGAGGATCTTGCCATTGGAGAAGAGCTGATCGGCAGATGAAATTTGTTGTGCGACAATGCAGAAATCGAAATCAAGGGAGGAAAAGGGTAATAGAAATGAATCTGTCCTCGAAATTTGTTGTTCGAGTTGGGTGTATTTGAAAGTCCATCCAACCGAGTATTGGAATAATTTTCATTTCGAGCATCTGTCAAATCGTCTAGCTGCATAGGTTCTCATTAAAATTGAAGTCAACATCAATTGGCCATACCTTGAGTCAAAGAACTTTAAAGGATACCATTTGTCCAGGTACAATGCACTCTGGCCCTGCTGCTTCAACTGTGCATCACGAATTAGGATTGGGTCGCCGGTCCTGACGGCTTGGAGCCAGTCGAGGCGGTCACGGAGCTTGGGGATGTCGGGGAAGAAGTCGCGCTCGATGATATTCTCGATTGCGGCGACGTATGTGTCCTCGTCGAGGACAATATTTGAGTGCCTTCTGGGGTTCTGGATTCGCGGGACCACCAACACCGGCGGCAGCTCGGTACGAGCATGGCAGAAGAACGATCTTGCCGATAGGGCCAGAAGACGGAAACAATCTTGAACTATAATCAGCCCGATACCGATGATGGTGTGGACTGAACAGTTAATTTGCTGAGTTTGTGGACAGGATTCACGGTAGAAATCTTATTCGAGTGGTTTGGAACTATTAGATTCTTCGACCTTGTTCTTAACCACTTCGCTTGAAAAGAACCAAGACGGTGCTCGAATACGAGAAGTAGATGAAGAAGGCAGATTAGTCTGGTCATGGTTTGGGGTTTCTTGGAGAAACAGTGATTTGATTTTGATTAAAGGATGATGGGTTTCTCTTTCTTGGATTCTTGGGCGGTTGTTCAGATGAGTTGGACTTAAACCGAAAATGGATGTGAGGGATGGCCGGCTGGTAATTGCAGAGACGGTTCACTTGAATAGAATCATTGGAAGATTTGGGGATCGCAATCATCAAGCTCTGATACCATGTTAAATTTGGTGATTGAATGATTGAAGAACTTGCCGGACCACCACCATTGACGGTGGTGGCCGGGGGAGAGAGAGGAAGATGAGAATACGCAGAACTCGGCCAAAGAAAGAAAGAGAGATTGATATTATTGAAATTGAATTCTCTACTAAAATAAAACTATTACATCACTATTTATATCTAAAAACAAAGTAAATGGACTAACTAACTAATTGGGCCCAAATGGGCTTACATTGAAATGGGCCTATATTTTCAACAGACTCGTACACCAATTTACTTGTAGAGGTCCACACGTCCTCCTCCAAAATTAGTCTACACGAATAGATGAATTCACCGAGTCAAAACTTCGCTGGCAACTTTAACTCGTTTTGTTCAATCTCATAAATCAAGATTTGTATTCTTGACTTTTTGTGAAGATTAAGAAGATTAATGTTTTCTAGTTATTTCTTAAAAGGAAAGAGAAAAACTCAAGACATTTAAATAGGAGGGGGTAGTCATTATTATCTACCAAAAATAAAGTCTTTAATACTCATTCATTTTTGAAAAATATAACTCACATGAGAGTTAATGGTGGTGGCCATTTTCTTTCTTAAAGAAAAATTAATACGTTTTCTAATAACGTATTATATTAACTCTCTAACAAATTAATATCCTAATGTGTGCTACATCTAATGTATACAAAAAATTGTGTATAGATTCAATAGTGGAAAAATATGGTAATACAATTAATACCATATATTGCCTTATTAGAATAACATTTATCTAATATTTGCAACACTACCCCTCCTTTTTTCATTTCTTTCAAATTAACTAGACGGACTCTACTAACGAACCTAATTAAATATTGGATTGGACTTTAAAAAAATAAAAATAAAAATCTCATCAATTAATCTGAATTAATTGACCAAGCCCAAATTTAATTAAATCGATCAAATCAATTTCATCTATCAATTAATCTCTACTAGTCATCTGCGTCCAACAATTTGGATCAATTCTTTTATTGAACAAATGAATTCTTCTATTCTTAGTGTGTGACCCTTTAGGTTCACAACTAATGCTAGTTGTAGGCTTACAACTATTTTGTAACTTACGAATAACAATTTATTCTATTAAATAATTCAATTAGTTAATATACTTGAAATTAATTCATTAATTTTAAGAACCTACAAATCGTGGGAACACCTAGCAAGTAGCACGAATACCTAGAAATAGGTGAAATAGCGAGTAAACATATTTCAATTATGAGTGCATACATGTACAGTCATTTCGACATCTAATTTCCTGATTAAATCTAGGATATGGATTATAAGTCAAAATCCAATTGATTTCATAGCTGTGATTCCATTTCAAGTACCAATGATTCCTTTATGAATCAAATTCATCATGCCTTGGCCAAGGTCTTCGAATCATGAACTATGAAAAACACAGGAAATTCTCTTATCATTTGACAAGTGTCGAATTATATGTTAGCCACTGATTAACCTCCGTGCACACTAATGCAACACCCAAAATACCCCTTTGCGATTGTCAAGCAATCAGAAAGTAAATCAAAGTGTTACATGATGTACACAAGCTTACTACTGTGCCTCAATTCAGAGGACTAATCATGTATTATCGCAACGTGAAAAATTGTTAATTTGACAAATAAAACTTCCATTTAAGAATTCTCAACTAGTTATGTTCAGTGAACTTGTTCTCTAACAAGCACCTACAATATATGTACTTGCGTCACAACGCTGATGCTAATGAAATAGAACATCCTCGTCATACGAGCATACATCATACGCGTAAGTCTCACAAGGTTATTCAATGTCCTTGTCTTGAAAAACCAACCGACTTAGAACAAATTTAAGACCAAAACCCTATAAGCATATTTCATGATTTCCATCAAATGCGCAACCATGCTCCATAGCTAAAATTAGTTTAAGGACTTTATCATATATTTATAAACAATTAATAATATAAATATAAGATAAATAAATGCCTTCATTTAAATATAAATTCCAATAAAATTGTTTTACAAGTAGAATAAAAATCAAATCTAATTGGAACGACGGGCATTCTACTCTAACAATCTCCCACATGCCCCTCGTTCCAATTTCCCATATATTTTAGGTCCATCTTCTTGAAATGTTCGTCAAATATCTTCTGTGATAGGGGTTTAGTCAACGGTTCTACATTTTTCTGCTGAAGCGACTCGATCCACAACGACGTCGCCTCTACTAATGATCTCTCTAATCAGGTGGCATCGCTTCATTATGTGTTTGGATCTTTGATGAGATCTCGGCTCTTTTGCTTGAACTATAGCTCTGTTGTTATCACAATATTGGATCAACAGCGGATGGAACTACACCCAACCCTTGGATGAAGTTTCGTATCCAAACAACCTCTTTTGTTGCATCTGATGCAGCTATGTATTCAGCCTCAGTAGTAGAGTCTGTAGTCGTTTCTTGTTTGGAACTTTTCCAACTGACCGCTCCTCCATTAAAGGTAAATACATACCCAGACATTGATTTTGAGTCGTCTACATCAGACTAAAAACTAGAGTCAGTGAACCCCTCTAATTTTAATTCTCCATTGTCGTATACCATAAAGATATCCTTAGTTCTTCTTAAGTATTTAAGAATCATCTTAACGGCCTTCCAGTGTTCATCCCCTGGATTGGACTGATATATGCTCGTGACACTCAGAGCATGTACAACATCAGGCCTTGTACACAACATTGCATACGTTATGCTCCCAATAGCGGATGCATAAGGTATGCGAGACATTCTTTCTCTTTCCTCAGGAGTCTTGGGAGACATTGTTTTAGAAAGTGAAACGCCATGACTCATTGGTAGGTATCCACGCTTAGATTCCTCCATACTAAACCTCTTTAGCATTTTGTCTATGTACATGGATTGGCATAGTCCTATCTTCCTTCATGATCTATCTCTGTAGATCTTTATCCCTAGGATAAAGGATACATCTCCCAATTCCTTCATGGAAAACTGTTTAGACAACCACTCCCTTATTGACTACAACATACCTACATCATTACTGATGAGTAGAATGTCGTCAACATATAAAACAACAAATGCAACTGCGCTCCCACTAACCTTCTTGTAAACACATGGTTCATCCGGATTCTTGCGAAAATCAAACGTTTTGATCGCTTCATCAAATCGAATGTTCCAACTCCTAGAAGCCTGTTTGAGTCCATAAATGGACCTTTGGAGTTTGTAAACCTTTTGCTCACTTTCATTGGATATGAAGCCTTCTGGCTACTTCATATAGATCTCTTCCTTAATGTTTCCATTAAGGAAAGCAGTCTTCACATCCATTTGCCATATCTTATAGTCATAATACGCTGATGTGGCTAGTAAAATTCGAATGGATTTAAGCATTGCTACTGGTGAAAAAGTTTCCTCATAATCAACACCTTGTTTTTTAGTATAACCTTTCGCAACCAGGCGTGCTATATAGGTTGCTACCTCTCCATCTACTCCAAGCTTCCGCTTGAAGACCCATTTGCAGCCAATGGGAATAATTCCTTGTGGTGGGTCCACTAAGGTCCAGACCTTGTTGGAGTACATGGAGTTCAGACTGCATGGCTTCTTTCCATTTCTTGGAGTCGATGTCTGATATCGCCTCTCCATAGCTCTTTGGATCATTATCCAAAATAAGTCCCTCTTATTTGTTCTTTAACAAAAAAAATCAGTTTTTCAGGTGCTTTTGACACCCTTACTGATTTTCGAAGAGGTTGTGTTTCAGATGGTCCAACTTCAGCTGGTCTGTTATCTACGACAATATTGGGAATATTCTGTGGTTCTTGAATTTCTTCAAGCTCCACAACCCTGCCACCCTTTTCATAAAGAAATTCTTCTTCAAGAAAAGTGACATTCCTCGAAACAAACACTTTTTGTTCCGAAGGGTCGTAGAAATAGTATCCAATAGATTCTTTTGGATACCCCACAAATTTACATAATTTGGATCTCATATCCAACTTATCTCCCCCTTGCTGCTTCACATAAGCATCACACCCCCCACCTTAAGGTACTTGCAGGAAGGTGTCTTACCACACCACATGTCATATGGTGTATTGGGCATGACTTTACATGGCACTCTATTCAATAGATATGTTGTCGTTTCTAAGGCATAACCCTAGAATGAAAGAGGTAAAGTTGTGAAACCCATTTTCGATCGAACCATGTCCAACAGAGTTTGATTCTTACGCTCCGAAACTCCATTGAGTTGCGGAGTAGCAGGAGGAGTCCACTGTGAGAGAATTCCATTCTCCTTTAGATAATCAAGAAACTCGGTACTAAAGTATTCTCCTCCTCGATCAGATCGAAGAGTCTTAACACTGTGACCAATTTGTTTCTCCACCTCGCACCTAAATTCTTTGAACTTTTCAAATGCTTTGGATTTGAGCCTCATAAGGTACACATATCCATACCTAGAATAATCATTGGTAAAAGTTATGAAGTAGTGATAGTTCCCACGTGCACTAACACTTAGTGGTCCACAAACATCTATATGGATCAAATCCAACAAACCATCGGCTTACTCCGCTTGTCCAACAAATGGTGATTTGTTCATTTTTCCTTTTAGACACGATTCACATGTTGGTAACTTTTGCTCATCCATAAGGTCGAGTTTTTGTACCAACTTGCGCATCTTTTTTTTTTCTGAAATGTGACCTAATCTAGCATGCCAAAGAGTGGAAGAACTTTGATTATCTAATTTTCTTTTCTTATTTTGTTGAATTGTAAATATGGAGCTATCAAGATTAACAGTGTACAAACAATTTGTCAAATAACCGGTATATTTAAAAACAGAATCCTTGAAAATGGAACAACTTTCATTCTCAATAATAAACTTAAAACCTTCTCTATCCAAAACAGAAACAGAGATAATATTCTTAACAATATCCGGAACATAAAGACAATTGTTCAAACACAAATTAAAACCATTTTCTAAAGTAAGATAAATAGTCCCAATAGTTGATGCAACAACTCTTGCTCCATTCCCTATCCTAAGGACCTTGTCCTTTCTGTCCAGTTTCCTGCTTCTTGCCATTATCTGCAAATCATTACAAATATGTGAGCCACAACCAGTATCTAATACCCAAGAAGCATCATTAACAGATAAATTAACTTCAACAAAATATATACCTAAACTTTTCAGGTTCGCAAGGTACACCTTGCAGTTTCTCTTCCAATGCCCTAATTTGCCGCAATGGTTGCATTTGTCATCGGTTTGAGAATTGACCTTTTTCTTACCTTTGTCCTTTGCCTTCTTGTTGGGCTTCGAGGAACTCTTTCCTTTCCACTTCCTCTTATTATTAGACTTTGGAGTCTTTGAACCAGAAGAGGATCCAACAAGGAGGACCGGTTTATTCTTCTTGATAATGGATTCAACCGTTGTCAACTTATTCACCAACTCAGGGAGACTAGTTTCCATAAAGTGCATGTTAAAGTTAACAACAATGAGTCAAATGAGGGAGGCAGAGATTGCAACACAAGGTCCACATATAGCTCATTGTCCATAATGACTCCAAGGGACTCGAGCCTTTCAATGAGTGATATCATCTTTATTCCATGGTCATGGACTGAAGAACCCTCAGTCATACGACTTCTGAAAAGCTCCTTAGATATCGGATATCTCATTTGCCTTACACTCTCTCCATACAACTCTTGTAGGTGAACAAGGATCTCATGTGCAGTGTGAATAACATCATTCTACCTTCGCAGCTCAACTGACATTGATGCTAACATGTAGCATCTAGCTTGGAGATTGTCATCGACATGACGAAGATATTCTCCATAGGCATCTGATACCTGGTCCTCAGGCGGTGGAGGAGGTATTGTGTCAAACACATAAGCTTTCTTCTCAAATTCAGGAACAATCTTTAGGTCTCTCAACCAATCATTAAAGTTTGGGCCAGTTAACTTGTTTTGCTCAAAAATTGATGTGATTGGATTCTTAGCCATTTTAGTAGAGTTATCTACAAAATAAACGAAGCAGAAAATAAGTAAACTATGGAATATATATTTACATTCAATATAAGGTCTTTCATATTAAATGTCTCCCACTATTTTATTTAAAACTATAAACCCCAAAATATATTTTAGAAAATCAAAATTTTCTTAGTGGGCTTGAAGCCCAATAAAAATATTTCACACCCCAATTTTACGAGCCCATGAAATATTTCCATTAGTAATCAACTCTTTGACAATTGTATCAATATACAACCCTCAAGATTATTTTGCTTCATCTTTTCCCATATACCCCAATTTTATGAGCCCATATGGTACTAAATGTCAAACAAAACCCATCAAACCATCGTGTAGATGGAGTATTTAGAGTCCCACGACTCGCGGCCAACCTAAAAACAAGTCCATCCCACGAACATCTATATGCTTGGTAGGGATCACATCTTTCTCACATAAATCACTCCACGACTCATGGCCAATGACTAAAAGCGGTAGCATCGTCATGTCATCTACCTTTGATGGAAGGCATGGAACAATATGTCTAACATATCTTTATCCATATTTGTTTGATATAAATTTAATCAAATTAAATTTCTTTTAAGTTCCAAAAACTTAGGGTTTTCCTTTCAAGACCTCATCCAATTAATTTATTAGGTGAATTTATATATAACACAATATATCATCATATGAGCGCAATCATAAAGCATTAAATAAATCTAGCATACTACCTATGCAAAAACGGTGGAATGATCATGGCCAACCTATGCGACCCATTTGAGCCAAAAATGGTTCATGGTCAATCTAAGGGACAAAATTAATAGAACTACTTCTATTACATTTTATTATAATTACCTATACAAGCATGTGCCTTCAAATTCTATTATATTATATTTGTAAGATCTACCCACACAAGCGTGGGTCTTCGCATCGAACGTCCTCCAATTCAAAAATTAAAGAAACTCACCACCTAGTCTACTCTCAATGCAAAAATGTAAAGAACTTACAAATAATAGAATAAGAGGCTCGCAGGCCCCAAAAACCCAAAGATAAATACATCCAATCACATTGGTCATAAGCTCATGATCATCCCGAAATAAATCATGCTAAGCATTTATCACATGAAATAAAGCACATAAAATTTGCTAATTATATGTGTCAATTTTAATTTTGGGATAAACATTTCTTGATAATCCATAATAACTATTTTATTAATCTTTAAAACTAACCCTTTAATTTTAAAGACCGAATAAATCAAGAATATTGAAAAGAAGAGAAACTGTAAGAGGCCATGACTGGGAAAGAAAAGTTTCAAAAACATTTCTCATGTTGATCAAATCTTGCACCAAAAAGTCCCTTGGTGGAATATAATAATATTAAAGGTTGTTTTGATTTCTAAAATCAAACAATCATCCCCTCATGCACAGTACACACCCAAAGAACAAAACTAATCAAGGATTCATCAACTCTTGGATTCTTGATTCATAAGTCACAGCATGTGGATAGTGAACAATACTGGAAGCACAAATCAAAGCTCCCAACGGACGCCCATTTTTTTATTTTTTTTCTCTTTCATTGAATTCAAAATTCTTGAGATTTAAAAAAAATTTAAAACTTAAATCAAGAAATCAAATTTCTTCTTCGTTCTTGTTTTCCGATTTCAATCATTTATCCCAAATCTAAATTTAAAAAACATATTTTATGACACATACAAATATCCATTAAACATATTTTAACAGATTAAACATGCTTAAAAACGCAAATGAACTTGCACAATTGCGAAACCGTGGATCTGATACCACTGTTGGGTTCGCTAGATTGCGGGGCTAATCACATCGGAAATTTTAATTAAAAAAAAACATGTATACAATATACAAAAAAATAGCCCCAAAAACCATGTAGCGATTTAACGATCGCGCGTATCGTGCAAGTATAAAAACGGAGGTTTTTGGTCTTACCGAAAACCGCTTCCAAAAGCTTCCGGTTGATGAAGATGTAGAGACAATCAATTGTCGGCTCGTACACCAATTTACTCGTAGAGGTCCACACGTCCCTCCTCCAAAGTTAGTACACACGTATAGATAAATTCACCGAGTCAAAACTTCGCTAGCAACTTTAACTCGTTTTGTTCAATCTTATAAATCAATATTTGTATTCTTGACTTTTTGTGAAGATTAAGAAGATTAATGCTTTCTAACTATTTCTTAAAAAGAAAGAGAAAAACTCAAGACAATCAAATAGGAGGGGGGTGGCCATTATTATTTACAAAAAATGAAGAGTCTTTAATACTCATTCATTTTTGAAAAATATAACTCACATGAGAGTTAATGCATGGTGGTGGCCATTTTCTTTCTGAAAGAAAACTTAATACGTTTTCTAATCTACTATGCAATAGAGCTCAGTGAGATAAAGAGCGGCTGAGATTGATTATTTTTACTTATATCAAACGGCTGTAATTTATTCCCCGCACAACCCTTATCCCTCTGCATCCCCCACTCCTTATAAGATAATCTTGATCTTAACCGTTTTTATCTCCCATCCCTTTATCTCTCTTTCAATCTTTCTTCAGATCTATCATCAATTTCTCTCACAGTTAATTTCGGGCGGTTTCTATCGATCACCCTCATTTCACCTCTTCGTATCTATCATCAGTTTCTCTCAGTGACCATAACCCCCGTTCTCCGCCTCCTCTCTCTCTCTCCTTTGTGACCCACCCTGATTCCACTCAATCCTGTTGGTGACAATTTTTGGAATAATCCCTGCACCTCTGTCTTCCTCCTCTTCATCTTCTTCATCTTCATCTTCATCATTGCCATATAGTTTATTGGTCTTTTGGGTCTTTTTGGTTTTCTTGGAGGGGCCAAAGCCTTTGGGAGAGTTGACGGTGGTTGAGAGGGGTGGTAGGTGTAAAAATCGAGTGTGGATTTGGTATTGCTTTGGTTTGAGAGTGGAGATTGGGAATTTGGAGAGGTTTTTGAGAGAGAGAGAGAGAGAGAGAGAGAGAGAGAGAGAGATCTTTACCTGAACTGGGGACAGTGGTGGTTGGATGAGGGAGCGAAGGGGGTTGAACTGGTAGGAGGGGGTTAAGTTCAAAGAGCTCTGAGCTCTGCTTTCTGTTGATCCGCCATTGTTACACAGAGTGTGAGTGATGTGTGTTTCCTGACTGAGAAAGATGATGGGTTTTTGATAGATTATTTTATCTCGCAATTAAGAGAAAGAGAGAGAGAAAGAGAGAAACGGAGAATCTGATTCTGCTAGGAGAAACGACGTGTATTAGTATTGGATCTGATAAACCCGTAGTCAAACTAAGTCAAATTGCAAGGTCCCAACTAAGGAGATGGGCGGCATGGAAAATCGCCGGAGAAGATGAAGGGATGGCAGTTGGGACTGAACAGATTTGAGCGAGGGAGATGGAGATGGTGTCGGGTTTGAGAAAGAAAATGTACTTTTTACTGTTTTTATCCGCTAAACTGATCGCAATTACTTTTCCCGAAATCACTTCCATATTTTCTGCATTCTATATTTTCTCCCTCTCCCTCTCTTTCGCTCTCTCCTCCACTCGCGTAAGCTTGACGAAACTTCTACTATTTATTCTCGATTATAACAAAGAGTCAACCATTTACATCTAGAAAAATGTTTTAATATGATGTATTGATCAGAAATTTTATTAGTATCCAATACATATCTCCGATGTGATTAATTTTGAAAGTTGAATCTATTTTCTGGATAATTTAGTTGTAATTGTAATTTGTAGTATTAATCATTTATTCTCTAATTATATATTTAAAAAAATCATTTATCCTCAAGTAGTTTTATGATTTGATCCAAGAGAACTTCCCTCATTTATCCTCAAGTAGTAGGTCATGGCAGAAATCTAGCAGTTTTGAACTTTCGGGTGAAGGTTAGAGTCTTAACAGTTAATGTAGCTGTTTTTAACAACTTTTTGGATTTTTTTTCTAATGGAAGAACAATTGTGTTAATGATTTACAGAATAGAGCCTAAATCTTTCTAGATGAGGTTTATTAAGCTTAAGATTCATCATGTGACTATGAGTTCTAATTTACTTTGGTTTTTCGAATCAATTTTTCTTTTGTTCGGATTTATTTATTAGAATCTTAAGCCCCCAATATCTTATTAAACCTCTTAAAAATAACATTTGTTTCAAAAAAATATTAATTTTCTTATTTTATATGTTTGTAATTTGTAAAACTATTATCTGGTACTCCTATATGAGTTTTTTTTCTTTCTAATTGGATTTGTATTTGGCTGATTTAATTGGATTTGTTATTATGGACTTGAAATGACAGTAGTTTTGATGCCTCGAAGACGACCACGTGGGAACAAATTGATGAGATCATAACCGTTGAGTTATTGTAATAATTTTGGACGACTAAAATGGATGCTCATGACTCTTAATTGTTGTCCTATATTCCTATTTAAGAATAAAAATAATTATTTTTTATATTGTCTTATTTACAAAGTTAAGAAAAGTACTAAAATTTTAAATTGAAAAATAGTCAATTTAAATCAATGGAAGTGATAATAATAATTTAAATTGAGTGTATAAAACAGTCTTCCGATTTTTAATGTTGTTAAGAAGGGTGGATTCATCTTTTTTTGTTTAACCATTTTTAAAAAATGTCTAAAACAAAATTTATTGAGTTTTTCTTTAAGTGGTTTGGGTTTTAAAATGGGTATTATCTTTTTTGGAAATTTTGTGGTTTAACTAAGAATATGTATAACCATTAATTGGGAATTCTTCCAATTTTTTATGTTATTAAGACCACTCTAAAAGATAAACTGTTTTTATTTTATTTTTTAAAAATTAGAATAAGTAATAATATGTATAATTACTAATTTGGAATTCTTCCGATTTTTTACGTTGTTAATAATATGTATAAAATATAAAATACACTTTTCATTAAACACATAGTCACTTTTTTATACCAACATAAAAAAGAGATATTAATTGTTTAGTGTCTATCTTCTACAATAAATCTATAATATAAAACAGGTTACGCGGTTAAAAAAAAATTAAAAAAATTAATACCCTTTGTGTATGTGTTAAAAAAAGTTTATATTTTAACAAAAGATTATTAATTGTATAAGGGCAAAGCTGGTTATCCTCCTCAAATTTATAATTTTATTTCTATTAATAAAATCTAACAAGGTATCGCCTCTGTTTCCTTAAAAAAAATTACAAATAAAAATTTTAATTTTTTTCTCCACTGTTGAATGATCATAATGTTTTAATTGATTATCGAGAAGTCTTCATTTTCAATTTGTTATTTTAGACTTTTTTGAAACATGATTAAAATATATATTGATTTATTTAAATATTGACACCCTCTAGTACTGACATCCCCCCCTACTCACACCGTGCCATAGGCACGGGCACAAAGACCAGTAACATATTATATTAACTCTCCAACAAATCAATACCCTAATGTGTACTACATCTAATGTATACAAAATTGTGTGTAGATTCATTAGTGGAAAAATAAGGTAATGCAATTAATACCATATATTGTCTTATTAGAATAACATTTATCTAATATTTGCAACACTACCCCTCCTTCTTCTCATTTCTTTCAATTTAACTAGACGGACTCTACTAACGAGCCCTAATTAAATATTGGGTTGGACTTTAAAAAAATAAAAATAAAAATCCCATCAATTAATCTGAATTAATTGACCAAACCAAAATTTAATTAAATCGATCAAATCAATTTCATCCATCAATTAATCTCTACTAGTCATCTGCGTCCAACAATCTGGATCAATTCTTTTATTGAACAAATGAATTCTTCCATTCTTAGTATGTGACCCTTTAGGTTCACAACTAATGCTAGTTGTAGGCTTACAACTATTTTGTAACTTACGAATAACAATTTATTCTATTAAATAATTCAATTAGTTAATATACTTGAAATTAACCCATTAATTTCAAGAACCTACAAATCGTGGGAACACCTAGCAAGTACCACGAATACCTAGCAATAGGTGAAATAGCGAGTAAATATATTTCAATTACGAGTGCATACATGTACAGTCTTTTCGGCATCTAATTTCCCGATTAAATCTAGGATATGGATTATAAGTCAAAATCTAATTGATTTAATAACTGTGATTCCATTTCAAGTACCAATTATTCCTTTATAAATCAAATTTATCATGCCTTGGCCAAGGTCTTCGAATCATGAACTATGAAAAATACAGGAAAATTGTCTTATCTGACAAGTGTCGAAGTATGTTTTAATATTAATGCATAAATTGAATATAAGATAGTGTTGAACTTTAAGTAGTTTTTCTTTAGTAGCCCTCAATTTATCATTAGTAGTGTCAAATCAATAAGATCCATCTTTTTTTAATCTCATAATTATAAATAAAAAATTTGATAATTGATATAAAAAGCATTTTAAAATAGAAAATTGACAATGTTTAGGATGTCCCTAGAAAAAGTTACGGAAAACTATATATGAATAAATACAAAAAATATATTCTAATATTAATGCACATATTGAATGTAAGATGGTGTTGAACTTTAAGTAATTTTTCTTTAGTAACCCTCAATTTATCATTAGTGGTATCAAATCAAGGTCTATCTTTTTTCAATGTCACTATTACAATTTTTTTTTTGATAATTGATATGAAAAAATTGTTTTAAAATAGAAAATTGAGAATTTTTAGGATGTCCCTAAATAATATAGTTGACACTAATTTTAGGACGTAGTGATTATTTATTAAAATTATAATTTATAAATAGTGTGCACAAACTTTATTTATATTTCTAAATAATTTATTTGTTAGTGAAATATTGTGTGTAAGTAAATATGTTTAATTGTGAAAGAGGGTGGAGGGTATCCGAACATTTGGAAAATGATTTACGGAAAATGAATCCGTAAGTCATTTTCCGGAAAAGAAGTCTTCATTTTCCATTGTCTCGGAAAAAAAATCTTTTATGTTGACTACATTTTCCTAAGGTTACCAAACACCAAAAAATAAGAAAAATGTTTTCTGGAAGTCATTTTCCGTGAAATAAATGGAGTCTTATTATGGACAAATGAGCCAAACATGAAGCAGATTGTTTGCAAAGCTCATCGAACAAACGAGGAGCATGTACTAGTCTACTCGGGAAATTAAACAAACACAAATCTAAGGCTCCGTTTGTTTCACGGAAAATAACTTACAGAAAACGTTTTCCGGAAAATGATTTTCTGGAAAATGAAATCATTATATTTTTTGGTGTTTGGTAATATTTATAAAAAATGTTTTGTTTTGATTTAAAATTATATTTAAGATCTGAGAAAATAAAATCATTTTTTTAGAAAACAAAGACAACTTTGTCCTTCACTAAATCTTAATTGTAGCAATAATTTTAGAAATAGTTATAAACCTAGCATTGTTATAAATTAAAATATTGTGAATATATGGTCAAATAGTAATTGCATTATATGAAAAGTAATAAACAATTAAAAGAATATACTACAAAAGAGGAGAAGCTAATTATAAAGAATTGCATCGAAAGGGGGCGGAGGGTACATGAACATTTGGAAACCTTAGGAAAATGAAGACTTCTTTTTCGAAAAATTACTTACGGATTCATTTCCCGTAAATCATTTTCCAAATGTTCGAGTACCCTCTGCCCCCTTTCACAATTACACATTTTCAAACGTTTGCTGGTGTGTACCAAGTTTACTGATGTATAAAGCCTAGTAAGGCTGCTGGTGGACAAGTCTGCTCAAGTCTAAAGCTAGGAGAAGATTGTTGGTCCATAACCAAAATATGTTGGTATGAGGCATGTGTTAGACATAGTTTCCTTAAACCAGTTTCGTCTCTTCCCCATAAGTGCTTGGAAGCTAGTACGGACATCTATTTCCTAGGATACAACGGAGGACTAAAATATCTTTGTACTTAAGGTTCGAGCTAATTGAATATGTGTTCGGACTAAATCACCAACGAAAATAGGAAGCCAAATAAGGTCGCTCAATAAAATGGAAATGGAATAGAGAAATGGAGATTGCCGAAAACTGTGTCTTCCAATTGTGGAAAAATGATCTCTTTATATAGGCTTAAAGCAAAAATCGTTTTAATTATGCAATTAATCAAATGTTTTAATTTGCTCATGAAGAGACCCATTAAATTATCATGAAAGCAAAATAAATCTGCAATTGAATGTTGGAGTTACAGATTTCAAAAAGATAATTAACAAAAATGCGTTCGGGCTTGACTGAGTAGGCAAATTTTGTCTAACATTCATGTTCACGGGACGCGCTCACACATGAGTTTGGCAACCCCGAAGACGAATTGGATCATGATTTGCACCTTCCCTTACGGGCGGGTGCGAGAGAAAGCTTCTACTCTACACAAGCTTACCTTTTACACATAAGAAGCTTGTATTTAAACTCCTCAAACCTTTGTTATTTTCCCAATATGGGACAAACTAATTTCTAATGCCACACTTTTATCACTTTTAACTTATTCATCCAAACACTAAATTTGACAAATACATATATGGCTTTGATGTTCTCACGGAGTATAACTCATTTCGACAATCATCTTTGTCATTACATAAACAACTCATAAAGAAATTTGTTCCTCAGTTGTGTAATTTCCTTCACATAAACACAATGTTTCCAACGACATCAAACTTTCATCAAGCTTCAAACAAGGAACCTGTAAGGGTAAAATAGGCATGACCTATTTTGGTCTTGTTTCACCTTTCTTGGTCAAAATAGGATTTTTGATAAGTTTGTGTTAATTTAGGACTTAGTATATTTTATTAGATTTAGTTTAGTTATTTTTGGTAGCATAATCTTTTTCTAGATTTCGGCTACATCATTTTTGGTAACAAAATCTTTAATTAGATTTTGTTTTTCCTTGGTCCTTAAGGTTTTATCATTTTTGGAAACAAAATATTCCTAAAGATTTTTTGTTTTCTTGATCCTAAAGTATATGAGTCATTTTTGGTAACAAAATCATTTATTAGATTTTGGTATATCTCATCTTTGGTAACAAAATCTTAGCATAAATCCTTGTCAAACCATGATTGTTGACCACTTTCATATTTGGTAACAAAATCTCATTAGTTTGGTAAGTTGTTGATTTTTTCCTTAAATACTAATCATTTTCCTTGTAGAAGATGGATTGTTCCTTGTGCATAGGTTTTCACATCGCTATTTAAGGAGGTGCTGGGACACGGCGTTTGGACAGAATTCTGAGAGAGCTTGAGAGAGAAGGTCAAAAGCTATAAGCTGAGAGCAATATTGAAGAAGTTCTGAAGCAGTTTTTCGAGTTTCGGAGCAGCCGATTGTAGCATCTGATGTTACAACATCAGCAGCTACATTGAGTTCTAAAAAGGCTGTCTTGTTTTTGCTCTTCCTAATTTTGTTTAAGGAAGCTGAAGTTCTTTCTTCCCACGTTTGGTTTAGTCGTTTATGTGGGATTTTTGGTTCTCCAAGATACTTTGTCTTGTGAGAATTTTTGCTAGTTTTTCGTTGTAAAACATTATTGGTTTTAGTAAAATTTGTGTGGCCTTGAGGTTTGGTCTACAAGTACTAAACTTGTAGATTGTTTTTGGTTAAAGTTTGTTTGCATATTTTTGTTCGAACCTGTGTTTCTTGATACAATCTTCCGCTGCTACTGTTTTGTTATTATTTGCTGTTTTCATTGTGTCTGCCATTGTTGCAACAATCACAGCAACATTGGTATTCACATTGACATCTATTGAGAATCTGTGCTATCACGCTCTTTCAGAACCAAATAGGAATGTGTGGACCTGATTATGTGTACACGTCGGTGGGAGTGGGGCTGAGAATTACTGCACACAATGTGATGTGTGTGGTTGAGGATGTCCATACTCGTCATCAATGATATTTTTGCAATCATTTGTGTGGGGTGTAGAGAGTAGATTGCGGGGTGTGGTTAGCCCCACTCTTAAATATATTGTTATGACATTATTTTTTTACGTTTAGTAAAAGTCCAAAAGTATGGAATTCAAAGATATAAGGATTAATTATATATTTCATCAGCGTACAAATTGGCGGTAACCAATTTGATCAATCAACTCCCAATATCCAAAATGTTACCAAATAACTTTCAATTCTAGTTCGATGTGGTCATTGCCATTAACCTCTCAACCAGTTTTGTAACAGAAATGTTGATATGAATCAACTTATGGACTTTATAAAGGGTATTTTTTATCCATCTCCATTGAAAATATAAAGACAAAATTATAATTTTCCCTACTCGCCCTGGGCGAAGGAATAGATCTGAAACCCAGATCTGATTAGGGCTTGCCTGCTTGGCTACTTGCTTTGAGAAGATTGTGAATTCGATTGTCGTGTTTAGAATAACAGAATGACTCTGATCGAAGTGGGTGCTTCATATATGGTCTAGGAGTTCGGTCAGGACTTGAATCAGTTTGCTTAGAAATGAAAACTGTGCAATATTAGTATCCTGTTTATTGCCCTTTCATGATCACTCTTTTTTAAAATATTTTTTTGGTATAATTCATGATCAATTTATGGCAAGACAGATAACCATCAATTAACAAACACAAACGTAAACACTTAATATAAAATATGGGTGCTTGATTGTTGCCTCCATTTGATTCCAAGTAAAACCCACCAAATGAAAAACTGTCTAATCGGTGTGTGTGTGTGTGTTAGGGATGACAATTTCAAATTGAACCGTGGATACCTGAACCAAATCGAACTGAAGTTGATAGTTATTAACTGGTTTGACTGGATATGGGGCGGGTAATGGGGAATAACTGAAATGAAAAACTTGGGAACTGTTTGACTTTGGTATTAGCAATACTTGCCCTGTTTCCTAAATTGTTACCCGAACTTCTTATTTTACTAATATAATGTTACCCTTATTCATGTAAGTATTTACCATATAATCTAGGTATATATAGGTTAGATGTATGACACTAAAACATTAACATTATTCTCAATCATGCGAAATTGTCACTTAATCCACTTAGTCGTTTGCTTCTCTTCATCACTTCATGACTTGCATCTTCGGCAGTAGGAAGAAAATTTTCGATCAATCAACCTATTTACAATCACCTACAACAATTAATCAACCAAGAACTATTGACATCTCAACAAGGTTCGTTTCTCTCATATGTTTGACTGTCTCTCTCCCACCGTCTTACTTTCTTTATATATCGATAAACAACTTTTGAGGTAAAATTCGATAGATTTGAAAAGTGACAATTTAGTAGATACTTGTTCCGTCAATTGAATTAGTTTTTCATTTATCATGAAAGATTGTATTATTTAGAAAAATGAACATAGCCGACCATGAGAAAGTGCAAGAGGCGCGTTAGCTCAGGACCCCCAAGTTTGGAGATCACCGCAACACACACACACATGCATATATAGACATATTTTGTATATACTAATATGATATTTGGGCTTCTTTTTTATTTTATGAGAGAAAAAATTGGGTCTATTAAAAAAACACACACAATAGGCTTTCATATTTGTAATATTAATATAAATTAGGCCCATATTTTTATGATTAAAAAAGAAGAGCTCAAAGATTAGACTTGACTTTATTTAGGTCATGCTTTAGCGAAAAGGGAAAAAACGAAAAAAATATGAAGAGCTATGTAATATTAGAATTTTTCGGTTCCTTTTCGTAACATTAAATTATTATATATACGTTTGGAACTCAAATATTTAATAGAACTTAATTTTGGCTAAGTAATTTCTTATTGTATAGATTCGATATACATTTTATGATTAAATAATTATATTCTAGGTTTATAGTTACACACACACACACTTAAACAATTGTTTTCTTACGTATTGTGGGTCTTATTTTTTTGTTTTCGCGGGACTCTAAAAAGTTAGACCGGCTCTGATCATGGCTAATTAACTCTTTTACACTTTTTTAATGAAATATCAAAGATTATGTTTATGTATGTAATATTATTGTTACATGTAATAGGTATTTGTATATGTGATTTAATGCGTATTATAATTTTGTATCTGTAATTTTGTTTGTAAGTACATTGTGATTATATATTTGTATATTGAATTTGTGTCATACACAACTTCTTCGACTTTTGAGCTTTTATGAACATGATTAAAATTAGTTTTAAGTAGAGATAAGACAAAACTCCTCGTTGGGCCACCCAACTTTTTAAAAACTTGCAAGGCGACCACCAAAAGTTTAAAACTTGCAATCTTGTCACTCAACTAAATTAATGTTGCAAGAGTGCCCACTTTGTGGACGGTCGTTTGTTCAAACATTAAGGTTGAGTAAAATACCAATGTTGACCCCAAGTATTAAAAAATATTACCTACTATATAAATACATGATATTCAGATAGTCAACGTTTACCTAAATTGTCGATTGTCAATTTGGAGAAGGAAAAAACCCTCAAATATTAGGGTTTGTGAAATCGAAAGAAAAGAAACCCCAAATTAGGGGTTTCAATCTCATATTCAAGTATCAACAACAAGCAATTGAAAGGTTCTTGAAATTTCGTGGTTCAAAGGATAAAACATCAAGTCAAAGCGACGAGGTTAGTACGCTCTAACTTTGATTTGTACTATGTCTGTGTTCTTTATTTCTTGATTTCATCCATGTTTCTGTCATGGTTTTGACAATTTATACTGTAGGTGGTCAATTTTTGTGTTGTTAATGGTAGGGTTTCAATATATGTCGTTTTGTGGTCCCAAAATGGTAGGGTTCAATTTGACAACATTGTTAATGGTAGGGTTTCAACAATTACCAATAATGATAGTGGGTTTCCATGTGTAGTATGTTACACCATAGATACCCCAATATTTTGTAGTACTTTATATGTTCCATTGTTTTGAAAAGTCTGAATCTATACATAAACTATATGTGTCATTGTTTGATTAATGATAGGTTATAATAATAGTTTAAGTATATGCAGAATGGCTCGAAGTACTCTATGTGCTCCATTCTTTTGAAAAATGTGAATCTTGTCATATTTAGGCTTAAATAATTTGGTCACCCTACTTTCTAGATTTTTTCGTTAAGATCACTCGACTTTTTTTCTCCTTAATTTGGTGACTATACTTGGCATTCTAAGCCAATAAGGTCATTGGGGGTAATTTTCGTTAGTTAGATGGACGGAAAAGTTCAAAAAGATGAAAATGCCCCTAACCTTTGGACCAGGCAGTGCACGTGCACAATCCAAGTCCAACAAAGTCAGTGTCGATGTCTACACAAATCCCATCTTTTGAGACCCATCTCCAACTCACCTCAAATCTCACCCCCTCTCCAATTTTCAACCTGCCCACTCAAATTCACCCCCAATTGCAAGCATTTCACTACTGTCGTATCCAGATCCAAGCCCTCTTCGTCGGCATCATCAAACAAATACGCCAAATCAAGAGCAAGTGCTATCCTATAACGAGCAAGTGCTATCCTACATCTCTTCCTGAAGGAAGCTTGAAACTATACAAATCACTGGCATCAGAGGCAGGCATAATGCAAGTAAGTCGGCAGAGTCCTTCCATGCCTTTTCAAAGCATACATCTCATCCATGGCCATTAAAACTCATATTTGGGTTTTAAATTAAGAAATAACCTCATTAATATCGAACATGAAATCAAAATCAAAATCAAAATCAAAATTGAGAACAACTGGGCTGAGGGAGATGGCAGTGTCAGTTGGATCTGAGAGAAGGATGGTCGGAGTTGGGGAGGTATACGGTTGTGCTGAAGTCGACGAGGGATGACTGGAGATACAAATGAAGATGAAGATGAAGGAAGTCAGAAAAGAGAGTGATGGAGTGAGTCTGACACTCGGTCAATGTGGAGTAGGAAGTATTAAATTTGTTTGTTTGGATTTGAGAGGAAATAGAAAAAGGCGTGGCCAGAGATGGCTGCGGCTTGAGGTGGGGGCTTGGTCAGAGTTGGAAGAAAGGTTAGGATTTGGATGTATCGCATTTGTTTGTCTGGATTTTGGGGAGGAAGTGGTTGTGCCTGGTTTCAACCATGGTAGGGAGGGAGACCTAATTGTGTTTAGGGGCATTTTGGGGTTTTTAATTTATTTTGAAGTTTTCCATCCAAAAAACTGGATGGAGTGATGAACGTGAAAATAAAGCCAAGTATAGTCACCAAATTAAGAAAAAAAAAGTAAAGTGATATTAACGAAAAAAACTAGAAAGTAGGGTGACCAAATTGCTATTTAAGCCTCATATTTATATATTCTACTACGGTCCATGGAATATTTAACAATTTTTATGCAATGTGGATAGTTGTATAGAAATTGAGATTTTTTTTGTTACATGGGGGGATCTTTCGTAAGGTTGATAACGAATTGAAGTATAGCGGAGGAATTGTAGAATTTATCCCTGAAGTTGATTTGGATACTCTTAATTATTTCAAGGTTGAAAATTATGTTATAAACAATATTTAAAGTATGGAGGTATGAAGCAATTATGGTATAGGTTACCAAGTAAAACTATGGACAAATTGCATGTAATAGATACCAATGCTGGAGTTTTACGAATGGTGAATGAAAGTAGGGATGTGGGGTTTGTGTATATGTATGTTGAGCATACTGTTGAAACAACAGTTATTGTAGATGAACCATCTATTATAGATGTTGAGAATGAGATGAATCATGATGAGAATGAGATGAGTCATGATGAGATTGAGATGAGTCACCCTGAACCTGAGATAAGTCAAACTGTAGAAACCCATAACAATGAAACTGAACCTGAAATGAGGCTGGATGATGATCAGATGGATGAAGATGACCTTTTTTTTATTGGGATGAGACTGAGGCTATGATGGCTCAATATGAGGCTAAACAGAGTACTCATGAAGTTGAAAAGACTAGTGTAGAGGCTGAAATGACAAATGTAGAAGCTGAAAAGACTAATGTAGAGGCTGAAAAAGACTAATGATGAGCCTGTGGATGTGGATATTGTAACTGTATATCCATATGAGGTTAAAGATGAGGGATGCAATATGGATCCTTGTTTAAGTGAAGATAAGCTTGTGCAAATTAGGGTTTCAAACTTGAATGTTAGGAAGAAAAGTAAAAAGTACAAAGGTATTGACCCAGTCAGGATACCCCAACAAGATACACCCCAAGTACCTGACCTATTTGATCCTATAGCTACACCTACACCTCAAGCTGAACCTATCCATGATATGAGCTTTGATAATTCAATGATGAAGAGGTGGATGACAACATATTCCATGGAGAAAAGGAAACCTTGAACAGGAAAAAAGGTTTTAAATATCCAATTTTTAATATCATGACAAATATGAAAGATCCAAAGTTAAGACTTGGGCTTCAGTTTGAAACTAACAATAATTTAAAGGCAACAGTCATCAAATATGGATTCAAAAGTAGGTATGACATTAAATGGATTAGGAATGAGAGGTAGAGGATGTCTGGAGTGTGCATAAACTCAACAGTGTGTCCTTGGAGCGTTTGAGCTAGATTTAACCAAAATCAGTTTTGGAAAATTATTTCATTAATTAATCCAGAACATAAGTGTGGGATGGATTTTAGAAACATGTACCTCAGTTCAAAATTTTTTGGTGAAAGAATTCTTTGAAACCTTTAGAAGAAACCATGCTTACAAGTTAGGGTGGCAATCCGTGTTGTCGTGTTCGTGCCTCATTATCGTGTTTTCATATTATCTATCTTATTTGATCATAAATATAATAACAAATATTAATTTGAATATATTAACAATTTCGTGTCTTTCGTGTCGTGTTTCGTGTTGTATCGTGTCGTGCTGGGTTTATCGTGTCATTTGTCTCTGTAATCGTGTTTTATAATCGTGTCGTGCTGGTTCGTGATATCGTGTCGTGCCAGACATTGCCACCCCCACTTATAAGTTGTCAGATATGCAAGCTGATGTGTTAAATGAGTTTGAGGTAGAAATCAGTGAGTGCGTGTGCAGCAGGGCAAGAAAGAAAGCATTGCAATACCTTAATGGCTCAATGACTGAACATTATGCAAAGTTATGGAGTTATAAGGATGAGTTGGAGAAAAGGAATCATGGTAGTACTATAATCATAGAACATGTCAGCCCTATCCTGTATGTTTGCTTTGAACAAGTTAGGACAACATTTATGGAAACTTGCAGACCAATGCTGGGGATTGATGGAACATTCTTGAAAGGATTACAAAAGGGGGTATGGATCCCAACTGGCACAATAATAAGCTAGATGGGGGGTTGAATAGCTTATTATTGTGCCCGTTGGGACCCACAATTGGTATCAGAGCCTTACTATTTGAAAATAAGTTTTTCCGAGATTAAATTCTTGAGAGATTCGATCTAATGGCACAAACACACTACATGTTGCCTACATCTAATGCGAACCACGTCCCAATATTGGACGAAGGCCATTTCGATGTATGGAAGGATAAGGTAATGCGTTTTATGAACTCTATTGACAACAGACTATGGAAGTGCGTTACTACAGGACAACATGTACCAATGAAGGCCAACCTTCTAGCCTCCATCGCTGGGAATACTGCAGAAGTTCCCAAAGAAGAATAAGAATGGACAGAGGACGACAGAAAACTAGTAGAGCTTGACAGTAAAACAATCAATATCATTACCAACTCTCTAGACACAAGCACATACCAACAAGTGATTCGATGTACAACTGCAAAAGAGATGTGGGAAGCTCTTGTGGAATACTTGGAAGTAGACCAAGACACAAGAGATAACAGAAAGTACACATACATCCAGCTTGATTCCTTCAAAAGGATCCAAAGGAAACCTCGAGACAAGCATACGATCGCCCGGTGAGGTAATAAATAGTTGTTTTCTCTTGGTAAAACTTATGACAAAAAAGGAAATGAACATGAGGTTTCTAGGCTCTCTAGGTAGCTTATGGCATGTCAAGACCACGGCTATGAAAGAATCCAAAACTTAAACGAGATGACTCTCCGTAGTCTCTACGCAAGTTCTGAAGGTTTATGAGCTCGAAGTAAATCAAGCTCTAGAGCAAGACAAACAAATTCGTAATCGTGTCCTTGCCGCCATGGTCCAAGAAGAAATCATCATGTTGAAAACAAACCTTCCACTTCCTCCCGTGAAAATGATTTCTCTCGATGAACAATTTGCTATGTTTGTCAAACGCTTTCAAAAAATTTGCAAAATATGGAAGGAAGAACACACACCAACAACCTTTAGAAAGATCGGTGAAAGCTCATCTAAGGAAGAGCTTGTGTGTTACAATTGTAGAAAAACCGGTCATTTTGCCTCCAAATGTCCTAAGCCAAAATTTGAAGCATATCGAAAACCTTCTTATAGAAAATTTCAAAAAAAAAAGTATGTTGGTGAAGACATAGAAGACAAACATGTTGCTACATGGTTTGAGGCCGATTCGTAAGAGGAAGAGAGGATGAGTGTGAGCAAGCTAACATATGCTTAATAGCTCATGACTCAGATCCAACCTATGACTCTGAAAATGAAGTTGAAATCTCACTCAGTCCCCTAGATAAAAGTGAGATCAATAGTGAGAACTTCAGTAAGGAATAACTTCTCAAGGATAATCAAGATATGCTTGAAGAATTTAATTCCTTTAGAGTAGCCTATGTTAAACTTGCCAAGAACTGTGAGAAACTTACTGCTGAGAAATCTCTGATGGCAGCTGAGATTCAAACTCTCAATAGCTGTCAACAAGAAAGTATCAAGCTCAAAGGAGAAAACAAATTCCTTTGTGACAAAATTGAATGTCTAACTGAGCACATCAAAGGACTTGACCTAGAGAAAATTGCCTTGCAAAAGACAATTGACTCGAAGCCTCCAAAGATGCCTTCGAAGAAATCCTTTCAAGCCAAAAATCTAGTAATGATAAATCTGGCATAGGATATTCTGATGAGCCCTTTATGACATTCCCATCAGTCACAGAGAAAGGTGAATCCTCCGAGACTGCTAATGATATATCTTTCTCTAAACAGACATTCGGAAATAAAGGGAAACAAGGCCTTGGCTATTCAAGTGTTCCTTATGTTTACCCTAAAGTTCAGAAAGGAAAAGCCAAAATGACTGATTCAAATGAGAAACTTGAAAAAATAACGGTAGAGAAAGTAAAGTCTCAAGCAACAACTCGCTAAGGCAAAGTCCGGCGGTAGACCTACTAAATCTCTGGTAACTATCAAGTTTGTCTATAAAAGCAAGGCTCCTGCACTTGAAAGTAAACTTAAAGGTATCCTACCTAATCCTCCTAAAAGGGTAATCAACAGACAAGCTAAAGCTAAGACTGGTGATAACCTACCTAGGAAGATCCAAAAGAAACCAATTAAGTCTACCGTCAACAAGCAAGCTGAGCCAAGAATGAATGTCAAGAAAAAGGATAATCATAATCACTCTTCAGCTAAAGCCATTGACAGTTCTTTATGGAATTTCCACTTATGTCATTCTTGCAATTGCCTAGCCATCGGCCCCTGCTGCTAAGGTTCACTCCAAGATCCGAGAGACCTAGTTCTCTCAAGGTTAAGCGTATGGGTTCCAAAAGGTTGCTAATCCTTAGGACCCAAAAGAAAATAAAGGGGACCTTGTTGCTTTAAATCTTTTTCGGGGAATGCTTCATGGCTATAGAATCGAGAAAACAAAGACATCGGTACTTGGACAATGGCTGCCAAGACACATGACATAGAAACGTAAGTCTACTTACGTATATAGAAGCCAAAGGACCCACCGTTATTTTCGGAGACAATGCAAGAGGAAAGACAATTGGATATGGCTCAATCACTAGAGGAAGTCTCTCCATCAACAAAGTCTCTCTAGTGAGTGGCCTAAAGCACAATCTGAGCATATCCCACCTCGCGACAAAGGATTACTATGCCAATTCAACTCCAACCAAGTGCCTCATCAAAGACAAGTGAATCCTCGCTCTACAATCGACCGGCAATAGACAAGGAAACGCCTATGTCGTGGACTTAAATCTTCTAGGAGATTCTCAAGCCTTTGCCTAGTAGCTAACAACGTCGTGACAACAGTTGGCTATGGCACAAGCGTCTCGCCACCTCAACTTCAAGCACCTCTCCAAGCTCTCAAAAGATGGGCTTGTCAAAGGTCTACCTACGGTGTTCCGCCGACCATGACAAAGTTGTAAAGCTTGCCAACTAGGAAAACTTTCCAAGTCTTCCTTCAAAAGAAAGTCTGTCTTGTCAACAAACGACCTCTTTAACTTCTTGCATATGGATCTCTTTGGACCAATCACTACGGTCGGTATTTACGAGACAAGTATACACTTGTAGTAGTTGGACGACTACTCTAGGTTCACCCGGATTGAAACAATGACATCAAAAGATGAGGACGTATGATCTAGTCATTGCTTTTTTCGTAAGACTTCAAACTCAAAAGCTTGAAGACATTAGTGACATAAGATCGGAACAATGGCACCGAATTCAAGAACAATGGTGTAGAAAGATCTTTGTGATGACCATGGGATCGGCCACAACTTCTCCGGCGGTACTGCATTCTCAACAAAATGGTGTAGCCGAGCGGAAGAACAACAACCGATTGAAGCGGCAAGAACAATGCCGCGTAAGCTAAACTTCCAAAGTACTTCGGGCGTAAGCGCCAACTCGCATGTTTTACCCATAACAGATCCCTGGTAAACAAGTTTCATAATAAAACTCCATATAAAGTATGGAGAGGAAGAGCCCCCAATATAGGATTTCTTAAAATCTTCGGTTGTAAATGTTTTATTCTTCATAATGGAAGAGAATATAGAGGAAAATTCGATGCAAAATCAGACGAAGGAATTTTTCTGGGGTATTCCAAACATTCAAAAGCATTTCGCATTTTCAGTAAAACTCATTTGAAAATTTTAGAATCTGCATGTTTCTTTTGATGAATATGACTTGTTAGAGCATAGAAATACTCTCAGAATGTTGCTAATGATTACGATAATGATGAGACATGTACAAATACAAGCATCTACTTACTCCTCATCGAAAACGACAACCGCAGACCTTCCAAGATCGCAACCCTTCACCGCGGACTTGAACTCGCCGATACCGGTTCTAACTCTTACGTTGACCCAGAACCCATCTCTTTCTTTTACCCCAAACACCTTTGCGGATCACTCATCCTTCTTGTTCACCGAAAATGAAGGTTTTGAAGATCCTATCTCTTGAACTGCATTTTGGTGAATCTCCCTCTCAACATACTCCGGAATTCTTAAGGGAATAACCCACCAGAAGTGATCTTCCTCCAACCATTATTGAAACAAGAGATCATCCTATATCTCAAATCATTGGTGATCTCAACACATGAGTTCGTACGAGAAATAAAGTTCGAGAAGAGACTATGTTTGCATATGCATTCGTATCTGAACTCGAACCAAAGAAGATTGATGAAGCTATCGAAGATCATAACTGGATTGAAGCTATGCAAGAAGAGCCGAACCAGTTTGAAAGATGCAAGGTGTGGAGCTTAGTTCAAAGGCCGACTGATCATCCAGTTATCGGCACCAAATGGGTATTCAGAAACAAAAGAGATGAAGATGGAAATGTCACCGAAACAAAGCTAGGACCGGTAGCTCAAGGCTACCGACAGAAGAAGGAATTGACTTCGATGAAACATTTGCTCCCTCGTTGCTAGATTAGAGGCAATCGACTCTTTCTAGCCTATGCCTCGTTCATGGACTTCAAAGTGTATCAGATGGATGTAAAGAGTGCCTTTCTGAATGGTGATCTTCTAGAAACGGTATACGTTGAACAGCCTCCAGGATTTATCATTTCAAACAAACTGGATCATGTCTACCGACTCAAGAAAACTCTCTATGGCCTAAAGCAAGATCCCAGAGCTTGGTATGAAACTCTATCCAAGTTCTTAATAGAACAAGGATTCATGAGAGGAAGGATAGACACTACTTTATTCATTCTCAAGCACAAAGGTTATTCTCTTCTGGTATAAATCTATGTGGACGACATCATCTTTGGATCAACTAACCAAAGCCTATGTAAAAGATTCGAGAAGCTGATGCAAAGTAAGTTCGAGATGAGCATGATGGGTGAACTTACCTACTTTCTAGGACTGCAGATTCAACAGACTTCCGACGGAATCTTCATCAGCCAAACCAAATATGCAAAGGAACTAATCAAGAAATCAGATCATGACACGGAATATGAAAATTCCTCCTTTTCTAGCTATTGTGCCTCAAATGGCATAACTCATGAATTCTCAGCTCCTAAAACTCCATAACAAAATGGAGTGGCAGAAAGAAAGAATATGACACTTCAAGAAATGGCTAGAGGCATGTTAAGCTCCAAGAATTAGGCTAAAAGATTTTGGGCAGAAGCCTTAAACATTGCTTGTCATATATGAAATAGGGTCTTCTTGAGACCTGGTAGCACCATGACACCCTATGAAATTTTACTAGGAAAGAAGCCTACATTAAAATATTTTCATGTTTTTGGGTGTGTGTGTTATCTTCTCAATGATAGAGATCATCTTTCAAAATTTGACTCAAAAAGTGACAGGTGTGTTTTCATGGGTTACTCCACCAATAGTCGTGCTTATAGAGTCTTTAATCTTATGGCAAAAACTATTATGGAGTCTATGAATATTGTGTTTGATGATCTAACGGATCTTGGCCACAAAACCATTGAGGATGATGTTTCAGGATTGCTTGACTTTGGAGATCATGAATCATCTGCACAATCTTCAACCCGAACTCGCAATGTGCTCCCGCACTGTAAGATACGTAATCGCAAGTGCTGGAAATTCAGTGAATGAGACTCGGGATGTAGCTCAGAATGTAGCTCCGGATGCAGCTGCATCAAAAGCTACATTGGTCGAAACCCCGATCCGTAAATGATCCCCGAATTTAAATTCATCCGGCTTGACTTATCGCAGCCATGACATTCCCAGCTGAATTCACAAAGTGCATCCCACTTCACAAGTCATAGGTAATGTATATGATAGAATGTCAACAAGGAGAAAAAGTAAGATAGACTATAGGAAATTGGCTTGTCTGTCTTCTCTTGAGTGTGAAGAGATTCATACTTCATGTTTTGTGTCTACCATTGAACCTAAGAATGTGCATGAAGCCCTAAAAGATGAGTGTTGGATCAATACCATGCAAGATGAGCTTAATCAATTTGCTAAAAATGATGTTTGGTTCCTTGTACCTAGACCCACTTCTGTGAATGTTATTGGAACTAAATGGATTTTCAAAAACAGATCAAATGAAGTGGGAGAGATAATAAGAAATAAAGCAAGACTTATGTCTCAAGGGTACACTCAGGTTGAGGGGGTGGATTTTGATGAAACCTTTGCTCCTGTTGCCTGCATTGAGTCCATACGACTTCTTCTTGCTATTGCATGCTTTCTTGACGTTACTCTTCAACAAATGGATGTGAAGAGTGCTTTTTTAAATGGCATCCTAGAGGAAGAAGTTTTTGTTGAACAACCAAAGGGATTTAAGGACCCCCATAAACCTAATCATGTTTTTAAATTTAAAAAGACATTGTATGGTCTCAAGCAAGCTCCTAGAACTTGGTATGGGAGACTTACAGACCATCTTTTGAAAAGTGGTTTTAAAATGGGAGAAGTGGACAAAACACTTTTTATTCAAAGAAAAGACAAACACATTTTGATTGCACAGATTTATGTTGATGTTATTGTGTTTGGGTTCACTTCTAAGTTCTTGGAAAAAGAATTTGTGCATTACATGACATCTACATTTGAGATGAGCATGGTAGGAGAATTAACATTTTTCCTAGGGATTCAAATAAAGCAATTGCATGAAGGTATGTTCATCTCTCAAGCTAAGTATGCTCTTAACTTGGTGAAGAAATTTAGTCTTGAGGATGGAAAGGGAAAGAAAACCCCTATGGGTACATCCAATAAACTTTGCAAGGATGAGAAATCAAAAAGTGTTGACCATACTTTGTATAGAAGCATGATAGGAAGTATGCTATATTTGACTGCCACCCGTCCAGACATCATGTATAGTGTGTGTTTGTGTGCTAGATACCAAGCAAACCCTAAAGTCTCTCATTTGAAAGCTGTCAAAAGAATAATTACGTATGTTGGTGAGACATGTGCTATGGGTTTGTGGTACACAAAATACACTAATACCAACCTTGTTCGTTTTAATGATGCTGATTGGGCAGGTAGTGTAGATGACATGAGGAGTACTTCTGGTGGATGTTTTTACTTGGGTAACAATTTGATCTCTTGGTTTAGTAATAAGTAAAACTGTGTTGCCCTCTCCACAGCTGAATCCGAATACATTGCTGCTGGTAGTCGGTGTATACAACTTTTATGGATGAACCAAATGATCAAGGATTATGGCCTACATAGTGAAGTGTTAATTATGTATTGTGACAACACCAGTGCTATAAGCATAGCAAAAAATCTTGTTCAACACTCTAGAATTAAGCACATTGATATAAGATATCATTTTATTAGAGACTTGGTTGAACAAGGTATTATTTGCATTGAACGTATAGGGACTGAAAAACAACTGGCTGATATTTTTACTAAGAGTCTAGATTTTGAGAGATTTATCAATCTTAGGAAATCTCTCGGTATGTGTGCCATGTGACCCTTCACTCATATATATATATATATATATATATATATATATATATATATATATATATATATATATATATATATATATATATATATATATAAAATAGGCATTCTGTATTGTGTATTTAGGGGGGCACACTAGATTCATCTCTTATGTTTTGTGCATGTTGTTGCCTGGGATTTGCATTCAAAATATGTTGTGATTTCCTTGTTCTAATTCTCTCACTCTCCAAAAACTTTTGATGTTGAAAAATACTAAGCCCACAAAGGAAAGAGCTACCTTTTGAAATCTAGGGATGTGGCAATTTATCTTGGTACTATGAAACTTAGGTTCTCATAGGGTGATCTTGATAAAATTGAATTCCCTTAAAAGAAAAAGTGTGCAAGCTACCTAATGGAAAAGAGCTACCTATGAACAAGGTTGTGGCAACTTTGTTTTGGGACTATGAATCCTTGGATGTCATGGGTTGATCAAAAGTTAAGTGGCTTCCCTTGGTAAATAGTGTGAAAGGTTCCAAGTGGCATGTTGTGAATATGCTTGAAATAAAGTAGAGCTATTCTCCTAGGGAAATAAAGTACTTATGGAATTTGTGGGAGATGAGTATGGGTAGCATAAAGAAAATTTGAGAAATTGTACACAAAATCACAATTTTAACGAATGTATCTCCCAATGCAGCTACATTGGGAACTACATTCAGATGATCTAGACATTTTTCACATGTCTGTGACTGCATTAGATTAGATTTTGTCTGATTTGTTTTCCTCATCTGTTAGGCATAAATTTTAGGACATGTTTTGTTCTGATAATATCAGCCTATTGATTTTTTGTCCTTATCTCAAAAATTGCAAAATAATTACCAAAGTATTCCATGTTGAATATTTACGTGGTTATCTAATCTGTGTGATGTTGTAAGAGTTCTTGTTAATGATATAACTGCTATTGAATGCTTGGGTTGGTACAATTTTGGTAAACCCTTTGGTGTGTTTGTTAAGAATCCTTGGTGATTTTGAAATTCAAAAATTCAAGAATGTGATAAAGAGATTAGTTGTTATCACACGCACATAGCTCTCCACATTTTTCTCTAGTCAAAATCAGATTTCTTATTACACTTGTACATGATTTAGTCAACCTTGGTTTGTTTTCAAAAATCAAAAATTGGTTTAGGGATTTCAAAAACGGCCCCTCCTATTCCTGAAATTTTGCTCCCAACGGTTAATAAGTTTATGAGGTGCTTTAAGCTGTCCTTTCAGGTAGCAGGAACAATATCACTCTCCACTCTCTCCTTTGCTCAACTGATTCCCAAAAAGTGTTGAAGGATCTTGCTACCATTTCAATCTCTCTTCATCTCTTATCTTGAAACCCTCAATCTTCAATGGCGTCTACTTCTTCCAACTCTTCAAACCCCATGAAGCTGAGTCCCTCAGCCAATGTAGCTTCGAGTGCTACTTCTGCCGAAGCTACATCGTCTCCAAATCCCCTCTCCTATAAATCCAGGCTCAGCCATTGTTCTTGTTAAACCCTTTCATTCCCGAACCTCTCACTGCCATATTACCTGGAGAAAAGGGGAATGCCATAGACGTCAAGAACCCCGGTGACTTATCTGGTTTCCCTCAAATTGGAAACCCTAGCACTAGAAAATCCAAGAGATTGAGGGGGATTCCAAGTAATTTTGAGAATCCAAGTACTGATGAGGTTGCATGTGCCAAGAAATTCAGAGTAACTCCAGGCCAATTTGAAGAGGCTGTCCCTATTGCGAGTGATTCTGATGACGAAGATTTTGTTGCTGCGAATGTGTATGTTCCTCAACCACACGCATCTGGTCATACTATTGATGCCAGCTCCTCCATTCCTGCTCCCGTAGACACATGTGATGAAGACTACCCCCATTCCTTCCCCAAAAGTGGTCTTCCAACATGACTCTCCTCCTCAAAATGAGACTTGTACAACCGTCACTGCTTAGCCCGAAGTGAATCTCTCGACACGACGAGCTCCGATGAGCAACGCACATGGCCGATTATTCGATGAAGCATGCTTCTCCAAAGCCCTCTTCATCTCCATCTTCAAGCCCTGCCAAGTCCTCAAGCTCCTCTTAGTTTGATGACAGTTCTGACCATGATTTTGCAACCAAAGAAGCTTCTCCTTAAAACAGTGAAGAGAGTGAAGAGGTTCCCATAAGATTCACAAGAAGGAGAGCTGCAATGACCAATGTAGCTACATCAGAAGCTACATTCACTCTTGCATCCTCTGGAGCTGCTCTAGGTACTCCCTTCTCTGCTCAGTTTATAACCTCTGTTGTTTCCTTGAGGTATAACACCTCTCGAAAAATTGTGGATGAAAGATTGATTCTCAAGGAAGAGTTGCTTAGACAAAATCTTGTTAAATTCTTTACTGATAGAAGTCTTTTAACTACTCTATTTTCTATATCTCCTTACCTTAGGAACATCATTTTTGAATTTTATGCAAATCTTGAGAGAAGGATCTCTTCTGCTAGTGATCCTAGATTTGAAAATGTGTATGTTAGGAACAAATGGTTTGACTTCTCTCCCTCCATAATCAATGGGTTTTTTTGGGTCTCCTGCTATTGGGGTTGTTGGTTTAATGTCCGATTTAAATGTTTGTGTCCAAGAGCTTACAGGAGGTCTATTGTCTAGATGGCCAGGTAAAGGGGCCAATGTTAATACTTCCCAACTTTCCTTTTTTTTTTTTTAAGAAGCAGGGGCACCCTGCGAGATTTATTAAAAAAAGGAGAGGAAACAAACTTGAGGGGGACAACCAGCCTTGCCCTTATAAATGGGAGGACAAAGGAGCCTAACCTCGAAAAGGAAATCAACAAAGAACAAACAAACAAATTAGGAAATTATAATTCTAGCAACACCACTAGCCTCAAGAGCCACATTGCCTTTGATGTGAGTAGGAAGGTCCAAAGTAGAGAAGAAGACAGAATCAGATCCAGAGTCAAGAGCAAGATTAGCCAGACCATCAGCAACAAAATTAGCCTCACGAAAACAGTGACTGATCGTGAAGTTAGAACTACATTGCATCTCACGGATAGCTCAAAAATAGAAAATAAGGTGCCACGGCGGGTGATGACCAAGATTGAACCAGTTATAAATAACTTTTGAGTCTAATGCTCTTACTGAAGAACATGTTAGAATCTTATATCAGATTGGTCTTGGTCTACCATTTGATTTTGGAGATTTTGTCTTTAGAAAGATCGTATCCCTAGCAGAGTTAGAGCGGGACAAAAGGGCTTTTATCTTCCCTTCTCTTATCTACAAAGTTCTGGTTGCTCAGGGATTTGCTCCCACTGATGGTAATAGACTCACCCCCATTCTTGACCCCCTTCACATCTCTGTCAAACTATTAAAGGGAGATAGAGTGGTAAACCTGCCTTTGGTCTATCCATACCCCTCGCCTCGACACTTCACGCCCATGCTCGCACTCGATGCCCCCGCTTCTACGCTTTTTTGATGTTAAACTGCCTCACATGGGCAATGTAGCTACCAATGTAGCTACATTGGTCCTTCATCAATTCCTGCCCTGATTTCTCACCGACCATCTGCTCATATATCTCTGTCATTCATCCAGGGCCAGCTTGTCCAAGTAAGGTCTCAAATTGCTATGCTTCAGAACTTGGAGGCTCAATACTCTGCTTGGTTGAGCATCCATTCTGGCCAAATAGGGGGAGGTGATTCAACTGTTGGTGCTGCTCCTGCTCCTGCACAAGCTGTTACTGCTCCTGGTTCCACTACCGCTGCTACTGCTGAAGTTGTGCCTGAAAATTGAAGATGTGGTTCTATTTTCTGGTTGTAATTGGTGGTTGTGGTTGTCTTTGCTGTTTGTATTAAATACTCTTGGTCTGTAATAATCTGCTCTATAACTCTCTGCTCTGTGGATTTGGTTCAAAACTTAAACTAGATATTACTTGGTTATTGATCTACTGCATATTTAGTTCATATTACTTTCATCTGATTGTCATATTCGGGAGGAGTTCTTTACTAACATATGCAAGTTTTGAAGGTTTTTGTCTATGTTGAATATGTGGCAACACTTGTCATATTATTTGATCAGAAAGACTCAACAAAGGGGGAGATCGTAAGGGTAAAATAGGCATGACTTATTTTAGTTTTGTTTCTCCTTTTTTTTTTTTTTTTTTTTTTTTTTTTCAGAAACAAGGCGGCACTCGCAAAGATTTTATTAATTAAAGAAAAATAGAGAACAAACTTGAGGGGGACAACCACTGCCCTTATAAATGGGAGGGCAAAGGGCCTAACCTCGAAAAAGAAATACTTAAGAAATTCTAATGTAAGCGTGGAACTAACATCAAGCAAAATAAGACCACGAAGACTAGGAGGAAGATCGGAGATGGAGGAAAAGGTCGAATCCATCATAGTGTCGCAAGCTAAATTAGCAAAGCCATCTGCAACTTTATTAGCTTCGCGAAAACAGTGAAGGAAGGAGAATCGACCAATAGCCTTGAGACGGAGAATATCTCGAATGATGTAAGAATGCTGCCAAGGAAATTTTGTCCCCTTAGTGATAGCCAAAACAGCGGGATCTTAGAATGCTCCTCGATAACAAGATAGCCATGGGAACTCAGCCATAATAAACCATAATGAAGAGCGCGAACTTGACCACCATATTTGAACTAGATCCATAGTAACAGGAAAAACCAAAGATAAAGCTGCCAGAAGAATCCCGCACAACCCCACCACCGCCACTTAAACCCGGATTTCCACGACTGGCGCCATCAGTATTCAATTTAATACAGCCAAGAGACGGTTTATGCCAAGCAACAGACTGAATAGAAATTTTCCTACGATATCCATAAGAAATGCGAGGAAAATTATAAGAACTCGAGAGATGATAATTGGTCTGCGAGGATATCACGAAGATCGAATTAATCTTGTTAATCACAACCTGAGAAGGAGGGCGAATATTATCAAATATCGCTTTATTCAGTATTTCCAAAGGTTCCAGAGAATTAACGAAGGCATTAAAGCAAAAAGAAGGGAATTGCAATGAAGCCACCATGTCAAACAGCGCTGCTGGATCGAGGCGGGTTGGGAGGTCACTCCAAATTTGGAATGGAAATATTGCCGCACGCAGTAGTCAGAGCTCGAGAGAAAACGTGATCAAAAGTTTCAGATACCAAAGGAACAACATTGGCATTTAGAGGCCAACGAAAAACCTTTTCGCCAAAGGACTTCATCGAGGAAGCTTTTTAAGAAAGAGGCGCCATAAGAATATACCGAAATGAGAAGGAGATGTTTATGCCGATAAATTTTGCCGAAAGCATCAATTGACGTGAAGACTTGATCAGATTGTAGGCGGAAACAAGAGAGAAACTGCCAGAAGAAGAAGCTGTCCAGCACGCTTTGTCTTCGGAATCGTGAAGAGAGATATGCTGCTCAGTAAATTTGGAAACAAGTGGAAGCCGGAATATCCGCACCTTAGGATTGATAAGGATCTCACGAACCGAGGAAATCTGACAAATTAATCGGGTTCTGCTTATGAGGGAGAATTCATCAGCCATTTATCAAACCAAGGCGAGCAAGAGCCATTACCAATGATCCAGAAGATATGTGGTTCAGCAACATCACGAATTCTGATCATACGGTGCCAAATATGAGATCCTTTAGAAGAGACTTGAGAAGGATGGAGGCGAGAACAATAACGAGCAGATAAATAAGAGGTCCAAATATTGTGTTGGGAGCGGAATCTCCACCAGAGTTTAAGACCATAAGATTGAGTAAGATCTGACATAGAGATCAGACCTAGCCCTCCTTCCAGAACAGGCCTACAACAATCCTTCCAAGAGATCCAATGGCTTTTGTTTTTACCGTCTAGTTGACCCCAAAAGAAGTTGTTTCTCCTTTCTTGGTCCCTAAGTTTAGGCATTTTTGGAAACAAAATATTCCTATAGATTTTTGGTTTCTTAGTCCTAAATCTTATGAGTTATTTTGGAAAGAAAATCTATGTAAAAATCCTTCATAATGTCGTGCCTTAAAGTCCTTGTCAATATGGTAAGTGAATCTAGTAGTTAAGGAAGTTGATTTGATTTATAATTCTTATCATTTTCCATATCGGAGTTTGTTTCTTTCTTTATGTGTAGGTCTCCTTCACATTATAAATAGAGGGCTTGGGCAGAGGCTGAAGACACGGATACAGAGAGAATATAGAGAGCTGAGAGCAGGAAAATTCAGAATTTAGAAGCAGTTTCAGGATTCTAGGATTGTGCAGAAATTAGATGTAGCTTTGAATGTTGTAACATTCGGAACTACATTGAAGTACTGAAGCTGTTTTGTCTTCCTAGTTATTTTTAGGAAGCTGTTTGTTTCTTCCCACGTTTTCTTTATCTGTTTTTCTGTGGGATTTTTGCTCTCCAAGACTTGTTGTCTTGTGAGAGTGTTTTGTTTTGTGATTTCACATAGTTTTTGTAAAACCGAATCATATTATTTAGTGAAATCTTTTTGGTCATGAGGTTAGATCTACAAGTATAGGCTTGTAGATTGTTTGGTAAACCTTCCTGCTTTATAATTTAGTCTTCCGCTGTTTACTGTTTTTTGTGACCAATATGTCTTCCATTGTAGCTTCTTCACAAGCTACATTGGAAACTGCATTGGCAGTTTGGAGAATCCTAGCTACTATTGTTCTTTCAAAAATATTTTGCAACAACAAATTAATCGTTATAATATTTTATTCCATTTTTCCCAAAACCTTTTACAGTTAGTAATGAGAAACAATACCCAACAAAAAATGATTTTCACAAAATACAAAAAATACACTTCGTACTAGTCATTCATAAATTAACTGTAACTTCTAACATAGAATCAGTTTCATATAAAACAAATAGTGATATGCGCAAATAAATATATTTTTAATAGGAAACTAAATTCACGTCCTAAAGAAAATACTTTTCCAAAAATTTTCTAGCTTGAAGAAATTTACATGTCTATTAAAATCATGACACCAGTCATCCCCTAATAATTGACAATTACTAGCATGATACATGATTATCAACGAAAAAAAATAGTTTTTCTCTAGGATTGTTAGAAATAGCAATTTCAGACAATAACAACATACATCTCAAACATGAATTGCATGTCAATAACATAAAATTAAATAATAGTTAAAAAAAAAAAAGACTTATCAGATCGAGTCGCTTGTAAACAGACTTGCAGTAGAGAAAATCTTGCCCCTTACTCGTGCGATTTCGGGTACCGACAATTTCCTCAGTGGATAAAACGATCACAGAACACATATCTAATCCGCACACAAGATTATGTTCACTTCAATTGCTATCTCATTAAGCTAGATTTTGTTCGTTCGTCACATGGATTAGCAAATAAGAATAGAGTAACGGGCGAAGAGATAAAAAATGATAGAACAACGATATGGTTATATAACATGCTGCCGTTACCCTCTTTACCTTTCCAAAAAAAAAAAAAAACCTTACTAAAAGCCAAACATGAGAAAAGGAAAACCCCCAAAAACTAATGATTATTCATAAAGTGTAATCATTAGTTCTTTATATTTACTTTTCATTATGGCTCTTGTTAAACTTATGGTTGCTGAACAAGGCTTCTGAGTTTATGAATTGACACTAAGTCCCAATTCACTAATACTAAGATTAACCTCATTAGGATTTGTTAGATCACAAAGTAGTTCATTAGAAACATTCAAAGACTTTAGTATAAAAAATAAGAGTTCAAATGAGCTTAATTGTTTACTACCTTATTTGTTTTGAACACTAAGTTCACAAACCGTGTAGTTAAATAATACACAACTTCATCTCTCTTACTCCAATTGGAAAAACCATAATTACTACAAGTATCAAATACTTAAAGTAATATACTTCCCAATTAATACGTCTTTGAACAATGGATTTTAACCACTAAATTACAACTTTAAATTTCATAATTTATGACTCATTGAACATTAGTCAACCCACACATGACCTCCCAAAGGAAACCAACCAAGTTGGCTTAAACCATATTCATAAACTAAGAATTTCTAACTGATTGTGTAATGGTGGTTTTATTGTGTGGAGATGAAGCTGGTTTGGACAAGGATGGTAAGGGGTTTTTCTTGGTGGTTCAAAGATGTTAATTTGAGACTTGGTACTCTCGATGTTATAAGAATCGGTTGTAAAGAATATATTTTTTTCTCTTTTTTGATACCATGAAAAGTTTGGAGTTACGTTTTTTAGGTTTGTGATTTTGTGATGTTATAGTATATTGCATATTGAATTTTATCCTATTCTTCTTTTCCACAAATTGATTTAGATTACTATTGTTCTCACGTGCGTGAATTCGGATTGTTGTAAAAGGGTTTCACTTTGTTTCCATGATTAATGATATTCTTCATTTCCATTATTCAATAGAATTGAATCATTTTTTTCCCGATAATGCTTTATATGTTTTTTTTTGTGCTATTTGCATGCATAAGTAGCTATAAAATGGTTAACAAACAATAGGATTTTTGATTTCCAAAGTAGGGCGAAAGGGATTTTCTTAATTGTCCTTCTTTGGTCTAAAGATAGTTTTTGTCCATGTGTGCGTGTGAATTGGGGTTATTCCAACGTTGGATTGTATCTGTCTCCTTTTTTAATATTTGGATACTACGATTCGGGCGACAGGGATCTAGCCCTTGGTAGTAACCTTGGATTCGATACCAACACTTCTTCTTTCACCAAGTATGGTTTGTGCATAATTTTCAACTTCTGGGACACTTATATTAACGGATGAAAGGACTAATGTTAATGGCATCATATGTTCATTTGTGAATCCCTTGGCTGGAAATGAAGTTGCAGCAGAGATGACATAATTGTGACCTTTGAATTTTTTTACAATTGGTTTTTACAACTAGAAGTTCTTTGATCTTTTCATGAAGTTGAAAACTTAATTTTCTAAGAACGTGAAAGTTTCATTAGCGTACCGAAGAGAATGTAGGCACAAGTCTTTTGTCACTATTTCACGAGAATACAACTCCAAGAACATAAATGCAAGGGTCTTGTCTAAATCTCAAGCCTTGAGATGAGCTTTGGTGATTTTTAGGAATGCGTTTGATGCTCTACTTTCTTTCCAGTTCAATTTCATATCTTGGTAGAATTTTTTTAGCTCCAAAGTCAGTAGTTATACTTGCTAATATTTTTGGAAAGATATATCTTTGATTAGAGCATACTAATTAATTGTTGCAATGAATTCAAAATTTATTATTTGATTAACTTATTCTCTACTTAAAATGTTACTCCAGAAAGAGTAATCTCCGGGAGTCTCAAAATATAGAGGTGTATCAAGGTACCCAATGTAAGAGCATCCACAGTGGTTCCCTTTATTAACACCCTAAAACCCTTTTTAGGTTTTTTACCACACTTAAGCCCACAAGTGTGACACCCTATCAATCACCCTATCCCTAAAAGCTAATTCTCCCCAACTTGGTGAGTTTTCCATTCCATTCTCTTTCTTTCTCTCCCCCACATATCTCCTTCTCCATTGGTCTTCTCCTCCCAAGATTCGTTCCCTTTCAAAAAATTTGTTTGTATTAGAGTGGAGAGCCTATGAATTAAATAAACAACTCAACTCACATCATCACTTTGATGATGGTATGCTTTCCCATTTTTTTCCATTTTCTTTTTCAATTAATTTAGTGTATTTTTTGCAGTATCATTTCCCTTTTTATTATTTATAACTTAAAATTATGGGTATATTGATAATATTAAAAAGTGTGACAAAACTTTATTGAAATAAAAATAATTGATATAATCAAAACATATAATATAATTTTCATAAAATATAAAATTTAAATGTATAAATATTTTATTTCAATTGTAAGAAAATAAAAATAAAAAATAGAAATATATTGATAGTTAGGTTTGTTAGTTAAGATGTCACCAATTCAAAGGGTTATACATTGGAGTTGAAACTTTTTTAAAGGGCCTCTAAAAAGGTTTAGGGGTTATATAAATGGTGTTTTAGGGTGCAACCATTGTGGATGCTCTAATGCAGGGGTTGGAGACTTGGAGTATTGTGTGGCAGGAGGCGTCAATTGTTGCTTGATCGAATGATTAAAATACACTTCCATTAGTGTCAACAAAGCCAAAATTACATCTATGGCCCTGATCGAATTGCGTCAAACACAACTGACGGTCCAAATTGATTGGTAAGCATGTGAGTTAAAAATGAACCATTCAGTTATGAGTTATATTTGAATTATCTCTCTACAATTACATATAAAACATTCAGTTATACGTTTTGTTTGAATTACCCCGTCAGTTAGGAGTTTTGTTTATCCCGACAATTCATTAAAATGATCTTATACCGACACCGTGCATATGACGCGAACAAGTGTACTAGTTTAAATTAAGATTTGTCTGCCACGCAATGAAAAAGATGTTATAGTTTTAAATTGTATTATTATTATTACGTTATAATTTTTTTAGACGTGTTTTGTATTCATTATATGTATTGCTTAGTAAATAATATTTGTCTAGTGTAGTGCCCCTTTTAAAAATGCCTTTTTTTTTTGTTAACGTCAATTGTATTCGTAGAGATTTAAAGACGCATGTTGTATTTAAAGAAGCATTTCAAATTAATAGTAATTTTTTAATTATTGTAATCCACTAAGTAAACTTATTTTTTTAGCTTTAATGTTTAATTTTTTGTTTAATTTTCATACATCATAGTTTTTTTTTTTCAAATTTAATTTTAGTGTACTAGTATAATACTATAGACAAGCAGTGGGATATATCAACTTTTAACAAACCAATTAACTCACTTATTTAAGTTCAAGCCAGGAAGAACACAATCTTGCTCAATTCATGTACAACGACACAGTGACAAAGTGTTGCCACGTCCAACACTCCAACTAAAAACATTTTTATAACCTCCCCCCAAAAATGAAGTCATTGGACCATCTTCAACCCAAAAACCCCAATTTGGGTCCAAACTTATTCTAATTTGGGACAGTTTCAACACTATCCACTATTTTAACTCAAACTTTACACACTAAATCTTACACCAAAAAGAATATTTCTTAGCATATTCTATTTTGATTTTCTACTATAACATTTAAAATAGTAATTATTAAGATTATACAATTAATAATTATTATATTTAATAAATTTATTTTTATAATATTATTTTTATAATTGATTATATTTTAAAATTAGTAATTTAATATATTTTAAATTACAAACCATTTGATAAATACAAACACAAACATTATTTCAAGTTGTATGTCTTTTTTTTATTTTTTATTTACATAATAGATCAATTTATTATAATTCATTTTTTTTCTTTTTTAATGCTTTAAAATAAATTACATTACTAATATTTATTACATAGCTATTATTAGTTATTAATCAATTACAATATTTTTAAATTCATAATATTTTTTATTTAAAAATCAATTTATTGTATTTAAAAATTAATTTTTTGTTTTAAAACAGAGTGGGTTCCATCAACCCCAATTTGGGGTAAGATGAATAGTATTGCCCCAAATTTGGGGTGACACTCCATATTGGGGAGAGAGTTGGGGGTTCGGTTGGAATGGATTTAGTGCAAGTTTGGACCAAAATTGGGTGTTTGGGGGTTTGATTGGAGTTGTCCTTAGCAAACCCAAACCTCTGAGCAGAGCCCATAGCTGTATTCAAGGTGGCACACAAGTCGAGTCAATTATGTTCCTGGACACGCCACCCAAAGACTCAAATGGGTTTTTCGAATCCAACACGCCTCGAATACCTAATACGTATAAGACACGCTAGATACTAATCAAAATACGCTTTTGTACCGAATTTGAATTTTTCAAAAGTTTGGACACCCACACGGTAACGGAATTGGGGAGTCGGGATACCTCGGTCACGCTTGGGCGTATATGCATCTAGTGCCAGATCGCCCCTACTCCTCTCATCTCATCGAAGACTCGGGGCTCCAAGCCCTATCCCATAAAATCACATCGATTTGTCGAACCCAAAGCGCCGAACATCCTGCCGACAAATCTACATCTCTCGCCGCCACCCCATTCTCTACCTGAAGTGACAAACTCTTCTCTACCTTCGAACTTGGCAATACCGATACATCTCAAGTTTACCTAAGTCTTCTACCTTCGAACTTGGAAGTCGATTCGAACTATCGTAAGTAGCTCGACTCACTTTTTCAAGTTTTCACTTTTCTTCACCTCTTCTCTCCTCTTCATTTTCCTTTTCAGATGTTGGAACTTGGAAGTATTTATTTGGTGCATATAGCTTGAGTTGCACTATATAGCCCCCCAAACCTATAAGTTGACCCCCCCAAAAAAATCTAAATTTCCTAAATTACCCTTCCCTTCATAAGTTGACCCCCCAAAAACCTAGCTTGAATCAAATCCTCACCCCCTCACCGCCTCCTCCTTCCCACCCCCACACCGCCTCCTCCCCTTCCCCTAACCACTCGCTTCTCCCTTCCCCACCCACCATCCATTACGTTTTCCTCCCCACCATCCACCGCCTCCTCCTCCTACCGTCCTCCTCCTCATCTCTCCTTCCATTGTCTTTCCTTCTTCCTTTTCCCTCCCTCCTATCCAAACAAAGCTCTTATTATTCATTTTTTTCAGCACTCATCAAATCTAGGTACCTTCCAGTATCTTTCATGTCTCTTTTTTAAAAAAAAAATCAATTCAAGGGGTTGTTCACTGTCGATCAACAACCCTCATCTCTGCTTGTGCAAACAACCATTTGTTCTAAGAACAAGGTTGTTTGTCGCCACGGCCGAACGTATAGTGGTTGTTCTAGCCTATGGCCTAACAGATGAGGGTTGTTCGGTCGATCGGGCCGAACAACCCTTGAATTGAATTTTTTTAAAAGGAAGAGACATGGAAGAAGGGAGATGCTGGAGCTAGGAACTTGGTTGGTGTGGTGATGGAAGGAGTATACTGTGATGGGGATGGTGATGAGATGGTGATGGAAGGGGAATGAAGAAACATTAGATTGGGGAGGGAGAGGCGGTGAGTGGGGAAGGAGGAGGCTGTGAAGGGGGTGGAAGGAGAGCGTATGGGGTGGGGAGAACGCTGATGAGGTGGGAAGGAGAGGCTGGGTGGGGGGGTAAGTTTGGATGAAGGAAGGATAATTTAGGAAGTTTATTTTGGGTCAACTTATATGTTTGGGGGGGCTATAGCGCAACTCATATAGTTTTTAATATTTATAATTTGGTCTTTATATTTTAAATATATACATTTTGGTCCTTAAATTTTGAAAATTTACTCATTACCCCCATACCCATATCCTATATATTTCCAATATCATGTATCCATATGACCATATCCGTGTAACATAGCAAGTCAATTAGGCATGATCACGCCTAATTTTATGAAAATTCAATGCATCCTTTTTGTGGTAGTGCCTTAACGCTTGAATCAGGGCGCCCAGCAGAATTTCCAAAATTACAGAATAGTCCCTCAAGTAATGAGAATCGTCAAAATGACCTTGAATCATGTTGAGGCTCCCTTGAGTCCTCAGATTATTCTCCACGCGCTCAAGTGACTCCTCTTAACTCACAACCTCATGAATCAATCTGCTAACATCTTATATGATTCTCTTTACTCGAGATCTTGTCATTGGACCAGTTGAAACTTGACTTGGTGTTGGACTTGTGTTTCCTTGATTCTCATGGATACTTCACAAACACGCTATAAATGACTCGAACTTGAGCTTCACTTGAGTCCAAGTCTAAATTTAGAGGTGTCAAACGGGTCAAGAGCACAACTCCAAGCTAGCCTCCTGTGGCATGGCACGATACAACACAACACGACCCATGTTTCTCTATACAAGAAATTGGCTTGTGTATGCTAGAAATCATTACCAAGTTTGTTCAAGCCATGCCAAGCTGGTCACGCTTATACTCTAACTAAAAGCATGTTTAGGCACAAACTCAAACCCACCACAAGGCAAGCCTTAGATGCTAAAGCTGGATCGATCTTTAGTAAACAGCACCAATAAAATATGCCATAGGAAGTAATGTGTAAAGAGCACCACGGTTTCACTAGGTTCATCAAATGTATTCATCAACCATGAGCACCACAGTTAAAGTACAGGAAATAGGATG